>CM036540.1:17642901-18242901 GCA_020745685.1 Tautogolabrus adspersus
TTTGCCCACAGGTTACATCAGGGTATATAGGCAAGAAAACTCCAGAATAAGAGCTCATTACTCTGTGAAAACTGACTGTTGATTGGTGTATGGCACATTTATCTCCATCTTAAAGTTTCCTCTGTCAGACAATGGCATTCTCATCCAGTTCAGACAATATTCATGTCGAAAGGACCAGTTTTTATGACCTGACTTTTGCAATATGTTAAAACAGTATGTTATCAGAAATCTCACAAGTGTCTGCTGGTAATTAAATTTCAAAGGTTTTAAATCCAAGCTTTTTTTAATGCAGTGTGAGTTGAAATATGTAGAAAAGTGTGAAGCAGTGAATCAATACAATGAATCATTTGATATTCCGTTGCCGTGTCGGAGAAGAAGGTTCTGTGTGAAAGGTTCAAATTTGCAAATAAATGAAAAACATGCCTGTTTTGGTACCAGAGAGCCTCACAATTTTGATTTGTTAAAAGTTCATAGTTGGGGCTAAAATAATAATCTATGGGTACACCATATTAATATCAGAACAGAAATCCTCCTATCTGAGATGATTTTTGAACACTGTTGGAAAAAAAGTCAACGTTCAAACTGCAGGCCTACTTAGTTTTCCTATATATAAATAATGATTCCAATTATTTAAGATCATCTCCAGTGAAGTTAGAGTCAGTAAATTGTTTCAGTTGAAGCCATGCCAACATTTAAAATAACAAAACTAAGTGTTTTTTGTATAGATCAGTTGTCACAAGTACATAAATTATACTTTTTGTTTGTCTCAGGGCGCCTCTACATTTATGCTTTGTGTTAAGATAAATATTACTGTATATTAGTTAACAACATTTGAGAGGATGTTTTTGTAAACGTACCAAAAAAAGGATGAGACAATCCAAATACAACCTGATTAGAATGTGCATTACGCCTACAACACTGAGAGTGATGTAGGAAGTAAGGCCCACACAAAATGTAGTGTTTTCAGGTGACCCAGATAAGGGGGGTATTAGCTAGAACAGCCAAAGTATGCCAACTAGCTGACAGGAAGACAATAGCTCTTCATAAAATTCTCATTTTCATAGCACTGAATTAAAAACCTCCCAAAGGACATAAATATACTGGAGGTGTAAGGGTCATTGTCGGACAAAGGGGATAACAAAATGTTGCACAAACAGCCTATGTTTACTGTATCAAATATTTAAAATGAGAAAAACAATACTTAGACATGTACAGACATAATCAGCAAAGAGATAAGAGGTACCACTTTGTCCACAGGGGACATCTTAAACTGAAAGTTCCTTACAGGAGCTTTAAATAATCCCTGTGAAATAAAGTGTTGTAAATGTACAAGGAAAATTAAAACTGACAAAAGAAATTAGAAGAAATACTTCCAAATCTGAAAGACCACTCATTGAGTAAACAAACTGAAACAATGAAAAACAACCCATAACCAAAAGTGCAGCACAGTCAGCACTGATATTTACAGACTTTGTCCATCTTTGTTTCCTGTCAGTTGAGAACACCAGTGAATAGTTACTGCGTCATTTGTCTTGTGCAGTTGGATGTGCTTACGTTTGAGTTTGCACCCAAAACTAATAAAATAATTATCTCAAAACAGACTGAATACAGCATACTGACAAAATGAGGCCGTTACCTTTTTCCCCCTGTTGCACCAATAAAAGAGAATAGGGAGGCACATTTTGAGTAAGTCTGACAAATCAATGTGTCATAAAGATATCCTCAGTCGCTGTGACAGATGCATACACAGAAAAAACCCCAACACAAATCACCTCATTAACAGACCGGCTTATTTTTATCCTCACTCCTCCCACCTTCACTAGTATTGCTGTCATACATTTTGTTGGTGCAGCTCTGTATTTTTACTTTGCTGAGATAATGAGGCTGCGATCATTGATGACGCAGATGCGAGGACAGAAGCTGTCAGTATGCACATGCTCACTTCACGCGTGTGAGCACACGCACACACACACACACACACACACACACACACACACACACACACACACACACACACACACACACACACACACAAGCGCACACACACACACACACACACACACACACACACACACACACACACACACACACACACACACACACACAAGCGCACACACACACACACACACACACACACACACACACACACACACACACACACACAAGCGCACACACACACACACACACACACACACACACACACACACACACACACACACACACACACACACACACACATCTTATCTGACAGACTTAGTTGAGTTATATCATGTTGTTTCTGGGCTCAGTGTGCTCACACAGTGGGTGCACAGAGAACTTGAGAGAGGCTGTTGTGGGGGAGTGTCCCTGTTAATCCAGGTTTAAACCCTGCCAGAGAGTTTCCCCTAGAAGATTCATGCCAGTGTGAAAACTATCAACTACTGTCACACAACTCATACCAGACAGAGAGGAGTGTTAGTACATCTGGAGACTCCAGACTGTCCTCTAAGCCTGCTTGGACTTCTAAAGGTTTTGACTTTGTTCATAGAATCAGATTATGTGCTTATAAAAGTTCTACATCAACTTAACTATAAGTAGTTCAGTGATAAAGTAATAGAAATTATTTTAAAGGAACTAGATGCAGCACAATTAGAGATATTGTCGTTCTTATTCCATGCATTCCTTCCTCTTCTCAACACATTGTGTCGTCTTTACCCACCCAACTGAAATGTCAACTATTCAGTCAGAACTTCAGGTGGGTTATAGCAGCTAATGTGGTCTCAGGAAGCTTCAGTGAAGCAGAACTAAGACGCTTCATAGATACGATCACTTATTTTTAACGCCATGCTGTACAGTTTTTTCATGTCTGAATATAACGTTTTCAGCCCAAACCAATGCTTACTGTGCCACCTCAGTAGTTTGAAGTAATTTATTGGATAAGTTACTACTTAATTAGACATTTGTGGAAGCGTTTCCAAAATGTTTGTTTTACTAGTGATGTGGAGCTCCAGTTTGCTTCAGTCCTCTGCTTTAAGTGTTGTCCACTTTTTCTATTGACAATGATTCCTGTTTCCCTAACATTTTGTAAAACAGTATCATGCAACTTATTTAAAATGTACTTTTAAGGACAGAAAAACAAAACACACTGTACTTCTGGTTTGAGAACTGAAGTTACAGGACTCCATTTTTGTTGTTGCAACAGTGCCACCTAGTGATTGGATAACCACAAGATCCTCTGTACATTTTAGAAAACATAAAGGTGAGTTCTTTTCTGAAATAATTTTGTGTTTGAGGATAAAAATCTTATTAGAAATGTTGTATCTGTGAAATTTTGTTGCGATTTTTTGAGCTGTTATTGTCTTTTGTAAAATGTTGTGTGCTGTTAAATGTTGTTTGGTTTGCTGAAATGTTATTGAGTCATGACCTTCAAAAGTATTCATCAGCTGAAAACATGAACCCAATGAACCACACACTGTAAAAAAAACAACAACAGGGTTTATTCGGGGTTCATCCTTTAAATTAAACTAGAATGTAAGTCTTTAGTTAGTCGTTTCTGTCCGTGAATGGCAGTAGCTTACAGTCTTCTCACTGTAAAACTTTCATATAAGTTAAATCTTAAATGAAAGTTCATTCAAAATATACATTTTATTTTTGAGCACGATGAACAGTTTTCATATTTGTTGTAACTTTAAACAAAGTTCCAGTGAAATACAGTCACTCTTAAACAGTAAACAGCATCCTACATGACACTAGATTCTTTTTCTGACATACTAATCATCTTATTGGATTCTGTTTGATCATGTCAGGCTCAATATTTGAAGCTGACAGTTACACTAAGAGGCCAGCAGGCGGCAGAGCTGTGTTGTTGACCTCTTGAATGAATCTGAATGAACTATGTGGGAAGTCTGTGTGGAGACCTTTGACAAGACAGGAGCTTCACTGAGTGCATTTTATACCTGAGAGTGAACCTGAGCCATGCCTATTTAACATGATGCACATTAAAGATGTACAGAGAGAAATTAGGCTAAAAAAGATCCTAAAATAAACGAACTAATGTCAAGGGAGGAATTTTTTTTAAAACAGCAGGGTTTAAGCAAGATAAGATAAAAAACAATCTGTGAATAAAATAGTATTTATTACAGTTGTGATATATGTTATTGTAAAAATCTTTGTATATGCTCAAAATTGTAATTTTTTTGTTAATTGGCTCATGATTTTGTGGCTACGCAACATTAATCACAAATGTACATTTAACATGGTCGTTTTTCATTAGTAGATTACACGATACACATTTGTGACCACTCATTTCTCTCCATACACAATAAAACATCATTGAATGATATATTTTTTTATACAAAATCAATTAAATTGTCACCTTTGGTCCTATATTCTAAAAATATAATCTTGGTATTGTCAGCTTTTTAAGATATGTTCAGACAGAAATGAAAGATTATTTTGCACTTGTACTAATTTCCCCAGTTTGACCACAAAATACTTAATGTATTATTCTTGCTTTGGTTAGCATTATCCTCACTTTGCAAGATGGTTAACCAAATGCCACCATGTCTCTAATGTACACCAAAGTTTAGTTCCACCACCCACTTCAGGAATTGTGTGTGGATGAAGATTATTGTCTCCACTTGCTGCTCGAGGTTCGCCAGTGCTCAGTTTGATGGTTTGAGAGCCAGGTCAGGTTGGTTTGGTTTGGTTATGTGACAGGATTTTTCAGATTGAAAGCAATTAGTGTTTTGTTTCAACTGCAGGGAACCTGTCAATTAAGTCAACATATTTAGTTTCCCTTTGGATAAATTGCCAAAAAAACGCCCAAAAAGATGGAGAAATAACTTCTGGAGTTAACACAGAAGCACCTTCAATATTTCTAGTTTTTTAAATGGGTTTCGGACTGAACTTTACTTATGCAATCCCAGGGCATAAAGATTTTTTTTTTTAATGAAGGCTTTTATGCCTTCATTGTATAGGACGGTTTATAGAGTTTTGCTTGACTTCAATTTTTTTAATTCAAACTAATTTCAGTATACGTGTCACCCCTCAGGAGGCCTGATCACTGTTGGTCTGAACACACCTTCACAATAAAGTGCATTATCTTGGCTTGTCTTATTTGGCTTATCTAAGCCACTGTAACAATTGTGTTAATAATTGGCTAGTCATATACAGAATATTACAAAAAACAAAAATACAATACATATGTTAAATTGTAATATTTCTGAACTCAAGAAACATACGATGTGTAACAGTCATGAATAATAGAGTCAAAGCAGGCGACCTAAGCTGTAAACAACACAGACAAAGGTAACAGTTGGGGAAAGGTTTCATAAAAAGCCCCTTAGGTCTTATCACAAGCAACAGCTGATAATCTTACATCTCAGTGAAAATAAAATAATGAATTTTGGAGATCTCATGATATACGTATAATGTGGAGGCTCAGTGGCAGCAGACAGCACACCAGGAGATCTTTAATTTCATGGATACATTGAATCTGTCTTGAACATGCTTCGAAGTGTGAATGTGTTGCGAATACATTACATCACTAGATATCTTTCTCCGGATAGGATAGAAGTGGCAACACAACACGGCCATCAGGCAATTCCAATTAAACTAACTGAAGAGGTAACCGTGTTACAGGTAAGTTTTGAGTGTGAGTCGTTGCTCTCCTTTCAGAGACTTTAATTGATGACTTTAGTCTTGGATCGCTGTGAGGCGAGACTGCGACAGTGCAGGTAGACAGAGAGGGGATGGATGAAGGCGAGGAGGCTGAGTAGTGTCAGGCAGATGTTCACCTGCAGACATAAGAATGAAGAGTTCCAAGGTTAAAGTGTAGATGTGCTACTGACATGAAGTAGGTGGGATTTATTGGTCATATACTTACATATAAAGGGTCTCCACCCAGAACTCCTTTCACCAGAGCAAAGCATGGATACTGCAGCACAGAAAACACTGCAGACAGAGCCATGACCAGACCATACAGCTTCCCAAAGTGGCATGATGGGAAACTACACACACACACACACACACACACACACACACACGCACGCACGCACGCACGCACGCACGCACGCACGCACGCACGCACGCACGCACGCACGCACGCACGCACACACACACACACACACACACACACACACACACACACACACAGGTGTTTGATGACATAGCAGAGGTGAAAAAGAAGGTGAACTAGAAAAAATAGATCATAGATAACCCTTCACAATAAGGGAACAAATCAAACACTTCAGGAATGCCTGACTAATGCATGACCCATTATGTTTTAGTGCATGAATTAATGCTGGATGTATCATGAGTTTGTACTTTTCACCATAAACAAATAATCACTTCAGTTAGACTTAATATGATGTCTTCACAGTGTGTAAATCATCCTGCTAAGGAATAAAAAACTTCATTTATTAATCGAAACACAAACGTGAACAACATTCCAGTTAAGAAAAGTTTAGTCATGTAACTGTATTTATGTCTATTATATTTATATCGAACAACAAGTGGGAATAGAATCAATCAGCAGTTTTATTTGCAAGAACAGCTAACATTCTGCTTTTTGAGAGGAGGCACGGATAACATTTTCTGAAGTGTTGAACTCTGCATGATCTTATCACATTACAATCAATGTCTGAAGGAACTTGAATATCTCTGTATTAACTGTTATAAGGGAATCAGAAACATTTATTGGGTCTTTATAATTTGTTAATAGTGAGCAACAGGAGTTCATGAAAATCCAACATTAGTTCATGCATCTATTTCACATCATTCAGTATCTCACTGTACACTTGTGAAAGGTTACCTAAGGACATCCATAACTGACTTATAAGAAGCATGTAAACACAACATCACATTTAAACATAATATAATTAATTACAAGCAGGCAACAAACATGTTTATCAAAGTACAAAATCTTTTTGTGTGTGTCTCACTTAAGTGTGGAGGAGATTTATTTATTTTGTATTGTTTTCCCGATGGTTTTTTATACCTTGTAATTTTTTCCTTTAATCATTTAACAAATGAATGTGTTTATTGAGGTATGTGGGTCCAAGAGGCATTCTTGTGATGCTCATCAACACAATAAATAAAAAGAGCTTGGAAACAAAGCCTTATCTGAGTCTTTTGTTATTGAATCTCTTAAACAGTGAGTGTATGTCTAAATACTATGTGAATAGTGCATTTCATAAAATGTGTTTGTTTTTGATGCCTGCCAGAGGAACATACTTAAAAATGATTCTTACTCACGCCACACTGATGAAGGCTGCATTTCCTCCGTAGAGGAAGGAGCGGTTGAGCACCTGCAGGATGAAGGTAATGTACTGCAGCGGCAGGTATGGGGTTGAGGCACAGATGGAGAACAGAAGACACTGCAGCGCTGTCAGGAAGAGAGACAGCACCGAGGCTCGCAGGTCGGCCTCCTGCTCACTCTCTCCTATAAACACACACACACGCACACACATCTGTCTATCCATAGAGTAACCAATGTTGTGAGAGAGCAAAACACAGCCAGGTCTGAAGGCTTCTATACCAAATAGAGTTTACACTAAATGTAACACCATAACATCACAGCATCAAACCTTCTATAGACAAAAAAAATCAAATAGGGCCTATCAATATTAATGAGCATAATGCTCATGCTCATGTAGAAAACTAAAAACTGACCTCACGCTGAACTGACCTTGTTAAATTCACTTTGGTTTAAATTCTCCATCTGACAAGTTGGAAGTTTATTAATTTCACAAATGTCCTGAAAATGTCAAATGAAGCTCAGTTAAATTTGCACACAATCCCAGGCTAGATATCTCCTTAAGAAAAGAGTGTGTGCTTTTTCACTTTAATTGGAAAAGAGTTGGATCAGTACTGCTACTGTATTTCAGATTAAAGTTTCTGTACTTTTATTTAAGTAACGAAAGCGTCTGTGGCCTGCGCTGTTCACCAGTGATTATGATATTTTTTGTATGTTACCTGGAGCAAGAGGTTTGCCCTTGTGTCTGTCCATGATTAAGCCGTTCCAGGGAGCACACAGCACGCCACACAGCTGCGTTATAGCAAAGGCATTGATGTACTGGCTCACTGCAGGGACACACCAGCACACATCAGGTACCACAGAGGGACAACAGTGTGCAGTTAATTCTTTCTTGACTTCCATCTATTTTAATAGAGGGACATCATGGTGTAGTGTTTGTGTGTGTTTACCTAGTGAAGGCTCTCCGGCTGTCAACCGCTGCAACATGGGGTTGAGGGTGCCGATAAAGAGGTAGTGTCTGAGCTGCATCACTGACAACCAAAGCAGGTGCCACAAAAAGAACCTGGACAGGACACACTCGCGGAAAGTCTTCTCTGAGACTGAGGAGGGGGGAGATCACAGAGTTGAATGAAGATCAGGAAAGAAAAAAATGCATCACCATCAAGATCACCTGTCATATTTTAAGATGTATTAATCTTTGGAGCAGTAACACACCTGGTTTCTTATTGATGTCCTTGCTGTGAGGTGATTCCTCTATAGTCCTCCGTGCATTTCCATTCATTGTGTGCGGCTCTGAGCTCTTTGATTTTCCACATGTTATCCTGACAAAGGTCACAATGGGTCAGCAACAGATTGAGTGCAATTTTGGAGTTTCTGACTAACTTTTATTAATTATTGTTTTAAGTCCCAAACCATTATAATCACCTAACAGGATAACTGTTTGTAAAACAGGGGGTGGGAGTGAGCAACATCAAGGCACTTTCCTCAAAAACTATGATGTCTGACATTGATGTGGAATACTAAACTATTGTCTCTACTGTTGGTAATAAAGAACTGAACAGAAGTTTATTGGAAGAAAATGATGGGAACTAGCTACCTAGCCTGGCAGCCTGTATGGTTTGCCAATCGTTGTATTGGTATGATCAGGTGTAGTGCTCGAGACATTTTGGTCTGTGCCTGTTAAATGTCAATTCTAAATAATAAATGAACTGAGAGCTCCTCCCTACTGGCAGGTCTTTCTACATGGCTCCTAGTTACTGCTTGCATCAAATTTAAAACTCTGCTGCTTGCTTACAAAACTTTTAGAAAAACGGCTCCTCCTTACTGAAATTCTATCATCCAGGTCTACACTCCCTCCCGCCCACCACACTCCGCCAATGAAAGCCATCTGATCCATTCTTAATAAGAGGGCGCTAAGTCTCTAACTAGACTCTTCTCTGTTGCCCCCCGGTGGTGGATATAACTACCAAACTACATTAGATCTGCAGAGTCCCTTGCACCTTTAAGAAAAAGAAAAACACCAAGCTATTTTATGAAACCCTACACACTTCATAATATTGATGATGACAATGATGGTTTGGATGATGATGGTTTTGTTTGATGATGACGATATTTAGGATGGTTTTAATGCTGATTAGAACTCTTAATGCCGTCAATGTTGTGCTTTGCCTCTGTGCATTGCCTGTCAGCACCTGTTTGTCCGATCAACCTTAAAGCTGTTCATCTGCACTTACTGACGTTGTTTCCTCTTTTCTAGATCTTTGCCTGTGTTGTACTTACTCTGTGATGTACGTCGCTTTGGATAAAAGCACCTGCTAAGGGAATTGTAGAATTGTAGAGGTCCCGTAGCAGAGACAAGCTAGTGAAAATATATATTTAGCTGTACTGTTGTCGGGCCGTGTTTACATCATGTTTACATGGACGGGACGGCCTTGCGTATAAAGCTGTTTAAGTGAAGGACTAGTGAAAAGAAGGATAGAAGAATGCTGCTGCTCAAGGGCGACGTCTACTGGATCAAAAAGTTGCACATTCTTCCTTTGTTCTTCATTGTTTTTTGAGTCATAGTTTATGTTCTGTCAAATCCAGAATCTGTGTTGTGTTTTTATATGTGTTTTATTTACCTTTTAGAAAACAGACATCAAGAAGCATTTATCTTATCTTAGTAAAAATGAGACATTTATGAGCCCTGTTTCTTGATGTAGAATGTGTACATGAGTTGTTGTGGTACCCATATATGTAGTGATCAGGCAGCGGGTAGGGAATAAACTTTCTGGGCAGAAGGAAGAAGGTCCTAAGCAGGTGAATGATGCCACAGGCGGACAGAAAGAGGAAGGAGGCTCGCAGAGAGACACCAGCCTCATATAACAACTGCAGTGGGAGAGAAGGACGGGGGAGGGGGGATACAATTATTCACATCAGATGTGTATGTATGTATATATAAATATACACACATACACATATACACATATATACATACATACATATTTATGTGTGTGTGTTGATTTTACTCATTTGAAAAAAAAAGTTGGAAAGTTTCTCACTTTGATGACGAGGAAGAGTGCTGAGGAAGAGTCAAAGGCCCCGTTGTAGAGAGTGATAATGGTAGAGCGATGTGAGCCAAACAGGTTTCCAACCTTAGAACAAAAACATGACACATTTAAGTCCTTTCTTAAAATCTTCTCCATCAACCATTGTGTCAGTGATTGTAAAGTTTGTTATTGCTGAGATTATCTTGCCTTTTAAAGTACGAGGATGTGGTTAGCAGTCACAGCTACACCACTCAAATGAAACATTTTCAATCAGAGACATTATTGTGCTTTTAATCCACAAGATCATGAGTCTGGTGTTAGAAAAGCCCTGCAGCCAGGAGACGTACTATGAGGGAGACTTTTTGTCTTTATTAATTTTTTTTCATATTTATTTTTGGGCTTTTTGCCTTTATTTGGACAGAGGAAGAGAACAAAACAGGGGAGAGAGAGTGGGGAATGACATGCGGGAAAGGAGCCACAGGCCTAACTTGTTTGAAACTGTGTATGATGACCTACACTGACCAAAACTAACCTTTTATTCTGGTCAAACTTTCACATGTTTTGCTATTTGTAGCAATTTGCTCATCTTTATCTGGAATAATTCTCAACAAGCCTCTCATTCTGAAATGTAAAATGTAAAACCAAGCAGAAGCAATTAACTGATTCATCCAAATGTGTTAACAACTGTTTTGTTCTTTGCTATTAAATGCTTCAGTACATTTTTTCAGGCTGTTGTCTATATTTTATGATTATCTGCAAATGTCATGGCTCTGGAAAAAAAGGACTTTGCATATGTCAGTTTTGGCCCTGACAAAGTGTCGATAACAGTTTTCTGACATCAAAAGGCAATTGAATTCAAAATCATGAAATTAATAGCAAATAATCTTACACAACATTCATTGACTGCTTCATTACCTGCATGTTGGTGACTAGGAACAACATGCCGCCAACTGCCAGGAGGGAGAGAGCTGGAAAGAGCAGGTTGGACAAAACTGAACGAAAAAGAAACACAAACAGGAGGAGAAAATTAGTATCTTCACTTGTAACAGCTTATTTCTCAGCAGTATTTCTTTTGACAATAAAGATTTTTTTTTACCTGAAGACGAGAAAGCCATCATCAAGGAACCCATAGTGTAGAGAAGGCTGGGGGGAACAAATCAAGTTTCATCATGTCATTTTAAAAGCAGGTTAGAAGAATCCCAATACCAGCCACAGAAAAAGAGATTAGTATGAAATTCAGTAAAAATACAAATAAAGTACAAACTTTCAGCAATTAAAGAAAAATGTTTGTTTTAAAACTCAAGTTCAAACGCAGGTTCTGCTGTTTGGAAACTTTAAGCCCCCTTTAATTAACTTCTCCTTCGCCCTCCATCCTCATCAATTGACCAATTATTTGCATAACTTTGCCATTATTTTCCCACACCCTCTTTTAGTTGAAACATATGGACGGACTTAGTGCCAGTTTGTTATTGTGGATTTACATACATCTGTGGCAACAGACTAAGCAGATTTGTGTGAAAAACGTTTGCTATATGATAGATATCAACAATGAGGCTGTAAAACTGACATTTAAGTCACAGGTTCGAGCGTCTGCACAACAAAAATCTTTTTTTTCTCTTCTGGAGACCTTAGTTACTTTATAGCATCCCTTACGAAATCTGTTCAAACCTCTCTTTTTGCACTTGTGGTGTTTTTGTCACTTCTCCATATCTTTAAGGCATTGCCTAAAATAAGCCGTATCAAGTGTTGTCAGACTACTGCAGTCGAAGGATACTGGCAGTCAATTCTGTGGAAGATCTGGAAAGGAATTATTAATTCTAACTTTTTTTGAGGTTTTTCCTTCAGCCGTTAACAGAAAATGAACTTCTGTTGTAATGTAACATGTGATTAACCCACAACCACATCAGCCACAACGCAAACAGTGCAACAGCATCGAATGGAATCACTTCACTTTTTGGCCAAGCTAGAAAAAACAAAAAAAACATTCAAAGATACACTTTTTTGTAGCAAACTTTTCAACTATGGCTAGACTTCATGGCAGATCTTTGTAAATGGCTTTATACTAATCATCATAAAATCTTAATTAGACCATCAAAACATTTTACAGGGAAATATGTGTAATTTATTAGAGCTAAAATATAATGACATTAAGAAGGACTGATGGAAGAGGGGTGGGGGTCAGCTGTATTTGAGGAAAGGATTATGGTTTGGACAAGAATTCAACATTGTACTTAAATTTCACAGAGGAAACAGCCTTCTTATGCCAAAAAGAGAAACAGGTTTGTAGATGGTTTGCCATAGTATGGTTTTCCACGAAAACCACATCCAGTAGTTGGTTCTTATATTGTAAAGTGGTGGAAGTGGTGGTGTTGACTGAATGCTTCTATTCACACAATGTGTGTCAAATAAAGTAGTGAGGGGAAAATGATCTAAGAAGGTTCTCTTTGGTATCATTTTAAAGATACTAATATTGGCACTGGTGTATATTTAACTGATACCTCGCCCTATTGTTAAAGTTTTACCTCTTTAAAACAACTGAAACAAGTAACAACACAAATAACTCTTGAAAAGGAGAAGCAGTACTTTCTTTTATTTTTGGCATAAGAATGGAAACACCACCACTCTATGTTTGTTTAATTTTCATCTGATGAACACAGGACTTATTATGTTGTAGGCTTTTTAAAGTCAGAGTTCTGTGTTATTACTATTGTTCAGTAACAGGTTGAAAATAAGGGGCATTAAGTAGAGAAAGCTGAAATGATCAAGATATGTGACATTACGAGCTTAGTTCTGCCTGTTGTCACTAAGCTAAGAGACACAGAGACTTTGAATAAATGATCTGTTCTTCAGCGCTTAACCAAGACTTTGTATTCTGTGATATTTTAATAAGCTGCTGGCTGAAGTAAAAGTCAAAATAAAACACACTATTTAATCCAGTATTTTGGCGTTATTTTTTGTTAATGCTATATGGTTAGCTTATGAACTGTTTTGTGATTGGTATAGCATTTATGATCATTCCAAATATCAAAAAACATCAAATGTCTCCTTTTTCTATTAAAATCATGGCAAAACTAAAAATGATTATATATTTCCAAAACTACACCACCATCTCAGTTCAGAAGCAGGGCAGCAAATTAGGAAAAATTTATTAGTGCACCTAAAACTGCTGGTGAAAAATAATAAACATCTTAAATGGTTCTTTGCGCGTCAAAGGTAGTCACTTCTTTTTTCTAAACTAATTAGTATCTGGGTTTTTTTCAAATGTAGTAACTGTTTTGGTAAAAAAATGACAATGAAGATGTTTTTGA
Organism: Tautogolabrus adspersus; assembly: GCA_020745685.1. Taxonomy (NCBI): domain Eukaryota; kingdom Metazoa; phylum Chordata; class Actinopteri; order Labriformes; family Labridae; genus Tautogolabrus; species Tautogolabrus adspersus. The sequence continues at coordinate 17,656,476 of CM036540.1, forward strand.
ACTTACATTCCAAAAATGCGAGCGACTGTAGTACCAAAGTGGTCAAAGAGGAAGCCATTGGGTAGTGTCAGGAAATTGTTCATAAAGGAGGCGATGGTGAAAATAAGTGAAAATTGTTCATCCTGTCCACTGCAATCTGTGGATGAATAAAAAAAGAACCATGTTTTAGGAGAATGCAGTTAGACAAGCAGTTTAGATGTATTTTGTTATCATAACTATGATCGCATCACTTATACAGACAATGATGATTTTAAAGTATTGGAGTTGATGATTCAAACTGACCGAGGACCTGTGTTGCATTGACTCCTGTTGTGTTGGTGCACAGGTAGCTGAAGTAGCCCTCTGTCTTCAGGACAAACACAAGCGAAGCCCACCCAAACACGGCTCCAGCAAAACACAGACACTCCAACAGACCAGTAGCAAAGGTCAGCCCACGTTTAACCACCAAGCTGTTCCCCAGACCTGCCATGGTCCCACTCACACCCACGCACACACAATCAGACTGTTCCCAAACACTATCTTTTTACCTGCATTGACATACACGCACACATGCACAGAAGAGGCTTCTGCTACTGCACCTGCAGACAAAAGGATGAAAATGAGGATGAAAATGGCATGCACTACATAATGACAAACTGTAACTGAAAACATCAGGGCACAAAATCAAAACCCTTTTGAGTTGAATCCATAGATCAAAAGGTCTAAAAGATTTTTATTGAGATATACTTATAGGTCTATTTTTTTAAATAAAGAATACATTAAAAGATGCAAACACCTTCTATGAGGCTAAAAAGAGGTCAAATCCATTAAAAAAATAAAATTGCATTCCTGTAAAGTTGTAATATTTCTCAGTTTATCTCCTGTACTCACTGTTCAGTCTCTGAGGGTCCCCCTAAATGATCCCACAAACCACACCTTTCTGCTCTTGCCCCACTCTCGTTTTTTTTATATAGTCCAGCTCTTCCTTCCTCTTCCTCACCAGTTCCCTCCCTCTCCTCCTGCCCTCCCCAATGTTTTTTTCTCTTTGTCAATCACTCTCTGATGTGCAGCACAGAAAATCTCTCTCCTCTGAGAGGAGAGTAATCACTCCTGCATTCTTAGAAAGAAAATCAGCAGTGCCAATGAAACCATGAGACCTACCAGTACATCCAGATGAGGATGCTGGTAGGGCTGGCAAGACGTTTTTGGCCAAAAGGTCATAGGACTTGCACAAGGAAACAGCTTGGTGAGTGCCGTGTGTATACTGCCTGTCATGTCTTAGTCCAAATAAACAAAGCACCCTTGATTGGTCTTATCACTTGTAGACAGGCAATCCTAACAAAGGATGCTACAGGAACTCATGACATTTCGTGATACTACAGGCTTCTCCAGATGAAAAACTTACTATTAGCCTTCTGTATCTCCGGAGAAGTTCAGCATATTTGACTGAGACACAGAAAGTAAACGTCTGACTTCCAGCTGCACCGGAAAGGTCACATTAATCAAATTTCTGGTCAACTTAGCCTTCAAAGATTCGAAATACTTGGAAAAAAAAAAAAACCTACCTGTGGAGAGTTTATTTGATTTGAGTAACTTTAAAGCTCTTGTGAACTGTGGGTGCAGTTTCTGTGCCCTCTGGGGACAGAGCGGTAAATCTTATCTCTTTGCTGATCTTGTTAGGTTCAACCATATATCCTGACATAAAGGTGTCTTCCTAATGCAACAGTCAAATGTATCAGACTCAGAAATACTTTATTTATCTTAAAAACAAAATAACAGTAGGAAATATAGGAATATATATATATAGAATATAGAATAAAATAGAATGTAATAATCAATAAGTACGAAAGCATGGGGTATCTGAAGAAATAATAAACTATGTACAAGCACAGGGAATTGAATATATTAACAATATTTACAAATTTAAATATACAAAATGTGCTGTGTTTAACAGTGTAGATATTGCACAGAGTATGTATCATGCTCAATAAAGACAATGTTATCTAGCTTTGTATCAGTATTGTACACGTGCCTAAACAAATAGCAGACAGTATCCCTGGCTGGGAATCTTTGCTGTTGAAAATATTAACAAAAGCTGTCAATGCAGAGTGCTGTTAATCACATAATCTGACACCTACCATGTGGCAGCAGTAACTTTAAAAATGACCTTAGATACAGTAGATTGGCTAGTATGTCGCTAATGGTTTTTTGCTTTTGTAGATCATAAAGGACAACAGTATTCAGTTCTTTTAATGTCTTTTTCATAACAAGCTCTAAACTTCTCAGAGGAGCTTTAAGATTAATCTTATTCATGAATCTAATTTAAAAATGGCCGCTGCAATTTAAGTAATCACAGTGCTGGCAGCGAATACTACTGTCTGTCAGACATCCTTTCCTTAGTGTGTGAGACATGACACCAGTGTCTTCAGGGTGCCACAGTGTAAAAAAATCCATCAAATATCGCATCGGCAAAGACTTATACACAGCAACTTTAAATCTTGAGTCAACTAGCTCTTGAACATCAGAAAAAAGTAATAACAAGGACACCTAAAATATATAAATCTGACCTAACCTTTGGCTGTCTTTATCTCCTTCCAGAGAGTAAGAGCTTAAACTCTCCAAACAGAGGATGGAGAGAAACCTGTTAAATGTCTTGAGCCTCACAGGTTCCTCTCTTGTAGAAGATGTGGGGAAGATCAGGCAGTTTAAAACGAATGGTCATGCTGGCCACTCTAATGATATGTTGTACCCTGCCCTTGTCTACAATTTGACTAAACCTAGTTATAATAACAAAGGTTATGACTGACAGTGACGACCACTAAGAAGAAGAGCATCATGAGTTCACTCGACACACCGAACAAGTTATGCTTACAGATGAAATGGAGTCCATGTTGGGTCTTTTTTAAATACATATAACCACTGCAGGTTATTTACTGTAAGCTTGCTCCTTCATGTCTCACATGCTTAAAAAATTGAACCTGTTAAACGGTCTAATCCCTTATATCAGTCTGAGTGTGAATAGAAATGTGTTCAACTCTCCTGCAGGTCCACAAATCAAATTAAAGTGCAACACTAAATTGGTCCATTACCCCTTTCATAAACTATATCATGCGGCCTCTTCTGACTTGCAATGAGTAATTAATCACGTTAAATGAAAAATGGGGTGCTAATTGGTTAAAATAAGCAAACATTTTTTCAGTTGTGCAGTATTGCCCTTTTTTTAACTATCCTACTCAGGTATCAAGTATTTGAGTGAAACATTCAAGGTTAGGAAATGAAAATTCAGAAGACTCCATAAGGAAACAAAATGCTAGCACAGCTTATCTTTCACTGTGTGGTTGAAAACTTTAGTCACACTTTCCTAAAAAGAGTTACTGCCACCACAAATATGGATGACATCGACTTCAGCAGAACATCAACAGAACAAATCATGACAGTCGAGAGATCAATAACAACACACAAGCTGTACTATCAAGCTGCAGTCCGACGTACAGTTACCAAGCATTGTTTCACCAACATGAAAGACTTGACGACTCAAGTGACTACTATTAATTTGTGTTTTCATTGATTTGTAATTAGTTAAATGTTTTTTGTTTTTGCTTGTTTTCAATGTCCTTTGAGAATAAATAAAGGTTTGATTGATTGATATGTTTTGCTGGAAGATGAAATAATGAGTTTTTAAACTAATAATGATCAAAGTCCACAGTGGTAAGCGGGGGTCAAGTCATTCAGTCTTTAAAATGTTGTATCGACTGGAACTTTTTGGTTGTTGCCATGTCCATACTGCTAAAGCAGATGAGTCATCCAAGCTCATATAATTGCACAGTCTTTATAAGTTGGCCCAAATACTTTGAACAATAAAGTTTAAGGCTGATTTTATTTATTTTTTATGCAGAGTGATCGAGCAGGCTGCTGGCAGCAGAGGGTACAGATTTAAATGATTTCTGGAAGTCTTACATCCCATTCATCACCACTCATGAAAGACCAGAATGTATGTTTCACCATCATCAACTGATCACAAGACACAGCTCTTGCATGCATACTGTCACGCAAACCAGCGTAGGCACTTCCTAAAAGCACTGACCCAGAGTTAACACAGGCATCACCCCTGCATGTGTCCAAGCGTGTGTATAACAGTCCAGAGATACCGACAAAAAATAAGTTCAGAAAAGGTCTTCAGCCATATGACTTCTTTCTTGCATCACAATGCAAAGTTACTTTAGTTACCAGATAATAATACAGGCATAATTGCATGTCTTTGTTATTAAAAAGCCTACAGAAAATGTGCAATGGACATCCAGTATATTCCAATAACCTTAGAAAAGTCTAATAGGATTTCTACTGTTGCATTGGCTGACCAAACCAATCTGGGACACAAGATTAGTGCCAAATGGTTAAGAGCTCCAGAGTAAGCAAATAAAGGGACCCTGAGTGGAAAGTGTTTGTTAAATACCCAGTAAAGACTATTCCTCTCAATGCTACGGTGGCCCTGAAGTGCAAAGCACAATGACAAATCAGAAAACACAACGACAAATCACAAAACACAACGACAAATCACAAAACACAACGACAAATCACAAAACACACGAGAAATAAGAAAACACAACGACAAATAGGCAAACACGCAAAATAAGAAAACACAACAACATTAACTTCCAGCGGAAAAGGTAAGTACCTGCGGTCGACAATAATCGTCGCTGATTGGACAAACTCAATGTTTGTTGTTGTGTGTTGTGATTAGTCATTGTGTGTTCTTATTTGTTGTTGTGTTTTTTTATTTGTTTGTTGTGTTTTCTGATCTGTCGTTGTGCTTCGCACTTCAGGCCCTCGTACAACTCCTTTCTGTATTTTGTTTTAGTGATCTGGTTCATATGGTGCAGCTATGCAGTGAGGCGCCCACAATTTATTTATGAATGAAAGTCAAAGTATGAAATGATAAGTGGCACAACACAAGAGAAAATTATTCAAACAAAGACTTCTTTAAGAATGTTAAATTCAAAGGGCTGTTGAAAGGATAAATGTTGGTTTTAGGTATAAAGTTTGATTTTCATATAAGGGTGTGTACCCACCCTATATGTGTGGCTGGATTAGGGGGCAAAATTGAGCTGTTCAGCCTGAATTAATCCTCTGTTTCTGCACATCTCTCATGATTTGTTAAGTTTTCCTCTGCAGAAACGGATTGTCTCACTCCTACACTTTTACTGTTTATCTGAATCAGGATTGCACAAGAATGCCCTTGCAGGAAAATCCCTTTCATGTCCATTTATAATGATCTCAAGGACAACATTGAAGTTGATCTTGGGTGCTCTCAAAGGTCTGGGGTCTTGGGCAGTTGCCCACTTTGCAGGTTATCAGACTCTGTGTTTGAATCAAAGTTAGGGTACAGGTATAGTTGAGCAATAAAGTCTGATGGTAACATTTAAAGTAGTGAATGCATGTGCATTTTTGTTTTATAACCAGCAGTCAAACATATAAAACAAGAAAAGTGCAAACATCAGCAACTCCCAGGATAACTATCGGTCAGATGTCATCATCTCTATTACTTATAAAATGATACAGAAATAGGATCAAACCACGGGACTCTCTTTCTCCATTTCATTCACTACTTCTTCTTTCTAAAAACGGTCATCAGGGAGAAAAAATGTAGGATGAAATGCTGCACATGACTTAAGAGAACATCTGGAAGGGAAATCTTAAATATTTCTTCTGATCCTAATAACACTTATTTGCATGCATGTAACGTTGTATAATGGTCGTATACAGTTTTGTTATAGTGTGTTGTGAATTGAACCTGTGCAAAACTTGCTGACTTGGAGGAAACTTCAAATATACTACACTGAACGAGATAAACCTGCTGATTGAGTTAACCTGTTGAATGAACACATCCACTTGCACACGCGAAAGAAATCAATGTCTGTTTGCTCAAAAGGGTTAAACACACACACACCAGCAATGAGGAACTGGTAAATGTTTTAAAAAGTTCAAGAGCAACCAATTGCAATCAGAGAAAAGTACCCAACTTTTGTCAATGAACTGAATGAACTGATGTATTGTCAATGGCAGTCAGTTCATTGACAAAACGTGGATACAGTGTGCAGCAAGGCAGGAAAAGATCCCCTGTTGCTTCAGTTCTGTACTCCTGTCAATGTGTTCCATCTGAAACAGTGACTTTAGTATATGTAGATTCACTTTAATATCCCAATGATTGTTGTATATTTACTATTGATTTTCTAATCAACTGTATAGATTTTTTTATATTAGTCTGCATGCAAATATTTCGGCAGTTGTTATTTTTCATTGATTTGGAACCTTTCACCACTAGATGGTGATTTTGCAATCTTTCTGTACTCTCCCACTCCTATGTAGACAGAGAAGAAGATGTAGGCACAATGTGAACACAAGCAAAATGGGTCAATGGTTCAGGCTGGGGCTTAAATATTGCAATATATCTCCTTGCTAACAATATGGCACAATATCACAATTAAGTGAATCCTTACCCCTGTATTGCATAACACATATTACCTGATTCTTGCCATTCCACAACTCTCAAAGTTTATTTTTAATTAAAGTTGGGGTAAATTTCTGATTTTCAGCATTACTCTTGTTTGATGATGTTCACATCGGTATTTGGTGAAAAATAAATTGAACACTTGGGAAAGGAAGAATGGTAAATGGACTGCACATATGTTTTTTGTCATATGTTTTGCATGTGTCTTTCGTCCACGCAAAACACTTTACACTACATAGTTATATTGACAGTCACCCTGTCAAACACACTTTTACACACTAATACAGATGCTGCAATGCAAGGTGCCAAGCTGTCCTTCCAAAACTATTTTACAGTAATCACATTCACACACAATCATACTGTAACGGCCATTGGCATGCCTTGAGAAGCAATTTTGGTTTCAGTGTATATGCATACTATGAGATGGGGACTTTAGGAGCCAGGGATCTTACCACCAATTTACTGATTAGAAGAGCCACCTCCATGCCACAGCCACCCCTCTGGATATCCATCCTTAAACAAATAAGTGAGTTTGGCTACAGTACATGTCTAGCTGAGTCTGACTTGAAATTGTCAGCTCTAAGGATTAGAAGCTGCAGAGGGTTTGCATCCGAATAATTATGAGGACCTCAGGTTCTGTCTGTTTTAGGTCAGAATCCCGGTTTCTGGTGCTCTTTTTTTTACAACCCCAATAGTTAAAGGGATGTAAACTGGATCTTAATTGTGTCAATATGTGTTCACAGTACAGATAACAACAGCAGAAAATGAGATATGCACAGCTTCTGCAGGTGCTTTTAAGAATGCATTTGACTATAGGTACATTTATTAAACATAATATATTTACCACGAGCTCGTATAAAGATGTAGTGCATGTTTTATATTGGTAAAAGTCAGCAATTTAAACTTATAGCATTATAAAGTTTGATTAATCGTGTTTGAATGTGACCTAGTTGGGTTTTCAATGCACTGAAATATTAGTCCAGGATCGCTAGCTTTATGCATCAGATCAGGGTTTAATCTGTGGAGAAGACTCTGCGAAGCCCTTGCCTGTGGTCATGCTGTGGGCAGCTGAGTGACTGCTGCACACACTGACCTGTCTCCCACATCCACAGTCCTGTGATCAACTTTCACTCGTGCACGGGATCGCACGAATATCTGATCAATGTACAGTCTATACGGGTCTGAAGTTTTCCATGGCATGATTTACACTTACGTGATGCAATGAACTCATACAGTTATTCCATTGACCATACAATCCATACAATGCTCTTCCCGTTAGATGTAAGGACCAGGCGGGGAGGACGCACATGTTGCTGCCGCTGGGGTCAGGGTAGGCGGGGTGCATAAAGTCCGTCTGCGCTCCTGCTCCAAACTGTGTTTTACCAATGTTTCCTCCGGATTAAAATGCCCCTTAATAGCCCCTGCTGTTAGGAAAATAAATATAACGGACCAATCTTAATTGTTATAGATTGTACTCCTGATAGGCTATCTCTTTCTTCAATGGATGGAAAAACCAACGAGCCTGTCAGTCTGTTCATAACATAGCCTCCTACTTGGAATTATGTCTATGTGTATTTCATTCAATTATTTTTCTGGGAGTAGGTCTAGATATTAATGTATTAATCACTCCAGCCACTTCATCATTCTACAAGTTTAACAAACAAAATGGTAGCACAAATAGGCTAAATGTAGCCTAATACACCAATAAATCAATCAATAGCTAAATAATTGAATTTAAATAGTTAGGGAACGCCATAGGCTATCACTGAATACAGTACGTTAGAAGTCGGCTACAATAGTTAGTCATTTGGCGCCATCCTGTGACCATTCTTGTTATTGGACCTTTTGCAGAAGTGTCTGAATTATTTTAATTTAGTTGGCACAAGAAAAAAAAGATAAAAATTGAAATATATTACATGTCTTCAAATTGATAAAAATATGAGTGACAAGGCAGTAAGCAGACACAAGTAAATATTGAATTCTGCATCCAGCTTCTGCACACACCAAGCAAACTGTGCTAAACATACAGATACTTTCACCTGTCCGAAGTTTGACCAATTGCCCTGGCTGACCCACCTACAGAGAGCAATTTACCAGCAGCTGTCTGTCATTAATTCATTAAGCTCTGATTGGTCAGCCTGATCCTTAACAACATATATAAACCCCTTGGATGAGACAGATCGAGCTGGCAAGATGTTCACTACATGAGACACTATCCTCCCTACAACCCTGAACCTGAGGCTGGGGAAAGAACCCCTGCACTCAGAGGCATGTCCAAACTTTTTGACCTTTTAGCAGGGGTTACCTTAATAGTGATGTGCTCACAAACACAATTGAAAATGTTGTGCTTGTGCTTAGAGTTTAATTATGGTGCGTTCCAATTTGATAACTCCTTTGTGCAAACGCAATAGGAGAGGGGCTTGAGGTGTGTCTCTGTAGGAGAGCGGAGTGTGGCGGAGGTAATGCCAAACAGCAGATTGTTATTTGTTATTGCTGGTGCTCAAGGGCGACATCTACTGGATCAAAAAAGTCACATATTCTTCATTTAAAGCTATAGACACCGAAACAGCCTGTTCTGAGCAGAGCTTTAAGTAAGCACTAGCCAACACTAATCAATTTGAATAATATTATATATTTACAAATCTTTTTTCCTTGTGGTGCAACACACTCAGGATCAGAAGGTTGTGTCATCATGTCATATCAAGGTCAAGGACTTGAAGCTCCCTAAGCCAAAAGAAACTAATACTAATCAAATTGTATACTATTTATCTAAATGAGAAATAGGTTGTTGTCTATGATTGGATACTTGTTCTGTAGTTTTGGCGCAATGGTAGCGCGTCTGACTCCAGATCAGAAGGTTGCGTGTTCAAATCACGTCAGGGTCAATCACTCTACTTTCCTTGAGGTAAGCAAAAGCTGACACTAACTAATGTTATATATTTACAAGCAGAGAGAGGATCTTCACCTTGATGGACCACTTCTTTTGTAGTCTTTTTTCCTTGTGGTGCAACACACTCGGGATCAGAAGGATTCGTGGCTATATCATATTAAGGTCAAGGACTTGAAGCTCCCTAAGCCAAAAGAAACTAATACTAATCATATTGTATACTATTTATCTAAAGGAGAGATAGGTTGTGTATGAGTGGATACTTTTTCTGTAGTTTTCTGACCTTGTGGCGCAATGGTAGCGCGTCTGACTCCAGATCAGAAGGTTGCGTGTTCAAATCACGTCAGGGTCAATTACTTTGCTTTCCTTGATGTAAGCAAAAGCCAACACTAATCAATTTGAATAAACTCATATATTTACAAGCGGAGAGAGGGTCTTCACCTTGATGGACCACTTGTTTTGTAGTCTTTTTTCCTTGTGGTGCAACACACTCGCGATCAGAAGGTTGCGTGACTATGTCATATTAAGGTCAAGGACTTGAAGCTCCCTAAGCCAAAAAGAAACTAATACTAATCAAATTGTATACTATTTATGTAAAGGAGAGATAGGTTGTCTATGAGTGGATACTTCTTCTGTAGTTTTCTGACTTTGTGGCGCAACGGTAGCGCGTCTGATTCCAGATCAGAAGGTTACGTGTTCAAATCACGTCAGGGTCAATCACTCTACTTTCCTTGAGGTAAGCAAAAGCTGACACTAACTAATGTTATATATTTACAAGCAGAGAGAGGGTCTTCACCTTGATGGACCACTTCTTTTGTAGTCTTTTTTCCTTGTGGTGCAACACACTCGGGATCAGAAGGTTGCGTGACTATGTCATATTAAGGTCAAGGACTTGAAGCTCCCTAAGCCAAAAAGAAACTAATACTAATCAAATTGTATACTATTTATGTAAAGGAGAGATAGGTTGTCTATGAGTGGATACTTCTTCTGTAGTTTTCTGACTTTGTGGCGCAACGGTAGCGCGTCTGATTCCAGATCAGAAGGTTACGTGTTCAAATCACGTCAGGGTCAATCACTCTACTTTCCTTGAGGTAAGCAAAAGCCGACACTAACTAATGTTATATATTTACAAGCAGAGAGAGGGTCTTCACCTTGATGGACCACTTCTTTTGTAGTCTTTTTTCCTTGTGGTGCAACACACTCGGGATCAGAAGGTTTCGTGACTATGTCATATTAAGGTCAAGCACCCAAAGCTCCCTGAGCCAAAAGGAAGCTAATACTAATCAAATTTTATACTATTTATCTAAATGAGAGATAGGTTGTGTATGAGAGGATACTTCTTCTGTAGTGTTCTGACCTTGTGGCGCAATGGTAGCGCGTCTGACTCCAGATCAGAAGGTTGCGTGTTCAAATCACGTCAGGGTCAATCACTCTACTTTCCTTGAAGTAAGCAAAAGCTGAAGCTTATCAATTTCAATGATCTTCTTTCTTGACAAGCAGAGATAAGTTCTTCACTTTGATGGGCCATTTCTATTGCAGTCTTCTATCCTTGTGGTGCAACAGACTCAGGATCAGAAAGTTGCATGATCATGCCCTATGGTCAAACACTTGATCCTCCCTGAGCCAAAAAGAAACTAATACTAATGAAATTGTATACTATTTATCTAAAGGAGAGATAGGTTGTCTATGAGTGGATACTTCTTCTGTAGTTTTCTGACTTTGTGGCGCAATGGTAGCGCGTCCTACTCCAGATCAGAAGGTTGCGTGTTCAAATCACGTCAGGGTCAAAGCCTTGTTTCCTTGATGTAAGCAAAAGCTGACACTAATCAATTTGAATAATATTCTATATTTACAAGCAGAGAGAGGTTCTTCACCTTGATGGACCACTTCTTTTGTAGTCTTTTTTCCTTGTGGTGCAACACACTCGCGATCAGAAGGTTGCGTGACTATGTCATATTAAGGTCAAGGACTTGAAGCTCCCTAAGCCAAAAAGAAACTAATACTAATCAAATTGTTATACTATTTATCTAAAGGAGAGATAGGTTGTCTATGAGTGGATACTTATTCTGTAGTTTTCTGACCTTGTGGCGCAATGGTAGCGCGTCTAACTCCAGATCAGAAAGTTGCGTGTTCAAATCAAGTCAGGGTAAAGGACTTGAAGCTCCCTAAGCCAAAAGAAACTAATACTAATCAAATTGTATACTATTTATCTAAATGAGAAATAGGTTGTTGTCTATGATTGGATACTTGTTCTGTAGTTTTGGCGCAATGGTAGCGCGTCTGACTCCAGATCAGAAGGTTGCGTGATCAAATCACGTCAGGGTCAATCACTCTACTTTCCTTGAGGTAAGCAAAAGCTGACACTAACTAATGTTATATATTTACAAGCAGAGAGAGGGTCTTCACCTTGATGGACCACTTCTTTTGTAGTCTTTTTTCCTTGTGGTGCAACACACTCGGGATCAGAAGGATTCGTGGCTATATCATATTAAGGTCAAGGACTTGAAGCTCCCTAAGCCAAAAGAAACTAATACTAATCAAATTGTATATATTTATCTAAAGGAGAGATAGGTTGTGTATGAGTGGATACTTTTTCTGTAGTTTTCTGACCTTGTGGCGCAATGGTAGCGCGTCTGACTCCAGATCAGAAGGTTGCGTGTTCAAATCACGTCAGGGTCAAAGTCTCATGTCCTTGATGTAAGCAAAAGCCAGCACTAATCAATTTGAATAAACTCATATATTTACAAGCGGAGAGAGGGTCTTCACCTTGATGGACCACTTGTTTTGTAGTCTTTTTTCCTTGTGGTGCAACACACTCGCGATCAGAAGGTTGCGTGACTATGTCATATTAAGGTCAAGCACCCAAACCTCCCTGAGCCAAAAAGAAGCTAATACTAATCAAATTGTATACTATTTATCTAAATGAGAGATAGGTTGTCTATGAGAGGATACTTCTTCTGTAGTGTTTTGACCTTGTGGCGCAACGGTAGCGCGTCTGACTCCAGATCAGAAGGTTGCGTGTTCAAATCACGTCAGGGTCAATCACTCTACTTTCCTTGAAGTAAGCAAAAGCTGAAGCTTATCAATTTCAATGATCTTCATTCCTGACAAGCAGAGATAAGTTCTTCACTTTGATGGGCCATTTCTATTGCAGTCTTCTATCCTTGTGGTGCAACAGACTCAGGATCAGAAAGTTGCATGATCATGCCCTATGGTCAAACACTTGATCCTCCCTGAGCCAAAAAGAAACTAATACTAATCATATTGTATACTATTTATCTAAAGGAGAGATAGGTTGTGTATGAGTGGATACTTTTTCTGTAGTTTTCTGACCTTGTGGCGCAATGGTAGCGCGTCTGACTCCAGATCAGAAGGTTGCGTGTTCAAATCACGTCAGGGTCAATTACTTTGCTTTCCTTGATGTAAGCAAAAGCCAACACTAATCAATTTGAATAAACTCATATATTTACAAGCGGAGAGAGGGTCTTCACCTTGATGGACCACTTGTTTTGTAGTCTTTTTTCCTTGTGGTGCAACACACTCGCGATCAGAAGGTTGCGTGACTATGTCATATTAAGGTCAAGGACTTGAAGCTCCCTAAGCCAAAAAGAAACTAATACTAATCAAATTGTATACTATTTATGTAAAGGAGAGATAGGTTGTCTATGAGTGGATACTTCTTCTGTAGTTTTCTGACTTTGTGGCGCAACGGTAGCGCGTCTGATTCCAGATCAGAAGGTTACGTGTTCAAATCACGTCAGGGTCAATCACTCTACTTTCCTTGAGGTAAGCAAAAGCTGACACTAACTAATGTTATATATTTACAAGCAGAGAGAGGGTCTTCACCTTGATGGACCACTTCTTTTGTAGTCTTTTTTCCTTGTGGTGCAACACACTCGGGATCAGAAGGTTGCGTGACTATGTCATATTAAGGTCAAGGACTTGAAGCTCCCTAAGCCAAAAAGAAACTAATACTAATCAAATTGTATACTATTTATGTAAAGGAGAGATAGGTTGTCTATGAGTGGATACTTCTTCTGTAGTTTTCTGACTTTGTGGCGCAACGGTAGCGCGTCTGATTCCAGATCAGAAGGTTACGTGTTCAAATCACGTCAGGGTCAATCACTCTACTTTCCTTGAGGTAAGCAAAAGCTGACACTAACTAATGTTATATATTTACAAGCAGAGAGAGGGTCTTCACCTTGATGGACCACTTCTTTTGTAGTCTTTTTTCCTTGTGGTGCAACACACTCGGGATCAGAAGGTTTCGTGACTATGTCATATTAAGGTCAAGCACCCAAAGCTCCCTGAGCCAAAAGGAAGCTAATACTAATCAAATTTTATACTATTTATCTAAATGAGAGATAGGTTGTGTATGAGAGGATACTTCTTCTGTAGTGTTCTGACCTTGTGGCGCAATGGTAGCGCGTCTGACTCCAGATCAGAAGGTTGCGTGTTCAAATCACGTCAGGGTCAATCACTCTACTTTCCTTGAAGTAAGCAAAAGCTGAAGCTTATCAATTTCAATGATCTTCTTTCTTGACAAGCAGAGATAAGTTCTTCACTTTGATGGGCCATTTCTATTGCAGTCTTCTATCCTTGTGGTGCAACAGACTCAGGATCAGAAAGTTGCATGATCATGCCCTATGGTCAAACACTTGATCCTCCCTGAGCCAAAAAGAAACTAATACTAATGAAATTGTATACTATTTATCTAAAGGAGAGATAGGTTGTCTATGAGTGGATACTTCTTCTGTAGTGTTCTGACTTTGTGGCGCAATGGTAGCGCGTCCTACTCCAGATCAGAAGGTTGCGTGTTCAAATCACGTCAGGGTCAAAGCCTTGTTTCCTTGATGTAAGCAAAAGCTGACACTAATCAATTTGAATAATATTCTATATTTACAAGCAGAGAGAGGTTCTTCACCTTGATGGACCACTTCTTTTGTAGTCTTTTTTCCTTGTGGTGCAACACACTCGCGATCAGAAGGTTGCGTGACTATGTCATATTAAGGTCAAGGACTTGAAGCTCCCTAAGCCAAAAAGAAACTAATACTAATCAAATTGTTATACTATTTATCTAAAGGAGAGATAGGTTGTCTATGAGTGGATACTTATTCTGTAGTTTTCTGACCTTGTGGCGCAATGGTAGCGCGTCTAACTCCAGATCAGAAAGTTGCGTGTTCAAATCAAGTCAGGGTAAAGGACTTGAAGCTCCCTAAGCCAAAAGAAACTAATACTAATCAAATTGTATACTATTTATCTAAATGAGAAATAGGTTGTTGTCTATGATTGGATACTTGTTCTGTAGTTTTGGCGCAATGGTAGCGCGTCTGACTCCAGATCAGAAGGTTGCGTGATCAAATCACGTCAGGGTCAATCACTCTACTTTCCTTGAGGTAAGCAAAAGCTGACACTAACTAATGTTATATATTTACAAGCAGAGAGAGGGTCTTCACCTTGATGGACCACTTCTTTTGTAGTCTTTTTTCCTTGTGGTGCAACACACTCGGGATCAGAAGGATTCGTGGCTATATCATATTAAGGTCAAGGACTTGAAGCTCCCTAAGCCAAAAGAAACTAATACTAATCAAATTGTATATATTTATCTAAAGGAGAGATAGGTTGTGTATGAGTGGATACTTTTTCTGTAGTTTTCTGACCTTGTGGCGCAATGGTAGCGCGTCTGACTCCAGATCAGAAGGTTGCGTGTTCAAATCACGTCAGGGTCAAAGTCTCATGTCCTTGATGTAAGCAAAAGCCAGCACTAATCAATTTGAATAAACTCATATATTTACAAGCGGAGAGAGGGTCTTCACCTTGATGGACCACTTGTTTTGTAGTCTTTTTTCCTTGTGGTGCAACACACTCGCGATCAGAAGGTTGCGTGACTATGTCATATTAAGGTCAAGCACCCAAACCTCCCTGAGCCAAAAAGAAGCTAATACTAATCAAATTGTATACTATTTATCTAAATGAGAGATAGGTTGTCTATGAGAGGATACTTCTTCTGTAGTGTTTTGACCTTGTGGCGCAACGGTAGCGCGTCTGACTCCAGATCAGAAGGTTGCGTGTTCAAATCACGTCAGGGTCAATCACTCTACTTTCCTTGAAGTAAGCAAAAGCTGAAGCTTATCAATTTCAATGATCTTCATTCCTGACAAGCAGAGATAAGTTCTTCACTTTGATGGGCCATTTCTATTGCAGTCTTCTATCCTTGTGGTGCAACAGACTCAGGATCAGAAAGTTGCATGATCATGCCCTATGGTCAAACACTTGATCCTCCCTGAGCCAAAAAGAAACTAATACTAATCATATTGTATACTATTTATCTAAAGGAGAGATAGGTTGTGTATGAGTGGATACTTTTTCTGTAGTTTTCTGACCTTGTGGCGCAATGGTAGCGCGTCTGACTCCAGATCAGAAGGTTGCGTGTTCAAATCACGTCAGGGTCAATTACTTTGCTTTCCTTGATGTAAGCAAAAGCCAACACTAATCAATTTGAATAAACTCATATATTTACAAGCGGAGAGAGGGTCTTCACCTTGATGGACCACTTGTTTTGTAGTCTTTTTTCCTTGTGGTGCAACACACTCGCGATCAGAAGGTTGCGTGACTATGTCATATTAAGGTCAAGGACTTGAAGCTCCCTAAGCCAAAAAGAAACTAATACTAATCAAATTGTATACTATTTATGTAAAGGAGAGATAGGTTGTCTATGAGTGGATACTTCTTCTGTAGTTTTCTGACTTTGTGGCGCAACGGTAGCGCGTCTGATTCCAGATCAGAAGGTTACGTGTTCAAATCACGTCAGGGTCAATCACTCTACTTTCCTTGAGGTAAGCAAAAGCTGACACTAACTAATGTTATATATTTACAAGCAGAGAGAGGGTCTTCACCTTGATGGACCACTTCTTTTGTAGTCTTTTTTCCTTGTGGTGCAACACACTCGGGATCAGAAGGTTGCGTGACTATGTCATATTAAGGTCAAGGACTTGAAGCTCCCTAAGCCAAAAAGAAACTAATACTAATCAAATTGTATACTATTTATGTAAAGGAGAGATAGGTTGTCTATGAGTGGATACTTCTTCTGTAGTTTTCTGACTTTGTGGCGCAACGGTAGCGCGTCTGATTCCAGATCAGAAGGTTACGTGTTCAAATCACGTCAGGGTCAATCACTCTACTTTCCTTGAGGTAAGCAAAAGCTGACACTAACTAATGTTATATATTTACAAGCAGAGAGAGGGTCTTCACCTTGATGGACCACTTCTTTTGTAGTCTTTTTTCCTTGTGGTGCAACACACTCGGGATCAGAAGGTTTCGTGACTATGTCATATTAAGGTCAAGCACCCAAACCTCCCTGAGCCAAAAGGAAGCTAATACTAATCAAATTTTATACTATTTATCTAAATGAGAGATAGGTTGTGTATGAGAGGATACTTCTTCTGTAGTGTTCTGACCTTGTGGCGCAACGGTAGCGCGTCTGACTCCAGATCAGAAGGTTGCGTGTTCAAATCACGTCAGGGTCAATCACTCTACTTTCCTTGAAGTAAGCAAAAGCTGAAGCTTATCAATTTCAATGATCTTCTTTCTTGACAAGCAGAGATAAGTTCTTCACTTTGATGGGCCATTTCTATTGCAGTCTTCTATCCTTGTGGTGCAACAGACTCAGGATCAGAAAGTTGCATGATCATGCCCTATGGTCAAACACTTGATCCTCCCTGAGCCAAAAAGAAACTAATACTAATGAAATTGTATACTATTTATCTAAAGGAGAGATAGGTTGTCTATGAGTGGATACTTCTTCTGTAGTTTTCTGACTTTGTGGCGCAATGGTAGCGCGTCTGACTCCAGATCAGAAGGTTGCGTGTTCAAATCACGTCAGGGTCAAAGCCTTGTTTCCTTGATGTAAGCAAAAGCTGACACTAATCAATTTGAATAATATTCTATATTTACAAGCAGAGAGAGGTTCTTCACCTTGATGGACCACTTCTTTTGTAGTCTTTTTTCCTTGTGGTGCAACACACTCGCGATCAGAAGGTTGCGTGACTATGTCATATTAAGGTCAAGGACTTGAAGCTCCCTAAGCCAAAAAGAAACTAATACTAATCAAATTGTTATACTATTTATCTAAAGGAGAGATAGGTTGTCTATGAGTGGATACTTATTCTGTAGTTTTCTGACCTTGTGGCGCAATGGTAGCGTGTCTAACTCCAGATCAGAAGGTTGCGTGTTCAAATCAAGTCAGGGTCAAGGACTTGAAGCTCCCTAAGCCAAAAGAAACTAATACTAATCAAATTGTATACTATTTATCTAAATGAGAAATAGGTTGTTGTCTATGATTGGATACTTGTTCTGTAGTTTTGGCGCAATGGTAGCGCGTCTGACTCCAGATCAGAAGGTTGCGTGATCAAATCACGTCAGGGTCAATCACTCTACTTTCCTTGAGGTAAGCAAAAGCTGACACTAACTAATGTTATATATTTACAAGCAGAGAGAGGGTCTTCACCTTGATGGACCACTTCTTTTGTAGTCTTTTTTCCTTGTGGTGCAACACACTCGGGATCAGAAGGATTCGTGGCTATATCATATTAAGGTCAAGGACTTGAAGCTCCCTAAGCCAAAAGAAACTAATACTAATCAAATTGTATATATTTATCTAAAGGAGAGATAGGTTGTGTATGAGTGGATACTTTTTCTGTAGTTTTCTGACCTTGTGGCGCAATGGTAGCGCGTCTGACTCCAGATCAGAAGGTTGCGTGTTCAAATCACGTCAGGGTCAAAGTCTCATTTCCTTGATGTAAGCAAAAGCCAGCACTAATCAATTTGAATAAAGTCATATATTTACAAGCGGAGAGAGGGTCTTCACCTTGATGGACCACTTGTTTTGTAGTCTTTTTTCCTTGTGGTGCAACACACTCGCGATCAGAAGGTTGCGTGACTATGTCATATTAAGGTCAAGGACTTGAAGCTCCCTAAGCCAAAAAGAAACTAATACTAATCAAATTGTATACTATTTATGGAAAGGAGAGATAGGTTGTCTATGAGTGGATACTTCTTCTGTAGTTTTCTGACTTTGTGGCGCAACGGTAGCGCGTCTGATTCCAGATCAGAAGGTTACGTGTTCAAATCACGTCAGGGTCAATCACTCTACTTTCCTTGAGGTAAGCAAAAGCTGACACTAACTAATGTTATATATTTACAAGCAGAGAGAGGGTCTTCATCTTGATGGACCACTTCTTTTGTAGTCTTTTTTCCTTGTGGTGCAACACGCTCGCGATCAGAAGGTTGCGTGACTATGTCATATTAAGGTCAAACACTTGAAGCTCCCTAAGCCAAAAAGAAACTAATACTAATCAAATTGTATACTATTTATCTAAAGGAGAGATAGGTTGTCTATGAGTGGATACTTATTCTGTAGTTTTCTGACCTTGTGGCGCAATGGTAGCGCGTCTGACTCCAGATCAGAAGGTTGCGTGTTCAAATCACGTCAGGGTCAAAGTCTCATTTCCTTGATGTAAGCAAAAGCCAACACTAATCAATTTGAATAAACTCATATATTTACAAGCGGAGAGATGGTCTTCACCTTGATGGACCACTTGTTTTGTAGTCTTTTTCCTTGTGGTGCAACACACTCGCGATCAGAAGGTTGCGTGACTATGTCATATTAAGGTCAAGGACTTGAAGCTCCCTGAGCCAAAAAGAAACTAATACTAATCAAATTGTATACTATTTATCTAAAGGAGAGATAGGTTGTGTATGAGTGGATACTTTTTCTGTAGTTTTCTGACCTTGTGGCGCAATGGTAGCGCGTCTGACTCCAGATCAGAAGGTTGCGTGTTCAAATCATGTCAGGGTCAAAGACTTGTTTCCTTGATGTAAGCAAAAGCTGACACTAATCAATTTGAATAATGTTCCATATTTACAAGCAGAGAGAGGTTCTTCATCTTGATGGACCACTTCTTTTGTAGTCTTTTTTCCTTGTGGTGCAACACACTCTGGATCAGAAGGTTTCGTGACTATGTCATATTAAGGTCAAGCACCCAAACCTCCCTGAGCCAAAAAGAAGCTAATACTAATCAAATTGTATACTATTTATCTAAATGAGAGATAGGTTGTCTATGAGAGGATACTTCTTCTGTAGTGTTTTGACCTTGTGGCGCAACGGTAGCGCGTCTGACTCCAGATCAGAAGGTTGCGTGTTCAAATCACGTCAGGGTCAATCACTCTACTTTCCTTGAAGTAAGCAAAAGCTGAAGCTTATCAATTTCAATGATCTTCATTCTTGACAAGCAGAGATAAGTTCTTCACTTTGATGGGCCATTTCTATTGCAGTCTTCTATCCTTGTGGTGCAACAGACTCAGGATCAGAAAGTTGCATGATCATGCCCTATGGTCAAACACTTGATCCTCCCTGAGCCAAAAAGAAACTAATACTAATGAAATTGTATACTATTTATCTAAAGGAGAGATAGGTTGTCTATCAGTGGATACTTCTTCTGTAGTTTTCTGACCTTGTGGCGCAATGGTAGCGCGTCTGACTCCAGATCAGAAGGTTGCATGTTCAAATCACGTCAGGGTCAAAGTCTCATTTCCTTGATGTAAGCAAAAGCCAACACTAATCAATTTGAATAAACTCATATATTTACAAGCAGAGAGAGGGTCTTCACCTTGATGGACCACTTGTTTTGTAGTCTTTTTCCTTGTGGTGCAACACACTCGCGATCAGAAGGTTGCGTGACTATGTAATATTAAGGTCAAGGACTTGAAGCTCCCTAAGCCAAAAAGAAACTAATACTAATCAAATTGTACACTATTAATCTAAAGGAGAGATAGGTTGTCTATGAGTGGATACTTATTCTGTAGTTTTCTGACCTTGTGGCGCAATGGTAGCGCGTCTGACTCCAGATCAGAAGGTTGCGTGTTCAAATCACGTCAGGGTCAATCACTCTACTTTCCTTGAAGTAAGCAAAAGCTGAAGCTTATCAATTTCAATGATCTTCATTCTTGACAAGCAGAGATAAGTTCTTCACTTTGATGGGCCATTTCTATTGCAGTCTTCTATCCTTGTGGTGCAACAGACTCAGGATCAGAAAGTTGCATGATCATGCCCTATGGTCAAACACTTGATCCTCCCTGAGCCAAAAAGAAACTAATACTAATGAAATTGTATACTATTTATCTAAAGGAGAGATAGGTTGTCTATGAGTGGATACTTATTCTGTAGTTTTCTGACCTTGTGGCGCAATGGTAGCGCGTCTGACTCAAGCGGCAACCTCCGTTCCAAAAAAATGAAGCCAATGCGGAAGTACAAAAAACTGCAGTTCATCGACTGTCCGCTTGAGGCTGGCTCCAGAAGCACCGGAAGTTCCATAAGCCCCCAGCCAAAAAAGGCCGTTTTCACTACAAAAATTAACCCGTTTACAGCCTGGTACAAAAAACGCAATACATCTGATAAGTTAGTGGCATCATGTGCTCCCACTGTGGGGGGGGTGAATTTTTTTCTAACTCCTCTGATTTTTTGTTATTAAGGAAAACGGTCATGCCCATATAAGGGTTGTGGAGATTTGATTGACAGCTGCAGCGCTGAGCTGTCTCAGGTCAGAAGCAGTTCATCATAGCAGGAGGCTAGCAGCACTAGCTTGGTCCGTCGGACTTTTTTTCTTCGTGTGGAGTGTTTGTCTAGCAACAAATATGGCATGCTGTGCGATTAATTGGATTAACAGACCATCCAAGACTGTGATGCTTCAGTATTTTACGGTAAGTGATAAAGTAGTTTTATATTAACTGCATACTCGTGTCGGTATCATAGACTGTAAATATTACGGTGTCTATTTTTGCGGTCCTAGCTTGTTTAACGTTAGCTTGGTGATATACATAGACTGTAAATATTAATGATATAGTGATATTGTTAAATGTACTGCATACTCATCGGGAGGTGTCGGTATCTATGTAGACTGGCCTCAGTGTAGCCCATTATTTACGGTCAATGGTTTAACTTTAGCCGATCAAGAGACACAGATGCTAATGAAACATAGATAGCTATCCAGGACTAATAAACTGGAGGGTTAAACTAAGTCTGAAATGTTAGAATTTGAATTGTTTAGATGTTGAAAAGTAAGAGTTTGTGTGATGTTATAAACTAAAGGCCCAACACGGTGGTTAACCACAGACTGTAATGCTCACAGAGAGTTGGGACCGGTTATTATATTAGCTTGAATGTCCCTCAGGATCAATAAAGTATCTATCTATCTTTAAATCATTGAAGTATTTATTTCATGTTAAGATGAAGTACTATACCAAATAAATGCCTTAATGTTTCCTTACACTAAATCTGTGGCTGTATGTGGAATATCATTCTGCAAGTGAGTGAGAGAGCTGACAGTAGATTGATTACAATAAGGTTTATCTTAGAATAGAAAGAATCATTTCCATGTTGATTACCTTCATACCTTTGTTGTCTGGGTAGTACACGGTTGAATTTATAAATGCACTCTTACACACAGATGAAAACAGAAAATGCACACAAATGGATTTAATGGATAACTGCTATTTTCTGTCTTTTTTGTCATCCTGGAGACCCTGCACTAAAAGTCTCTCCTGGATCCATGTCACATGCTCAAGCTTCTTCAGTCTTTTCATCAGTGGAAGTTCTGCTGAGAGAAGATGGCCAGCAGATGAGATGGCCGTACATCAAGGAGCTCCACAAGCTTCAGGAGAAGGAGGGTTTGCATCTTGACAACAATTGTGGTGTAAGAAGCTGTTCAATAAAAATAAATCTCCATCAAACAACTTGCAATCATACCCTTTTCTTCACATGTTTAAACCCTTTGTCTAGTTTAGATGGGAGAAAGCTGATATGATGTGATATTGATCTGGGAAGACATTTTGAACTGTGTTTTTATTCACAAGTTATTGATTGTATTTACTCTGTATGTATCTTGATTTAAGAATGGGGCTGTGTCTAAGGGCATATTCTTGCAATGACTCTGTTCCATCCCATTTTCAGAAATGAACTGCATTAGTATTTGGTCAAAAGTTGTGTAAAAGTAAAAACTTAGCTATTGAGTTGAGCATTAATGCACATTTTAGTCATTTCAAATCTAAAATGTATACTCAGAAGTAGAAACAAAGGAGCATTTAAATATTTATTTAATCTGAAAAAACACATTCAAAAAAGCCTGTTTTTACACCAGAAGTTAACATGTTTACGGCTCGGTACAAAAAAACATTTGATGAAGGATAATTGTTATTCACAATAAGGGACTCGATGTAACGGTTTGTCAGGAAGCTTAAAACCCGCCTCAGCTCCAGCTTTCAGCCTGTCGTTAGGTTGGCTGAAAGTTATGGTGAGAGCACTTCCAACATGGAGACCGCCATCGATGCAGGAACAAGTGGGTTACATCTCTCAGGCCATCCGGGGGAGACCTGCCTCGCAGTGAGTTGTTGAAGAAGGGAAGCAGGCCTTTCAACCGAAGTCCACCCCAGCAGAACCAACAAATGCAGATGTTGAGGTCTAGGTTTCTTCTTCTGTCTCTGCAGCTCTCTGGGCACATGGACGGACATAGCTGTCACCAATAATCCACACTGTCTATAGAAGAAAAACAAAAATGTTCAATGAATGCCTCAGATAAGGCAACATGTACAGTTCACTACACGTGACAGCTCAGGGTGTGTTTTGTTATTAGCCACATCTGCAGGGATAATATTGAACAAGGTAGGCACAACTCATAATAATAGATGCCAGACTTGAGATACATTTCTAATACCTACAGTTTTTGGGGTGTGCAGCTGACCCTTCGTCATCACTGGCCACAGACTCCATGACTTCAGGGCTCTATAGAAAATAAATATCTTATGATAAATATAAAGCATTTCTTTTTCAAGTGTCATGTTCACCCACATAGCTATCAGTAAATATAAGTCACAGACATCCCTCTTTTTGTCAGAGCAGTAACAACCATGAACTGTATGCATTTAATATTGATTTCTTCTGGATGTCTCTCATTTATTTACAGTCTATGGTCTAACAGTAGTTTAACAACAACAACAAAGCTCTTTTATCGTTTTAAAACGGACTTCTTATCCTTTAATATGTAATTACACCCAAGCAATGATTTGTAACACAATAGGAGAATTTATTTGTAAAGATCAGCCTCAAAGTGGTTCTTAAATTGTATGTTAAAACGATGCTAATGTATTGCTCTGCTAACCCGGTCTACTAACTGCTGTGACAAATAACTAATGACCATAATTATATATTTTAAAAAAGTGTAGTTTTAATACTTAAATGATATATTTGGGATGACGATAATTCGTTGTAACTGTGTTATAGAAAAGTTTCATGTTAACTTACTGTTTATAGAGTTATCTCTGGACGAGTGGGAGCAGGAAAGCCGTAGGGGGTGATGTAAAGCAGACGTTAGCTTTGTTGTGAAGTGGACTGCTAGCTAGCGTCGAGCTGGTCGAGCATCGGCGGACTTTAGTCCCGCCTTAACGCTGTCGTTAGGTTGATCCCGCTTTGATCCAAGTTAGGTTGAGACAACAAATCCAATATGGAAGCGCCCGTCGATTGGACTCTTTTTAAGTCTCCGTCACAGACGGGATACGTCACTCAGGGTTCGTCCAGTATTATTTACAGTCTATGGTCTGACTCCAGATCAGAAGGTTGCGTGTTCAAATCACGTCAGGGTCAAAGCCTTGTTTCCTTGATGTAAGCAAAAGCTGACACTAATCAATTTGAATAATATTCTATATTTACAAGCAGAGAGAGGTTCTTCACCTTGATGGACCACTTCTTTTGTAGTCTTTTTTCCTTGTGGTGCAACACGCTCGCGATCAGAAGGTTGCGTGACTATGTCATATTAAGGTCAAACACTTGAAGCTCCCTAAGCCAAAAAGAAACTAATACTAATCAAATTGTATACTATTTATCTAAAGGAGAGATAGGTTGTCTATGAGTGGATACTTATTCTGTAGTTTTCTGACCTTGTGGCGCAATGGTAGCGTGTCTGACTCCAAATCAGAAGGTTGCGTGTTCAAATCACGTCAGGGTCAAAGTCTCATTTCCTTGATGTAAGCAAAAGCCAACACTAATCAATTTGAATAAACTCATATATTTACAAGCGGAGAGATGGTCTTCACCTTGATGGACCACTTGTTTTGTAGTCTTTTTCCTTGTGGTGCAACACACTCGCGATCAGAAGGGTGCGTGACTATGTCATATTAAGGTCAAGGACTTGAAGCTCCCTGAGCCAAAAAGAAACTAATACTAATCAAATTGTATACTATTTATCTAAAGGAGAGATAGGTTGTGTATGAGTGGATACTTTTTCTGTAGTTTTCTGACCTTGTGGCGCAATGGTAGCGCGTCTGACTCCAGATCAGAAGGTTGCGTGTTCAAATCACGTCAGGGTCAAAGACTTGTTTCCTTGATGTAAGCAAAAGCTGACACTAATCAATTTGAATAATGTTCCATATTTACAAGCAGAGAGAGGTTCTTCATCTTGATGGACCACTTCTTTTGTAGTCTTTTTTCCTTGTGGTGCAACACACTCTGGATCAGAAGGTTTCGTGACTATGTCATATTAAGGTCAAGCACCCAAACCTCCCTGAGCCAAAAAGAAGCTAATACTAATCAAATTGTATACTATTTATCTAAATGAGAGATAGGTTGTCTATGAGAGGATACTTCTTCTGTAGTGTTCTGACCTTGTGGCGCAACGGTAGCGCGTCTGACTCCAGATCAGAAGGTTGCGTGTTCAAATCACGTCAGGGTCAATCACTCTACTTTCCTTGAAGTAAGCAAAAGCTGAAGCTTATCAATTTCAATGATCTTCATTCTTGACAAGCAGAGATAAGTTCTTCACTTTGATGGGCCATTTCTATTGCAGTCTTCTATCCTTGTGGTGCAACAGACTCAGGATCAGAAAGTTGCATGATCATGCCCTATGGTCAAACACTTGATCCTCCCTGAGCCAAAAAGAAACTAATACTAATCAAATTGTATACTATTTATCTAAAGGAGAGATAGGTTGTCTATCAGTGGATACTTCTTCTGTAGTTTTCTGACTTTGTGGCGCAATGGTAGCGCGTCTGACTCCAGATCAGAAGGTTGCGTGTTCAAATCACGTCAGGGTCAAAGCCTTGTTTCCTTGATGTAAGCAAAAGCTGACACTAATCAATTTGAATAATGTTCTATATTTACAAGCAGAGAGAGGTTCTTCATCTTGATGGACCACTTCTTTTGTAGTCTTTTTTCCTTGTGGTGCAACACACTCGCGATCAGAAGGTTGCGTGACTATGTCATATTAAGGTCAAGGACTTGAAGCTCCCTAAGCCAAAAAGAAACTAATACTAATCAAATTGTATACTATTTATCTAAAGGAGAGATAGGTTGTGTATGAGTGGATACTTATTCTGTAGTTTTCTGACCTTGTGGCGCAATGGTAGCGCGTCTGACTCCAGATCAGAAGGTTGCGTGTTCAAATCACGTCAGGGTCAAAGCCTTGTTTCCTTGATGTAAGCAAAAGCTGACACTAATCAATTTGAATAATGTCCCATATTTACAAGCAGAGAGAGGTTCTTCATCTTGATGGACCACTTCTTTTGTAGTCTTTTTTCCTTGTGGTGCAACACACTCTGGATCAGAAGGTTTCGTGATTATGTCATATTAAGGTCAAGCACCCAAACCTCCCTGAGCCAAAAAGAAGCTAATACTAATCAAATTGTATACTATTTATCTAAATGAGAGATAGGTTGTCTATGAGAGGATACTTCTTCTGTAGTGTTTTGACCTTGTGGCGCAACGGTAGCGCGTCTGACTCCAGATCAGAAGGTTGCGTGTTCAAATCACGTCAGGGTCAATCACTCTACTTTCCTTGAAGTAAGCAAAAGCTGAAGCTTATCAATTTCAATGATCTTCATTCTTGACAAGCAGAGATAAGTTCTTCACTTTGATGGGCCATTTCTATTGCAGTCTTCTATCCTTGTGGTGCAACAGACTCAGGATCAGAAAGTTGCATGATCATGCCCTATGGTCAAACACTTGATCCTCCCTGAGCCAAAAAGAAACTAATACTAATGAAATTGTATACTATTTATCTAAAGGAGAGATAGGTTGTCTATCAGTGGATACTTATTCTGTAGCTTTCTGACCTTGTGGCGCAATGGTAGCGCGTCTGACTCCAGATCAGAAGGTTGCGTGTTCAAATCACGTCAGGGTCAATCACTCTACTTTCCTTGAAGTAAGCAAAAGCTGAAGCTTATTAATTTCAATGATCTTCATTCTTGACAAGCAGAGATAAGTTCTTCACTTTGATGGGCCATTTCTATTGCAGTCTTCTATCCTTGTGGTGCAACAGACTCAGGATCAGAAAGTTGCATGATCATGCCCTATGGTCAAACACTTGATCCTCCCTGAGCCAAAAAGAAACTAATACTAATGAAATTGTATACTATTTATCTAAAGGAGAGATAGGTTGTCTATCAGTGGATACTTATTCTGTAGTTTTCTGACCTTGTGGCGCAATGGTAGCGCGTCTGACTCCAGCTCAGAAGGTTGCGTGTTCAAATCACGTCAGGGTCAAAGTCCCATTTCCTTGATGTAAGCAAAAGCCAACACTAATCAATTTGAATAAACTCATATATTTACAAGCGGAGGGAGGGTCTTCACCTTGATGGACCACTTGTTTTGTAGTCTTTTTCCTTGTGGTGCAACACACTCGCGATCAGAAGGTTGCGTGACTATGTCATATTAAGGTCAAGGACTTGAAGCTCCCTGAGCCAAAAAGAAACTAATACTAATCAAATTGTATACTATTTATCTAAAGGAGAGATAGGTTGTCTATGAGAGGATACTTCTTCTGTAGTGTTCTGACCTTGTGGCGCAACGGTAGCGCGTCTGACTCCAGATCAGAAGGTTGCGTGTTCAAATCACGTCAGGGTCAATCACTCTACTTTCCTTGAAGTAAGCAAAAGCTGAAGCTTATCAATTTCAATGATCTTCATTCTTGACAAGCAGAGATAAGTTCTTCACTTTGATGGGCCATTTCTATTGCAGTCTTCTATCCTTGTGGTGCAACAGACTCAGGATCAGAAAGTTGCATGATCATGCCCTATGGTCAAACACTTGATCCTCCCTGAGCCAAAAAGAAACTAATACTAATCAAATTGTATACTATTTATCTAAAGGAGAGATAGGTTGTCTATCAGTGGATACTTCTTCTGTAGTTTTCTGACTTTGTGGCGCAATGGTAGCGCGTCTGACTCCAGATCAGAAGGTTGCGTGTTCAAATCACGTCAGGGTCAAAGCCTTGTTTCCTTGATGTAAGCAAAAGCTGACACTAATCAATTTGAATAATGTTCTATATTTACAAGCAGAGAGAGGTTCTTCATCTTGATGGACCACTTCTTTTGTAGTCTTTTTTCCTTGTGGTGCAACACACTCGCGATCAGAAGGTTGCGTGACTATGTCATATTAAGGTCAAGGACTTGAAGCTCCCTAAGCCAAAAAGAAACTAATACTAATCAAATTGTATACTATTTATCTAAAGGAGAGATAGGTTGTGTATGAGTGGATACTTTTTCTGTAGTTTTCTGACCTTGTGGCGCAATGGTAGCGCGTCTGACTCCAGATCAGAAGGTTGCGTGTTCAAATCACGTCAGGGTCAAAGCCTTGTTTCCTTGATGTAAGCAAAAGCTGACACTAATCAATTTGAATAATGTCCCATATTTACAAGCAGAGAGAGGTTCTTCATCTTGATGGACCACTTCTTTTGTAGTCTTTTTTCCTTGTGGTGCAACACACTCTGGATCAGAAGGTTTCGTGATTATGTCATATTAAGGTCAAGCACCCAAACCTCCCTGAGCCAAAAAGAAGCTAATACTAATCAAATTGTATACTATTTATCTAAATGAGAGATAGGTTGTCTATGAGAGGATACTTCTTCTGTAGTGTTTTGACCTTGTGGCGCAACGGTAGCGCGTCTGACTCCAGATCAGAAGGTTGCGTGTTCAAATCACGTCAGGGTCAATCACTCTACTTTCCTTGAAGTAAGCAAAAGCTGAAGCTTATCAATTTCAATGATCTTCATTCTTGACAAGCAGAGATAAGTTCTTCACTTTGATGGGCCATTTCTATTGCAGTCTTCTATCCTTGTGGTGCAACAGACTCAGGATCAGAAAGTTGCATGATCATGCCCTATGGTCAAACACTTGATCCTCCCTGAGCCAAAAAGAAACTAATACTAATGAAATTGTATACTATTTATCTAAAGGAGAGATAGGTTGTCTATCAGTGGATACTTATTCTGTAGTTTTCTGACCTTGTGGCGCAATGGTAGCGCGTCTGACTCCAGATCAGAAGGTTGCGTGTTCAAATCACGTCAGGGTCAATCACTCTACTTTCCTTGAAGTAAGCAAAAGCTGAAGCTTATTAATTTCAATGATCTTCATTCTTGACAAGCAGAGATAAGTTCTTCACTTTGATGGGCCATTTCTATTGCAGTCTTCTATCCTTGTGGTGCAACAGACTCAGGATCAGAAAGTTGCATGATCATGCCCTATGGTCAAACACTTGATCCTCCCTGAGCCAAAAAGAAACTAATACTAATGAAATTGTATACTATTTATCTAAAGGAGAGATAGGTTGTCTATCAGTGGATACTTCTTCTGTAGTTTTCTGACCTTGTGGCGCAATGGTAGCGCGTCTGACTCCAGCTCAGAAGGTTGCGTGTTCAAATCACGTCAGGGTCAAAGTCCCATTTCCTTGATGTAAGCAAAAGCCAACACTAATCAATTTGAATAAACTCATATATTTACAAGCGGAGGGAGGGTCTTCACCTTGATGGACCACTTGTTTTGTAGTCTTTTTCCTTGTGGTGCAACACACTCGCGATCAGAAGGTTGCGTGACTATGTCATATTAAGGTCAAGGACTTGAAGCTCCCTGAGCCAAAAAGAAACTAATACTAATCAAATTGTATACTATTTATCTAAAGGAGAGATAGGTTGTGTATGAGTGGATACTTTTTCTGTAGTTTTCTGACCTTGTGGCGCAATGGTAGCGCGTCTGACTCCAGATCAGAAGGTTGCGTGTTCAAATCACGTCAGGGTCAAAGACTTGTTTCCTTGATGTAAGCAAAAGCTGACACTAATCAACTTGAATAATGTTCCATATTTACAAGCAGAGAGAGGTTCTTCATCTTGATGGACCACTTCTTTTGTAGTCTTTTTTCCTTGTGGTGCAACACACTCTGGATCAGAAGGTTTCGTGACTATGTCATATTAAGGTCAAGCACCCAAACCTCCCTGAGCCAAAAAGAAGCTAATACTAATCAAATTGTATACTATTTATCTAAATGAGAGATAGGTTGTCTATGAGAGGATACTTCTTCTGTAGTGTTCTGACCTTGTGGCGCAACGGTAGCGCGTCTGACTCCAGATCAGAAGGTTGCGTGTTCAAATCACGTCAGGGTCAATCACTCTACTTTCCTTGAAGTAAGCAAAAGCTGAAGCTTATCAATTTCAATGATCTTCATTCTTGACAAGCAGAGATAAGTTCTTCACTTTGATGGGCCATTTCTATTGCAGTCTTCTATCCTTGTGGTGCAACAGACTCAGGATCAGAAAGTTGCATGATCATGCCCTATGGTCAAACACTTGATCCTCCCTGAGCCAAAAAGAAACTAATACTAATGAAATTGTATACTATTTATCTAAAGGAGAGATAGGTTGTCTATGAGTGGATACTTCTTCTGTAGTTTTCTGACTTTGTGGCGCAATGGTAGCGCGTCTGACTCCAGATCAGAAGGTTGCGTGTTCAAATCACGTCAGGGTCAAAGCCTTGTTTCCTTGATGTAAGCAAAAGCTGACACTAATCAATTTGAATAATATTCTATATTTACAAGCAGAGAGAGGGTCTTCACCTTGATGGACCACTTCTTTTGTAGTCTTTTTTCCTTGTGGTGCAACACACTCGCGATCAGAAGGTTGCGTGACTATGTCATATTAAGGTCAAGGACTTGAAGCTCCCTAAGCCAAAAAGAAACTAATACTAATCAAATTGTTATACTATTTATCTAAAGGAGAGATAGGTTGTCTATGAGTGGATACTTATTCTGTAGTTTTCTGACCTTGTGGCGCAATGGTAGCGCGTCTAACTCCAGATCAGAAGGTTGCGTGTTCAAATCAAGTCAGGGTCAAGGACTTGAAGCTCCCTAAGCCAAAAGAAACTAATACTAATCAAATTGTATACTATTTATCTAAATGAGAAATAGGTTGTTGTCTTCTGTAGTTTTGGCGCAATGGTAGCGCGTCTGACTCCAGATCAGAAGGTTGCGTGATCAAATCACGTCAGGGTCAATCACTCTACTTTCCTTGAGGTAAGCAAAAGCTGACACTAACTAATGTTATATATTTACAAGCAGAGAGAGGGTCTTCACCTTGATGGACCACTTCTTTTGTAGTCTTTTTTCCTTGTGGTGCAACACACTCGGGATCAGAAGGATTCGTGGCTATATCATATTAAGGTCAAGGACTTGAAGCTCCCTAAGCCAAAAGAATCTAATACTAATCAAATTGTATATATTTATCTAAAGGAGAGATAGGTTGTGTATGAGTGGATACTTTTTCTGTAGTTTTCTGACCTTGTGGCGCAATGGTAGCGCGTCTGACTCCAGATCAGAAGGTTGCGTGTTCAAATCACGTCAGGGTCAAAGTCTCATTTCCTTGATGTAAGCAAAAGCCAGCACTAATCAATTTGAATAAACTCATATATTTACAAGCGGAGAGAGGGTCTTCACCTTGATGGACCACTTGTTTTGTAGTCTTTTTTCCTTGTGGTGCAACACACTCGCGATCAGAAGGTTGCGTGACTATGTCATATTAAGGTCAAGGACTTGAAGCTCCCTAGGCCAAAAAGAAACTAATACTAATCAAATTGTATACTATTTATGTAAAGGAGAGATAGGTTGTCTATGAGTGGATACTTCTTCTGTAGTTTTCTGACTTTGTGGCGCAACGGTAGCGCGTCTGATTCCAGATCAGAAGGTTACGTGTTCAAATCACGTCAGGGTCAATCACTCTACTTTCCTTGAGGTAAGCAAAAGCTGACACTAACTAATGTTATATATTTACAAGCAGAGAGAGGGTCTTCATCTTGATGGACCACTTCTTTTGTAGTCTTTTTTCCTTGTGGTGCAACACGCTCGCGATCAGAAGGTTGCGTGACTATGTCATATTAAGGTCAAACACTTGAAGCTCCCTAAGCCAAAAAGAAACTAATACTAATCAAATTGTATACTATTTATCTAAAGGAGAGATAGGTTGTGTATGAGTGGATACTTTTTCTGTAGTTTTCTGACCTTGTGGCGCAATGGTAGCGCGTCTGACTCCAGATCAGAAGGTTGCGTGTTCAAATCACGTCAGGGTCAAAGCCTTGTTTCCTTGATGTAAGCAAAAGCTGACACTAATCAATTTGAATAATGTTCCATATTTACAAGCAGAGAGAGGTTCTTCATCTTGATGGACCACTTCTTTGTAGTCTTTTTTCCTTGTGGTGCAACACACTCTGGATCAGAAGGTTTCGTGACTATGTCATATTAAGGTCAAGCACCCAAACCTCCCTGAGCCAAAAAGAAGCTAATACTAATCAAATTGTATACTATTTATCTAAATGAGAGATAGGTTGTCTATGAGAGGATACTTCTTCTGTAGTGTTTTGACCTTGTGGCGCAACGGTAGCGCGTCTGACTCCAGATCAGAAGGTTGCGTGTTCAAATCACGTCAGGGTCAATCACTCTACTTTCCTTGAAGTAAGCAAAAGCTGAAGCTTATCAATTTCAATGATCTTCATTCTTGACAAGCAGAGATAAGTTCTTCACTTTGATGGGCCATTTCTATTGCAGTCTTCTATCCTTGTGGTGCAACAGACTCAGGATCAGAAAGTTGCATGATCATGCCCTATGGTCAAACACTTGATCCTCCCTGAGCCAAAAAGAAACTAATACTAATGAAATTGTATACTATTTATCTAAAGGAGAGATAGGTTGTCTATCAGTGGATACTTCTTCTGTAGTTTTCTGACCTTGTGGCGCAATGGTAGCGCGTCTGACTCCAGATCAGAAGGTTGCGTGTTCAAATCACGTCAGGGTCAAAGTCTCATTTCCTTGATGTAAGCAAAAGCCAACACTAATCAATTTGAATAAACTCATATATTTACAAGCAGAGAGAGGGTCTTCACCTTGATGGACCACTTGTTTTGTAGTCTTTTTCCTTGTGGTGCAACACACTCGCGATCAGAAGGTTGCGTGACTATGTAATATTAAGGTCAAGGACTTGAAGCTCCCTAAGCCAAAAAGAAACTAATACTAATCAAATTGTACACTATTAATCTAAAGGAGAGATAGGTTGTCTATGAGTGGATACTTATTCTGTAGTTTTCTGACCTTGTGGCGCAATGGTAGCGCGTCTGACTCCAGATCAGAAGGTTGCGTGTTCAAATCCCGTCAGGGTCAATCACTCTACTTTCCTTGAGGTAAGCAAAAGCTGACACTAACCAATGTTATATATTTACAAGCAGAGAGAGGGTCTTCACCTTGATGGACCACTTCTTTTGTAGTCTTTTTTACTTGTGGTGCAACACACTCGGGATCAGAAGGTTTCGTGACTATGTCATATTAAGGTCAAGCACCCAAACCTCCCTGAGCCAAAAAGAAGCTAATACTAATCAAATATTATACTATTTATCTAAATGAGAGATAGGTTGTCTATGAGAGGATACTTCTTCTGTATTGTTCTGATCTTGTGGCGCAATGGTAGCGCGTCTGACTCCAGATCAGAAAGTTGCGTGTTCAAATCACGTCAGGGTCAATCACTCTACTTTCCTTGAAGTAAGCAAAAGCTGAAGCTTATCAATTTCAATGATCTTCATTCTTGACAAGAAGAGATAAGTTCTTCACTTTGATGGGCCATCTCTATTGCAGTCTTCTATCCTTGTGGTGCAACAGACTCAGGATCAGAAAGTTGCATGATCATGCCCTATGGTCAAGCACTTGATCCTCCCTGAGCCAAAAAGAAACTAATACTAATCAAATTGTATACTATTTATGTAAAGGAGAGATAGGTTGTCTATGAGTGGATACTTCTTCTGTAGTTTTCTGACCTTGTGGCGCAACGGTAGCGCGTCTGACTCCAGATCAGAAGGTTGCGTGTTCAAATCACGTCAGGGTCAAAGACTCGTTTCCTTGATGTAAGCAAAAGCTGACACTAATCAATTTGAATAATATTCTATATTTACAAGCAGAGAGAGGTTCTTCACCTTGATGGACCACTTCTTTTGTAGTCTTTTTTCCTTGTGGTGCAACACACTCTGGATCAGAAGGTTGCGTGACTATGTCATATTAAGGTCAAGGACTTGAAGCTCCCTAAGCCAAAAAGAAACTAATACTAATCAAATTGTATACTATTTATGTAAAGGAGAGATAGGTTGTCTATGATTGGATACTTCATCTGTGGTTTTCCGACCTTGTGGCGCAACGGTAGCGCGTCTGACTCCAGATCAGAAGGTTGCGTGTTCAAATCACGTCAGGGTCAATCACTCTACTTTCCTTGAGGTAAGCAAAAGCTGACACTAACCAATGTTATATATTTACAAGCAGAGAGAGGGCCTTCACCTTGATGGACCACTTCTTTTGTAGTCTTTCTTACTTGTGGTGCAACCAAGGTGCAACACACTCGGGATCAGAAGGTTTCGTGACTATGTCATATTAAGGTCAAGCACCCAAACCTCCCTGAGCCAAAAAGAAGCTAATACTAATCAAATTGTATACTATTTATCTAAGGGAGAGATAGGTTGTCTATGATTGGATACTTCTTCTGTAGTGTTCTGACCTTGTGGCGCAACGGTAGCGCGTCTGACTCCAGATCAGAAGGTTGCGTGTTCAAATCACGTCAGGGTCAAAGTCTCTTTTCCTTGAGGTAAGCAAAAGCTGACACTAATCAATTTGAATAATGTTCTATATTTACAAGCAGAGAGAGGTTCTTCAACTTGATGGACCACTTCTTTTGTAGTCTTTTTTCCTTGTGGTGCAACACACTCGCGATCAGAAGGTTTTGTGACTATGTCATATTAAGGTGAAGGACTTGAAGCTTCCTAAGCCATAAAGAAGGTAATACTAATCAAATTGTATACTATTTATCTAAAGGAGAGATAGGTTGTCTATGGTTGGATACTTCTTCTGTAGTTTTCTGACCTTGTGGCGCAATGGTAGCGCGTCTGACTCCAGATCAGAAGGTTGCGTGTTCAAATCACGTAAGGGTCAATGTCTCTTTTCCTTGAGGTAAGCCAACACTCATCAATTTGAAAAATCTTATATATTTACAAGCAGAGAGAGGGTCTTCAACTTGATCAATCAAGGGTCAATCACTCTACTTTCCTTGAGGTAAGTAATAGCTGATGCTTTTCAATTTGAATGATCTTAATTCTTGACAAGCAGAGATAAGTTCTTCACGTTGATGGACCATTTCTTTTGTAGTCTTTTTTCCTTGTGGTGCAACAGACTCAAAATCATAAGGTTGCTTGACCATGTCATATCAAGGTCAAGCACCTGAAGCTCTCTGAGTTGTCTATGATTGGATACGTTTTTTTGTAGTTTTCTGACCTTGTGGTGCAACGGCAGCACGTCTGACTCCAGATCAGGAGGTTGTTTGTTCAAATCAAGTCAGGATCAAGCTCTCCAACCTGGTTCAAGAAACATTAAAATAAAGTTTGATACACAAGTCATACATTCTAGGAGAAGTTATCACCTCACTGATCCTTTACACCACAAAGATTAGAGTCTGTGTTTTTGTTCATCAATTCTTTGTTTTTATTGAAGCTCAAGCATTTCACCACATTTCTGACATTCTTGAACGATGGTATAGCATGTGACTTCTGATCAGAAAGTGAAATTTTTAAAAAACCTCTTCAGAGTCAAGCTCTCCAACCTGGTTCAAGAGACTTTTTCAAACTACAATTGGTAAGTCATACATTCAAGGAGAGTTCTAAACAAGTACTTGATCAAGCACAATTGTTTTACCAGATTTCAGACATTGTTACAAGATGTAGGGCATCTGACTCCAGATTAGAAGGGTCAAGCAGTCTAAACTCCCTGAGCCAACCAGAATCTTATACTTATCAAATTGTATACTATTTATCTGAAGAAGAAGAATAATAATAATCCAATGCTTTTGATTGAGGTAGGTAGGTCGGTAGATAGGTGGGTTGGTAGGTCGGTTGGTCGGTCGGTAGGTAGGTAGGTAGGTGTCGATCAGTTAGTAAGTAAGCTGGTTGACTTTTTGATTGGTTAATTGGCTGATTGATTGATTTTGATTATGATCAGCACTCTTAAATATCATACCACTGTACAGTATCTTGCAAACATCATGGTTTAATGTTTAGTGACTCCAGAAATCATGTGGTCAAACTTGTAACTCGATCTTGTTATTGCATTATGATTTTATATTCACGTACACACACACACACACACACACACACACACACACACACACACACACAGTGACACAAAACGCATGGTTGGCTAATAATCCAGTTCAATTTTCATAGGTTGGTTGTTATAAATCTCCAAACCTTTAAAAAAGAAACAGAAGAACAGTTGTTTGGTAACCAGGCATGAGCAGGAGGGAGAGGGACGGATACGCAAGAAGGTATTGACATATTTATAGCTCCCAAAACAGAAGGGGAAAGGAGAAGGGTGAGGGGTGTTGGAAAAGATAATGACAGACAGATTGGGAATAAAGATAGACATTTATTTTTTACAACCATCTGTTTTGTGTTGAATGAGCATATACATGTTTACCAAACCTATATACGCTTCTCATCCAGCTCTTGCCTATAAGATTAAAAGGTTTTTTGATTGATTGTGTCCTAAAGTACGAGCATACTGTATGTAATTGACTGAAAACATCCATGTGTTTATAATATGTGTGTGTGTGTACATCCACGGTTTCCACAGCAGATGCAGCTGTCTGGCTTGTTGGACTGTGCCTATGTCACTGCGAGTCTATTTCAGGAGCATGTGTTGTTAGAAAGGTCAGATAAAGAAGCATAGGAATCCTCACAAAGCAGAGGGTGGGGGTGTTGGGTGAACAGGGGTGAAGGCAGATATCCATAACTAACACACATCTCAGACGGGCAGACAGGAAGACACGGACGAGAGACAACATAGTGTTAGAAGCAAGAAGAGAGTAAGACACTAGGCAGGACTCCTGTGAAGACAATCTCCTTTTTGCCTGAGGAAAACTGTATAGGGAAGGTATAGAGATACATTTAAAGACCTGGATCATTATTTACTTTAAAAGGCTGGTTTCCCCCTCGATCCAGTGGATTAACAAAGATTTCAGGACATGGATGGAGAATTGTCAAACCAGGAGCCATCTGGGTCCACAGAGATAAATAGTCAGACTGACACAAATAACAACAACCAGGTTTGTGTTATAACATTTATATTTTAAAAAAAATGCCATTAGGTAATCTTAGGATAACTGGTTCTACAATCTTTACAAGGTGGCATTGAGTGTATTTGCAACCATGGCAGGTGTTGTATTTGGGTAGCATGGAAGGAGAGGCTGTGCTACACCTGTTGTGCTGTTGGCTGAAGAACGTAACACACAGAGGCTTACAAAAGTTATGCTCATGCACGCATACAAACATACACTGTCAGTGAGTTTCCTATTCACTCTGATGAGTCACAGCTGTAACACCTGACCTGATGTGACTGTTCCTGCAGCAGTTCAGAACAAGAAATATTAAGTATTTCAATTATGGATAGATTATTCTTTAAAATAAAAGATACTGTGTTGTATTTGTCTAAATGAGATCTGAAATCACTGATTTAAGTAAAGTTTCAAATAAGAGGTTTGAGTGGAAAGTAAACGAATCTCTCCTCTGGGGATCAATAAAGTATTATCTAATCTTATCTAATCTTATGATTACAATTTTTCTCTTAGATTAATTACTACTTTTTATGATATTTAAATGCAGAGAGTTCTTTTTTACACAAGTCGAAGCATTAAAGAGCATTTGTCAGGAATGAAATTGGCTATTATTTAGATTAGGATATGAATTTAAAACTAAATGAGGCAAATTTTCCATCTGAAGCTCGACCTCTTTACTACATTCAAATGATTGAGATACTTCACAAATCCCATAGAGCTGGAGTTATCACGTTACACTCCTCTCATTACGTCCAGGGACCATGTCATCCTTAGAGTGGGTGCTAATTTTAGTACATCTTACATAATGTTGTTTTACAAAAAGAAATGATGTTCTAAATGAATCAAACAAGACTGTTGACAGATCAATCGAATCTTTATAGTGCTTTTGTAGATTAAGCTGAAACTTGAATGTATCTCTGCAGTGACAGGTGCAGGATAACAACAGTAGCTAATAGGCTCTTACTCATGCAGATCATATAATTAATATTCATTAATATAATTTAAGATTATTTCTTTTCAGTACCCTGTAGGAGCCACACAAATTTAAATATGATTTACTGTATTTATAAAAACTCTTCAATGTCTTGAAGGCCATGAATTAATAAAACAGTCAATGTGTATATAATTGGATGAAGTGAGGCAGAGTTTGTGGTCTGAGCAAACAGTTTTAACATTGTTTTAAAGCTATGGCTTTGCTTCCCTTTAAATTGCATGTGACACACTGATGAGAGCAGACGTGATGTGGAGCTTCTCTTGGTCTGTGAAGAAAAATATTGGTATATAAGATAATTCCCATACATTTAGTCACATGGGGAAAAACAGTTGGAAAAAGGTAAAAACTCATGTTGTACTTTTCCTCCACTGATGAAGTGGCTCAGTTGCCATCTCTGGAATGGTTAAGCTGTTATCATGTTACCTAATGGTAACATTTCTAATTCATAATTAAAAGTTAATTTGGTTAAAATGGTTTATAGAAGTGCAGTTTGAAATGAAAAAAAAGGAGAAGATGCATATTGTACATATTTGTTAGCAGATGTAGAAGTAAGAAATAGTTGTGTAATTGTGAGCTGCTTGTCAAAAAAAACGTAAAAGCAGACAAAAATGCTTTGTGACATGTTTAGAGTATTTGCGGATGGATTTGATGCATACATAAACAAATGTATATGCTTGTCCTGTAGACAGATGATCCAGAGCTGGAGGTGGGCAAAGACCCAGGGAGAGAGCTTTCAGCGGGAGAGAAAGTGGAAAGTCGGGGGGGAATGGTTGACAGGGACTCAGAAACAGATAAAAAAGAAGAGGAGGCTGGTGCTGGTGATACAGACAAGCCCCAGATAACTGTGTCACAGCAGGTTGAAGGTGACAATGAAGAGGCTGGACAAGATAAAGACATGAAGGATCTTGAAGCGACTAGTACAGAAAAAGACAGCGAGGGGGAGAATAAGGAAGACAAGAAAGATGGGCAGGTGGACCAGATGACAAGTTTTGAGACGGGGAGAGATGGAGAGGAGATGAAGGACAAAAACAAAGAAGAAAAGAAGAGTCAAACAGAGGAAAAGGCAATAGACACAGAAAAAGATGTGGATGAGAAAGCTGCAAAAGGGGAAGAGAAGAAAAAACAAGTCAAGGATGTGGAAACAAAAGACAAAGGACATATTAAGGAGATCGAAAAACAAGGGAAGCCAAAAAGAAAGAGTGGTCCTCCCTCTTCTCTCTCAAGACCAAGACCATCTGCACGCTCTATAAGAGCAGCCGCTAAAAACGACCTTATTGCCAAGTTCCAACAGGGTGCTCCAGAGTAAGTGTGTGTCACCCAGCATCTTTAACAGCTTTAAATAGTGATAATAAATAAGGTCTGATAATGGTTTAGTTTAAAAAACTGTGCAATGTTGTGACATTTTAGGACACCAATACCCCGCAACTTTAAAATCCAGAGGTCATCAACGGCTGGCGCTACAGGAGCTTCAATCAAACAGAAGATGCTTCAGTGGTGCCGTAACAAGACTCGCAACTATGAGGTGATTACACAATCAACAAAGAGAACTTGCATTAAAAGAAATTCACCTTTGTTTGCATGCGATTTGCTTGATCATTTCTTTCTCTTGACATCTTCTGTCCTTTGGCCTTTCAGGGTGTCAACATAGAAAACTTCTCGTCGTCCTGGTGTGATGGACTTGCATTCTGTGCTCTGATCCATCGTTTCTTTCCTGATGCTTTTGACTTCAGCTCCCTGAAGCCGAAAGAGAGGAAGAAAAACTTCACTTTGGCTTTCCAAACTGCTGAGTATGGAGGATTCAATTCTTTCTATTTCATCTTTTTCCTCAATCAACTTAAGATCTTTATTATTCCAGAGGGGGAAAATGCAATTAAGAAAGACAGTGTAAACAAAATTATAAGTAATTAGAGAATAAAGCTACAAGAAATATTAAGTTTCTTGTACCATACACATATGCCAATGCAATTAAAGGTTCCCGTCATAGCAGCAAAGAAAAACTATGACAATAAGAAAAGTTATTGTTTAAGTGCTAAGCTCCGCTGGGGACCACCTGGAGTTTTTAGTATATCAGAATAAAAGTAGTTATACTAAGTATTTTTAAAATAACAGTGTCAAATGACAAGGTGAAGGTGGTCTCTTTAAGTTATGTACCTGCAAAGAATTTGCAGCTCCACGTGATTTGCTCAGATTTATGGTGAGCTCATTTTTTTAACCTTGAATGTTATTGTTATGGTTCATTTGCACAATATAGCAATTATTGTATCTTAATGCTATTTACTTAGCTATGACAAGGATTTGAATGGTAATGTGGCCAAGTTAACAAAGAAAATCATAAAAGGTTCATGAGTGCATTTATTGCACATTAAAGAAACAAATGTGTATGTAGTTTTTTCAATTCTAAAGGGCATGTGGTGGTTAAATTGACTTTGTTGGTTTTGCACTTTTTAAGATCGAAAACTTTGTAGAAAAAAGGATGCTGCATAGATTTCACTCAGTGTTTGTTGATTCCTGCTTTGCACGTTAAGTGGACTGAAAAACAGATCCGTAAGAAGGTCAGGGCTTCCTCTCACTCAGACTGTGTAGTTAGTATCACTGCTTTGTCTCACTATGGATCTTTTTCCTGTCCCCCTATTACCTCCGTGGCAGGTCCCTGGCCGACTGCTTCCCTCTGTTGGAAGTGGAGGACATGATTATGATGGGAAAAAACCCAGACCCCATGTGTGTGTTCACATATGTCCAGTCTCTCTGTCACAGCCTCTCCAAAATAGAGAAAGAGAGGAAGGACAAAGAAAAGGAAAGCAAAGATGGGGTTGAAGATGATAAAGGAGAAGATGCAGCTGGGGCGGAGTCACCAGAGAAGGAAGAGGGAGAGTCTGCTGAGAACGGGATGATGGAGAGCCAGGAGGAGACACAGAGGGAGGTTACCGAGGTAGAGGGGACTGTAGAGGAGGATAATAAAAACAACAGTTATGAGACGGAGAGAGAAGCTGTGTTAATGTAGGCAGAGTCCTAAAATGAAATACTGAAGGAACAGATGAAGACTGAAAAAAACAAAAGATTGCTGATGGTTGATGTTGAAAGGAGAAAGTGTTAGTTTGGTGTTGGACTGACTTCAGTCCAAATAAAGAGGGACATTAGGTTGAATCAGAAGTTGACAACATATTGTTTAAGTTAGATGTTTGAAAGTTTACTCTGTGTTTTTTTTATATCTGTTAAAGTGTTTAGCATACGAACAGAATTGTGCTGTTCTTCTAATTTATTTGCTGTGTATTTAAAGAAAAGTTAATTAAATACTCTATTCGTATCGGAACGTTTTTTGTGCAAGAACACCTTTTTTTTGATGGGAAAAATGATGATTAGCAAAGATGAATCATGAGAATTAGATGAGTTTTATTTTTTGAAAGTAGTCTAGTATTTTGTAGCCCTCTAAATAAATAAAATGAATTTTTTGGGCAAAAAGAAGCATCTACTTTTTTGTTGAGTCTTTCAGAAATAAAACATTTTTTTGTGGGTTAACAGATGATCTGAGGTCTAAAAGAAAGGGGTTGCCCTGAAAACAAGTTACATAATAATAAGGCTGATCCAACTTGCGTGGATTTTATCACAGCAACTCATAATGTGAGTCAGTAGTGTGTGCGGCCCCCGCGGATGTTGTCCTGGGGGATCTACTCCCAGACCTGAATCAGAGCATCAGTACTTGGCATCGTCAGATGCACAGATTCATAATGTCCCATAGGTGCTCAATTGGATTTAGTTTAGTTAGGGTATATTGGCTATGGCATGGAGGTCTGTGCTACCCTCCAAAGATATGCCTCCTCAGACCATCACTGACCCCCCGCCAAAACGGTAATGCCGGATGATGTTACAGGCAGCATAACATTCACCGCGGCGACTCCAGACTTTTACACCTGTCATTTGTTCTCAGTGTAAAGCTGCTTGCTCTCGTCTGTAAAGAGAATGGAGTGCCAATGGCAGACCTCCCAATTGTGGTGTTCCCTGGTGAATGCCAGTCAAGCTACACAATGCTAGGCTGTGAGCACAGGTCCCACTAGAGGACATTGGGTCCTCATGTCACCCTCATGCATGGGGTCTGTTTCTGACAGCATGGTCAGAACATAGGGTCAGAAACATACACAAGCAGCCTGTTGGAGGTCATTTTGTAGGACTCTGGCAGTGCTTCTCCTGTTCCTCCTGGCATAAAGGAGCAGATACCAGTCCTGCTGCTGGGTTGATGCCTTTAACCTCATAATATCAAGAGAAATGACTTAAAAATCTTTCTTTGTTCCAGGCTGTAAACATGGTTATTTCTGCTGTAAAAATTGACATTTTAACATGGGTGTATATGGGACTTCTTGTTTTTGTTTTTAACCAGCCCCCACGTGGATACTGGAGGTACTGCAGTTTTTTTGCACTTCTGCATTCGCTTCATTTTTTAACATCTAAATGTTGATAAATATCTTGATATTTGTTTCCAAAAATCTAAATATTTTGTATGCCCCATTTACCCTAAATTCAGCTGTGACCATTATTTTTGCTCCAACTTAATGGGATACGGTGGCCCTGAAGGTCAACTGAATATTTCACCTGCCGCAGGAAAGGAGCCACAAGTCTGATTCGAACAGCTGCTGCCCTTTTCAAGGACTACATCCTCTGTACATGGGACACACACACTAACCACTAGGCTACCGGCGCCCCTTCCTGTTTATTACTTTTCATTACTCTCATTTCTCCTACTTTTGGATATTGTTATAAAACCTAACTTGACTTTCCTTGTTCCACCCTCCTGCCATGTTTTTTTTTTTTTTTTTTTTTGTTATGCTTTTGACTTCATTTTTCTCTAACTTACTGTCATTCTTATTTTTAATTTCTTTGTTGCTTCCTTTGAAAATATTTCAGCTAAGGACTCATTCTGGATGCTCAGTGTGTAATACTACAGCTTTAGTTCTTTAAAGCTTTTTATTTGGTCTATGCTAAGTAGGCCTACTACGTCTGATCCTGAAAACCTTATTCACATTAGTTTTAACTAAGTAGAAAAAAGGGAACCAGGTAAACACCAGCCCAACCTGCGCCTGCTTTCTATGACTTACGGTAAC
The DNA here is from genome assembly GCA_020745685.1 of Tautogolabrus adspersus. Classification (NCBI taxonomy): domain Eukaryota; kingdom Metazoa; phylum Chordata; class Actinopteri; order Labriformes; family Labridae; genus Tautogolabrus; species Tautogolabrus adspersus. The sequence continues at coordinate 17,699,428 of CM036540.1, forward strand.
AAGCGTCATGCTACCGGAAACGCCATTGTGTTGTCATTTTTATAAGCTAACCCACCGAATTAGTCGCTTTTTCTAACCTAATTCACGGCGGCAGCTGAGTAAAACATGTCTGCAGACATGCCGTCGGGAAGCCTAAACCTTGAGTCCCAGCTTTTGTCCATAATGGACGTGCTGGTAAAGGCTGCGGTGATGGAAATCAGCCAGCTGTTCTCGGAGAACTCTGCGCCCCTCCGGCTACATCTGAGCCAGAGCCTGAAGGAAAACGAAGTCCTGAGGATGAGGATGAAGGTTATGAGGAGTGAACTTTTCTCCCTCAAGCTGCAGACAAGGACGCAAAGACCGGCCAGTCGATTTTCCTTGAGAGGAAATGTCTCTAAATCACGGGCTAAACCACAAGGTAACGAGCGCTCATAACTTTAAAAGGGTCCTTCTCACTCAAATAGCGGTGCAGGTTACTGAACAATTACGGACTTTTCGAATAGAGACACTAATCTGTTGCGTTATGTCATAATTACAAAGGTCTTTCAAGTTTTCTTGTCGAAAAAAACTGATTGGCTAAAAAATAAACTCACAATAAACCTCAGTTCCTTACCACGTGACACATACGTCATGAATGACTTGGTTTTACCCTTTACCCTCGTATCATAAAGGTATGAGCATATTTCATAAACATAAATCTATTCATGGCCAACAGGGTACACCGTGCACATCCTACACGTTCTCAGGTGCGCACGGGTGCAGGAACCTATCATGAAAAATAAATCAAAACTCCGTGGTATACTGAAAATAACTTCATTGTGAGTGAACAACGCGTTTCGCCTGTAGCTGCCTCAGGTTCGACCATGTAGCCTAGTTATGTACGTATTTCGACCAGATTTCGACATATGAGCTCTTTCTGATTCGCTTTATTATTACCAGTTTAATTAAGTTTATTTGTTAAAACAATTATCATCATAATCTATAATTAAATGTTACTAACTACAAGTTAAATACTTACACTATATTCACGTAAAGGCTGTATATTTTAATGTTCTGACGCGTGTGTGGAATGTGTACAACTCTGTTATATTATATTCATATTCATTCATATTTTTTTTTTTAAATCAATTTTGATGTTATGGTGATGCAGTCCTTGTTGTCTTCTGTGTGCTCCTGCTGCAAATGAACTTTCCCCTTTTGGGACAATAAAGAATCTGAATCTGAAAATAGTTCAACTTCAAGGTAATTTGTGACTCACTTGTGTATTCATGTTTCAGTTAAAAGTTTCTTTAAAAAAAGCATTTTTTTTTTTTAAATGATATATTACAATTAACAACACTAGATAGATGACTAGTCCTACACTTAGTAGAAAATAAAGGTTAAGAAGCCAAAAAGTAAAACTCATAGATATTGTATCAACTATCAACTATTCTGGACCCAGAATAAACATGTGTTTCTGACTTTATGTTATTAACATATTTGGTTTTATGCCATTACAGAATTTCAGCTCAGACTTAAAGAAGCTGCACTGATGTACATATTTCTATATATAATTTTTAATATGCATTTGCTTTCCACATGTTCAGTATATTTAGGAGTCGGTTAATCTAGTCGGCACCTTCTCACCCATACCCCCTTCTGACTCAAATGTTTTCCTTTCCTCTAGTTTTCACCAAATCACCAGTGGCTCAAAGGACTGTTGGGGAAGTTGTATCTATTTCTCTACAATCAACGGAGAAGACTTCCTCTGCTGCCTCTCAATTAGAGGTAACTACAGCGTGCCTGTTCATATTTTTAGTCACTTAAAGTTTACTCTGAAACTGTGTTTGCTCATTTATGTGTTTTCATACTTTGTCAGTGTGCAGATGTGGAGAGCCCAGATGTCATCCTAATCAAAGATGAGGACGACTTTGGAGAATGTGAGCAGGTTCAAGGTGAGAAGGCTATCTTTCCTAATTGTCAACTTTGTTAATATAGTAAATTATACACTTTTTATGTTTGAAAAATCTATTCAAACCTTTTAAACACAAAAAAGGATAAGGAAATTATAAGGCTGTCAAACGATTAAATTTTAAAATTCCGATTAATCGCTAAATTTGAATAGTTAGTTGCGATTAATCGCATTTTTAATTACGTTTGAAATTCCATTATTTCACTCTTTTTTTTTTTTTTTAAAGTTAGGCTTTAATTTTGAATTCTTTTACTGTCTAATTGGGCTTTCAGATAGAATGCGGTGGGCGCTGCTTCTTAATAGTGAACAGATACATTGTGCTGACTATCGTTTCAGTCACCTAGCAACTTGCACCCTTGAATTGCCTATGAGCAGCGACTGAAATGATAGTCCAGAAAGTAGCTTTTACTACAGCACATTGTATCTGTCTTCTATTCAGAAGAAAGGCCTTGCCACTGACACCTGTACTCCTTTATTTTTACTGTTGTCAGAACTTACTGTCATAAAGATACTTTGCTGTGATTAATTATCAACAAAGTATCTCCTTTTTCTACCAAATATTTTTTTAAATCATAAATCAAAGCCTATTTTATTCCTGGTTTATGATGTCTTTGTGTTTTGTCTTTTTAGGTCAGGACCACTTTGGAAACCAAAGTAAGCAGAGTGGTATTGCCACTGTTAATGTACAGCCTGCGGGTTCTTCCTGCTTAACAGAAAATAATGTGGAGCTGAGAATCGTAAGTGTTCATGGACGAGGGGAAGGGCCTCTGCAGGAGGAGAGCAGCCTCTTCAACATCACTCAACTCCAGGCTTTTAGCTCTCTGTCTCCAGACCACAACATCCCTCATGATAGTATTGTGGATTTCACTTTGGAATCCAATGAGGGACCCTCGATCAGAGGGATGCAGGATAACAGTGTTGTAGTGGCAAGAAACAGCCAGCTGGACAAAGACCATTCCCCCCAGATGACTTCAACAGCATTGAATCCTGCAATAAAAACACAATTTTTAGAACCTGATAGTCATGCGGGGCCACCCAGTCATAGCAGCCAGTTCCCCCAGCTGCAGAATATCTTTCCTCAAACTGTTAACAAATCCCTGGACTGTAGCTTCTGTGGTGAGCGTTTCCTCAGCCGCGAAGACCTAATTGTACACAGGGCAAGTCATACAGGGGAGTCCCCCGTTTTATGTTCATTCTGCGGCAAGTCCTTTGTCAACAAGACTACACTGGGCATCCACATGAGAATTCATACCGGGGAGAAGCCATATGCGTGTACACAGTGTGGGAAACGCTTCACACAAAATGGTAGCCTCAAGATCCACCTGAGAACTCACTCTGGAGAGAAACCATTCACCTGCAATCATTGCACCGCAAGCTTCAACAACCCCAGCAACCTGCGCAGGCACATGATCCTACACATCCCAAATGGAGCACTCTGATGATGAGAGAACAATGTTTTAGCATGTTATATTACTGACCACTGTATCACAGAGGTTTTTTTTTTGAAAAATGTGTTTCATGTGGCAATGTGTTGTGATCTTGCCCTTTTTTATTCTATTTCATTTTCCACAGGTCAAATGTTATATGTTATGTAACATATCTTATATAATCACTTAAGACAACTACTAAAAATATAATCATTGACATCTTTCCAGTAAAAGAAACAATGTTGTGGTTAAAACTGAGAAAACAACCAACCATCTACTCTGTTCAAAGTGATGAGACTTGAATACATGTTAACAATAGGAGACCCAGCAAAAAGGAAAACTGAAACCCCCTTATAATCTTTTTCTGTGCCTGTTTGACTTTATTTTTTAAAGCAGACACACTTGCAATATATGTCTGTTGTTATTCTCCATTAATCAAGGAAAATACAAAGGAACTGTATTTAAATTTTATCTTGTAAAAACTTTATTTTTCTTCTGCCTAAATCAGCTCTGGATATCATACTCTAGCTCAATGCTAGGCAGACAAACAAGACAGACGCAGACTGGTTTCGACCACAAAAGGTCTTCTTAAAGGCGTAGAAGTGTCAAGACGCAGTGGAAGGTTAGGTCCACTTACATCTTCAACTTTCCAGGTCTTTCTCATGCTCTATTGGATTTTCATTAATATATGAACTAATTTATTAAAGGCTGTCCTCGCTTAAGTTTAATTGTTCATCTTCAAGAGCACCTGGCTTTCACCTGGAGTCTACCTCAATGCCACCGTGAGCACCTGATATCCTCCTTTTTCTACATAAGGTGTTTTTTAAATTTAAAAATACATTCAGTATCTGATCAATAATGGCTGCCTCATTTCACAAAGATGGCAAAAACAATCAAAGATTAACTGACTTAATATCCGTCTCCTATTCATCAATCTGAACAATTTATTTTTGGAGGGGGTTTTAAATTTCGGCTTACTGCCATAATTAAAGAGCCATTTACTTGTTCTTTATTTGTGTGTGTGTGTGTGTGTGTGTGCTTGTTTCATTTTAAAGCAAACTACCTCTACTGCTGCCTCTTTTGCAGCTCTCTCCTTCTTTTTGTACTTCCAGGATTGAAGTATGAATGCTGTTCGTTTTTTTAGATATGAATTCATAAATAAATATTGTTTCATGTTTTGTTTTTTTACAATGTCCTTGTCTGATTAGTCCCATTTTGCTCCTCTAGAGTGCAGTGTTGATTTTGTGCCCTGTGATTGCTGTGAGTCAGGTTTACTCATCCTAAGGTGCTGCTGGGGGAGACTCATACGGAAACAGGGGGAAATTCCTTACATTGTTCCTCTTTCCACCTTGCCCGCAGTATTGGTTATCAAGGTTATACTTGAGGTTTTCATTTCAGACAAACTTCGTAAGGTCAGAAACATATCAAATACTAGTAGACGGGATTTAAAGTAGGCTACAGTAGCGATAAACGCTGGTAGGAGAAAATATTAGGTCTGATGTGCGTACGTTACAGCCATGCAGTTACGATCCTTTAATAGTTTCAAATCAAGCATGATTCATAAATCAAGTGATTTTTACCATCATCCTCCTATTTAGGCTACAGCTCAGGCACGTGTAAGATCTAAATGGTCAGTGGTTGTGGTTTTATGTGCCAATGGTTTTGTCGTGTTGGCGAGGAATGCTGTTTTACTTCCCCAAGAAATGCTGCTTCCTCTCAGTCTATTGTTCTTGGGCAATCAACGAAATGACATCAATGTGTGTGTACACTGTGAGGGAGAGGGAGCGACAGACGGAAATAAATGGGAGGAGAGAGGCGGTGGGAGGTATCATAGTTACTCTAGCCTACTGTAACATCATTTAAGTCCCCCTTAAGGGCCTTCTAATAAAATCCTAGGTTTGATCATTTTGGTTGCGTGTTTCATCTTGGCAGAAATACAACAGCTTTATCCCCAGTCTAATAACTTGGCAAGTGTAGAAACACTTTGCAAAACACCTGTAAGAAAAGAGGAATTCTGTGTGCGCCGTCTTTACGGTAAGCCCGCTTGTTGATCCCGCCCTCTCTTTGATAGAAATCTCGGTGATGTCGCTTCGTCTTTAACAAGCTTGACCCAGAAGCCCAGAACCCAAGAAGGAGGGGAAAAGAGGGGAGAAAATACACTAATAGCGGAATAGTCTGAAGGGGGACGGGGCAGCCTTTCAACTAGCAGGTAAGTGAACTCATAAATGTTATCCTACTGTTGATAAAGATAATGCGTTCCCCCTGATAGATAGTGGATTCACTGCAGCGTTGGCAAGGAGTGGTCACATCACCGACAGATCAGCAACACGACTCTTTTAGGCTAATGCTACCTAGCGATGCTAGCGAGAACAAATTATATAGTGACCCTCCGTTTGTTGTCCTACCAAGCACACAATTATAACTGACGCAGTTCAACCCATGATATTGATTTCCAAAACTAGGAATTCCGCCTAAAATGTTGTTAATGCAGCCTCAGCTCTAGTGGCTAATCTGTGTTAGCTATGCTAACGCTAGCTCTGGTTCTTGGCACGGCTCGCAGTCGGCTATGTGGGTTATTGTGATGCTAACTTAGCAAGACAGCCAAACCAGGTCACACGGGTGCTGAGCGAGCACGCCAGCCAGCTGGGTTGATTTGATCTCCAACATTGTCATTTATGTGGGCAGTAGTGTTAGCACAAACACCGTGCAACTCAATGCTGAAATACGCGAGTCTTTGTTCGTGAGAGTCATTTCATACCCACGTCTTTTTGTTACTGCCTGCGTGTTTGGCCAATGCTGCCAGCTCTAGTTGCTCCTGTCCTACTTTGCGATATTACGTTAGCAAATCAATTCATGTTAGGCAGCGGAATTGTGCTAACTATAGTTCGGGGAATTGCTCACTGCTAGCGGCTCCAGATGGTTCACGACAACAACTGCTAGTCGGAGAGGTTTCATCAGGGAATGTAAACTGACGTGCAAATGCGAGAGTCAGGCTGATTAACAAGCCTGAAGAAACCCGGGTTTGGTTCTCTAGACGTTCACAGTAAACGTGGTTAATATTGCTGTTTGGCTTAAGGGTCTTTCTGTTTGGAAGCACACAGTTTTATCAGCTTAAGCAGAAAAGTAGATTTCATCACTTCTAGTCCCGGAGAGTAGTGTATAGTTAAAGGGTAATAGGAAACCTCACTGCTTGTTTCAAAAGTCGAGACTGTTATGTGTTTTGAGTCTGTTTTTAAAGGGTGGTGGTCTTCCACTTGTAGTCCATCACACAGACTTGTGTAATACGTTTACCAGCTCGTGAACCTGTTGGATGGGTCCTGTGTGGACTTGTTTTGGTAGGAAAACGCCTGGGTGGGGATAACTGTCAGCTTGAATGTGAACAAGTAAACTAGCTATTCCCTTGTGAACAGTTCACTGCAGATACACATTGCTGTGTAGGTAAGCATCTTGCCTGTGGGCTTGTAAGAATATCCTGGTTTGTGTTTATACAGTATAAGTGATGGGGTCAGCGCTGCAGGTGCCACCACTAATAACCCTGTATGTGATAGTGAACACCCATGTATCAACCTTTTCTTCCAAGTGATTGTTTGATTGTTGATCCATGCCCCCAGCACCAGCTGCATTTGGGTCTGCTCTCTTGAAGTGTCTAGGTTAATCCTCAATGGGCCTAGCCTGTGTTTGTGTGTCTATCTGTGCGTGCATGTGTGTATGTGTTAGGAGGTAAGTGGATTAGTCGCCTAAAGCTTCAATCCCATTACAAGCCACGTCCAGCTTAAACAAGCACTTGTGGAATCACACCGACAAACTTATTAGCAAACTAGAAGAGCAGGTTATGGCAAGATGTGCAGACAGATGTGCATTTTCACAGAGAAGGGGTTGTTTCAGTGGGAGTTTGTAGCTGTCCATGGCAGGTGTAGGGGCTTATTGAATTAGCCAGAGTTTCATTAAGTCGACAAAGGTTGTACTGTTGTTTACATGTGGGTTAACAGATGTCCTCTGACATGGCTGAGTTACTCATGGTGACTGACGGCTGCAGAATCAGATAAAGATATGTGACTTGTGGTGAGTCAGGGCTCAATCAGATGTTTAAGGAGTGAGTGTGTATGATGTTGACCTCAGGACACTGCTTCAAATGTTGACCTCAGTGCCCTATGCTCGGCATTTTGACCATTTGTTTCAGCAGTGTTCCGGACTATTTCTCTTTGTTCATTGTTCCCTCTCTAGATTTTAAAACGTTGTGATTTGCTGCTAATTGAGACTTTTAAAGGACTTTTATGTGTTGTTTCACATTCAGTGAACATTAAGTTGATCCCAGGCTGCTTTTTTTAGTTTCTTGTTCGGGGGGAAAAGTCTGACTTAAGAAAACAGGTCCATTTTATTATTGACAAATGTGTATAAACTGTAGTCTTGATTAAATGTCAGAAAATATAGACCAGTATAAATTCCACAGAGCCCAAGATAATGTCTGTTATTTTGTTTTTTTGTAAAATTCAAAACCCCAAAAGATTATAATCACAAAAGTTGTAAAACCAAGTGTTTCAGGTTAGAGTATGAGGATTAATTGGCAAGACCAGGGGAACAAAGTAAGATATTGATACTCACCCCTAACCCATAAAAATAGAAATATATGATGATTCAGAAATGTAGATTCACAATTGTAGCTTTTGAAAGGTCATGAAAGCAGAACAGGGGATGTAGAACAATGTTAGCAAAATGGGAAGCTGCATGTGGCCGTGTGATCAGCATATCGACTATGGGGAATTTTCACCACAAAAAGGAGGAACCAACCATTATCAGCTGGGTGTTGTCTAAAATACACATCTTATAGGCTTTAATGTTTCTGTGTGCAGGAAAAGGGTTTTATTGGTGAGCTTAAGTGGCCGCAGCGTCCCTTTAACTCCTCCGATGTCAAATCCATAACATCCTGTTTCTCCGGATGTGGTTACAGGGGAAAGGGGAGGGCAGTGGCAACAGACCTGCACTGATTGTTTTCATTGTTCGACGAAACTCACTACAGAATACAAGGCCAAAACTCACAGCTGTGAAAGAGGGAGACGGGTGGAGGAGACAGAGGTCAAGAGTGGCTTTCCATGACAGAAACATAAGTAACACAGATGACACACAGATTTGTCCAGTAATGCCCTCGCTCTCCTACGTTTTTCACACTTGCGTTCCTGGTACTGGTTACACAAACTTCTTTTTGTTCCACCAACCTCCCAGACTGACAGCTGCAAATGTCCTCCTCTGGCTGTGGTTTACATACACACACACACACACACACACACACAGTCTTAGACTAACATTTTCAAGTACATTTGCCAAGAAATATCAATCACAGTTTATCATTTTTCTTGTATGAATGACAGTTGCACTCATTAGTATAAGATCGCATGTTAAACTGAGATAAGATGAGGACTGAGGGAGTGTTTACATGTGGTTAATTAAAATGGAAATATGCCAGAAGGGAAGATGTGTGATAAAATAGTTTGGTTTTTTCCGCTTTGTTTGGGTATATTATTGCACTTATCTTGCCGTATACTGCTGTGACAGTACAGTAAACACAGATCTCTATAGTGTCATGTTAAGGTCATAAACAGAGGATGAGTGGGTGGGCTGCTGAGCTGAATTGACATGAGACAATGCTAGGAATGCAAGATTAGCTTTTATCTTGTTTTAAGCACATCCCTCTGTCTCACGACCCCGCTGTTGTTGCTCCGGTTTACCCTCACACTCCCCTGAAAGACAGTTTTATTTGTTTGCAGCTCCTGCTCTGCCGTCTCTGTCTGTCTGTGGTGGATAATATCAGCCCTGTCCTGGCTATGACCATATATAGGCATGTGTGGAACAGGACAGCAGTGTGCTTTGCTCAGGTGGGAGACAATGGCTCAGGGGCGGCACAGTCACTAAGTAGAAGATAGTGTGTGTGAGTGTGAGCATGTGACATCATGTCTTCCTGTCAGTCAGCCTTATCCTCCATGCAAATCCTGGTTTTGGTTCCTCCAAGTTCCTTTGTCTTGTGAAATATGTTTGAGCCACTCCTCATTTTCTCATCAGGCCATCCCACTTTCCTGCTTTTTCCCACACTGTCTGTCACACCCCAAGCAGGGACTTTTTTTTTTATGTAAGCACACTAACATAGTATGTGTGTGTTAGTCATTTGTCTGACAGACGTACAGAAACAGTCTCCACCTCTTCTGGCCTCAGTTTACCAGCTGAAGTGTGTAGTAATGTTGTGTTTGTCCAAAGGTGATATCATCGTCTATTGGTTTTTTATGCTTTCTTTCTTTGCACAATCTCATGCAGGTGAAACTGTGAGTCAATCATCATCATAACTTGAACTAATTTCTTCTAGGCTGCGTTTCTTTTTATGTGCACTTGTTAACACCATCCATGTCTTGCCCTAAAACACCTGCTGCATGTCTCTGTTTGATCCACAAGTTGCTGCAAACTAACAATCACAGGAGTGTGTCTGTGCTTGTTGGCAAGACAGAGAGAGACATTCAGAAACTAAACTTTGGTAGCCCCTCCTACATCTTGTCCAACCGGTCGTGCAGGTGTGTGTGGGTGGCTGGCTATGCCTGAGTTTACTCACCTTTGAAGCCAGTGCTGATGGGGAGTTGGGCTCCTGCAACATAAGTTGTATCAACAGATAAGATGATCTAACTCTTTTACTCTGATATAACAATGTCTCTCTCTCAGAGCACAGTCAAGATGAAAAAGTAGGGGGGGTGAAAGGAAATTAAATAGAGAGAACAAGAGTGGCAGATTGACAGTCAGACCTGAGGTAGCTGAAGACTGATCAGATAAAAAAAAAGTCTTCGAGAAAAGAGATATAGCTAATTTGCTGGAGGAAAGATAAGAGACTATCTCTCCATGATGTTACAATCTTTAAAAGCTGCTTTCTCTTTCTGCTGACAGTCCATGTTCTTTGTCCCAGATAGAGCTGAATGTTGGTCCACTTCCCACAGCTAACTACTGCACACAAACCAAAATCTTGAGTTAGTACAGGGTGTGTCTAAAGGCCGGGGCTACTGTATGTCCCCGTCTCTTGCTGTTTTTCTGCACACAGAGCAAACACAACCCTGTAGTGTTGACACACACATGTATGGTATTCACACTGTGTTGTTGTTTTTCAAACAGAGGTGCCTTCCTTCTTTCTAAAACACCTCTCTCTCTCTCTCTCTCTCTCTCTCTCTCTCTCTCTCTCTCTCTCTCTCTCTCTCTTTCTTTATTTTCTTTCCTCCACATCTCCCTTTCTCTCTCTGCAGTTCAGTCCTTCCTCCTTCTGGGCTTGGTGGTTCTGTGACCTTTTACCCATGAGCAACTAGAGCTCAACCTCTGACCTTGGCGTGATCTCTCACTTCTACTACCAAAGCACGCTCACAGGTGAAGGTGTGTATGATTTTCTCTGACTCGAGCTCTGACAGCGGGTTTCTGTGATGCTGTGTTCAGCTTTTTGCTCGAGTTGTAAAAATAAATAAGCATTCTCTGTGGAATAAATGTTCATGTCTTGTCTTCAGGCCTCCACAAAGTAGAAAGGAGGTTTCTTTGTATGTTAAACAGGCCTTGTCCTTTTTGTCAGCAATTATTTTGATTATACTTGGAACAACTGTATCCCAAAGAATATGCTGCTGATGCACATACCAGCAGTTTGATATTTAATTAATGGAGAATAAGTTTGTAATTTGAACTACCTACTACCAGAAGAAGCAAAAATGTTTTCTTTGTCCACTGTTTGTTGGTAGCCCTGAAGAATCTTTCTTGAGCCTGTATGCATGGACATGACAAATGCATTAGTGCAGTTCCTACCACCAAATTAGCATGGAATGGTTCTATTATTTCACTCACTGTTTTTAGAAATTGAAATGGCATACTTCTTGTGATTTGTGTTTTATGAGTGCTTACATGGTCAGGTAGTGCTCAAGGCAGAAAGACATTTGAGCGTGTTGGTCTCCTTTAAAGTCTTGGTGTGAAGGAAAACTTCAAAGGAGGGCTTATTACACCATCACATGTTTCTACAGAAACCCGGTGTCATTTGGCAAGAGGTTTTGTCAGTTTCAACCACAGATATGACTTTACAGTGGTGACTGCTGTATTCTCATTACCGAGCAAAGGAATTAATCCCCTGTTGTACAATGCCAACTGCCCAACTCTTTCCAAAAGAAGAACATCTGATCCACAGTCACTGAACAAAGTCAGATTAAACAGAACGGTCCAAACATGGCTGCACAATACGCAAAAAAAAACATTTATGGGGAATCAACTCTTTTTCTCCTAATTAAATAAAAAACAATCAAAATAGTGCTTTGTCAGACTTTTGACACATCAAAACATTTCAGCATGATTTGGATATGCACCCGGCCATGTTGCGAACTAGATAACATATTTGAGTAATTTTGACCCTGGGTTGAAACAAACCTAAATCCCAATGCCCCAACAATCTTGCATCCATCAGGTCATAGTGTACTTTGTATGCAAGGTCTCCCTGTTCTGTAGTCTATATGAGGCTGTATGGATGTGTGTAACACCGCCCTCCCCTTTCCCCCTTGGGGCTGTGTAGTGTGTATGGAGCAGTGTGAGAGCGCAGCGGCTCTGCTGGAGTCGGTCAGGGAGCAGGAGGTGCAGTTTGAACAGCTGACCAGGGCGTTGGAGGAGGAGAGGAGGAGGGTGGGCCTCCCCGCCACCAGCCCCTCAACCCTGGGTCGCCCCCTCCCTCATACACAGGTAACACCCTCCAATGAACCCAATCATCCCTGATCACGCTCTCTTGTAGGCATTACCTGCCCTCATCTCTCATTCACATCCAATCCATGGGTCATTATCCTCTATCCAATCCTCAAAAATGTCTCCGTCTGACACCATCCAACCGTCATTCATAAACCCCAACTTGTCTCCACCAGCGCTTGGCGAGTTAACATCAATATGTGTGTGTAAATGTCACTAAATGTCTTTCTTCTTTGACTCTGGGAGACCTTTCAGCTCTCATCTGCATACATATCAGTTGCCACCTGCACATACTTGCACTTCTTTAAACATGCCTGAGATGGTCATCATTTGTGCATGCCTTTACTGTCACTCACCGGATACATTCGACACACAGACACCTTTCATGGCCCCTTCAGTGGAATCTCAGTTATTTACCTTTCTTGTTGCAGCACGTTGTGTTTATGGAATGAGTTCATGTGTTGTGCATGTGTCGCATGGTCCTGCATCCAGTTTGGTTTCTGCTTTTTGACATTTTTATGTTTCATTACTTATCAAATATTTAGATTAGCTTTCTTTTGTACGTCTTCCTTCATCCTAATTATTCATTTGCATGCAGTGATCTTTTAAATTGATCATTCATAATATCTGCTGTTGTATTTAATCATGCATTACATTTATCTGTGATGATGATGTATAGCTTATGTGTCAGGGGGTTGGCGATCGCATGCTGTACATCTTCAGATATTTGTACACCCCCTCACTGGTACTTTGTTTTAGTTTTCAATAACTGTGTTTATTATTTTCTCAATATATTTCTACATTTTGGGTGTACTGCAAATGTAAAAAAAGAAAAAGAAAAAAGAAAGAAAATCCCTATCACAGTTTCCAAAGCCTGTGTAACTTGTTTTGGTCCAATAAGCAGCCCAGAACACCTGATGCTACATTTACTTACATAGATGTCCAGCACATTTTGACATTTGAGTAAAAAATACCACATAGTTTTTGGTGCTTTTGCTTTGAGAGTTGACTCCAATCACAGCGTGTAATATTAGAATAGCTGAGGATTCATTGATAAATACCAAATTAAGCAGTCACATTTAAACACATCTCTTTTTTTTCTATCATTGGTGCAATGTTGCACGTAGCAGCAGGATTGCTGTGTAGACAATATATGAGCAGTTCCTCCATTTATCTTCTTAAACATTTTCAAATACATTTGCAGCTGAGGATCAGGTTTCCTGTTTAAATTCTAAACACTACTTTTTTTGCTTAGAGCTGAGTTATTGTTTTGAGAATGCCTTAACTGATGCCTTGTCCTATATTGTTGTCTCTATCAAAAGACGTCATTATCAGAGGGACAACTATGCCTCTGTGCCAGTAGGCCTTGAAGAGCAACTCAAGCAGAGCCATTATCATTTTGCCCTCAGCAAACACTAAATGTCAGGCAGGCTGTATTCAGGACGTGACATTTTTAGGACCCGTTATAGTTTAAATGACACTCTAACATTGTTCCCAAATATTTTCCTTTCTTGGAGAGCTGGCTGACATAGATTAGATCAGATATTGTGTCTCTTTAAAACCTTGGCAGTGACATTAAGATTTTGATAAGTATGTGGCAGTTGGTAAAGGAAGACTAAGAATGCAGGAAATCATAATCTACCCTTCCCATTGCTCTCAAATAACACAGCTGCCTCCCTGTGGACATATGAATAAAGTGCAGTGGGATAGGATTTTTAATAAGGTTCATGACATTGTTTTCTCTAGTGTCAGTCAATGATATCAGAGAAATACTGTCAGTCTGGGCGGTAAAACAGTTGCTGAGAAATATCCGCCTTATCAGCTCAATTACGCAGTGAGGACGTGTCAGCTCGTGGCTATTTCTGATATCTTAGGCAGTTACATTGCATAAAAGTGAGTGCTGCTCGGGGGAAGGTATAAAGTGTCTAAGTCATGCAGTCAGTGTGACAGTCATTGGTTATGTAACAGAAGAAAGCAGGAAGAAGTAAGAGAGTGAGGATGAGTGGCTGCACTCCAAAATGTCCTCCCTCATGTCTGGCAGTGATTCACAGACCATAAACATGCAGGGACGGTTTCGGTCAGCACTAAATGTGCTTCAGCAGCAGCAATATCATCTGAGTGCTTGTGAGAAACTGGACAGCACTGGCTACTACAAAGTATGCCTCAACACCAAATGTGTTGCGTTAGTAAACAGAGTTTTATTTGGGATTTTTGCAGGCCATGTCTCATGTTTGTTTCTTTATCTTTCGTCTCAGAACGGACGTTTGGGGGATGCAGATATAGAACGACTGAAACTAACTGACGCATACATAAACGGCACACAGGTATGTGTTTGTGTGTAAAGTAAATCATGGTAGAGGTAATACGAACCAGTGATTTGATAAATTATATATTACACGTGGTGTGTCTCTGCTACAGTACAGAATGGTGGACCCTGCACACGGCGCTCTAGATGAGAGCTACACACCAGAGGATGACTCCCAGGAAGTGCACTCAGTCTTTTCTGAAGAGGGAACCACACGGCGCCAAGACAATGGTGTAAGTGATATGACATGCACTGGATATAATCACATTTTAAACAAAATTCTTGCAAGATGCTCTCCAGGCATCTTACACCCCATTATTTTCCTTTCTTTGTAATCATATTCTTGAGAATAAGCCCCATCTGCCACTTTGTCATCCAGATGAAGAAACCAATCACACGCACAGTCCTGCCCTCTGACTCCATGTCCATCGATGGGGGGTTGTCAGTGTCCGGTATGGGTCCCTACAGTGCTACACTAGACCGTTCTTACCGGCAGCCTGGAGCAGGAGACTACCCAACTGCCACGGTGCCCAGAAACTACCAATATGGCCCTGTACAAGGTTATGATGATTACCGCGGAGGCCCTCCATCAGAGGCATACACCAGCTTGAGTAGGGGCTCCCACATGGACGACCGCTACAGGTACGACACTTCTCTTGTTACACCATTCATTCAACAATTTGAAGCACACTTTATTTGAATTTGGATCCCTTTCTAAAAAACTTACTTCTAACTTCCCTTCTTTCCCCAGGCCAGCTGATGGCTACAGGACCCTTGACTCAGGCTACAGGGCTCCAAGCCGCCAGCAGCTCGACCCGTATGCAGCCCAGCCCCAGGTGAGCCGGGGAATGAGAGCCCTGGGCTCAGCGATGGAAATGCGGTATGGCCATGGTGTCTATGGACTGGAGGATGACCAGCGTAGTGTGGGATATGATGAATACGGCATGGGGCCTCCACTCATGCACCCTGGTGGCTACGGCACCATGCCCCGCTTAGGGCCCGGCCCTGGGGGTATGGACAGACGAAGACTCAGGTAAAACACTAAAGCATATCTGTACTGTCACATCCTTCTTTATTTTGGACATGAAAAGGGGCCGTTTACCAAAGTGATCTTCTCTGCTGAACTAATAAGAGACAAATTCATTATTTTAAGACAAATCTTAAGAAAGTTCCTCTGTATTTCTCCCTCCAACATGAAGGAGCTGTGAGGATACTTTAGATGGGGACATGGGAGGAGTTGACCCTTATGCCTGGGCTGTTCCCATGACGATGGAGAGGGGGAGCATGGCGTCACTGGACAGCACACTGAGGAAGGCTCCTCCTGGTTCTTGGAGACAGCCGGAGCTGCCGGAGGTCATTGCCATGTTGAGCTACCGCCTGGACCCCGTCAAGACAAACGCTGCTGCATTCCTGCAGCATCTCACATTCAAAAATGATAAGGTGAAATAAGGAGCACATTAAAATGCAGAAGAACAGGGCTTCACAAATCTTTATCTTGACGTGTCATGAAAATTCATCAAATCATATAGAAGAGCCTGATCATTTTCTGTGTGTGTCTAGGTTAAGTCAGAGGTGCGTCGCTTGAAGGGCATTCCATCCCTTGTGTCACTGCTGGACCATCTCAGCAAGGACGTGCACCACTCGGCCTGTGGAGCACTCAAGAACATTTCATATGGGCGAGACCAGGAAAACAAGATCGCCATCAAGAACTGCGATGGAGTCCCCGCTCTGGTCAGATTACTGAGAAAGACCCATGACCAGGACCTGACTGACACTATAACAGGTATCTACATCACCAAATGGCCGCCTTGTTAATATATTCAGGATTTAAACACATGATTGGTTTGGTTTGGCCATACCAATCTTTTGTAAAACTGTGTAAACTGAAAATAATATTTGACTATTTGAAAGCTGTAGCAATATTCCCTAAGTTTTTTTTTTTAATAGTTTTTTAAATATTTTTATAAAAAATATTTTTTTTAAAAGCCTGTCTCTTTTATTGCAGTGATAGAAATAGTATTTTTTATATCCTCCCAGGCACCTTGTGGAATCTTTCATCCCATGACTCGGTGAAGATGGAAATTGTTGACCATGCCATGCACGCCCTGGCTGACGAGGTGGTTGTCCCTCACTCTGGCTGGGAACGAGGGAGCAACGGAGCAGGAGAGGAGAGCTGCAAACCACGCCATCTGGAGTGGGAGACCGCCTTGACCAACACTGCTGGCTGCCTTAGGTATGCAAGGGATCAATGGACCAAATGTGGAAAAAGTTGGAAAGGGTCAGAAAAGAGGAGTTATTTTGAGAAGAAACACATGCAATTATGTGCTTAACTTGTCCCTCTCCAACAGGAATGTGAGTTCGGAACGCAGCGAGGCCAGGCGAAAGCTGAGAGAATGCACAGGACTAGTGGATTCGCTCATGTATATTGTCCAATCCCAGATCAACCGCAAAGATGTGGATAACAAGGTATCAGATTGATTTTATACAAGTTTTTTTGGGGGGGGGAGTTTCAAGAGACTGATTGGGCAAAACCCCAGTGATGTCCTTACTCTTGCTACCCATCAGTCTACACGGTTGGGTAGTGGGGGCCAGAACAGGCCATGCAGTAAGGTAGGTAGTATCGGCGTTGTCACTACCAGGCTAGCTCGCATAAATGGAGCCTGGGTCTGTTGAAGATGGCAATGCTGTTTTAGTTGCACTGGCAACTAAAGGCCATAAGGTAGATTATGTAACTGATCAGTAGGGCATAAGGGCATTATTTGGATGAGGGGTTTGTTCACTGAGCGATTATCTTTTCATTAGGAGACAAGTATCTTGTGTTTATTTGAAATTTACCAGTGCATCTTTCTTTCTGTTTCCATCTTTGATCATGTTGTCTGCTCCTTTCTCTCCCCCTGCAGCTAGTGGAGAACTGTGTCTGCCTCCTGAGGAATCTCTCTTATCATGTTCACCGTGAAGTTCCCGGCTGTGAGCGTTACGCAGAGGCCTTGCCCCTCAACCAGGGACCAGTCCCTGCTAACAAGGGTGGCTGCTTTGGTTCTCGGAAGGGCAAAGGTCAGTGTTAATAACTAATACAGCTCAGAGATACACAAGATTTGGTGTTGAAATTTGGGCAGCTGCTTGTGTGTTTAAGCTTCTTGGTGGCAGATGCACCTGTAGCTATTTTTCACACTATACCACCGTTTCCCTTCTTCTTCTCTTATCCCTCGTCCATTCTTCTTACCTCCCCCCCTTCTTCCTCCTACTCGCCCTTACTTCCCCTTCTTTCTCTGCTGTGTTTAGATGAGTGGTTTTCCAAAGGTAAGATTCCTCTCTCTCTCTGTGCTTGTGAGCCTTTTGAAAGCATTGACCACTCTCATCATCACTCATTTTACTAATGCAGAAAGACAACTTAACTTGTAAAAGATGAATGTGAGATATTGTGGAATTCACATCCAGTTCATGAGCATGATCACCTGACATCACGCAGACAGCAGTGCATGTTCACAGTGCTTGTTCAACTCGTTGCATTTCTCATACCGTATTGCGTGCCAATTTAGAGAACTGAAGATAACTGACTGCTCATCTCATCCAACTTCACATAATCAGTGTTATTTCCTCAGCCCAAACATACATGTTTTTCTTTTTTTCAATACATTTCTTGCAGGAAAAAAGGATGGAGATGATGGAAGCGGAGATCAGGTGGACATTCCAAAGAGAACAACACCCGCCAAAGGTATGCACGTCCCTTAAAATCAAATTGACCAGTAAGGTACGCACAGTGTAATTGTATAATGTAAACAGTAAGTTTCCTGATTAAAGAAGAAAAAATGTGGGATCACTTGGGGTCATTTTAACCAGATGATCTGAAACACAATATGGGACATGTTAATACTTTTATTGAAAGTTTGTCCCCACATTTCATTCAAATAAAGATTAAAAACTAACCTAATGGGCAAACGACAAGAAGTATTTATTTAATGTTTGTTTTTTTGAAATAGTCTCTAAATGAGACACAAAAAGTGTTTAAAAGGATTAGTGCTTCTCTGTAGTCAAACAAATAAAATAGTTCAGGCATAGTTTGACATTTTTAAAACATCAGCTAGAAAAAGTATGTTTTCTAGCTTATATGTTTCTAATAAAGAAGAAAAACTGTTAAACCGACTCCTCTCTCTTTCTGTTTTAGGCTACGAGCTGTTGTTCCAGCCAGAGGTGGTTCGTGTTTACACTTCGCTGCTCAGAGAGAGCAAAAACCCCTCCGTTCTGGAGGCTGCTGCTGGTGCCATCCAGAACCTGTGTGCTGGCCGATGGACTGTGAGAACTATTTCTTAACAAACTTAAGAGTTGTTAGTTGATAAAAAAGTAAACAATGTCTGTTAGGAAGTTATTAGACTTGATCTGCTCTCAGTTTGAAATGATTTTCAGTGCCCCCTCTCTATCTGCTTGGTCTCCAGTTTGGTCGGTATATTCGGGCCACTGTGCGTCTAGAAAAGGGTCTTCCAATGATGGCAGAGCTGCTGGCTCATGGCAATGATCGCGTAGTTCGGGCTATGTCTGGAGCCTTGAGGAACCTTGCCATTGACAACCGCAACTGTGAACTGCTTGGTAAGGACGTCAAAATAGGCTTCAAAACAGTACATTTTTCTGAAAGATAAAGGTGTATTCTTCTCTTTTACCTGATAATACTTTTTGTTTGTTAAATGAAATATGGAAGAACTTCTAGATTTGTATCACTCCTGATATATTGTTATCTCCCTGTATGTATGCTGCAGGTTTGCATGCAGTACCTCACCTTGTGGCCAACCTACCTGGAGGCCAGAGTCAATCTGGGCGCGCCCTGTCAGAGGAGACAGTAGTGTCTGTACTGAGCACGCTCGCTGAGGTATTGGGCAACAGTCTGGAGGCAGCAAAGACCCTTCGAGCGTCACAGGGCATTGAGAGGCTGGTGCTCATCAACAAAGACGGGTATGTTTGTTCTGTGAAGTGAGCTTAAACTATAAACATTAAAATAATGTTTAAATGTGGTTTCTGGAGTTGCAGAAACAACAGTTTTTATTGTATAATCGTAAGGTGATTGGAGAGATACTTTGGGCATTTCAAATTAAAATAATCCCAAACTTAAAAAGCGTGAAATACCCTGACTTTTATTATTGAAATACTGAAGTTGAATAACTTATAGAAGTTTCCTTTTTTTTTCAACTGTCCTGAGCTAAAAGATGACTGCTCCTAATAAGTGAACGAAAAGAGACTCATGGTAAACTGTGAAATCTTTTGTGTGTCTTACAGCAAGCGCTCAGAGCGTGAGGTGCGGGGGGCCGGCCAGGTGCTGCAGCTCGTCTGGGCTCACAAAGAGCTGCGTCGGCCTCTTGAGAAGGACGGCTGGAAGAAGACTGACTTCATGGTCAACCTCAACCCCAACACCACCACAACCAACGGCCCAAACACCCGGGTTAACGGCACCTATGAAGACAGCACCACGCCATTGTTAGACAGAGGTTGGTTTGCAGAAAAGAGCATTTAAACCAACATTTAGAAACTTAAAGAATGGTTCATAAAATGTCTTTTTCATAGGATGAGATCATTTTTGAATCCTACAGTAGTTGTTAGACGTGCACTTTAGCATTTATGAAGCTAAAGCCTGGATGGTTTTGTTTTGTGTTACCACAGGGGAAAAGAGGGACATGATTCCACTAAACGACCTTGGCCCTGGTTAGTACATTTATCACAACAGTTTTTTTTTCTTTTTTCTTTGAGACATTTTATTTAAAACCTGTTTAGATTGAAGGCTGTACTTTATCTGATTCTTTTCATCTTTGTTTCTCAGAGGCCTACTCTACACTGGATCAGAGGGAGAGGAGACACACTCTGGATGAAACCACAGACACTTTACCGGTACTTTAAATTAGTGTCAGGCACTTTCACATGCTGGATTGCTCACTTAACGACACTAACCCTCAATCTCCTGCACTACTTTCAGTATTTCCTGACTTACACCGTTTCTTTCTTTTGGAAGTCTTTAAAACTTCACTTTTACTGACATTTTTTACTTTTTTCCCACTCACTCCTTTTCTCTTTCTCTCTCTCTGGTTGTCTCTCAGCGAGGGGTGTATGGGGGCAGAAAAGGCTCCTTGCCCCTCTTGGACTCCTACGATGGTTAGCCCTCCCCCTCCCCTCTACCCCCCTCTGCATGTAACAGCATGGTATGTCCAACTGACCTCTCGTCCTGCATGGACTCAGTCAGCTCTTTTCCTTTGTCTCTAACAACTTCAAACCCTCAGTGTACTAAAACACTGGTGTAGGTCTATGTACTGTTATTTAACCCTAAGATGCCCTGATGTCATGTGTACATGCTGGTATAGTATGCTGTAAGGTACGCTGTTTCCCGCAGTCTGTCAGTGCAGAGTCTAACCCTAAGTTGCTCAAGAACTAAATCCTCAGAGTAATAAAAGATTGTCTAAGCAGCAGATTTGTCACAATACCAGAACTTAAACAATGCTTACTAAAGTTTGAACATTATCATAAATACTACAACACCGCACCATCAAGAAAAGAAGGGGTTTGATGTCGCATCAACTGATTTTTGTCATCTCAAGATAGTTATATGTATATAGTTGTATGTATCAGGGAAGATAGTGAAGTGTTTTATACATGTACCAAGCTTTGAAATGTACAACTGAGCATCCAATGCATCATCTGCATTTTAGTGGCTGTTATCATAGGTCAAAAATCTGTGTTTCAGCGCCCTCTTATGGCTGTGCAGGGCAGTGCAACAACAATTTACCAAAATGATAAACAAAGTTAATGCACTTTGGTGGTTTTCATTGTCTGTGAACCAGAATCTTATTGTCATTTAGTTACTTTCATCAGTAGGAAAATTATTAAAAACTTAATAATGAGTTAATGTAAAAAAAAACAAAAAAAAAACATTGTACACCATCACCTGCATTTTAATTATTTTAATGTTCTTGGATTCTCGTAATGGTATTTCATAGCTTGGATTTTATTTCTTTTATTTAAAAAATGTGCTGACACATTTAGTTTAAATTAACAAGAATTGTAAATTTCTCAAGGTTGTCTCTATTTATCATCCGTGCATTCTTTAGAAGAGGTTGTCTGCTATTTTGTGCTTCTCTTACATTTTCCCTCCCAAATATACTTAGTGAAGCTGAAAGCCAATCTTTTTTTTTTTTATGTATTGACTCACATTTTAATTAATTGAGTCTAAAGATAATTAATTTTACATTTAATTTGTATCATCTAGGGCTGCAAATACAACCCCTGTGCCCCTAGTGCTGTACTTAACACTCTTCTTTCTAACAGATTTCTTTGAGCCATTGGCTAGCAGAAGGTGGATTTAAGTCCAGATGCCTTTACATACTGTATATAACGTATGGCCCTTCATGTGATAAACAGTCAGGTGTTCAGGAGATTGTAAACAAAGTGAAAAGGATACATACTGAAATGGCAATACGATGAAATACTGTAACAAACTATACTGTTTACAAAATTAAATCAGTTGACTTTTATTTCAGTACTGACGTATTCTTGACCGTCTGGTTATTGTGACAGCCCTGCTGCGCAGTGTGCCATACTTATACCACATAATAAGTCCTTGTGTTGCCTCCATGTTCAGTAAATAATGATATATTATTTTTCACTGTCATACTCTGACTCTGCTTTAATAAAGTACTTTGCTCTTTTCTCCAGAAAAACTGATAGTGTGCATCACCCAGACTGGGCCGTCCCTGCCCTACCACTGCTACTGAGGAGAGAAGAACCAGATGCACAGACTCTCTCCCCCTTGTCCCCCCTCCCCTCCCCTCCTCTCCTCTTTTTCTCTACCAACACACAGATGGGATTGGAAGATGAGGGTTGGCATCCAAAGAAAGTGGCTGTCTTGCAGGCTTGTCATGCAACACAGCCACTTAGATACAGACACACACACACCTATTTTACAAATTCATTCAATTGTAGCAACAGAAATATATTCAGTTTTTTTAAATTATACTTCTTCTGTAAAGGCTATTATCTTTGTTGACAATCATTTTATTCTGGTGTTGTAATCCTGCTTGATTCTATTTTTTCTGGCTAAATCATTTTGGCCAAAAAAAAGTTTTGCCAACACCCACATCCTAACGACGAATTTGTACGTAGACTTCTAAGTATGGTATATACTGTATATAAAAAGAAAATGGGATGACTGCATTAGTTTTGGCTCATTAATTTAAATCGTCCCGTTACTGGGATCATTGGGAGGTTGGGACGGAGCGATGGATCGCCCTGTAGAGCAAGAATGTTGTTTATAGAGGAGTTATTTTCCTGTCTAGAGTTATTTTCTCTTGGTTGGGACCAGCACAGGTGTAGACAAGAAAGGGCAGGTGTGTGTATATTTGTCATACAGTAAACCTGTGGCCGACAGTGTGTGTGTGTGTGTGTGTGTGAGAGAGAGAGAAATGGATATGGACCTTGGAGTGTGTGTGTTTTTGAGCGAGTGACGGACCAGACCTATAAGACCACATGTTGATAATTTCATGCATTCATGTTGTTTTTTTAAACTTGTGCTCCTGTGACAAAGCATTGTCATTGGGTTTTTTTTAGTTTTTGTGTAATGACTGCCTCTGTTTAGTGTTTGATACTTTAATTTACAACTTTGTGTCTGCTTCCCCGAAAGTAAACTCTGACAGCCTCAGCATCTTTAACCCATTAGATCACATTGAATGTGGTCCTGACTTGTGAAGCAGGGAACCAGACCATTACTAAACCACAAAACTATTTTAACATCCGCTTTAGTTTCCATTCCTAGCTCTACTCGGTCAGACTTTAAAACTACTTTATGCTTTTTATTTAGACAAAGTAACAAACACTTTAGGATTATCTCTTTGAAATGATTATCACCGCTTTAACTCTAAAGTTTAAGAAAACACTACTTGTAGTTTTTATTGGCCTTGGTTGTGTGCTGTTTTATAAATAGACTCTTTACCAAATGGGAGGCTTTTACCCTCAGAGCAGACTCGAGTTTTAACAGATACTCACTTGTAATTTAATTTGGGGGATGGACAAAAACACATATTTGTCTATTTTCTCTTTTCCGTTTTTTATTTTTCACCTTGTGTCTGGATTGTTTGTTTTTTATTTCAGGATTTAAGGAGCGGGGGTTGAGAGCATTATGCAATTTGTTCAACTTTTTTAGTCCCAGTTTTACTGTTACAGTCATTTTTAAGGCATAAGAGACCAATAACCTTTTTTTCTTTCTTTTTTTACTCTCCGCACAGTATATTTGTAATGTTGCCTATCCATGTAAAATTATGATGTACCATTCATACCTGCCTTGGCTCTGAGAAATGGCTTTTTTCAGTAAAGTATGTATCTGGTAATACTGTTGTTTTTATAAATAAAGATCTTTTCTTAGACCAGATTTTGGTGACATGTGATTGATGTGGCTATGTGGTAAAGTAACGAAGGACTGCTGTATCATGTAGATAAACAGGTCTAATTAAAGAGAGGCACTCTGAACGTCTGGGTAATTTCATACCCTCACTCTTGTTAAGGCAAATGGCAAACACACGCACCATCACTATGTCAGATATTCACGCTCTTTAAGATACATTTTCTTTATTTTTTCATGTTATTTTGTGATTTACATGCCCTTTTTACAGGCTTGTTATATGCAATCTCGTATTAATGACCTTTTTTAACTTGAGAAACGCCCATCTCAAAAACTGAAGAGCTCTAAATGTGCTCATGTCTTGTGTTCATTGCTGCATAAAGCTGATTAACTTTCAAACACTGCACTGTTGCACTGATTAAGCATTGACATTCTCAGCTTGGGTGTCTGGTTACACGTTCTAACAGCGGGGAAAAATCTGCCATGTATGTGTATGCTTAATTCTCCAGACATGTCGAAGAAACACACGGGTTCTTCGAGGACGTGAAGGGTTTTGGTATTTCCAGCATGCAGCCCATCAAAAAAGTCTCCCACACAGATTGAGGAGCAGCTGCTTGATCACGAGGTGAATGTTTGATATGTCGGTTTGTGGGTGTGTGACTTGTGCAAAGTCACAGGGTTTAACAACATAGGAGTTCAAATTCAACAAATGAAAACCTAGTTTAATCCAAAAACTAATAATGAAATCAAGGTATTTTAGTAGTAGCTAGACCAGCTGATCCAAAACTTTTCAGCTCACAACCCCTAAAACGAGCACCAGAGGCCGTGCCTTCCCCCCTCCACTTTCCTTGAAGATGGTCTAGGCATATAGCATACAACACTCGAATAGGCCTGTCCAAACACTGGTAGGTTTTAACACTAAAGAACTACATAAAAGAACACAAAAGCCTAAAAACCATAAATATATTTGATATTGTAATTAATTGGGCAGAATACAAGATTTTCATGTATACACTTTAGCACTGCGTGGAAATGCAAAGCAGCAGAACACCTGCATTGTTGCTGTCGTGCAAACTTACAGTTCAGGCTTTTTTTTACACATCAGTTTCATTTTCATTTCACTTAATGATATTGTTTCATTTGAAATGGGGGCACTTTTTGTATATATTATTACAATAATGGGACAAATATACAATTTTAAACTATTTGTATTAGTTTTTTTTGTTAAAAAGAATCGGCACCTAACCTGATAGTTACGAGCCAGACTTGTACTTGAATTTCTATGAAGTGTGAATTTCTTGAAAAAAAACACAACAAAAAGCTTTTGGCTTAAGAGAAGATCGAAGGGTTTCACATCTTAACACATTTTCCTCTCTGTATATTTCTCTCACCTTACCTTAGTTCTATTTTTCTACAAAATGTTACTTACACTTTGTTCTTAAGAATGTCGAAAGAGGCCGCATTCAGAGACAAAATAAAAACATTGTTGTTCTTAAAATAGTTTTCTTTCTCTGATAATGTTAACCAGGTTGGACCTTTAATTTTAAGTGTAAAAAAAATGTTTCATTAACAATCCACAAGGGCTTACGAATTGTTAGATTACACTTATTGTTTGTTACTTTGCACTTAGAATACCAAAGTAAAAATAGATCCAATAGACAGATTTTGGTTAATCACAAGAAAATAGGTCTATTTTTGAAAGTTTAAATATAAGGCATAATCCTACATTTGACTGAATATGATATGAAAATGATCAAACAAAGTATATCTTGGGGGGGGGGGGGGGGGCATTTGGGGGCCCTATGACCTCAGTATATCTAAAAATCTTTGCTACAGACCTGCTAGGGTGTGATGTGTGAGGTTTGTCTAAGTTAATTTAAACCCTACAGCTGCATCTGTCATAATTCAAGAACACTGTACCACAGGTGAAGATTTATTAGTGCTGCATAGGAACAGAAATGGTTTTGATGGTTTTGTCCTCTAGCTGCTATGAGTGCATATCTTGATTGACAAGTGTGTGTGCATATCTGTGTTAGTCATTTAGTGTGTAATGTTTGTAACCTGTGCAGCTGGTACAAACACCCACTCACACACAGCATTAAACTTGAGACCACCGAGCGCAGCAGATTCTCCCTCCCTCCCTGTGTACCGTCATAAGGTGTCATATCTATTTAGAGCTCCCCCTCTGTTTTTCATTTCCTCTCAATCGCTCTCTCAAGCTCAAAGACAAGCAGCAACATTTAACTCCAGCACGTTTGATTTACAGGAAAACTACTGCAAGGATAAAGCCAAAGGAATAAAACACATGGTCAGTGCTGTGAAGGATTTATCGGTGGATACATCTCATCAATTCCACATTAGGAACTCCATGCAGGATAAGGTAGGGGAACTACACAACTGGGAGATAAAGTGTGGCCTTGTTCTTCCCTCCTTGTGATTCCTTGGAGCTGATCTCTGGAGGAAAAGAGAGTACGAGTTCTGTTTCAGTGCAAAGGAACTACTCGGTTTTCAATTGTAACTCATGGGAGTCTCCGGCCGTGGCCCCCCCTCTTTGAACTCAGATGATGAGTCCCCTGATCACACTCCGGCTCCGGACTCCTTTCGCAACACGTCCCATACCAGGAAGCAGAGCAGCCTTGGCGGACTAGGCTATGGGCTGGGGGTGGCATGGCACCACCTGAGGCCCTTTGTCCCCTTCTTCCTCATCAGCTTCATGGTCGTGGCCCTTGTCTACCTAATGCAGGCCATTATCTTTGGGGGGCCCTTTAAGGACCCGTTCTTCTTTGTCAAGTTTAATGAGCGCTGGCCCCGGCCTGCCCCAGGCCAACATGACTCTCCAGCACCCACCAAGGGTTTCAGTCCGGTCCCGTCAGTGTCCTTTGAGCAAGTTGTCTTTGGATTGCACACGGACAACAAGACTATTTGAAATATTTGTTTAAAAAACTTTAGGAACTGTTTTATTTCTTTGTGGATATGAAAAACAAAGACTCCCAATGGATTACACGACGTGACAGTGCTATCAAAAGGGCACAGATGTATTTTTTGGCTAACTTAATGACTAATTTCATTTGGGTTGTTGTTGAAAGTCCCCTGTCTGTCCTTTTTACTTGAGCCTATGACAAAAATGTTATGGAATTAAAAATTAACAGTGTTTTTTGCTCTGATCTTTTAAAAAAAAAGTGCAACTGAATTAGTTGATTCTCATATCAAGGTAAAAAAAAACGGACAGTAAACTTGCTTCAGTCTGTCATGCTTGGGATACATGACAATGGGCCATGGGGTATTTACAAATAACAACCTTTTAAATATTTATTTTTGTAGTATTCACTTTTTGGACAGGACTTTTAAATACTTCCCTGGCCCCCTGATTTTTACAGTACAGAACAGGTGATATCATACAGTATGTTTGGACGTATTATGTTTGGAAAGTTAACACTCGAGCAGATTATTCTATCCCACATACTTTAGTTCCACATTTCCACTTTGTTACTTCCCCTCACTAAAGCTCAGCAAGCAAAAACTGTCCATTGAAGCAGAAGGAGGAATGAAAAATTAAACCATAAAATCCTCATGTGTGCTTAATATTAACTTTATACAGAATAAGAACTCCAACAATTTTTCCCCTTCACTGAAATGTAGAAAACTTTTGGAACAACTAAAGCCAAACTCCTACTTCAGTAAGCTATTTAACATCCTCAGAGATTGTTTTTTTGTTGACAATGAACAAGGACTGCTGTATCAAGCCACATCCTAAAGCTTGTCCAGGTGAAGCGAAAGGGGAAGTATGAGACTCGAATCATCTCGTATTTAATGTTTTGCCTACTCTTTGACTGTCCTTTGCTGTGGTCTCTGTACTGTAGTGGCCCCGCGGTGACTCTCCTGCCCCCCGGTGGCGGAGCGACAAACTACATTGTGATGACTACCTCTACTGTCGATGACCACGCTGACCCGTGGATGACCTCCCAAAAACGGCCGGGAAAAAAAAGAAAAATACAACTTTCTTTTATATCACCTTTTTTGAACCATATGTAGTATCAAGAAAGAACAAGATTTCTTTCATTGACGAGGGGACGGATTTAGAGAGCGAGGATTGAAATCGGTGAGTGAAGATGTCTGTCACCTGCCCGCGTTTCTGTTCAATAACGTTACATTCCTCGTTCACAAAGTACTAATATATCTCACACAATTTAGAGACAATGAACTGATGTTAAAGACATAATAACCAACAGGTGGTCTGTTATGACAAGTTTACACCTCAGCTCTGTAGTTGACCTGGACTTGTTGTTGGCTGTTATATTAGCTGTGTGCTAGCTGTCAGCATTGGTGCTAACCAGCAGGTGTGCTGTGATCTCTGCTTTTACAGCAACTGGCCGACTTCGACCCCCAAATGAAGGACATGTTGTCCAAGTTGAGATAGTTTTACCTGCTGAGTTCATCAAGTTAAAATACAAGCCTCGTTATTTAGAAAGGGGAGGGGGGGTACAGGAAGTTGAACATTATTATACAATACTCCAACACCCCTCATCAGTCAAATACAAAACATAGACAAGAGACTGATCCTTCTTATTAGTCAACTTTTGACCAAATCATGTGTGTTACTGTATTCATTGAGTCATAATGAATCTTTCCATCTGTACAACACAGTATACAGACTCACCAAGTCAGAGTAGTTTTGTGCACACATCATGTAATGTGTGTTTGTTTGTTTTTTTCATATTGTGTAAAAATTGGCTGATAATGTTACCATTATGCTGTTGAGTTTTGAAGTGAAGCCTTCTTCAACACACCGGGGTGCTTACATGGATTAGTGTATGTGATGTTGATCCTGATGAAGCGTTCCAAAAAATGTTGGTCCTTAAATATATTTGTTCAAACTGTATTCTGGCTGCTTTGCCGAAATATCCCTTTGTTTTCATGTTTCTGGAAAATACAACTGTCTTTATTGTTTACGTTTCAAATGAAATTCATAAAAGGATGGAGTTTTTTTTCACTGAGTGAATTCAGCATATAGCAATAGCAATCAAGTCGAAAGGTATTCATCTGTTCCAAATAAGAATGGTGACCATCTTACTGTAAATGATTCACCTTTCCCCTCCACCTCCTCTCTGGACCTCCTCTGAAGTGTATGGAGAGATGTGGTGCTACCAAAAGCCAGGGTTTGAAGCCCTCCTGCTCGCCGAGCTGCAGAGACAGCAGCAGTGCAACCAGTTCTGTGACACTCTGCTCAAGACAGAAGGTATAAATACACTCAAAAATACACTACATAAGGGCACTGATGGCATAGCGTTTAGGTCGTGCCTCATGTACAGAGCCTATAGCCCTCCAAGTGGGCGGCCGGGGTTCAAGTCAGACCTGCAGCTCCTTTCCTGCATGTCATTCCCCACTCTCTCTCCTGATTTCCTTATCTTTGTACTGTCCTACCTAAATAAAGGCATATGCCCCCAAATTAAAATCTAAAAAACAAACAAATACACTACATTACATAGAGACTCTCCATTTTCCTGTCAGAGATTGTTCTTTTACTATGTTTTCTGTTAAGGAGGTATGCACAAAGACAACATGAAAATCCTCCACAATTTGAAGTTCTGTTGTGTCAATTATACAGTTTAACTGTATTATCATCACACCCTTACTCTCTCCTCCAGGTGTATCTGTGCCAGCACACAGTTGTATTCTTTCAGCTATCAGCCCCCAAATCTCCTCCTCCCTGTCTGCCTCGCCAGCGCCTCCTACAGGACAGAGCCGTCTCTTGGAGTTTCGCGCTCTCGGCACCTGCACCCTGCTCCACCTTGTCAGACTGCTGTACTCTGGACAGATGACTGGCGAGGGGGAGGAGGAGAGGCAAGAAGCTGTTTCGGCTGCAGCCAAGCTGGGAATCCATGGGCTGGTGGAGGTCACGAGAGGAAGAAATGAGGAGGGAGAAGGCCGGCACAGGGAAGAAGGAGTGCAGACAGAGCCACTGATTCCTGGTGAAAATGAGGAGAGAAGGGGAAGGTGGAGGAGGGAAGAGAGGAATGTAGGCACCTTTTTGTGGAGAGAGAAAGTGTCAGATGGTAAAAAAGACACATGGACTCAGACAGAGGAGCTACAGGTTACCACAAAACCCCCCTCTCATCCGGCAGCCTCCTTCGAGACAATCGATATGGGTGCTCTACAAACGTTACAACAGACAGAACCCCATCTTCTTCCCCCTCAAGTTCCCTACCTCCCAGTTTCCCTCGTCTATCAACCAGATGAAAACCAAAGCAGAGATACCCCGTCTACAGACCGCTGTTGGGCTGGAGCAGCAGCTAGAGATCTGCAGGACGAGCAGTTGGAGCAGTTTCAAGATAACATACCAGGATACATCAACCACTTCCTGAACCCGCATCTAGAGGAGGCCCCCCGCAGAGGGCGACAACGTGGGAGGCGGGCAGCAGGAACAGGAGGTACCAGGAGAGCTGCAACAGGTGAGAGAGGAACCAGGAGACCACCAGCAAAAACAAGAGGGAGGGGGGCTCGTAGGGGAGCGTTAACGCAGATGGTGGATGTGCAGAGTGTTGGGGTGAGCAAGCTTCAGAAGATGTTCCTAAAGAGGTGGGGTATGAGGACACCCAGAACGGGGCAGGGTGGAGGAGCTGTAGGCAGGAGGTTATACCTGAAGACCAGGGAGCAACTGAAGCCGGCCAAGAGCTGTCAGAGGAGGAGGCGCGGCAAAGAGTGGGAGTTCAGCCAGAGTGGCGATGTGAGAGAGGGAGGAGAAAGTAACATACAGCAGTATAACCAGGTGAGAGAGATGAATTACTGTTGTCCTGTTTGTGACATTATCAAAACATGACAGGGAGACAGGATGATGTTTTCAAATAAGACAAATTTAACGTACAATAGATGAACTTATCTTCTGTATTTTCAAAGAATTTGAACATCATGTAATACAGCATTTTATTTTTAAGCAGGATATAATGAAGGGCAAGTGAAACATACACAATCTGTAATTGCTTTAACTATTTCAATATGTTGACTTTTCCCAGTAGATGACAAACGAACTGGATTTTTTTAGAACAGTACTTTGATAAAAAAGAAAATGTGTAATGCTTTGCACAACTTGGATTTGCTTATGTTCATGACCTCTCCGGTCTGATAAAAAAAAAAAAAATCACAAATACACAATCCTTTGTAACAGAAAGTTGAAAAACTTTGCATTTTGTAGTCTTGATTCTGTTTAGAAATTGTCTCTTGCTAGTTTCTGTCTATCAAAGGTATCAGCTCACCTTTACAGGAAACAAAGAAAGGCCAGAAAATCACGTCACAGTCTGATCAATAAATGACTTTAACAAATGATTAATAATCAAAGAATTTTCTAAAGTTAATTTGATAATTGTCTTATCATGTCAGCCCCACAATAGTACGCTGGAACTATCCATTGACATGTAAACTTAAAATGACATGGGCTTGAACCCTTCTACTGCAGACACAATCTGCTGCTACAGAATGACAGATGATTTTAGTCAGCGACTAACAAAATGTTCTGAGTAGTTTCATTTAGTCTTCAGTTTTTTAAATATTTGTAAAACCCATGCCGTCAAAGTCAATGTTAGGATAGTGTTCGAAAGATTAAAAAAATGTGTAGTTGTGTATTTGTGATCCGGTTCTTTGATTAGTTGATGAAATTTCACCAGTAATGTTTTGACCAATAAGTAACTCATGTTTGTTATTCCTAGACTGAATTTGATATAATTATAACACCTTTTCTCCCTGCTTCCAGGATGGTCTCCCTGTTGTTCGGGCTAAGAGGACAAGGGCCAAACAAACAACATCCGCTTCTGTTTCTTCCCCTCCTATGAGATTTTACAATATTTATCATGCATTATCCAACTCCAGCCCTGCCCTCCATCCTTCTCCATCAGCTGTCCTAATGTCACCTGCAGCTTCCTACATGTCTCCAGCACCATCTCTCTTCCACACCACTTCCCTCCCTCCTGCAGCCCCTACACCCAATGAGCCTGAACACATTGATCGTCTCCTGGAGGAAGTGATGATGGGCCTCGACATTTTACCAAACAACAACAGTGGAGGCCCAAATTCTCAACCTCTTCTTCCAGCCAGTGGCAGCTGCACCTATGCCTCCTCTGGCAATGTTTTGACTGAAAACAAATGCTTTGGCTGTACCCCTGTACTCCTGGAAGCAGAATCTTCACAGGTTGTTGGTGGAGGCGGAGGCAGAGGAGGAGGCGTTTCCAGCTCTGCAGTGCCAGTTCTGCAGCAGCAAGGAGAGGGAGAACTGAATGACATGCTTGAGAACTTTCTGCAGTCCTTCGAGCTGCACGTTGACAGCTGTTCCACCAGGGAAGAGGTGGAGAGAGGGAGTCAAAGCAGCACAGTGGCTGTTCTGAGCAAATACAGAAAAACCAAGACCCAGACCAAAGCCCCTCGTCTAAAGAATACACCACGTCCACTCAGATGTTCTCAAATAAGTGAACTGCAACAGAGTGATGAAGCTCTACAGAGCTGTCCACAGCTGTCTCCTGTGACTCCCCTGAAACATGCTGAGGAAACAGTGACACGAGTCAGACGGCTGAGGAAGAAGAAAGAAAATCAGCATCTGTTCTCACTGATGAAGAAAAGGGGGAGGAAGCCTGTATCATCAAGTGAAGCAAGGGAGAAAACAGTTCATAACAGAGACAAGCAGCTACAGCAGATGCCTGTCGTGAAACTGGAGAGAAGTGGCCCGCTGCCAGTCAGAGTAACGCTGCCAGGACGCAGCTGTCAGAGTCTGGAAGCTGAGGTGACAAACTTTTTAAACAACTCTGCTCTAATGCCTCTGATTAATCTTTATCTGCTGTCACCATCGGACAAGTTAGATTAAGACATTGAAAAGTTACTTTGACGTGCAAAAAACTGAAAGAAATGTATCAAATGTGTGGGTGTTTTTGTGTGTGTGTGGATCTTTTAGAGTCCCGAACAGACAACGAGCACTCCATCATCAGTGAAATACCCACGTGGTAGCTGGAGCACGAAGCCGTACCCAATCAGGAGCAGGTTCAGGGAGGCCCAAATCATGGTTGGAATTGATCCTTTGACATAAAGTTTTTATACTGTGATTCATGGTCTTAAGATGACTGATCCAAAGCTTTGGTGCTACCTGAAGTTTCCTCAAGCAGAAATAACTCGTCATCTTTACTCATGACAACATTTTGTACAGACATGTATGGTGCAGAGAGGATGAATCCTGATCACTTCAAGCACCTTCAAGAGGTTAAAACTTTACAAAATAACTCAACTTACTTAACTGATGAAATTCCCATCAGCCTCAGTTGCAATTTGTCTTTAGCATTATCTGGCAAATGTTAGCATGCTAAACCACCTTCAAATATCAACTCCACAATATTTACATTGATATCAATTCTACATGTATTTTGGTATATCTTCATTTAAAAAAAAAGTACAGACATATTTATACAGGCAAGCAGAAAAGTACAAACCAGTTACGTGCTGTACAGAGTCATCATGGTCATGAATGTCCGTAAATGCGTACATTTATATTTTTCTTGAAAATCACCTTAACGTAGTAGCTCTTATAGCCTATCAGAGTTTCTATCATAGCTCTAGACCAGGGGTGGGCAACTGGCGGCCCCCATCAACCCTCAACGTGGCCCTCAGGTCAATTTTTACATATCAATTAATTGGAAACATGAAGAAAACATGACAAAATCTGCCATGAAATCATGATAACCAGTTAAACGAGTTAAATTTGAGACATATTTGACTGTAATCGTTTTTGTATACTACAATTTGGCCCCCTGGTAGTGAGAATTAAATGAATGTGGCCCTTGCTGTGACCAAAGTTGCCCACCCCTGCTCTAGACTCTTGAATTGTCTGTATAATCTGATGAGATTTATTTGTTTTGCAGGACAGTATGCCCTTTCTTCATGAGCCCCTTTCAGACAAACAACAACCATCAGATAAACAGCAACCAGGTCGCAGGAGAGGAAGGCCCAAGATGAATGGACTTTGCAGTGTATCTAAAGGGGGTAGTTCAATGTCTTCAATTCAGCAGCAGCAATCAGTGAACGAGAAACTAGAGGAAAATCAAGAAAGGCAGGAAGAAGAATTAAATGTCCAGCCCAAAGAGAAGTCAGGAGGAGCCAAGAGGACGGGTAAGAAGAGGAGTGTAGAGTCAGATGAGGAGACAGGTGATGATGCCCCTGTGGCCAAGAGAGTTTGTTTTAAACCAATGGCACATCCAACATTAAAATTGAGCTCTGAAACCGACAGAACAGAATCAGCATCAGCAGAGATAGAAAACGTGAGCTATGTGGACACCAGTGTGAGAGATTGTTTACAAAAAGGACAAGGAGAAAAAACAGCGAGGAGAGAGGAGAGCTTAGAGGATGAAGATATCGATGTTGATGAAGATGATCACTACCACCAAATAAGGAGAGAATTCGCTGCTTTGGTTTTTCCCCCTTCACACTCAGCAGAAGAGATCCGTCTGGGATCAACAGGAAGCTGCGAAGATGGCAAAGACGAGGATATTGATGTGATTGGAGGCTCCAGTCCCGTCCCTTCTCCAGTGATCATCAGCTGGCCGGATTCTTCAGAAGCTGAGGAAGAGGAGGCAGACGAGGATGTTGACGTCGTTGGATAAAAGACGGTCTACGCTCCATCAGGACTCTTCACTGCTATGAGTAAAGGTGAGCTCGAAAATACTGGAGTGAGATGCTCTTAGACTAGAAAGTGATTTAAAGTAAATTCAAAACAGACAGAAGAAAATCATTTTATTTGTTACTTGTCTTTGGGTTTAGCTATTTGTTTTTATTCCCAGAAAATATTCTTGAATTTGTTTTATTAAGCTTTGGTAGACGGATGTAGTTTCATTCAAATGTTTTTATAGTAATCCCCTCCAGGGGCAGTCCCACTGACAATCACGTGAGGGAACACTGTTTTGGGAAAAAGAGCTGTAACTGACATGTTGTTTTGGAGTAAAGATAAAGACCTGCATAATAAAGCAGAAACATAATAAGTTGAGTAAAATCAGCAACTAAAATAAACAGCTCCGTGCAGTTGGTACGCATATATTCAGTTTTAGCTCTTGAGTTGACTTTTAATCATTTTCAGACTGCCAAAGTTGACTGGGATTGTTCATTTTTGTGTTTTTAGATGTTTAAACTTTATGTCGACCTCTAGATGTGTTCGTGTTAATGTTCAGTATACTTTGTGATTCTTATTCTGATATTCAGCAAAGTTTGTTTTAACTTCAAGTGTTGAAGACATCACTAATGGAACAGTTAGAAAGACATAAAAAACAATCAGGTGTCCGTACTGTGAAAATCAGGAGTGTTTTATTTGTTGTAAATATGACTATGACTGTTTTAGTTGTATGATTAATAATGTCCGCCTACGTTCTAACGTTTGTAAATGTTCCAGCAAAACTCTTGTCTTCATTGTTTTACTGTCAAGTTTGTGTTTGATAATGTTCCTTGTGGCATTTTGGAGCCTGTGATTTCTACAGTAAAGCAATCCTATCTACTTCTGGTGTCGCAGCAGCTTTATTCTGTGTCCCCCATCTGAGGTCACTGAATATGTGAATATGTGCAGTGTTTCCCCTAGGTTTACAGCTTTTTTTTGGGGGGGGGGGGGGGGGGGGGGGGGGGGGCTGGGTTCGAATCTGACCTGTAGCTCCTTTCCTGCAAGCCATTCCCCCATCCCTGATTTCCGACTCTATCCACTATCCTATCTCTACAATATAGGCACAAAAAGCCCATATATAAATCTATATTCTTTATTAACTTGACCTTCAAGTTTTCTCTTTGGACCTTTTTTGAGAAATTAACAACACGGTCTTGGTCTTTGTTAACCACTTTTGAAAATACAACAATTAGGACAGAAACCAGCAGAATGTGCACCCCAAAATAAACCCATGTTCAGTATGTGTTGCATTAGTGGTGAGGATAAGATGTACGAAAGTGAATGTAAATGATCAAGCAAACACTGACTTCTTTATTTGCTTTATATTTATACCAGCAGGATGGGAAAACACCTTACTGATAACACTTAGGTTATAGTATCAGGTAAACCAACGTTGGTATCTTTAATGAAGATTTTAAACTTTCTTTTATAGATTATAATTCTCAGTATCTTTAATATGCTAAATATGAGGCGAGTTCAAATGGCAACCCTATTTACAGTTTAGGCAGACAAAAGCACGAAAGGTTGTTTTTTTTGGCCTGACAACTTTTAACAATTACTAAGCACATTAAATTGATCTAATTGGTCATGTATAGCTTTATTTAAAACAGCACAGCTTGTATACTGGAGTAGTGGATAAACAGAGGAATATGTACATGTTTTAATATCACTGGTTTGATGTTTTGTCTGTTTTTGCTGCACATTTCTTTATGTTGCATTTTTTTTCAAAACTGCAAATGTGTTATATATTATGTTTATGTGCAGCATTATTGGTAGCAAACCATTTTTTTAAATGTTTTAGTTTTTCAGTTTTTACGTTAGTTATAGTTTTTTACTTATTTTCCCTGAAAAAGTCCCAATAATACAGTCACGCACTGTTCTATAAGGAAAGAAGAAAACATGAATTGAAAATTAGTTTATTAGTTTTCAACCTGTGGATCAACGTCCTACACAACAACAAAACACATCTGAGCTGCACTGCAGCACAGTCTGCTGCAATGTGGGGAGGGGGTGTCCTGATCACGGTGTGATGTTGGAGCTTCATCTCCCCTCTGTTTGGCTCCAGCTTGCTGAAGAACTTCTCCAATCATCATTGCCCAGCTCAGGTGAGAGTACAGCGCAGGTGTGTGTCTGCATGTAAGTGTAGGGACCTCTAAACCAAATAAAAAGACACTATATGAGTGTCAGCATGTGTGTGTATGTGGAGCATATGTTTCCCTGTGCTTTAACAGTGCGATATTGTCTCTTATCACACTCTGGCAGCTTCTGTAAATCATCAGTGGTGGTTTTGGGGGCGGCTCAAGTCAAGAGAAAGGAAAGGTTTGAGGAGAGAGAGAAAGACAGAGTAGGGGTTTGTGGGTAAAGGGGGGGGTCGCTGTCTCAGTCTCAGCCTGTCCTCCTCTCAGTGCTGGATGCGCCTGATGGACTGGATCTGGGGGGTCTGACAATGGGAGCCCCAGTTCCTCCAGTGCTGGTAGTCTCCACTATGTCTCTCACACTCCATGATGTACTGCTGACCCCTGTAGCCGGGGTGCTGGTAGCACACAAAGCTGCAGGAGGGGCAGAGAAGGCAGAGAGTATTAGAAGGACCATTTTAGCAGCTGCTAAACCTAGAGCTCTCAGCTGGTATGTCTGTTACAAATACCACATGCTAATAAAGGATTAGAGTGACAAAAGAAACTCTGCCAGAAAGAAATCCCTCCTCTTTATAACACAGCTCTTGGTTAAAGGCTTATAAAACAGATTAAGAGATATGAGACAGACATTAAATTGTTAATTTAGGGCGTAAAATCGAGTGGCATTTTAAAGGTTGTCTGTGCAAAAAAAGATACAAAACATCTTTTTACACTTCTCAGGTACTTACGCGCCACACTGCACGTGCATGGAGCCAACCTCTGGCATCATCCATCCCATGGCCTGCAGAGAGGGATAGTCATCACAGATCTCCACACTGCGACCCATGAAGTTCTCCTTCTCAAAGATGATCATGCGACTGCTCTGGTGAGACTGTAGGAGGTACACACAGAAAGAGCATTAGATTTTTGTTCCCTGGGGTAGTTTGTTGTCCTGAGGATCACTAAAAAGCAAGACGTAACTCACAGCGCAGTAGATGGGGCGCAGAGACATGAGGCGCTCAACGTGGTAGGAGAGGGATCCACTGTAAGCATCCCAGTGGGGGTACTCTCCTCTCTCCAGGATGAACTGCTGGCCCTGGAAGTCATGGTGCTCGAAACCCACCCAGCTGTTCAGAAAGAGAGAGAGATGGATGTTAATACAAGTCTCTTGTTTGTCTCCTCTTGATGTTTGGGATGGATGAATAAGGAGACAGCAAGAAGGGTAAAATAGTTTATCTTGTTTCACCCCATCAGTTTGCCAAACATTATGCATTGTCTGTACATAAGGTTTTCTTTTTGTCTTTTTGTCCCCAGAGAAAGAGTTAGTGAGACTTACGCTCCACTCTCCACCCTGATGGAACGGATGTTGTCCAGTCCACACTCCTGAATGTTGCAGCACTCGGAGGTGAACTCCAGGCACTTGCCCTGGAAATGCTCCTGCTCGAAAACAGTCACCTGGTGGGGATTGATTGGAGAGGAAGCAAAAAAGAAGGACGGTGACAAGTTGACAGTTATATTGCATATGCAGAGATTTTAAATCACATACTTTGATCACAAATGTGAGCGTGTGTTTACCTTGAAGAAAGGAGCCATGCCCATTCCTGAGTTGACCAGGGGCTGCATCATGGGATACCTTGTAGTTCTGTACATCTTTACTCCTGTGGTTGCAAATGAAAAGGAGGTAAGTAAAAACAAGGTGGTTTAGGTGGAAACTGTATGAGGAAATAAAATCATTTTAAAATGTCAAAGGTTTGACTGTTTGTTTTCAGTTTTAACAATAAGGTCTTCAGTTTACACACAAAAAACTTCAAGTCAGAAATTTAACTAAAACCTTAAGCAGGTATGGCCAAACAACATTGTATTTACTTTAGAGATGAAACACAACTCGTACAATAATTAAAGTCTTGTTCAGGTGTTTCAGAGAGTGCTTAAGTTTCGCCTATCTGTCTGTTTGCCTGCTTGTCTGTCTGACTCTGTGTGGTAGTGAAATCAGAAATGTAGCCTTACCTAGTTTTTGTACTTTAATAGAAGAGCTCAGGAGAAACACGCCTACCGCCTGCCTCGCGTAGAGCTTTGACAGAACCTGGCGCTTCAGTTTTATATGGACGGTCGGGGAGCGCGCCTGCTTGTGCGTGTGCATGTGTTCTCACTCTGACCATTCGCACAGTTGGCGAGGCGCGCTCCCGGTTTCGCTCTGCGGCCGCTGGACGCTGTTGAACTGCTGCGGCCAGCTCAGCAGATCCCATAGAGCTGCTACTGCTCTGAAACAAAGGCGCTCCGGTATGTTCGGACCCCGGTCAGCAGTCCGGCGCGTGCCCAGGCACAAAGGGCCGGGATCGGTGTGATGAATGCGGGGATTAAAGGCGGGGCAGAGAGGCCCTGCTGAGTTACATGGAGAAGCTAACTAGATGAGTCTGAAAACCAACGTTAAAAAACTATAAGTTTCATTTCTGTCTTGTTCACACAATGGCAACTTGGTGACACCAAACGTTCTTGCGCGCGCAGCTTCCAGGGCGCAAGTAGAGTTTGACAAATGTGGAGTCCTGGGACCTTCAGGAATCAGTAGGCTAGACGCCTTTGCACTCAAAAAGTGATCGAACAGTGAATTACATCAAACATACAAAAGTTAGACATTCAAATCATG
Organism: Tautogolabrus adspersus; assembly: GCA_020745685.1. Taxonomy (NCBI): domain Eukaryota; kingdom Metazoa; phylum Chordata; class Actinopteri; order Labriformes; family Labridae; genus Tautogolabrus; species Tautogolabrus adspersus. The sequence continues at coordinate 17,738,605 of CM036540.1, forward strand.
CCCTGATATCAAATGGGGGTCTGCAGTCTTGTGCCTCGAAGTCTGCAGAGAAAATGTTTGGTAAGCTCAGGCCTACCAATGAAGCATTTCATTCAGATGTATGTAGGCTATCACACATGATTTTTGGCAATACCTGGACACAATGCCTGCAACATTACATTTATTTTTTCCACCTTTCTGGAAACATGCAGTATGAAGCCACATAACCCAACGTCCACTATCAAATAATAGCCTACCTTCAACAAAGAAAAAATAAAACCTGCAGGTGTAAGCTGATTTTTATTTTGGCAAGGTGACAGTAACATATAAATTCTGTAAGACATAACAACTGTGATTCAGGTTACTTAATGTATCTTTTAAATGTGACACTTACATTAGTTAATGTTAACATTAGTTTGTATTATTTCTGTCCCCCAGCTTCTGTCAGTCCTCTCTGCCCCCGCCCATCAACTCGGTCTGTCCCTCTGTGATGATGAGGGGGTTCTTTTGTCTTTAGTCTCTGACCTCAGCAGGTTTGTTTCTCTACCCATAATCCCTCTCCTATGAGCGCCAGCGTATAAAAGGAGGAGGCGCACTCTGAGCCGCACACACTCTGAGTAAGGCTCGGCGCAGGCATCACACACACAGACAGGTAAGATACACACACACATACTGTACATCTGTAGAGGGTGAGGTATAGGTTACACCAAAATATACAGATTATTCTACATCTGTTTTCAAATTCATGCAATAAGAGTGTTTTCTCCATCTCTTGTGCATCCTTTATTACCTCTACACAAAAGAGGTAACATTTGTCATATGAGCATACTCCCTCTCAGTGTGTTTTTTCCTCTTTTCTTTTCCACCATAGTAATCATGTCCAGTGGAGATAAGTCCAAGACTTCTTCCCAGACTGATGGGAAAGCTGCTCAGGGCAAGAAGTCTGAGATGGGAATGATGTCCTACAAGGTGGGTGGCTTTTACATGGGCCCCTTTTTTGCAGACAACATATAAAGGATTCATCAAATTGTGTTGTGTTAATCATATCAGAAACTTTATCTCTGAGCCTTTGTGCCTACAGATGTACGTGTTCGACCAGGAGAACTTCCAGGGCCGCATGATTGAGATCAGCAACGAGTGCATGAATGTGTGTGAGCTTGGCATGGACCGTGTGCGCTCCCTGCGCGTTGAGTGTGGACCGTAAGTTTAAAAAGATTATTTATTTGTGCATTTCCCCATTTAAAAAAAATCTTATCTTTGCAAATATTTTCATCACACTACCTCCTCTGCAGCTTCGTGGGCTTTGAGCAGATGAACTTCTGTGGTGAGATGTACATCCTGGAGAAAGGAGAGTATCCTCGTTGGGACTCCTGGAGCAACTGCCAGAAGAACGACTACCTGCTGTCCTTCAGGCCCGTCAGAATGGTATAAAGAAACATATTTGGTTTTACACTCTCAAGTTCTCCTTTTTTCTTTAAAGTCTTTCCTTAACTAGGTTTTTTTCTCTCCCAGGACCCTGAGAAGCACAAGATCTGCCTGTACGAGGTTGGAGAGTTTAAGGGTCGCAAGATGGAGATCATGGACGATGACGTCCCCAGCCTGTTCTCCTACGGCTTCACCGACAGAGTGGGCAGCATTATCGTGAGCTGTGGAACGTGAGTGCCACTTTCAGTCAAACATAACCGATATGGAATCAAATCACATTAATGAATCCTACACTGACATGTTTCCTCTTCTCTCTCCAGCTTTGTGGGATACCAGTTCCCTGGTTATCGTGGCAGCCAGTACCTGCTGGAGAAGGGTGACTACAGGCACTTCAACGAGTATGGCGCTCGTCATCCTCAGTTCCAGTCCGTGAGGCGTATCCGTGACATGCAGTGGCACCAACAGGGCTGCTACACCATGGCCAGCAAGTGAGGCTCAGGGAAGGAGAGAAAGAGAAAGAGCGGAAGTGAGGGAGAGGGGCGGAGGAAGAGGGAAAGGGGGAGAGACGTCTGAGGCTTTACCTCAGTACTTTTAATGCTTTATGATCTAAGGCAGTGAAGGGAAGGGTGAGGATCTAGACCTGCCCCTGATTGGAGAAACACCTCAGTGGAAGGACCACCCAGACCACCCTCCATTTCTCTCTGTCTCTATTTTTCTCTTTCTCCCCTATGGGCTGAGTTTTGCTTCCCCACCTTTCTCCTTTTTGTTAGTCCCTCACTCCATTCCCCTCATAGTGCTCTGACACTCCAGAGAGGGAACATAACACCTGTGGCTGTTTTACATACTCGATTCTCGGCTCAGGGTTTGATGCACCACAAGAAACTGAGTCCCTAGAGCCCCCTGTCTCCCGACTTCTTGCCCCTGTGCTCAGCACATCCTCTCTGCTGTACAGAATCCTGGCCAAGTTTTCAATAAAAAGGAAAATCTTGATTTCAAAGATGTTTTGTTGCTATTTATTACTTATTATCCCCTTGATGGAAATGTTGATGAACAACTCAAAAAAGAACAAACAACAAAAAAGAATATTTAATATAATTCAAATATCGCACCAGATAAAGGAATGCATGAATTTTATGCTCTCAGAAAATCATTTTAACAGATATTTTTCTTTGAGTGATATGTGTATTAATAGTCTTTTGTGAAGGTTTGAAAATCAGCCAACTACAACAGTAGACATGCTTGTAATATTTTTAGAGCAGTTATCTTGATAGCATAAGCTATTTGTTTAGGCTATAGGATAACAGTGCTTATTGTGCCTTAAAATAGGTTAATTCAAAAATATATATCTTCAGAAAATAAAAGGGCATGTGTGAACAAATCACGAGTTTTGTGCACTTGTCATTATCAGTAAGACACAATGCAACAGTCTGATACATTGCTTCAAAATAGGTAGCTGTTTTCAAAACATCTTTGCTCACTTGCGTGGCACTCCTGGTCATGAATAAAATAAAGTAACCTAATAAGAGTGAACACCGTTTTTTCTCGGCCTAACAAAAGGGGCTCTGGAAGTCAGTGTGGCGTGCTGAGAGAAATCAATTACAGGTGATGACATCATAGGCCTATCACTCACTAAAAGCTATGTAGCCTAACATCAGTATGTTAACTCACCTTAACCCTTCAGCTCAGGGCTGTCCCTGGCCAGGGTGAGGCCCTTAGCAAAATTTGTTAAGGAGGCCCCCCACAAGGCCAACACACACAGTTAATGGCCCACCAAAATAACAAGTCCATTACAAAATGTCTTCTTAACTTAACAACCTTTATTTGTAACAACAAATTATAACTTTGACAATGCTGGTAATGTTCAGGAAGCTGCATATGTACCTGTACAACTGCTGTGCGATGTGTCTACACTTGTAGACCTGCTGGTTGAGGGCCCTGGTAAAGTGCTGGTGGAGTCACCAGCATGGTTAGTACAGACCAAGGCTCACCACGAACCAGGTGCTGGTGGATCTATAATGGCACCATCCTGCCAGGTGGTCTCCTCTTTACAAGAAACGCGGGACCTCCTGGGTCCCCTCTTACCACGTAAAGAGATGGCCCATATGGTCCCTCACTGGCAGGATAGGTTCTAACAGGTGTGTTTGAGCGTCCCACTCTCCTCTTTTGAAGTGGGGCAATAGAGAGAAAGATAGAAATCCAGCTCCAAAAGAGGAGAAGTGGAGCTCTAACACCTGGCTAGATCCAGGTTCAGGCCTCAGTGTCACTTAGAGTCACCAGCATGGTCAGCATAGACCAAGGCTCACCACGAGCCAGGTGCTAGTTTCTCTATACTGGCGCTGTCCTGCCATAAGACATAGGGGACCCAGGTGGTCTCCTCTTTACGAGAAACGGGGGACCTCCTGGGTCCCCTCTTATCACGTAAAGAGATGGCCCATATGGTCCCTCACTCGCAGGATAGGTTCTAACAGGTGTGTTTGAGCGTCCCACTCTCCTCTTTTGGAGCTGGATTTCTATCTGTCTCTCCCTCTTTCTCTCTATCGCTCTTTCTTTTATTCTCAAATCAACTAGTACCACTTCCAAAGAGGAGAAGTGGAGCTCTAACACCTGGCTAGAGTCACCAGCATGTTCAGTACAGACCAAGGCTCACCACGAGCCAGGTGCTGGTGGCGTAAACGGCAAACTCCTCTTACTGTATGTGCGAAATGACATCTGTAGGAGCTCTCTCAGAAGTTGTATTAAAGTTATAAAAATAATATTATAATACTATTATAAGACAGGAGCTCATGTGATGTTCCATGCGATTAGAATCGGATGAGGGTAGGCTATACATTTTATTTTGTCATTATGTGATGAATCTGTGCGGCAGGAGATTCACTTGGACCGTCATCATCAATTATCAATGAAACAACCACTGCACACTGACAAGGTCTACAAATTACACATACCATGTGAGTATTGTTTACTAGTTTATTTCTCAGTTGTACAAATTTCCCTTTAAATACTCAAGGCTCTTCTGCTGAAAAGCCTCCTTGTGACACACTCGTCCCTAATGACCTAGAATTGGAAGAAATGTATGTTGTCAGGAAATATTGTTGATGATTGTGAGCATCAAGAGGCTGAGATTAATGGCGGTAAATAAATGAGAAGATCTTAATCACCGTGTTTAGAAGACTAACAATCCCCCCTTTCTATTCATTTTCGCTTATCCTTACAATCTACAGGGATCAAAACGCATCTGCGTCTTTCAGTTTTTGACTAATCTGCTGTCTCTGCATGATAGTTTATTTATGAAATCTTTCTAGAAGCACTTGAGCACATTGTCTCTAGGTGGTTGCATGCTGCTGCATATTCTGTGTTATCATTGCGGATATAACAGCTGCCTTGATTGTGAATTTCGTGTCTTACAAGATGCCAGCAAACCATGCCTTAAAATCAATTTACATTCTTTATTTTCATATTTTGAATTGTGACAATTGGCATTGTACAGTATAATAGGGCAATAATACAATATGTTTTAATAAGATAGTCCCAAGGATGGGGCCTTGTATCTAAGGATGGGGCCTTCTCAGTCTTACAAACAGTTCTCCCCATTTTTACATCTCTAACTATATAAGAGAAATTTGCCCAAACATCAAATTTTGTTCATTTCTTTTATTAGAAAAAGAATTTAACAGTTTAGAAACAAGATTTAACACTCAAAGGGCAACCATTGATACATAAAAATACATCTAAAAACAGAGTCATAAATGTTGTCTATGAAGCTTCTGATATGTTTTACCGTAGTTTAAATAATACATATTAATGCAGCACCCCAAGTTCAGATGTGAATCTTTGTGTCAGTCATAGGTTGGGTGCTATCGTCTAATCACATTTTTTATTTGTTTTTCTTTATAAAATATAAAAAATATAATTTTCAGATACATGCTCTAAAGAGCAGACAAATAATGTTCACTACAATGTAGTGTGGTCACAAATCCAGTAGCTGCACAATTTCTTTGTTCATCTGTAACATAAGCAGGTGGACCTGTCAGCGAGACATCATCCGCACAAACTCTAAAAAGACAAAAGAAAAGTGTAAGAAGAAGAGGACAAATTTAGTCTCCTCAGAGATCCAATGTGCGCATTCTCTCACCCTCGAAGTCCACCAGACCATCTCCGTTGAGGTCAACGTCTCGAAGAATCTCGTTGATCTCTCTGTTGGTCACTTGTTCTCCCATGAGCTTCTTCATTGCTTCACGCAGCTCAGTTAAACTGATCTGACCATCCCCATTAGAGTCAAACTGGACACAGAGAGGACAGATGTTAAGACTCAAACATAAATGCAATAATTCATTGTACTACACATCAATAGGAAACATACAAAAGTTTGTTTGAAAGGCAGCCACAGTGTCATAATTTGTACCGCCACTAGAGGGTCTCAAAAGTAAGACATTTTCAAATTCTTCATGTTTTACTTTAGTACCATAGTTACCATTGTCGATTGAATGATTCTGATTGACACAACCAATCATCTTATCTACATCTGGCCTCTCATTCTATCTGATACCATCTGCAATTTAAGACCTTTTTAGGGTTTCATGTCAGCACCCCTGAAATAACATTAATAACATTATTTGTAACTATAATACAAAATGTATTATATTTGAATTATGTTGGCCTTCTCATGTTAGTTTATTTTTATTTAACTGTTACAGACAGTTGTAGAACCATAACTAGTACAAAAAGCTTAACTAGAAAAGGTTTGATATCAAATGTTCTTTTTTGCAAGATTATTGTTTTTCCACATCATTTGACTGCCAACTATTTGGAGCTTTAAATCGCCTCAAATAAATCGTTTGGATCGGGCTGACCTGGAACGGTCCAGATGGAAATCTTTGTGAGCATGAGGGCGTCAGATGCGTCTGTCAGAGTAGTTCAATGGTTCCTTTTTTTCTGTCTGCTCCCCTTTTGAATTTGATCAAATGGCATGTCCACATCCTGACGTATACAAGTTTTATCAACCTAACAGCAACATCTAGAAAGCATTTATGAACAAAAGCAAGAACACTTCAGCAAAAGGATTCTTTCCCATCTAAAGTGTATCCATCTTGAACTTTAATCTCTCTGATTAAATATATCACATGTGTGACTTATTTTTCTAGCAGCATTTTCTTTTTTTTAATTTTGCCATGTTATTTCTGAATGGCACAATTTCTGTCCTGCTTGCAAGTCCCATTTAACTTTTTCCACAGCAGGCGTTCTGACTTGTCACAGCAAGACAAATGCAGCTCTAATTAAAAAAATGATGAATCAGCTTCTTTTAAGCTGTTCCGGCATGAATGAGCCGGCTCCCCTGAGTGGAAAGTAGCCATAAACGTTCTTTACTACACTTGTGATTTTCTTGCTGCGACATATCAAAATTGTCTGTTATGAGAAGTGTTAATTAGGAAAAACTCCAGGTATTGTCTTTATTTAAACCTTGATGAAGATAGAAACAGTATTTTTTTTATAATGTGGCTACTATACAACATGTCAAAAGATGCAATGTTTGAGTGCCTGAAATGTTGCACATGTTAACATGTTTACTAGCTTTAGAGCCAAAGTATTTTAAATATCTTTCTAAACTCTTGTTTCTTAATGAATCACATTGATTGATCCTTTTAAAAACACATATTTTTCCTTTAACAGCATGAAAGACAATAATCACACTATTGATCGCATCATCCAAGCAAATTTTGCAATGCAGCAATTAATAGAGATCAAATTGACATGTGACTTTGATCAGTTGCGTGCTGAATTATAGCTAACAACATTCAGCCTCTATCAGTCTGCGTCTCCTGACCTCTTTGAATGCGTCTCGTAGTTCCTTGACTCCGATCATGTCGGCTGTCTCTGCCAACATCTTGGGTCCCATCAGCTCCACAAAATCCTCAAAGTCCACTTTCCCTCCACCTGCAAACATAGAAGTGATGGGTCATGTCCGTCCCTCTCTAATCTCATCACTCACTCTCATAACCCTTTCCAAGAACTGTAGTTACCACTTGCACTTCTATTTTGTTTTGAATAATTTTCACAAAAATCACATGTATAGTAAGAACACTTTAATACATTTATTCAGCAGACTAGTCGGTCTATTTTAATGTTGTGCTTCGACTGTGCTTGTACTCTTATGTTCTATTCTATTCTGTTCTATGTGGTATGTTCCTAACTGAGGGTCCTGGCATGTTCTATTCTGTTCTATTTCATTCGATTGATTTTGTCACTCTCCTGTTTTTCACTGTTAAATTTGGATTGGTAATGTTTTCCATTCTTTTGTAATTCATCTTGTTCTGGTCTCTGTTTCTCTTTCTGGCCCTTTCTTGTTCTGTTCTTGTCGTTCATTTTGTCTTCCAGTTCCTCTCTTCTATTCCTGTTTTTATTACATTCTGTTTTCCATTTTATTCTTTTCGTATTTGTACCTGCTCCTTTTCTTATTCTGTCCTATTATGGTTTGCTCTACTGAACACTGCTCTGTAATGTCAGATGTTCCAGTTTTTTGTTCTTTTCAAAGATTTATCAGATTTGATCTTATCTCATTTTCCTTTTGTCTTTTTCTATTGCATTTTTGTTCTGTTTCTATTTATTCTATTCTATCAGATGTGCTTGTTCCACTCACAGATCTGCTGGCTCAGTTCGATGAGCTCCATCTCTGTCGGCATGTATCCCATGGTCCTCATGCACTCCCCGAGATCTTTATGACTGATGTAGCCTTTTTTGTTCCTGTCGAACTCCACAAACGCCTCGCGGAGCTCTGACAGAAAGACGATAAAAGGCACATGTCAGTGTTTGTCGGTCAGCTGATGTGTTTGACGTGCTGGAGGTTTGTTGTAGAGAAAACACCTCACCGTCAATCTCCTCTGGTCTCAGCTCTCTGTCCTGTCAGAGGACGTAGAGACACATATTAGCTTTGCATTTCTTACATTGCTAAACCTTTAACACACACACACACACACACACACACACACACACACACATAAAACTAGCTTGTATTCAAAATATTGAGGGTACAAGACAACCACTGAATAGGGAAACAAATTATAAACACAAACAGTAAGTGACCAGAAGAAAATGAGAGAAATAATGAATGGATTTGGACCTGATGTGGTTCAACAGTACGGATTGATTTTATGAGATGTACACAGTTTAAACTATCCTCTTACATCGCCTCAAAACTGAGCTCATGCATTGTTAGAGCTATCTATACAGTAACATAACTAACAAATGTAGTGTAGCTTTTCAGTAAGCTGTATTCAAAGCTCAGTGCATCTAGAAAGGAGAACTGTTTTTATATGGATTAAACTGTGTTGCATTATCATATAGCCATAAATGACACTTCATTTAACATTAAACCACCAGGAATCACCAGATTATTTGTGGGAAGTAACCAGGCAACAAACATCTGGAGATTATGAGATTTGGGGGGGTTTAGTTTGTACGGAGACCCTTGTATACATTGTTCAGACACACATATGTACATATATACTTAATATCCGTGTTCTATCTTGCACATAGCACTCCAGCTCTCACGCAAGTCCGCACAAACTCAACATAGTGGAGGGTTCAGCGTTGACGATGTTTCACTAAGAGCTTTACAGTGAGAAAAACATGGGACTAATCCTCTCAGATCCTTGGTTCATTTACTTTTGTGTCCCTCTGCCTTATTTTATTCACACAACAAACTAAATGCAGAAGTTTGAACCAAATTACAAAATGAATAGACTTCCCCTAAGTTTAAAACAATTGATTTAACAACACTAATGAATAAAAAAAATAGACCACAGAAGCCTGGTACTGCTGCATAGCTGCATGCTTGGTATTCTATTGATACTGCTACACTTATGATGGCAGGTCTTGTCTAATGGGAGTCACTTAGAGACAGACAGAGATAAAAAAAGAAAATAAAAATGTTAGAAAATTTGGCGGGCTACAACTAAGTCAATGGCGCTGTCTTTTTTAAGGACAATTATTGCATGAAAGTAACACACTAAGTTGTAGAGCAGGTCCATGCTTCCCTTACCCCGCGGGACACAAGTTGTTTATATTGCTGGTATAGCAGATTTCTAGATGTATAACAAATAATTGCTGTATAACTACCTGTGTAATGATGGCACTACTCTGCCTACGTTTTCTCTAAATTGGTTGTTTTGTACTAGTTTGAATTAAAACAGATTCATTGGAGTAATGGCACTTTCTATGTGTTATATTCACAGAAAAAGTAAGGGCCGACCACAAATCGTTTCCATTTCATCTTATTGTGCTAGAAAGAATGGGATGACACAAATTGGATTTAGTTTTATTGCTTTCGAGAGAACCTGGAGCCTTCAGGGGCCTCCTCTAGGGGCCAATGTCAGTCCGTCACTCTTTCTGTTCAGCCCTTTACCTTACATCACTCTGTGACGCACACTTTAGTGTCAGCTCCCCAAAAGCCAGTCAATAATTTCCATGGAACTGAGATATCGATACCTCAGAGCATGTGTGTTGCCAGCAGTTTTGATTGTAACGGATGGTGATGGGATTACACAGCTGGTTGGGTTGGTGAGCAGGAGGGTCAGCCACAGTGAGGATGAGAATGAATCAGCACAAGTGGAAGAAGTTGTGTGAGGGCACAGGGTTCACATTTCTGATGTGATGTTACATACGAGTGTTAGAGAAAAGCCCTCTTTAAGGAAGACGCAAGCCGGCCCCGCAATGTTGTGCAGCATGTTGCAGTTCTTCACCAGCGCACCGAAAGTGTCCCTGTACGGCTTTTCCTCCATGTCCTGATCCTCTTCTTCCTCCGGCTGCAGACTCTGCTGGCCCCCTGCCCTCATCGTACCCCTGAGGGGCCCATCAATGACCCCCTTCAGAGCCAGACCAGACTGTTATTCAACCACAGCCATACAGTGTATGTATGACCGACTTCTTCACTCTTGAACACTATCATTTCTTTCAAGGAACATCATGAAGCCATTATTTTCACACAAACATTAGTTAGAATGTGGATGAAAACGTGGGTTAAAAAACTTAAAATAGTCAAAAAGATGCAAAAACCAAATTATCGCTTTTACTGTTATTTTCTTACAAATAAGTAGTAACTCAGTTCACTCAAAGCAGATTAAGTGTTCTGTAATAAAATGACAGTACTTGTGAATTCACACTAATGCAAGACAGCAAAACGATTGCATCACGCTCTAGTCTAACCAGTACGAGACACAGCACGCTTACCTTCTTCATTTTGTTTTTCATTGATGGTTTGGTGCAGTTGCCCATTACCCGCAGACCGCCCTGGTCAACAAGCAATCTCACCCTGTCGGTCTCCTCCAGCTTCCCAAATATATTCCTTAATTTTCTCTCTCTGAATTTGAGATCTTATTTTTTAGTTTTTATCTCTTTGTCCACTTCTTCCCCTGCTCTCTTCACTTTGGACGTCTCAGGAGTCGGGCTCAGACTCGAGCTCTGACTTCGCTCTGTGTCCCATGCTTGTAATCAGTCATCACGTCTGATGCTGCACAGATGAAAAAAAAAGCTCTAATCCATGCATGAGCAACCTCTAAAGACTCCACCCATCTCTATATCAACCAAGGTCTACAACGCAGCAAAAAAACGGTAAACCCAAATGAACTCTCCAATGAAGCTCAGCATCAGCACTATTTGCTCCTCTTCACACTCAAACGTTTTCATCCCCCCCCTCTCTCTCTCACCCCCTCTTTTGGAGTTGCTTTCTCTCTCCTCCCTCCCTCGGTTGTCAATATGTTGCACAAGCATTCAAACGACTTCCTCTATAGTGTGAAGCGTTTTAGAGTGAGAATTACAGGGATGTAAACAGATAGGGATTAATCCCTACAAGATTGAAGGGGAAGATGGGTTGATGGAAGGATCGGTCTTAAGAAAGAGGAAGTGATACAGTAACGACAGAAAACAAGAAGAAAATATGAGAGAGAATCTGATGAAACCATACATTAATAAATAAATTACCTAACCTACAAATCTCAATATATTGGGTTTTAATCTGAAACAAACTGAAAGGACTTTTTATATTAATGCAGCACTGGACTTTTATCTTCAATGAACATTTTGTCAGAGATAAGTCTCTATTATGTTATTTTAACCTGAGTTTTTATGTATCTGCTGCATCATTTTTTACAATTTTTAGCAAAGCATTAAAAGACTATTTATAGACAAGATGGAAGGAAAAAAGTTCAAACAAAACATCTTCAGAGCAAAAATATTGTGGATTAAACTGTGGTCTATATATACAGGCAGCACTGATTGAAAGTGCTTTATTATTATTATGTCACCAACCAGAAAAATAGCAGGTAAAATAAAGTTTTAAAAATGTCTGGTTTTTAAGAAAAGATTTTCCTGTGACACTTTTTATTTATGGTGATCACTTCGGAGTTCACGTGGTGCGCTGAGTGAAAAAGCTTGGTCACAGATCAACTAGTAAACTACCAAACGTGTGATTATCAAAGCAACAACAAATCCTCCCTTATTCCTGAAAAATGTAAGAGCTGATCTCTGAGCTCTGAGTTTGAACTCTTCAGAGAAAGATTTAGAAATGCTGCAAAGTTCAAAACGTACTAAACTTTTAAACTGAAGAGCTTAGATACTAGAGCAAATGACAGCTTATGAAACAGACTCTGACCAGGTCTCCGGATGGACTTATCGTCAAGTAATAGCGCAAAGGCAGAGGTTTATTTGAGCTTTTCTCATTCAGAACTCGACTTATAACTCCCTGGAGCTAGTTTGGACAAACTTACTAAAATGATGATACATCAAAATACATTAGAATGAGATGAGTGCAATGCTAAGTGGTCGGGTAAGCATCTGTCACAAATCTCTCCAAAAGAAGATTCCACTGCTTATTACAGTGCAAATGCAGCCTGTGTGTGTGTGTGTGTGTGTGTGTGTGTGTGTGTGTGTGTGTGTGTGTGTGTGTGTATGTGTATGTGTGTGTGTGTGTGTGTGTGTGTGTGTGTGTGTGTGTGTGTGTGTGTGTGTGTGTGTGTGTGTGTGTGTGTGTGTGTGTGTGTGTGTGCGTGTGCGTGTGTGTGTGCGTGTGTGTGTTAGCTCTTACATTTTTGGTAAGATAATCTAAAGTACATTTTCCTATATTTAATACTCATAATATATAGTTTTCCCTGTTCAACATAGAAACTGATGTCAGAGTATGTTCACTAACAGTGCACTGTATACTTGTCAAAGAAACATCCATGTGCTTTGTAGTTCATAATTACATACCTGGAACACTGAGGAAACATGGAAAATGCTGACCTCACAATTTTACATAATTTCAGCAAAAGTTACAAATAATTAACTTGAGCGTGAAACAGCCCAGAGAAAAGGTCCTATAAGGAAAAATAATAAATAAAACACTTAGGGACAATCAAAAAACAGCTTGCAGGGCCTTACATATAAAAAACGTGTGTTGTGTGTCCAGTTTATGAAACTTGTATTATGGCCCTCACTTAAAACACATTTATTTAGTGGTCCAAACATAATTGTGACATCCCTGATCATTGGCCTATGTCACCACTAGAGGCCGCTTTAGGACGGATCTAATAACCATCTGACAGCTGCTGCAGTGAAGACTTACAGTAATTATACAACTTGTATTCTATTTTAGGCAGCTCTCAGGGGACGGTCTAGATGAGTGATGTGCAGCTTAAGAGCGAAGACTGTAAATTAAATCTTTACTCTGAAAAAGACCCTAAGTAGAAACAGACTGTTTGGGCTGAAACATTCTTAAGAGGGATCCAGAGGGCATGAAGACCGATATGAGGGCTGTTGATTGGGTAAAATACGACTAGAGTATTTTAACTAACCACTCATTTGTTACAGACATCTACCTTGAAACTGCTCTAATGTATTTGGCAGGAAATAACACAAAACCATGCTTCTGCCAATAAAACAGACGGACAAAGCCTCTCAAAGAAGTTCTTCCTTTTTCACAAATGACATCGTTGCACATTTAAAGAATGACACATCACATCTTCAAAGAAAACGTGTTGTCTTTTATATTTGGTTATTATTTGCACACATGCACCTTCAAATCGTCCAGAAACGTGATTGAATTCTTGTGCGCATGCATTTTCACTGCAAATATTGATCTAAACTCACGATGCTTGCAGTCTGCTTGTATTTCCTTCACCAGAGCCACATTTTCACAGGTAAGCTGCGCCTGTGCATGTTTAAGTATTTGTGGTGTGTGTAACAGAATCGCAGTCTTGTGTAATGGAGGTACATCTGAAGTGTAAAGTAACAAATGAGGTCAGAACAAATTAAAAAACCTACACATGAGGGTGTTTTTTCAGTTATGTTTGTGGTGACAAAATATGGCGTAAAAAAGCTTCAGGTGGAAGGTGCATCTATGTATTTAGTTGCTCATTGTTTATTCTTACACACAAGTTTGATCAGCTCATCTTTGACACTGAAATGGTAAAAACTAGTTTTTTTTCTTAACTCTGAACCACTTTTAGTCCAACAGAACAAACCAACACATTCATATACATAAGAATCCAACCAGTAAAATCATTAAAAATTCAATCTACTCTCATAACTCAATCCAACTTCAATAGAACTGACACCAGCAGCTGCATTAATAAACCAAGACACATCCAATATCATTACCAGGCTGATTCTCCACTACTAACTGTCTCAATTTATCATGCACATGAGATGCTGATGTGTGTTGAGTGTGTGCATATGTGTGTGTTTGTTTTGAGGCCTATTTATTTAGATGCTTAACTGCTCGTCTCCAGGGTACAGCGTTAAACGTCTGACACTAGTGGTTATAGGTTTATTTTCACACCAGACACACTATCATGTGTGTGTGTTGGTGTTGGTGTGTATATATGCGTGTGTATGTATTGGTAAGTGATTGAGATGGGTAGTGCCCGGGTCAAGTTACTCTGCTCTTTGTTGGGGACTCAGCGTACTCTTGCACTCCTCTGTAACAAACAGACGTATCATGAACTGATCTGGTGTCAGATGTGCATTAGCTGGTGTCCACTTACGAGAGCTGTCAATCAATGAAAGAAAAGAGGAGACAGACTAGACAGTGAGGATGGAGGGGATGATGATGTATATAACACTGTCAGCACTGATGCATGAAAATGTAAGAAATATTTGATGTTGTAGTTGGTGAAGGCTGATTCCATTTAACATATTTATTATACAATGTTGGGAGAAGATTTTTATTAATTATGTTTCATGTTTTATAGGTTGATCAAAAGGTTGATCAAAAGATACAATTTTCTTCTCATCAGGCTCTTATGTCCTCACTCCCACTCACTCAGTCGTCCTCTTATTTTAGATCATATGCATCATCACTGACATCACATTTTTGTCTTGATTTAATGAATTCCTGTTTCTAACCTCAGGAACAAAAATGTTCAGTGTGTGCTGATGAGATCAGGTTATTTTCTTCTGTCATATCAGAAAAAATCCTTGACTCACTAGCCACGCTGAGGTCAAAAGCAGGAGGCAAGAGAGGCTTTAACTTTGAAGTAATCCTTTTTTTTGTTTGAATTTTCATACACACTCTCACACAAAGCCGGCACTTTCTCACACCATGATCCCACATGTCTGATCTCGGGGGGCGACAGATGCTGTTAACATTTGTAGCCTACTGAGCTGTGTCGCGTGTCACTGCTTACCATGAAAGTGATGGGATGCTGAGATCGAGTCAGATCTGTGGCTGACGATGGCCGTATCCGTTGCGGATTACACTCATAATGTCTCCCAAAGTAAAGGAGTTTTAAGCCTCTAAAACACACGCTATCTGCATCCTTAGGTTTAGCCCCTAGTGCTTTTCGGCTCACATTGCCATTTGCAGAAGGATTTTAGGGTTTTTTTAAAGGCAAAATGGGGGAAATTGTGTTGACCTGCAGCTTTGTGATCTTTTGCACTAAGGTCAAACAGGGTCAAAGAGGCCAAGGGTCGAGGGAGAGACAGCTACTTAGAAAATCTGGAGCGCAGCCAGGCTTTTAATTTGAATTAGAGGCTTAGGGTTTCAATAAGGGCATCGCCGGGACATTCAATAGGCCGGATAACTTGATGCAGGAGCACATGATACGCACACAGACAGACACACACCCACATACAGAGACACAACCACAAGGATGAACTCATGGGTCGCACACACAGCAGCAGATGTGCTCCTACCTGTCCAAACACAGAGTCCACTATGGGCAGCAGGTCGACAGGCTCAGCCTCCTCTTTGTCGTTCTCTCTCCTCGGTGGTCCCTCCATCATCTCCTCCAGAGTACGCTCCAGCTCCTCACTCTCCTCAGCCCCCTCAGCCTCAGCTTCTGCTGCCATCATCGCCGGTCTTTGAAGGTGAGGAGGAAAAGGTGAAGTGATCTGAACGTCTGCAGTTCCTTGGTCGATGGATCGCCTCTTCTGCTTCTCCACCTTCTTCTTGATGGCGGCCTGCACCTGAGGAGGGGAGCCAAGAGGTGGAGACTCAGGAAATCTCTGTTCACTCTCTGATGCGAAAACCAAATTTTGTATGTGTTACTTCTGGAATTTTTGTGAGCAGCACAAAAAAAAAACAGTTTTTCATCAGTATTGACAAAAAAAAGCATGCTCAATTAACACAATGCACAAGACTGCCTCCATCACTAAATGAATACATGCCATGCTTTCCCAAACATGCTTTATTAAACCCCATCAGATGGAACCCTGGGTATATTAGCCGGGCTTTCACACCATCTTGCCAATAAGATTAAGCTCCAGCTAGCATTAAGCTAACCTCAGATTAATAGGTGTTAATTAGTGGGGAGGAAGAATTGCACATTTAACTTCTTTTATGTTAAGTAGGGACATGTTGCTTAAACTTAATGTGGAGAACATGCTAAAGGGAGGATAGACTCAGAAACTGTGAGATACAGCTGAGATGCGTATAATATTTGTCATCGCATTATTGAATGATGTAATCGCACACTGCACATTTTTCTCTTTCAGGCCTATTGAGTTTAGTCTTTTATCGTAAAGCTAAGCTTATGGAGAAAGATGCTATAGAGAAACAGATCTTTTAATTTCATCCAGCCCCATTATGTCAACTTTTGACTGAACACATAACAGAAATACAATGGTTAAGCTTTGTATCCTACAAAGTTAAGATTTCATGTCTCAGACACATGAGTTCCTCTTACAATAAAGAGCATCTTATTAGTAAGCTGAAAACTTATAGATACACCAAATATGGGATATTTTTTAAACTGAGTTTGTTGCAACACGAACATATTCACACAAATCTGAATCAATGCATCATTAAGAGCATACACATGTTCATAAACACAGAAAAGCAGTAAAACGTATGTTTATGACGAGAGGAAAGATAAAATTATTACACACATGAACACTGTGAACACACTCATACTATACTTACACAGTTATGAAAATAAATAGACAGCCATAATCACACACCTGTTTTGCACTCCTCTCCGATGGCACGCTCATGGTTGCAGCACCGCCTCCTGCGGCGGACGTCTCCCGAATGATCATGAACATCTCGTATTCACAGGCTCACAACCACACACACACACACACACACACACACACACACACACACACTCTCTCTCTCTCTCTCTCTTTCTCTCCCTTGTTCTTCCTCCCCCTCCCTCACCTTCTGTGTGCCTCTTTCCTGTTCTCCTCTCTTCTGCTTTAGACCCTATAGTTTCTTGTTTTTCTTTTGTGTTAAAAACCTTAACCAAAGTCTGCTACAGACCATAACATTTCTGAAATGTCAGTTAAAATGTGCTTAAAAAATTAGCTCCCTTGATAGGGTAAAGATTTCAGCTGTCCCAGGTAAAATTTGAAAAAAAAATAGCCTAAGGTTTTCCTCTAAAAAATAATCCCAAAAAATATTCTTCGAGTTCCTCCTCTGTCTCTATATTTCCTCCTGCTGTTTCTCTCACTGTTTCACTGCGCTGCTGTCCATATGTGTCTCTTTGTGTGCAGGTGAGGAGGTTTTATCATCAGCTGTTGTCTTGGCGCTGGGATTGAGTTCCAGCACCTCTGCCCCCACTCTCTATCTCCTGGTCCTTATAGGCGACACTCTATACCTCCTGAACTTCCCCTCTCTCACGTTATCTACCTGTGACACAGCGACCTCTCTCTCTCTCTCTCTCTCTCTCTCTCTCTCTCTCTCTCTCTCTCTCTCTCTCTCTCTCTCTCTCTCTCTCTCTCTCTCTCTCTCTCTCTCTCTGTCATCCTATTCCTCTCTGTCTTTCACCTTTTTTTCTTCATCACAGGTGAACACTGCTCAGCTAAAATACGTGTTTTTGATATTGTGTTTCTAGACTCTTTCATCATTTCATCATCTTTTCCCCTGTTGTCTTTATTTCATGCTTCTCCAAACCTCGAATCCTTCTTATCTCCATCATTTTCCTCCGTCAGTAATCCATCTTCTCTTCAAACTCAATCTATCCACCCTAAATCCCCTGTCTCCCCCCCCGTCATATTTGGAGCCTTTTTTGTAACACAAATTGGATTTTTTTTTTCAGAGGTGCATGGGTCAGAGAGGAGAGAGATGGAAAGAGAGGGAGTGATAAATTAAAGTCAGCCGCTGAGTGATGATGAAAGACTTTTTTTTTTTTATCTACAAAGCATCACTTCAATGTTTTGCTGCATGTATAATCTCATCTAGCAAGCATGGCTAAGCACACACAGGTGAACGCTTCACAAGTGATCTCTATTTTTAGACGTGAATGTTCACACACGCGTGTAAACATGTTACAATCCTTTTGAACTCATAACACAGGCATATAGCTTTTAAGCTTTTATCTAAAGAAATTAATTCAACTTAAACTTCACGTCTCGCAAAAAAATCTTTTAAAAAAAAGGCAACTTTCTTTGAGTCAAATAGCCTCTTATTAAACTGTTTTTACCCTCAAAATCTCCCTCCATCTCTGCCTCTCCTGCTTTCTCTCTCTCTGCGTCTCCTGTTTACCTGAATTAAACATTTCTCCCCCTGTGTATTCCTTATAGGGTTTAATGTATAGCTTGTCTTCTCTCAAGTTTCTGATGAGATTTCAATTAATCACTTCTTTCTGCTTTTTTGGCCCATCTCTCTGTCCCTCTCCTCATCTATAATTGATGGCGGGTGGTAAATTCTGGAGTGGAGACAGAAAAGAGATCCATTACAGAAAAGCTGAGTAACACATGCCGAGGGTTAAAAATAGGGGGTTTTATTTTTGGAGAAGATCAGTCATGTGAGAGAGGAAAGATGAAGGATGGATGAACAAAATGAAAGAGATTGAAACACTGAAGTTTCATGGAGATGGTGTAATAAGACTTCTCAGGCATTCTCGTTCACCTTGAGCCTCCGTGAAGCTGATCAGAGACGGGGATGAAAGACACAGGGAGTGGCAGGACAGCAGTAATGTAGAAGTGAAGGCTTGTGTTACTGCGTGTTGATCTGCAAACAACAAGATCTAATTACAGATCAGGCGGACAGAAGGGTTGGACTTGACATGACCCTGACATGTATATAGTCTTGAACCAGCAGTGAGTGGTTCAAGTACAGGCAGATGACTCACAGAGACAACAGATAAGTTTTATCTTGGCCAGAGAAGTGTCATTATTTATTTGTTGGTAATAGTACTCACACATTACTAAATTGGCCAATTGGCACAAGAGAACTAATTAACCTTGCTAAAACTGGACTCTGAAAAAAGGGCAGTAAACACAAAAGCAAAAAGAGCTTATTATCCCGTCAAATGTGTTTATTTGTATGCATTTTCAAGAGTAACATACAAAGAAAGTAATCAAACAGTTCAGTCAGTTTGTATTTACATGTACAGATGTGTCTATTGAATGGGGTGCTGATCAAACACAGTATCAACAAAGACATGACCACAAAAGATGCTATGACGTAATGTGGATGTTTTTATTGCCTCTTTTCTGTTCGATTGAGGATCTTGCCTCTTGTGATGGGAAATCAGGTAGTTGTCCCCCTCAGCTGGGGCTGCAATGGCTCAGTGTAAGAGTCGGTTGTATGTTGGGGGTTTGATCCCCAGCTACTGCAGTCACATAAGTGTCCCTGGCGTATGAATGTGTATGAAGGGATTGATTAATACTGATGGGCACTGTACATAGGATTCACTGCTATCATGTGACACGCAGCATAAAGGGCTTTGAGTAGTCAGAAGGCTAGAAAAGTGGTAGTCCATTTAAATGTTTAAAATACATCCATCATGATTTTCAAGACTTTCAGTTTGGTTTATTGGTGTTTAATACTGTGAACAAGATGTGAGTCATTTTACAGTCAGAGAGAGGGGTCCCTTCTCCGTTGCTGTCCCTAAAGTTTCTTCCATTTTCCTCCATTATCTTGAGTGTAAAGATAGAAGGTGTAACATTCTTCATTAGGTGAAGCCCCTTGCGGACACTTAAATGTTGTTTGTTTTGCAACTTTGGCAGGGTTCCTATGTGTCCTGGGAAACCTGGAAAACAGTTGACCAATTTTCCAGTCATGGAAAACATGTAGAAAATGAGAGAAAAAGCAAAATGTCCAGGAAAATTATTTAAACATTCTCCTAATTTCATATCAGAGTTCCCCAAAACTATGAAAAGATCATATCAAATAATGACTGTGTTATATCGGCAGTATTAAGAAATTGCAAGGAAGGCTTACTTTAATGTTACATCTTGGTTTTGTTAACGACCACTTGTTGTCCTCATTATTATTTTATTTTATATTATTTTGAGTAAGACAGGCTCAAGATACTTTTCCCTGGCTATTTATTTTTTACATAGCCAAGCTTTTATTTTTATTTTTGAGAACATGAGAGGAAAAACCTCTGGTTTCAGGTTATAAACTCTGAAACCATAATTGTAACATACTCATATTAATATTATATATAACATAATAATTCATAATCATTTATAAGCATCATTTATACGCATCCTCGTCCTTGGGTTTCTTGAAAGGCGCTATATATACAAGCTATTATTATTATTATTATGTTAGTGTTCATGGTAATAGCAAAAGACTGCACATCTTTTTTGAGTCAGACTTCCACAGAAAGAAACATACTGGTGTATCGGTATGATGCGTTCCGGTCATACAGCTAAATTATCACTGCAAATGTCCTAGAGAAGTCTGGGAAATGTTCTCCAAAAAAGAGTGGGAACCATGTTTGGGTAACATAATAAAAAACTGACATGAATACCTTAAAGCTGCAGAAATATAATTGTTCATCCTTTTTGAGATAAACTCGTCCCTAAAGCTAGGCCTGTCTTCCATGTGGTCCAATAAAGCACACAGCTGTGATTTAGAGACCACTTATGTGCCCAGTTATAGAGCATCCAGTTAGTTTTGAGCGCCCTCTGGTGGAATTAAACATATCAGCAAAAACCTTAGTAGGCTATTTATTCATACTCGGAAAATCATATACTGTACATCTAGACAGAGTTTTCTCTGGTCGAAACTTCAGAACATATTCCAAGTATTTTAGAATTACATTTTCAGCTGTGCTGGGCAAATGTGTTTGCAGTGGGATATTAAAATGTGCAGTCTTGTCAATTAACTTGTGTCAAATGCACTCTCTGATGCAGATGATCATGTCATTAGAATAAAGGTTGGTTACAAAACAGTTAGAAAAAAAAGGAAAATAAAAGTGGATTTCTTTAAAGGGGACATATTATCAATTTCCAGTGTGAGCCTTTTTGTTTTACAGTTTGTATTTAATTAATTAATGTTTCAAGTAACTATTGTGCTGCTATAATAGTTTCATTAAAACATAAACTGAGAAAAATATGTGCATTTTGTAGCTCATTAATTATTAATGATTAATCGATAATTGATCGTTAAGGTGTTCAACTATCGGTTAAGGAAAATGACTGAAATGTGCATCCCTACTCGTGGTAGTAATGAAGGAGTGATGTCTACCAGGAAAACTCAGGAGGTCTCATTGCTTTAAAGAGACACACACACCAAAACGGAGCGTTCTGAGAGAGCTGGTTTATACAGGGTCACAAACCTCCTCTGGTGCTTGATTCATGTTATATTTTGACCAAAGCACAGCACAGATGTTTTATTTAGACCACAGGGGACTGTTTGAAAAGGTGGAAAAGGGGTATAATATGTCCTCTTTAAAAGATTTTAGATTTCTTTAATATCCGCTCATTCTTATTAAAAACCTGTCTGCTGAGTTTCCTTTGAAAACAAAAGTAATGTTCACATTCACGGTCACTCATCAATTCACATGTTGTATCCTTTTACTCAAACATTTGTTACACACAACTTGAAGCATTTTTTTTATCAAGCATAGTTAACATCTGTTTGTAATAGCCATTTATTTTTCATTCTTCTTCTCTCCTGCTTTGAGAATCATCAATCCAATCCAAATGTATTTATAAAACACATTTAAAAACAACAAAAGTTGACCAAAGTACTGTACAATCAAACATAATAAAAACACAATAAAACCCAGAACAATGTAAAAAGGATAAAAGGAATAAAAGCAAACTGCAGCAGAGAAAAGATCTGTAATGATAAAGCTAAAGAGACCTAAACCATCAATGATTCAGTCCATCTCTGAATCATATCACTCTTAGCCCCGAGCACATTCATTGCTGCTAAAGATGCACTTTTTTTTTTTGATGAAACAAAGAAAAGAAAACAAACAACATTAGGCACTTTACTTCGTAGCTAAGGTAACTCGAGACGGAATACTTGACCTATTTAGGGCTATTTTCAGGTTTGGATTAATACACATTTGGTCCACAAGAGTAGTTTTACGGCAGCAGCATTCCAAATATACTTAAGTGTCAATCTTCAGGGAACATGATTCAGTGTCACAGTGTTGCTAATTGATAATATTTTTGCAATAAATTGAATTCTATGGCACAGACAAAGAAACATAGATCAGACATTTGTAAAGACCAAGATCAAATGTTGGTTTGATTTATTTAATATTTGTTGATACAATTTTAAGAAAGGAAAAATAATAATGACAGCCATGTCTTTAAGAGTGTCCTTTTTTGTCATTGTCTTGATCACTGTCTTAAAATAATGTCACATTGTAACCTGTGAGTTCATCACCACACCATCAGTAATACAGCGTCTCTATGATGAGGGAAATGTGTGAATGCTCATTACATGAGTTCATTTAAAGTTCATTAGCTCATGAATCTTCTTCCGCCCTTTCATTGTGAATCTGCTGATGCAGCACTTCTGATAAAAAAGCTAGTCTATCCCCAGTGTGGTGTTACTATGGTGAGCGGCTCACGGTTGTATCCGTTAATGATCGGCCAGGGATTGAAATACGGGAAAACAGGCTCTTCAAATTTTGCATCACAGAAGGTGAAGATGTGGCTCATGTCTCCTGCATCATAAAACGACACTTCACCTCGACTGTAGTCCAGAAAGACCCCCACCCTCCTGGGGGGTTTGGAGGGATAAATCAACCCTTCCTCTGAGTCGGTGCATGCTTCGTACTCGCTGGTGCCATCGCCGTTGTCCCTCAGCACCATGGTCCAAAAACCGTCATCTGGACACAGGCTGATCTCATCCTTCCTGTTGACGGAGGCTTTGGCTACACCCAGACCCCACGCTGTTTTGTTGCCCACTTCCACTTCCCAGTAGTGTCTGCCTGATGAGAAGGCTTCAGAACCCAGGACGATGTTGTAGCGGGTGAAGCGCTCCGGGTTGTTGGGCAGGTTGGGCTGGATTTTTCCCACCTGGACGCTGGTGTGACACGAGGAAACACACAGGCGGGGGTAGGCTGTGTTGGGGTCAAGGGTCACTGCTGTGATAGCTAAGAAAACAAAAAAAATAGTTTGAAAATGGACCAAGGCAACAACTGAAATGTGCTTACAGATAGGCACCCAAGGGTGACTCCTTGGCAGTGACCTTCAACAAGATACTGAATGCAACCTGCTTAATTAGTGTAAGACGAGCTGACAAAGAGCATCAGGTACATGGATACAAATTAAATATAAATGATCAAATCCTTGATCTAACTCCACACGGTCATTTAAACCAGCATTCAAGTCTACTGTTTCACACTCAACACTATCGTTAAATTACACTGGCAAGTGTAAGGAATAAGTATTAATTTACCTGACTTGGATATTAGGACAGATGTGATGAAGTTTGGAAAACAGGTCATGGCAAACAACGAATATTAAAATATTTTATACATTTTGTTTTTATAAAGGGGCACGTCAAACATGTAAAAGTCAGAATGCTCATCGTGGGAAGTAATGCTTGTAGACAGTGCAAACAGTTGTGTGAAGTATCGTGAGGAGCTTTGAGGGATTTACTGATCAGGATATATGGACTTCATTAAATGAACGAGGAATCTGAAAAGAAAATGAGTTACAACAAAATTTCGTTTGAACTTCTATAACTTCAGGACTCCTTAGCCTTCACTGCACACTGCATTTAACAAGTGCTATAAGTTTACGATAGACAACTTCTCTACATCAAGTGTGTTTGGGTGTGTTAATGCATACAGTATATTCATACCTGGCTGAAAAATGTTGCTCATTTTCCTCCAGATCCTGTACTGCAGAGGTCCCAGAAACTCTCCGGTCTGTAGGTGAACACCCACCTCTTGGGGAGGCTCAAACAGGCTCTCCACTCTGGTTAAGAGAAGGAGAGAGATCAGAGGGTAAACAATTGTTTCTTTTTTTTAAGTATACTATTTAAGAAGTAATTAAATGCAAATTATAAAAGATGCAAGTGTAACTTTTGAGTTTTCTACTTTTACTTTTGAGAACTATGCAATTATATTTAAAGACGTTGCAATAATGGATTTTTTGTTTTGTTATCTTCAAGCAATTGAAAGTGTGAGCAAAAGCCACACGTGTGTCAGATCTATAGCCTAAAATATTTCAGAAGAAATGTGGCAAGTTTCGAAAGCGTTATCATTTGGCCTTTCGTCAGATCTACCACAGCCCCTTAGTTTGTAAAATGATTCCATCAGTGACTGCCAGATGACAATGTGAGGCACAGATGACTTGATAAAACACAATCATGCCCCCACATCCTGTTTCAACATGACTGACAGTTCATTACAAAACAACACGTCATTCCTTTGTGACTGTACATGTTTAAATGAGGACAACAGTTGTGCAGGGTCATCATGATCAAGATGATACTCACCCTCCAATGAAATCTTTGATCCCCTGGAAAAGAGCAGATCGAAAAAGATTACAATTACAAAATTCTTCAGTATTTTCCATAGCATGAGGAGCATATCTCTGATACGGTGTAAAATCATTCTTTGGTATTTGCAGGATGTGCTTTTTTCACACTACTGATACCTTCCACTACCTTTTAATTTACCTAAGTTGATCAAAAATGACTACAAAAGTATCTCTGTTTATTTCCTCCTCTTCCTCTGCCCTCCCTTCTCTCACCTTGAGCTGCTCTGGGTTTTCTTCTTCTCTCAGTTTGATGCAGAGCTGGTCTGCTTTACTCTCCAGCTGGCTGATTTGCTCCGTGGTCTTGGTAAGCGCCTCCTCCAGCTGGTTGAGCTTCTCCTCTTTCTGCTTCTTCAGTTTCTCTTTAATGCGCTCCTCCTCTTCAAGGAGAAAGTCCCTCAGAAGGCCAAACTCAGCAGTGACCATCTCCTCCAGATCTCCTGCTCGCTCCTGAAACATGAGGATCACTCTGATCAGACAAAAAAAAAAAACATGCAGGAGACATTCTGATGTTTGTACTCTAGACCGAAGTAATAAAATGTGAAAGATGAAACAGTGCTGTTTGACTATGAAGGTCTTGCACAGAACCTTTTCTACCTTTTTTGGTAGCTTTTCTTGTGTTTGAATTCTGATTTGATTTAAAGAATCTGTTTGTCACCTTGAGAAAACAGCTTACTGCATTTTTTTAAACTCTGGGCTGAATACAAGTTAGATATTAGTCAGTGGTATAATGTGATTAAGTACTCAAGTACTTATGTATTCTCATTTTTAATGTTTCTATTGGTGATGATATAATATGACAGCAAAAAAGGGCCATTAAAGATAATGTGAAAGAGACAATTAGGCACAGTACAGGCAAACAAACAATATAGGTTACGATGATACAATGACTAATGGATGATGAAGGATTAGCCTAGGAGTGGAGATCTGGGTGGATGGGAGAAAAGACAGATTATGTAAAATGCTAGAGGCAGGAATACATAATAACAATACTAATGAAATTGGTGTTTCTTTGATGGAAGAGGTGATATCTTTGTCCTTGTTTGGACTACAGTTTCAATGTATTCTCATTTTAAACTTACGGCATGGCACCTACATTACTCACAAAGAAACTTTGAGTGAGAGTTTCAGCTGGGTTATGCTATCAGAAGCTAGCGTAGGAGATATGAGAAGTAGGCAACACAGGTCTGCTAATCTCTTTAAGTTTGCTTGTTCATTTTAAATTCTTTTGTCAATACCCGAGACAAACACAGACTCTGGTGACATCACTTGATGTTATTTGTCAGACTTCATAGAGCTCCATGTACAGCAACAAAATGCTCTTCTCCCCAAGACCTCTTACATAACTTCAGGAGTAGAAATGGTGGCATTCCCCTTTAACTTGTGAATAGAGATAGAGAGATACTCGAGTAAAGAAATGTAGACAGATAAAGTAATTGGCACATACACAAGATTAGCAGGAAAAGACGAATTGCCAAAGTTCCTCTTAACCTTGTTGACCCACATCCTGTCATGCTGGCAGAGAAACAGAGAAGTGAAAACATGTGCATGTGCAATGAAACTGGGTCAAACAGACAGACAGTGAGACAGACAGGAAAACATACAAGCTGAGAGAGACAGACAGAAAGACAGACAGGACAGATGGTGTGAAGTAGCCTGAAGGAGAGATGCGTATAATAATCTGCAGCAACAGAAATACTACAACATGGCAGCATTATGCACTCTTATCTCTGTTTAACACAAGTACACAGAAAGGGAGAGTGAGTGTGAGAGAGAAGGAGAGAAGAAGGCCTCTATTTCGGGTGAATGCTGCTTTGGTGGAAAAAAGTCGCCCAGCCTAAATTATGTCAGCTGCTTCTCTTTCTATGAGGGTTTGTGAAATGTAAGCTATTTTGTACGTGAATGTGTGTATATGTGTGTGTGGGCCTGTGAAAAATGAGATTGTGAGAAAGACAAACATGACATGACATGTTTGAATGTCTAGTAAACCTTTCATTTTCAGGAAGTACCTCTGAATCTGAGACACATGCAGATCCTCACATTCACATAATGCTGAGTAAAAACTTGTTGTGTCACCACTAGTCATAATTAGTATGAGTCAGCCATCACTCATGTCTGTCAGACAGGTAAAGGTGGAGGAATGTAGGTGAGTGTTGCTTGGACACAATAATATCTGGTAGATCCTTCCCACAAGTAACACACAGGTATTTGTCTTTTCCTTTCCCATGGTAGTTTCAGGATGTTCCTTTCATACAGAAACACACACACGCACACATCTATCATACCTTGATGAGATGAATCTTGTCATTGGTCTGTGTTTGGAAGAGCGAGGCCTCCTCTGACTGTAGCTGAACCCTCTGCAGAGCGACAGACAGCTTATCCTGTTTCAGAAAGTAAACAGTAACAGTTAAATGCAAAACACGGTTAAGAAGCGAAGACTCTTAACCAATTTATGCCTTAAGAAGTAGAACATTTGATTTGTACCTCTCTCTGAACAACATCATCTTTGATGGGAATCACATGATGACACCCACCCTTTCTAACTGAAACCTCTGACCCACAAATTCAAACAAAACAGGAATGTAGCACCAGTACAACATGCTGAAACTCACTGAGAGAACCTCTCAGAGTGAGTCTTCAAACAAACAACATCAGGATGGCCAGGTTTTAAGAGTAGGGGGGAATGAGAGCTCACAGTGGGCTGCTGAATTCCTGTTAAACACTACTTACCCAAAGGCTGCTGCTGGGGCGAACAAGGACTCTTGTCTTATAAATTCCTGCCATAAGACGTCAACATATTTTCAAAGATGTGTCTGCTAATGTCAAATAAGGTTTTCAACATGGCTTTAATTGACATGCAGGAATATTGTCAAAGTTGATATATATATTTCTTTCAAAACACAAGAAGATGACTGCAGCCACACAAGAGCATGTTAGAACATGGCACTCCCTAAAACTTAGATTACATTTACTTATGTAGTTCCAGTTGTAAGATTTTATTTAGAAAAGTATTTTATCTTAGAAAATGGCCTTTACATGCCTAGTCTAAAGATCAGGTTATCATAAAAATGCCAAGGGAGGTTAAGGTTTACTGGAAACCAATGAGTCTGGACTCGGTCTGTGAACCTGTACCTTATAGTTTTCAAAGGCCTCTGTAATGGGGATGACATTGTGGGTCTTGTGATCCCGGGACATCCCGCACACCAGGCAGATGGGCAGCTGGTCGTCCTCGCAGTACAGCTTGAGCTTCTCCTCATGCTCCTCGCACATATCCAATCCCAGGCGCGGCCAGTGCCCAGTGGACGAGGCCAAGCTACTCATACTGGACCCGGGCTCCCGCTCCTCCGGCTCCTCTAGGTCACAACCCGGATCCCATCCAATTATGCCCGTGGGTGGGTCCATGGTCCCGGCTCTGCGGACACTGTCCACGACGTTGCAAAGCAGAGAGTTTGGGCGCAGTTTACGCGCGCACGATTTTCTACACTTTGGGCAACTCGACAATTCGACTGACTTGGCCTCCCAGCACTGAATGATGCACACCTGGCAGAAGTGGTGTCCGCACTCGAGGATCACGGGGTCACGGAACAGCTCCAAACACACTGGGCAAGTGAGCTCCGACTGCAGTTCTTCAAGCGCGTTGGCCTCCGCCATTCTTCGTAGCGCACATAGTCACCAAAAAGAAACGTCTGACGGCAATAGAGTGAGGACTTGAATGAGCTTCCGTTCACAGTGAGAGAGGGAGTGGTCTGAAGCTGACAGCAGAACAAATGTTTTCACGGAAGAGACGGAGAGTACGTGCAGCAACAGGCTCGTGCATCTGATGGAGCTGCTCCGTCTGGATGCGCGGTCTGAAGCCCGGAGCAAAACAGCTTTTCTCTGCTAAAGAGAACCACAACCAAAACATTCAAATGTAACCAATAAACCAATTAAACTTATAATACTAACAAAGCTAATTGTTTTATTATTGTGGAAGTATAACCACAGCCTTGGCTAGAGTGCCACTTTTAGTCATTATTCTTTATGAAGATCCCTAAGCAGTAGAACGGCTTATTTTTTTATTTAACCAGGTTGAGATTAAGAATCTGTTTTTCAAGAAAGACCTGGCCAAGACAGCAAGTTGAAAAACAGTCTATCTAAGCCTTTAATAATAAAGGTTTATAAATGTCATGTCTGCTGTTCAAATGTCCAGACATTTTCAATAAAGGGTACTTTAAACCAATAGCAGAGGTAGTAAGTCATTATGGCCTTCTTATCAATTTGTGACAAAGGTTTCTGACTCCAACTTTCAATAAAAAAGAATTTGTTTTAAATTTAGGTCAAACTGCTTCATTCATCATAGTTCACCTGAGAGGTCTTTCAGCTATTGAAGATAAATCATTGTCCTTGAAGACAATAAACTGCAAAAATACATCAATTAGGCTATTCTTCGAATCCAATAATGGTATACTTTCCAAACAGTCCTCGCCATAAACCTGCAGTTAAATTGTAATTATTGAAATTATTGAAAAACATGCTCCTCTCTAAAAATACAGGATAGAAGACCATGATATGGTTTAATCCTGATTTATAGTTACTGCATGAGCACAGTGTGGCCTAGGCTAAAACAAGGGACAGCAGTATGTCTGCATAGTTGCAATCAAAAAGGCTAAAGCTGAGCATTTTCTTAGTGGAACTTTTAACAACCTTAAGAACCCAAGGCTGTTCTGGGAGACTATGAAGTCTTTATCTGGAAATAACAAAGATACTGAACTCCCCCTTGCATTGTCAAGGATTCTCAAAACATTACTGACTAAGCCTTGCTTGGTTTATTCAATGAGCCGCTACAACCGCATCAGCTTTAAAAGTAGTCAGTGATTTTATTGAGTCCTTGGAAAACAAGGAACACTGTGCAGCCCTTTTTATCGTCTTGTCAAAGGCCTTTGATACTGTTGACCATAATATGAACGATAGACTGCACACTATTGGACTCTCAGAAAAATCTGTCTGTTGGTTTGAAAATTATTTATCAAACAGATCACAGTGTGTGCAGACTGAAGGCTTTACCTATGAATATCTTAAAGTGAAAAATGGTGTGCCACAGGGCTAAGACTTGGGACCAATTTACAATTTATATTAACAGTATTGGTATGCTTTTTAAGTTCCAATGCAAATGTCCATTTATATTCTGATGATACTGTTATTTATTGCTTTGCTCCTACACAATATCAGGCGTTCTGTCACTTACAAGAGGCCTTTGATACTGTACAGACACTCTTAATGTATTAAAATTGATTCTGAATCCTGATAAAACAAAATTCAAGATGTTTACAAATTCAAAGGACCTGCATTTTCAACTTGTGGACTAAATCATCCTTATTTATAAGGCTATACTTAACCTGCTTCCCTCATACCTTTTGCTGTCTTTTGTGTCTTGAAACTGGGAAAAGGAGTAGTTTGCTGCTTCTGAGGCTTGGAATCTCCTGTAGGAGTATTAGTGTCAGGAGGAGCTGGTCACTTTGTATCATTTTAAAAGTAGATTAAAGGCATTGGAGGAAGATGCATCAGGTTGTAGATAATTTGACTAATGACTTTCTGCCCGGTGACTCAGGATATGGTGATCTGTGTTGGTAATTGTTTTGTGTTTTACGTCTGTAACTTGTTAAACTGTGCTGCTGCCTGTCTTGACGCAAGGGAGACAGGCAGCAGCAGGGGATTTCATGTGGCATTGTCTTCCTACCATTCACAGATCAAGATTTTGCTTCAAGCCATACTCTATCTTAAGCTGTGGAAAAGACACTGCTTCAAAAGTTATTAGTTATGTTATTCCTACAGTGAACATTAGCCTAGTTAGCAGGGTTAGGGTTTTACTGAGGGTTTTTTAAGGCTTCTTTTATTTGAAATGTGTTTCACAAGCGTGCTCTTTACATAAAGACTAGTTGTTCGTAAATAGTTACACACAAACTAACTGCCAAGTGTAAAACATAGCGGTATATTAGTTTACTATTTGCTAACACATTCTTGCTTAGATTCAAAACTAGCATAAATAAATAAACGCTACATGATGTTGTGTAATGATGAAAAGTCCCACAGAATGGTAAAGTTAAGCATGCAGGTTATCATAGAAGGCAAACACTCATCTAAACCGTGGTTAGTTTTACAGTGATCATCATGTAATGTAGGCTACCCTGACAAATTGCAGTAACACCAAACTATACATTGTTCTCTGCAGTAATAATGCGCCTGATTTCATAATGAGCCTCACATATAACTCTATGCTATATGTGAAACCAAGGTACAACAACTTATTGTTTTAGCCTAGATCATGAACCAAACTTATCAAATAAGTAGTCTTGTTTTCTAAACCTTAACAAACTGTGACCGTTTCACAAAGTGAAAAAACATTAAGGAGGAATTACAGGAGCATATATGGACGTTAAAAGGTCTAATTAATTATGCTCTATAGTGCCACTGTAGTGTGCAAAGATATAGGTGTATGTCTAACAGTGTCTGGTGTGATATACAATGAGTTTCAAACTAAACCATGAAGCCTCTGAGTCAGTGACACGAAACAAGGAAGAAGAATAGAAACAAGCTGACAAAGAGTTAGCAGCTTTTCCTTTAAAACAACCTTGCTCATCTCATCCCAAAGATCAGTAAACCTTAACATGTTTAGACCGGTTGCACTTACTTTTGTTAATCATGAAAACCTTTGAAAAGAACCTTGTTCTCTTAACTGTGAAGGTTAGACTTGATCCACTCCAATTTGCCTACCAGGCAGGGAGAGGTGTGGAGGATTCAAAACTTTTGATCAGGAATAACTTGTACAACCATTAAAAAAAAGACCCAGGCTCACAGACAGCTCTTGTTTTCAGATTTTTAATCAGTCTTTAATACCATCTAATACCATTCAGCCTCATCAGAAAAAAATATCTGTGATTTTAACATGCATCATCAGCTCGGGCAGTGGATTATATACTTCTGAGTGACAGAACATAGAGGGTGTCTGTAAATGGCCATTTTTCAGACTCCTGAACTATTTCCACTGGCTCGCCACAAGGGTGCGTCCTTTAACCCCTCTTCTTCATCATGTACACTGATACTTGCAGGAGCACTCAAATGGGCAGCTAGGTGGTCAAATCTTCTGATGACACAGCTTTGCTGTCCCTCCTCCAAGGTCCAGTGTCAAACCATAGGAAGGCTCTTCCTGATTTCAATTCTTGGTGTGACAACAACTTTTTAGAACTGAATGTTTCCAAAACCAAGAAACTAGTCTTTGATTTTATACACAAGAGAGGGGCAACCACAGGTCGAATCATTCATAATGAAAATGTGGAAATCGTAAGTTTATACGACTACTTGGATAGGCCTATGTATTTGGATGACCATCTTAAATTTGTTGTCAACACTGAGTCCATTGTAAAAAAGAAGCAAAAGAGAATTCCCCTTGTAAGGAAACTGAATTCATTGTCTGCCAGTCAGTCGTGTGATCCTTTGTCATTTGTATCAGTCATTTATTGAAAGTCTCCTTTGGTTTTCTTTAATCTGCTGGTTTCACAGACTCTCAGTGAAGGACAGAAACAGAACAGTTTTGTTCAAATCTCTTTTTAAGATTATGTGTTTCACGGAGAGATTTTAACTCATTTTGTAACCCCTCACCCAAACAATGTTGTGTACTTTCCCTAAGTTAGACTCAGCAACTCTCCTGTTTGTAGGAACTGACACTTTAGTTATTCATTGTCATCCACAGGTTCCCATTCATCACCAGTGACAATAATCCTCATGACTCACAGTTCAATAAGTTTCACTGACCTGATGACAAGTTTCTGTGTCCTGGAAAGTTTCATGTCTCCAAGCGCTCACTAGATGGCCATAATTAGCAGCTTCTTACCTCTGAAGTCTTTATTTCAAGGTTTCCAGACATGTGCTCCTTTTATCACTGATTCAGTCGAACTGTTGAATTTCTCCTCAGGGAGCACATTGAAGACAGAAGGTTATGTTATTGTTCATACATGTTGTAAGTTGTGTGATATAAAGTTAAAGATGTGGAGCAACTAATACTACCAAATATTACCGAGGTCAGGATCAACATACTCATGTTTTACTTTTTTAAATAATGTGGCTAGCCCAATTTATTATTTGAATTAAGTTAATTTTGAATAATGAATTGTTTTAAAAAGAAACTTTAACAACCGTTTGGTGATTGGAAACTAAAAGTTGTTTCTTTTTAACTGTTTTTGGTTTGGTTCTTTAACACATACATACATGTTAAAACACAAGATGTTATTATGTAAATTCTTTCAATTAACTTTTCTATTTTTTGTGTGTTGATCCTCACAACACTAGTATTTATAATCAAAAAGGCTTTGTAAGGGTGTCAGAACTTTAAAGTAGGTTCTGTAAACTTCTACATCTTCCCACATTCTCATCTTTCCTACAATTTATTGCCAAATAATGTCAAAACAAAAGCAGAAAGACTGAAACTGGGGATTTTCTCACTTACTGATCAATCAGCTAATTATATAATGGGCACAAAGAGTTGTGAGAAAATAAGAAATTGAGGTGCTGTATGAAGCGTTTATGTTCTGGGAAATTCTGTGGGCTCCCACAATGAGGGAAGTTTCGATGACAGAAGAAACAGAAGACCGTACAGAAACTGTAGACAGAAAGTACAACAAGTAATGCTGACAAGCTGTGAGGAGTTTGAATATATATATAATGAATAAAACTTGCCAGCAAAAAATCTGAAGATTTTCTATCAAATCCTCAACACAGTTTGGAGAAGTACTTTTTAAATGAAAAACCTTTAACAAATTCAGTGTCCATATACTATTAGCAACCACCTGCAGTCCATAGAGAGAATTGTGTAATTTAAGGTACTCCCATCATTGTTCATCTTTTAGACAGAGAGGGTAACAAAGATGAGTCAGACAGGCAGGCAAATGCTGTAAAACATCAGAAGGTCTGTAGTCCTTCAACTAATAGAAACCTGTTTTTTCAGCAGATGTCTTCACAACAACTTCTACAAATGCCAGGAACCAGAAGCTGCAATGTCAGTTCCTGTTGCTTTTAACACCTTTTTTGTTGTTGTTAAAAGCAGCTGAAATAAAGTCTGAACGTCTCCAGTGTAAGAGCATGCACACTGATGTGACATAGATATGTTTCTATTAAACCAGATGGATAACAAACATTGATACAAAGTCAAGCCAAGAATTAAAAAAAAATTTCAGGTCAATGTTGGTGCTCACGTTTAGTTTTGAAATGCAGATTCTTTTTCCTCACCTTGACAAAATGACCAATTAAGGAAGAACTCGAAAAAAGACATTTTCAACCTTGGCTAACTCAGCAAAAAAAAGGGTCGGAAGAACCACTGTTTCCCAAAAGGCAGTCTGACTGATGGTCAACAGGGGAAGTTGGAGAGAAACAGGGTCAGGGGTTGGGTCAAAAGTGTCACCCACGGGGTTCCTGCTGTGAATGTATATATGAGGAAACTGAGAGATAGCCCATTAACGCATATAACCCAGACGCTGAATAGACACTCATCGTTTTATTTAACACAGGAGCTGTGTCTTAAAGGAAGTCAGTCCACAAAGTCTTTACTCAGTAGCATCCTTCACTGACCTGCTGGGCTGTTGTGCAGGATGTCTCAAAGGAAGATGCTGCAATCCTCCACGGGATCTCTGCTTCTCCTCCTGCCTTTGTTTGCTGGCCTGGTCCTGGGAGAGATCAGCGAGGACTTCACCCAGTGCCTTGATTTCTTCTATGAAAGATCTCCACCACAAGGCATTACTCCAGCAGGATATCAGCCAATATGCCAGCGCTACAGAAACCAGTACCACTTTGCCAGCCTGTATCACCGTCAGCATCGTACACCATTGTACTCTGCGTATGTGATCAGTCCTGCAGACGGCAAACGGCCCAATTCAACCTGGTTGTATGAACCTCAGGTAGGAAGCAAACACTGTGGCATTCAGGCGGATGCTTTAGGCTACTATCTTGAACCAGTTTATGTGTAGATTTGTTGAGATAATAGACTAAGTTGATATTAAGGACACCTATCTAATGCAATCAAACACAAAAGTACTGCAAGAAATCCTGCTGTCATAAATGATATAACTTATTTCTGAAGCTAAAAAAAAGTTTATGACAATTGTAGAGGATGCATTTTTTTGATGCAGTTAAACTATTATCTCTTTTTAACAAACAATTAACCTTACCAGAAAAATATTGGCAGATCTCTAGCAAATAAAAATAGACATATAGTTAAGCCAGATGCAGTCTCAGTCTGTTCATGTAGCCTGCGTTTCATCATTCACTTTAAACATGAAAATACAATTGTTATATTTTTTATTCTAAACAAAAATGCATTTGACTTTTTCTGTTGAGGTGAAAAAGAAAGAAAGTAACATAATCAAAGTTCCATTTTCATTTTTCTTTTGTAATCTATATGTGAAAGTAAATGGGTCACACTCACATGGACTATTCCACCCAAACAGTATAAAGCACCAGTAACCAGTGAAATATTTTTGTTTAGCTTCTGAACACTGACATGTGCTTTTCTCTGTCATGAAGTTGGTGTTCTCCCGTGCCAGCTCAGAGATGAAAGTCTTCGACAATCCCGTCGACCAGAATGTGATTGAGAGCCAGGCGGTGCTTCAGGACTACAGGAACTCAAACTTCACTAAAGGCCATCTCAATCCCAGCATGCACCAGAAGACGAAAGAAAACCGTGAAGCCACATTCACACTGACAAACATTGTCCCTCAGCGAGCGGGCTCAAACTCTGGCCCCTGGAACCGTCTGGAGAACGAGGTATTGAAGAAATTCAAGGCCTTCTGCAACGGGTCAATGTATGTGATCACCGGAGGCATGCCGTATGAGTCAGAACCCCTCTGGATCAATAACAGGGTATCTATTCCTGAGTACATGTGGTCCGCTTACTGCTGCCCGTCCTACAGTGCCAGCCTTCCTGAGTATTTGAGGTCGTTTTTCCCCACATACGCAGCAGTGGGTAGAAACGACAGAAACAGTGATGAGCAGATAGTACCAGTTAACATCAAGTCAAAAGCATCGTTCAGGGGCTATGATGTGAGGAGGATGTCTTTAGAGGCTCTCGAGGACATCCTGAGACAAAGGCTGGCTATGCCTATCAGTCTGTTTCATGGACAGTGTCAGGAGCAAAGGGGAAAAGATTAGGTTTTGTTGAAATCATCTGCTATGGGTGTTTATAACTGTCTTTACTTACATCCTTGTTCTCTTTATAATTAATGAATACGTGTTTGGTTAAAAAATGGACGTACTGACGATTGTGTCTTGATGATAAGGGTTAATTAAGAAGATAAAATGTTAAAAAAACTAACCCCGTTTTAAAAACAAGACTGAAATTGGTGAAGAGTTGTCTGATGTAAGAAAGTCAATAAAATATTGAGTGAAAAAAACCTAATGTAGAGTAAGTGCATACAATTATTTGTGCATCATCTTAATATGTTTTTTCATATACAAATATGAACACCTCTTTATAAAATGATTGCAAATGTGGTCTATGTTAGTACACAGTGATGAAGCATGAAAACGCTAAAGCCAATTGGATATAATTTAGTTGATGAAAGTGTTTCCCACTAAAGATTTCTGATCAGGCAGATACGGTGAGTGCAGACACTGATACTTGCAAATTGGTGCTAACCTATTAACAATACAATTCTAGACATAACTCACCGAAAACAAGATGGAAAACAAGACTTCTTGGATGGCATCTTAAAGGAAAAAGATTAGTGTGCACACATCCAAGCAAATTGCATACAGGTGAAGGACCAAAAAATTCTAAACTACAGAAAAAATAGAGAAAGGTCCGCACTGTTCAGCTCCCAATGAGCAACTTTATTAAGGGCAACGTGCGTCTGTTTTTTTCTGATGTTAAAGGAATAAACCTATAAAAGACCACACAATTTGTCCAATAATTTCGTGGGAAAAAACCCCAGACAGCACAACCCTAGCCGTGTCATGGTAATTATGAGAGAAAACACTATCGTAAACACTGGTTCCTGTAAATATCGTAAACACTGGTTCCTGTAAATATTGAAATATTCTTTAGTCGCTATTACGATCAATGTGTTGTGCAAGTGCAGTAGTTTTAGTCAATTCTTTTGAACAGAAGCACCTTCTCTCAGAATAATAAAAAAAAAGGTTATGCACATTTTCTCAAAGGAAATAAAGGAACATTTGTCTATTATTTTTAAACAAACACCAACACAAGCAGCAAAGTGCTCTTCTCTGTCCTCTTGAAGCATGCTTTCTATCTCTCTTTTTGAAGTGAGGTAGTAGTCCTTAGAGCCTACAGTTCATAAGGGTTATTGAGTCTTGAGAGCCTTTTTAAAGGGCAGTGTGAGACTAGTGAGAGGAGCTCTGGTTCTGTTGTTTCTGCTCACAGTTCATCTGTCATAGCCAGAAGTCAGCAAGTATCGTGCACACACACACACACCCCTCACTGTTCCATTACTGAATAACAGCCTAGTGGAAATGTTTTTTTGTCAGGATGGTCGAGAATAAGAATGCAAAATTCCCTCTTATGAATGTTATTATGCAACATATTGATAACCCTTTAACTTAATAAGAAAAGAGCAGCCTTCAGATCAATTGAATTGTTTATTTCTTCATGTGACCAAAACACAGACATACAAAATACCAAGCTGTCAATTATATTTTCAGGAAAAAAATGAGGGCATTGGCTTTAGCACGAGTGAGTTATTGATAAAAAGAGAAAAATGTACAATATAATGACAATCATAAATAATTAAAAGGTTTGTACACTCAAATGAGAACACCCCGACAAAAATGGCTGCACATCTGAGATTGATTTTGTTTCTCTTCCTACGGGGAAACATTTCATACAACTGACTTCCTGTAAAACTTTGGACATATGCCTTCTTTATTTATTAAGTGTGTAAAAAATGGCAATTCCAAATCACTGAGAATAAAATGAGCATCTTCCAATCATATTCATCACGTTGGTTCTACCACATTCAATGAAACACTTTCTGTTTCCAGTTCGGTCAGGATCTGAAGGCGAGGCTTTAAAAACAGCGGTGGTTTTTCAGTTGCTCCACGTCACTGAAGCCGCTCCCACAGTTGGAGCACTGAAGTGTCATCTTTTCACTGTTGTGTATGAGTTGGTGTCTCTTTAGGTACTCCACCCGACTGAACCGCTTCCCGCACGCTTCACAACCGTATGGACGTTCACCTGTGTGGATTCGCTGGTGGCGCTCCAAGTTGCCAAGTCGACTGAAGCTGCGCCCACACTGAGGGCACCTGTGCGGCCTCTCGCCTGTGTGCACCAGATGATGGCGTTCCAACGAGCGCGAGTGTGTGAAGCGCTTCCCACAGATCTCGCAGCAATGTGGACGCTCGGCTGCACATGCGCACTCATGGTTCTTTAGTGCCCAGGAATGGCTGAATGTGTTTCCACAGTGAGCACAGGGAAAAAGACCATCCTCGCTTCCACTGCTCTGATGTTGAGAGCCCCCTAGTGGACAGGGGTGCTCATCCAGCTCAGCCTCAGACACGAAGCCTCCTCCACATTGTGGGCAGAAGTGAAGCAGGTCCCCACCTCCGTCCTCCTCCCCACCGCTATCTCCGACACTCCCTGGAGCAGAAAGGTGGGGTGGGTGCTCAGACTCTCCCAGCTCAATCACATCCTCTCCTTTCATGACCCCGGCCGAGTCACCCTCTCTAGACTTCTTCGAATAGCCCGACTTCGAATCCACTCCAGCCCTCACACTGTCCTTCAACTGGCCCCGCTCCAACTGCTCTTCCCTCTGCAGTGTGGGGGGCTGAGGCTCCAGCTCTTCATCCTGCTCCATTCCATCAAGACCAATGTATTTTGGAGCCAGGCTGCTCTCGCTGCCTGGGGTTTCATCTGATTCAGGGCTGACAGGCTGGGAGGTTTTCATGGAGGCCTGCTCACGGCCTCTCTCAGCTCTCAGTGCTGACTCTAGACCCCTTAGCTCATCCATGGTCATTCCTCCTTCTGATGGCTCCACTGAGCCCACCTCCCAGTCGTCCTCGTCTCTATCACTCGGATGAAGGGTTGGTGGATGATCTGACAGGTCACCTGAGCAGAGACGGGGAGAAGGAGAGATGTGGAGGAGAAATTAAGAGACCTGGAATGAGCAATCATTTCAACTTCTTTTCAAACTATTTATCTCTACACATTTTACTAACTCCCCCTGACTCTACCAGTGTGTCCTGGGCTGATTACCTTCGCTTTGGACTCTGGAGACACTGCGGTGGTTCTTGTTGGGCAGATCCATATTCAAAGCCTCTTTGATAAGTCGGAGAGAAGCAGGCTGATAGCCTTCTGTCTGACCAAACTGTATAGGGATGCAGAAAGAGTTACAGGACAACAGCTCAAACCAGGTAGGATACAGTACATATTTAATTCCATTAAATACTTCATTAACGTTGCAGCCATGTAACATTATCATATACTGCCATTAAATGTGTATCCCCTTCAATGTCACCCATTAGTTTGTTGAATGCTAGTTTGACTTTCTCCCATCTTCATCTTGTTATTTTGGTGCCAAAACTTTTTTTGCACGACAGCGTGGAGTCAGAATTCTCTATCCTTTAACTCAATGACCATTATTTACTAAATGAACATCAAGCTGTATTGAAAGAGGCGGGGGGGGTTCAACAAAGAATAAAGTTCATTTTCTTATTGGGATCTCTTCAATTGTGCCTCTTCTTGCAAATGGTATGCGTGCCCTCTGCTGGACATTAGAAGAGTGCAGGTTTAAGGCTCTTTTTCATTGGCTTCACCTTTGAAACCAAGAAGGTACATCCACTTCTTTTATACGGTTAACAGTTCTGGCCCCGTAGGCATCTGCAACACTTTGCAATTCCTTTACAGGTAGGCCAATAAAATGCTGCATTCTTTGTATATTCAAATACAATATGCAGAAAAGTGCAAAGTTTATCTTCAGCCTTGGTCGTGGAATAGAATAACAAATAGCTTTGCACTACCAGTAGTATTTGTGCCTAAAAGCATGAAACACTTGAGATGTGGAGAGCCCTACTCCACAGGCTCCCCTGGAAGTTAAATATCAAATCAATAGCTTTGCTTTTATCCACTTCATCTCTGCAGTGATTTGATGGATGAAAACAAAAGCAAAACTCTCTCTGTCTTTCTGTCTTCTCTTTTTTTTTTGTCTTCACTTTTTTCATTCTACATGAGGCTGAGAAGTGCAGAGATACTGTGGCACTTTTCTCCTCCTACTCCTCCTCCTTTGAGAGAGCCTGTCTTCCTCACCTCCTCTTTGATGTTGGCCGTCTCCTCCCCCTCACCGCTGAGGCTGCCCTCCCCTCCATCGTCCTCCACCATCCCTCCCTCCTCCTCTTCATCCCTGGGGAACTGGATGAGGTACATCTCCCTGGCCTCCTTCCCCCCTCTTCCTCCTGCTACCATCCCCACAGCTCCTCCTCCTCCTCCTCCACTACCACTATCAGCACAGCCACCTCCTCCTTCCTCCCACACACCTCCAGGCCAGCCTTTGCCATAGGCTGCTGCTGGGCCCTTCTTTGACTTGCCTCCTGTGGAGAAGAGAGAGAAGAAGAGAGGGTGGGAGAAAGGGAGGAGAAAGGGGGGGGGGTGCATGGAGAGACAGAGGAGGGAGAATGAAATATGAGGGGGAGGGAGATAAGTGGGAGGAGATGATTGGGAGACCAGGAGAGAGAGATGAGAGGGGGATAAGTGGGAGATGAAGAGGAGGAGGTGATTGGATCGGCAGAGAGAAACAGGAGCAGAGAGGGGGTTAGGGGGAGGAGAGAGGAGAAGAGAGGAGAGGAAGCATAGAAAGGGAGGAGGAGTGAGCATGATGAACGAGGGAGGAGAGAGGCAGTGTAGAAGGACAAGGGAGCAGGAAGGAGAGAAAAACACGTGAGAGCAAGGAGAAAAGATAGAGAGGGAAATGTGGAGTTTGTGTGACAGGGGAGGACAGCGGAGGTTTTGTCACAGGAGAGGGAGAGGGGGAGGAGAAGTGGGAGGACAAGTGGAAGGAGGGATGTGTGTGGTGTAAAGAGGAGAGAGAAAGAGGAGAGGGAGAGAGAGCAAGAGTGTAATTACGTTGGTGGTGGAGAGGAGAGGAGTGGAGGAGTTGAGGAAGGAAAGGAGGGGAGGGTGTGTGTGTGCAACGTGATGAAGGAGAGCACAGAGCAGGAGGAGGTGGGGGCAGGGAGAGAGGAAGGAGGCGAGGGCGTGAAGAAGAGAGGAGCGGAAAGGGGAGGAGGAAGAGTTGGAGTGAGACAGACAGACGGAGAGAAGTGGAGGAGAGGAGGTGGGGGGAGGGAGAGGAGCAAGGCAGGCAGGGAGGGAGGGAGAGAGTGTGCAGAAGCACAGAGGAGTGGGAGGGACAGAATGCAGTAGAGAGAGAGATAGAGGAGAGGGGGAGGTGAAGGACAGAGGGAGCGAACATGAAGAGGAGGCGGAGGAGGAAGGAGGGAGGGAGGAGGGGTGAGAGGGAGGGAGGAAGGAGGGAGGGAGAGATCAGCTCTTGCCAGATGGTTTCCAACAAAACAAGTGCGTCTTCATATAGGCCCTGACTGCACTAAAAAACAAATCTTTTTGTCAAATAACACACATAAGAATAGTGTATTAAAAATGTTGCAAAGAGGTGTCTTTAATTTTTGAAAGATATCTTTACACGTGACACAAACTAAAGGTAATGTAAGTCTCACTGCTTTAGGAATTAAGGCCACCCTGTTGACAAATACTTACGGGCCACCTGAACTTTTCGTTTGTGCCGCCCTCCTGCTCCTTCCGCAGCAGACAGCCCTGCGTTGCGGCGGTTGGCCGCCCAGCCTACCCCGTACTTGCGCTCGGTTCTCAGCTTGTTCTCGGTGAGCCTCAGCCGCAGTTTGAGAGCCTCGTTCTCCCTCCTGTTGAGGGACAGCTCCACCAGGTAGTCGTTCACAGTCTCCTGAAAGAGTTTGGTGATCTCGCAGACCGAGGCTCGGATCAGACTGTCCATGACGGCCGTCAGATGCGTCTCAAACGTGGACACCGATTCCTCCATCATCGTGGCCACAGCTTCTGATGGGACCTGATGATGGTTCAGAACCCGTTAACGAGCCAGCATTTTATTAACAGAAGTTGTATATAACATGTTTCACACTGAATTGTCCAGTTCAATTACAATCACACTATTTCTATTATCCATATATAAATGTTAGATGCAAATATTATCTTCGTATTTCGTTGCTTTACAGTAGTAGGACAAAAACATATTGATGAAATCTGCTGGAGGTGTGACAGAGCTGTAAACCCACACAGTTACATTATGGCTATACCACCTCTGTAACCTTTTTTGAAGAATACATTGCTCGTCAAAAAGCACAACAGTGGTATCGTACTTTAACACCAAAATACACTAACTGTGTTATGTGAGCTTGTTTTTAAAACTTACAATACAATAATGTTTATGTAGGAGAGCGGCAGTAACCCCTCCGTAACAGCAGAAAGTGATCGTGCTAGCAGCAGCATTGCTAATTTAGCTTAGTATACGTACCGTTTGAAAGACGGAATAAAGAAGAGTTACTCAGACGCGAAATGGCGACAGACTCTGTGATTTCACGGATCGTGGATAAGCTGGTTCGATGTTCATACCCACGGAGACACGGCGACAAAGAAAAGCGTCATCCAACTTCTGCTCTCTCTCTCTCCCACACTGCCACTGTTTTCCTCTGCGCCTTCTTCAGCACTGCTTAGTGATGCTTGAGGACACTGCGCATGCCCAGTACCGTAATTACCCTAGACTCAGCCGCAGCCGCACCCTGGATTAAGGATACCGGTATGTATATACACATATATATATAATAGCTTTTCCTTTTTAAATGAATCTAGAAAGTTACAGAAAAAAATGTGTATAAAAAAACAAATAAAAAACAATTTGAAATGAAAAAACTACTGAATGGTTGGCGCTTTGTCTAGCTTTTTTCAACAGAAGGGTCCTCCAGGATGGATGGGGGCGCTGTTGTAACCGCTGGGACATGATCAAACTCCTACCACAGTGCACACTTAATAGGAGAAGAAGTGTTTCGTCCAAAGTCAATAATAAAGCGTCTGGTCTGGTCTGCGTTGGGTCTGCATCTTTTCGGGGGAAGAAAGCCAGAAAAGTTGTAATCATGCCGATGTTCGTGGTGAACACCAACGTGGCCAAAGGCGACGTGCCTGCGGCTCTGCTGTCCGAGGCCTCCGCCGAGCTGGCAAAAGTTATGGGCAAGCCTGAACAGGTAGGCCTGGGTTTCTTTGCTTAATAAGGTTTATTTCTTTAAAATTAATGAATCATTCTTTCGTCCCTGTATGGAACCTATATGACCAGAACCTGAAGCCTGATTTGCATTGGTCATCAGCTAGAAGTTTATGTCTCCGTACTGAATGAATGAGGTTAGCTAGATCTGCAAGTAAGCAAATGTTATTGACCGAGTCCACCGGATTCAACATGGGTAGATGATTTATCAGCGGCGCCTGTTCACTTAGGCCACGAATTGATACTTATTTGTACATAGGCTATTGAATCAGTGATCTTATGATGTAAGGTGGATACTCACTTATTTGAAGTCTTAGTTTCTAAATCTTTATTTTTTTCTCCGGTCGAGATAATTCACATTATTTATTTAATGGTAACTTAATCTATCTTTATATTTTGTACTTTACATACTCGTACTCGCATTACATTTTGTAAGAGTAACTCTTTGATGTGGTGCACTTTGCCTTTAAGGTTACTCATGGTTACGGTGTGCGGAGGAATACTGCTTTAAGATAAGTGAAGTGATGTATCCCTGGATGTATCACAGTCCTGTTCAGTCCCCGTCTAGTAAGTGTAGTGTATAGTATGCTATTTATAGAACCAAAGTTCATTATTCTCTGCCTAATTAGTATTAAAGAGAATTTCGATGACCATTATGTAGGAATATTAAGGTGCCAAACACTTAGAGAAAATGGACCCAGGTAAGCTTTTGGTGACCTCTCAAAAGCTTCTTCATAGTGGGGTTGCAGTTGGGGAATCTGAGGTCATGGTTTCCAAAAACTTCACTCCAAGCTTCACTGTAGTCTGTATTTGAATATGCCTGTCTTTACACTGCTTTAACTATATATATGGCATAGGGGCTTAATGAGGCAAAGATCCACATAAACTGACATAGTCATGACTGATCTGGACAGTGTGGAGTGACATCAGTTTTGTGTCTCTGTTTTCAACCAGTACATTGCAGTGCACATCAACTCTGACCAAATGATGATGTTTGGGGGAAAGGGGGACCCGTGTGCACTCTGCTCCCTCCACAGTATTGGCAAAATCAGCGTAACACAGAACAAGCAATACTCTAAACTTCTGTGTGGACTGCTCAACAAATACCTGGACATCTCTGTTGACAGGTATGTTACAGACACATCATGTAACCAGCAAATCTACTGCATTTAATCTGATTAGAAAGGGTTACATGGTGACGTAAACACACAGACTCTCGGATACCATTAATCTAACTTACATTACCTTGCTCTCCATTAAAGCCTTATCTCATTAACTTTTTTCTCTTTGTGTCTATTTCAGGATTTATATTAATTTTACTGACATGGATGCAGCCAATGTTGGTTGGAACAACACTACCTTTGGCTGAGAGGGAGCCAGACTCTGCAAGTTGAAATTAAAGAACATTCCAAAATGTTTCTATAAGTATGAAATTCACTCAAACTAACACGCAAGATATGTCATGACATCTGGTTATCCAATAGCCTATTAACTCTTTACTCTACCAGGACCCTGTTAGCTTTGCACTTGTCATTTTTGACCTGAGGGAAATAAATGAAACCCTGCAGATCATTAAGGAGTCTCTGTTTTCCTTTGATTGTCTGGCCTGGTAAAAACACACCACACTTTTTAAGATCAGTTTCTTGCACATTGAACAATTGTTGTCATAGGTTTAACCCTGAAACAGAAGCTGCTAAGTGGAATAGAAACATCCTTGATTTTCACACCATCTCTCTTACAGAATCAGCTTTATT
Source organism: Tautogolabrus adspersus (assembly GCA_020745685.1). Taxonomy (NCBI): domain Eukaryota; kingdom Metazoa; phylum Chordata; class Actinopteri; order Labriformes; family Labridae; genus Tautogolabrus; species Tautogolabrus adspersus. Next base: position 17,783,195 of record CM036540.1, read on the forward strand.
GACCAGGTATACTCACACATACAAGGAATTTGACTTTGATAAACTGTGTCCTCCATGTACAAAGGTATATCATTCATTACTAACAATAAACAACATACAGACTAATATGTTCAACGCTAAGTAAGACAATAGTGCAGTGGTGAGTAGTGCAAAAGATAATAAACACACATTAATAAATGATGTAATTAGGTAATGGGTGGGATCATTTACATGAGGTAGATAGTTTTTACAGTCTTGAGATAAAGGCAGTGTGCATAGGTTGATATTAGTCAAGTCAAGTCAACTTTATTTATATAGCACATTTATAACAGCCGCGGCAGACGAAATTGCTGTACAGTAAGTTTGGCAAAATACATTACATCCAAAACATCATGAAAACAAGTAAAAGCAAAAATTAAAAGTAAATTAAAACGCTAAACAATAGTAAAAGTTCTAGTGCACACTGCTGCTGGCATAAAACAATCAACTAGACTACTAGAGGTTAAAGCCAAGGAAAATAAATGGGTTTTTAAAAATGACTTAAACTGTTCAGTTGTGGCAGCAGATCTTATATTAAAAGGTAGTCTATTCCAAAGTGTCGGAGCTCCAACAGAAAAGGCTGATCGCCCCTAGTTTTAAGCCTTTTTTTGGGCACGTCCAGGAGCAGCTGGTTGGAGGACCTTAGTGCTCTGGATGCAGCATGAACATGTAGAAGTTCACTTAAGTAATGAGGTGTTGAGCCATTTAATGATTTAAAAGCCAGAAGTAAAATTTTAAAATCAATCCTGTAGCGAACAGGAAGCCAGTGGAGAGAACGGAGCACAGGGGTTATGTGGTCCCTCTTTTTTGTGCCTGTTAGCAGGCGAGCAGCCGCATTGCAAAGCAATATGAGAGCACTTACAGTATATTACATGAGGATGATAATACAATATTTACATGATTAACTGAGTGACCATAAAAAGTGGATGAATAATCTTATTAACTTTCACAGTGGGTGTTTTGTTATAGGGTTAATGCACATTACAGATACCCTGTGACTGTTAAGCGTTCATCAGAGTGACAGCCTTGGGGAAGAAATTGTTCCTGTGTCGGGTTGTTTTGGTGTACAGTGATCAGTATCTCCTACACGAGAGGAGGAGTTTGAACAGTTTTGTCCGGGGTGTGAGGGGTCTGCAGTGACGTTACCTGCCAGCTTCCTGACCCTGGAAAGTACTGGATGGAGGGCAGATTGGCACTGAAGATTTTTATCTGCAGTCCTGACTGTCTGTTGTAGTTCTTCTACTGAGACATGTCCAAAGGTTATGCATTACAAATAGCTTTTTTTAAATGGTAGAAGTAAAACGTGCAACCTCTCTGATCCTTTGAACCTCCTCAACTATCAGAATCAGAAATACTTTATTAATCCCCAGGGGGAACATTTGGCATTTCAATTAAACTACTTTTGGCCCTTAAATTGTTGTGGATTGATTAGAGAAAGTATTGCAACATTTCCAGTGCGGCCAGCGTGTTTTTACACACTGAATTTTGAAGTAACGGCAGCCCTGAGTAGTACTTTGAACTAGAATTGTGATACAAAAAAATAATAATTCTGAGGTCTTTTAATAATCAATATATGTAAATTATTTACTGCAGTTCAACCAGCTTGAACCTTTCAGCCCGCCCTAACTGAATGCCCATCAATCTTTGACTTCAACTGTACCACAGTAAGCCAAGTGTGACCTGTAGGTGTTAAACTGTTTGCCTGGCATTCATCACATAGTAGGACATATAATACTTGAAACCTTTGTTTTTACTTTCAAATGGAGGGAAAGGCTAATGATCTAGTTAATTATGGGTATGATACTGTTTAGTCAGCTAATGTATCCTCCTCCTAAAAATGTTTTACTAAAGATTATGTGTTGGAAATATAAATTGTCACTTAAAATATTGTTTTCAAGTGCTTCTGTTAAGTTCTGAGTACTCACACACAAGGAAATAAACAAAAGAGAACAATTGAGAGTATGCAGCATACATTGACACAAAGTTGGAAAGTTGGCAGTCATTTAAATGACATAATGTCACACGCTCCTTTACAGTAGGTGGCGGTATGCACCTTTAAGTTGTTTGCGATCCGCCAATAAATCGAGAGAAGAAGAAGTTACGTGTTTTTTTTTTGTTTCCCTCCTAGGAAAAAATGGCGGATTTGTATGCCGTCCGGTAGTTGATAAACGTTGGCTAGAATTCACAAATGAAAGATTACATGTTTAACTTCACATGTCAGACGTGGATGGACTGTGGTTCATTCATTGTTTAGATACCTTACTCATCTCCATTAAAGGAGTTCTTCTCGCGCCGCAGGTGAGCAACGCTTTTTTCCCGTACAGACGGTCAGTTGCCCGCCATGTGTAAATGCTACCTTTTTGTCTACTCTTTAACATATACAGTTCAGTTTTGTTATTACAAAGGGTCGCAGCCAAGCAAAGTGTCTGCAGCAGGAACATAGAAGATTTGGTCCGCATGCCTAGAAAGCAACATCGATGAAATCTATCCAGTGATTCTAGTTATTAACACGCCGGAGCTAGCTAATGTTTGCTAGTTACCGGCGGCAACGTCCTTGTGATGCCGACTGAGAGCGTCTTGAGGAAAATAACACGTTAATTCATCATTACCAGGCTTACTGTATCCTGGTTATGTTAGTGTATACACATGAAAACGACACAACTAAACGGTAATTCATCACGGCACTTTTCAATTGTGATGTGAAATTGCTACACTGTGTTTTTGAATGATATGTGTCACTGTGTATGTGTCACTGCATCGTAATATACAGCAGCAACACCTCTGCTTTGGCACTGCATAATCAGAGGTTATGGTGTTTTAAGATGTATAATCGAGAAAGCCTTAGCCTCCCTCAGCCAGAAGAAGGGGATTCAAAACCATTGTTTTTGCAAATAAACACTCTTTCTAATGTTGAAGCTGATCCTAACCAGAGTGTTATTATTGTTTTATCTCTTTGTATAGGTGTACAGTGACTGGGAGGCTAAAGGACAGCTCCAGCATTTTCTGACAAGGACATCTGCCAGCCATCTTCAGAGATGTCTGACTATCTGATGAAAGAATTCAGGGCCCTTCTAAGTACAACCATGGAGTCAGTGCTGAGAAGGGCCATGTTTGAAATAATGAAGATCTTTGAGAACAGCATACATGACCATCAGCTGGAGCTGGCGCAGAAAGGAGAAGAGATTGTTCAACTGAAAGTAAAGTTGCAGAAAGCTGAGATCAAACTGAGAGATAATGGGTGTGCAGGCGATGAAAGAGCTGAGATGAATATTTCTCAGACAAGTGAAACACGAATTAAGCCTGAAGATTTTCTGAATGCCTCTGCACAAACCTCTGCTGTTTCTGAGATCGATTTTGAAGGTAAAGTTTCCACAAGTGGTCAATAACTTTCCAACCCATGCTGCTTTAACATTTTGAGAAACGTTTTGTTATAAAGCTTAGTCTGCGTTTGTTTAATAACAAGTGTTGAGATACACTCTGTTTATTACTGCACGTAATAGTGTTAACAATGAATTTCATTGTTCACCTACTCTGAACTTTTTAATGTACATTTACATAATTGAATCATTGCACATATAAAAGGGTAATTTTGCCACAAACACAAAACTAATGAAACTTTGAAAAACATGTTCTTGTTCAAATACCTCACTGATTGAATATCAATACCACTGGTTTGTTGGATGTTTTTAGAGAAAAATAACTTCAAAGGGTTACTTGAGTTTAATCAAAATGCGACAAGTAATTTTTAAGTGAATAAGCATTCCATCCTCTATTAATCCTCTAGTGCAGTAACCAGTATCATCACTAGTTCATATGATGGCATGGGACAGCAAGCTGTGTGCAAACAAGATTAAATGATGAGCTTCAAACTAAATCATTATTTTATTTCTCATGTGCATGATCATGTTTGTGCTTTTGTGTGTTTTCGTGCAGTACCTGATGACTGGTGTGCTCCTTTGGGCTGCGAGACCGTGACAAAGCCAGAAGAGGGGGGGTGTCCCAGTGTGAGACTGCGCCAGCTGTCTATTCCTCTTTGGCACGTTCCAATCAAGCAGGAGGTGTGTAACCGAGGGAGATATATGGATGTGGTGGCATTCCAACTTAGCATCATACAGCGATTTCAGACTGCCATTTGAAGGTGGAATACTTATGGTCCTGATACGCCTAGCATGCAGCCTAAGATGACTCTTTAATGTCCGTTTGAACAGAAATGTGTCTTGCATTACAAGCTCATAAATCCTGGCATCAAAAACGCATTAAATGTAAAAGACATAAGTGGTATTAAAAATCACAGTCCATAAGTAAGTGGATAAATAAGGCGATGATTGTGTGATAGTGCTCACAGTCTATGTAGTGCATGGTTGCAGAAAGATGGGGCGCATTCGTTCCACCCCTGATCCACCATCAGAGGTAGTGAAGGAGGCGTAATGGGAACGAGCTGGCAATATGTAACACCAAGGTGCAACGGTGCTGTGTGTATGGGCAGCTCCTGTTGTGTGCTCACAAGGCGTGCCTCTTCTTACGCTCCTCTGGGTGTTCTTCAATGCAGATGTTCTTGTGCATAATTTTACTGGAAAGGCCGAAGCAGTGATGTGCTCGATATTGACAGCCTGATATTTTGTCCTGATAAGCTCAACATATGAACTATGTCTAGACATGTCATAGATTTTTGCTTAAGCATACATCATTATGTATTTATTCTCTGCATTGTTGATGATATAATCCATAGTTTCTGTATTTTAGGTGGCTAGCCATGACATTGACTCCCACCCACAAACAAAAGGTCTCAGAAGATCCAAGAGAGGTGAGAGTCGCTCCTACTAACTCACACTTTTATTTTTGAAACAAAAAAAGTGTGAATTAATAGTTATATATGTTTTATAAATTTGAATTCACTGGTAGTGACCACATGATTGCCTGTGCTTCATTTCTAAAAATGAACATTGTCCTCACCCGATTGTAAAGTAAATTCAAAGACTGTCATGTTATGTCGTCCCAAATTGAAAGAGCTGGTGGACAAAGTGTTTCCAGCTGAACTTACACTGGTTGTGTCTTTACTCAGATAGTTTGATTTTAGTTTTCTTTATTTTGTTGACATCTAACCTTACATCACTGTGAAAGTCAAGCACAGCACTCCTCATGTGCTTTAGAACCTCATGACGAATCTTTGCTCAAAAGGGATGAAGGATACATAATAGAGGTCTGCAATATTACACTTTTAATTTGTATTTCTATTACTCAGTTATGCAGAAAACCCCTCTCCTTTTTATTTATTCCAAGTTGGAATAAATAAAAAGGAGAGGGGTTTTCTGCATAACTTTAGTAGACCTTTTGTTACATTGTCTTTATTTGACCTCATCATTTTCACATCTTTATAGTTAACATATATGCTTTTTTTTCTCTCCTACAGATTCCTCATCAAACGACAAGAACAAACAAACCTTGGACAATAATTTGCTAATGCGTGACCAAGGAGTTCGACGTACTAGAGTAAGCGAAGACGTCAACGTACTGCTGCCAGAAAACACTCAAACGGTTGTTAAAGTTCTCAAAAGAAGAGGAAGAAAACCAAAACGAAAGGAGCCAGAAACTACACCGAAGAGGAAAAGCGAGGATAAGGAAAGTGCAGAAAAGGAGACAGTGAAAGAGGAAAGTAAAGAAATGTACGCCTGCAAGTATTGTAAGAAGGCATTTGATTCACCGTTTGGCCGAAATGTTCATGTGCGGTTTCACAAGTGGTGCAAGGGTTGCAAAACAGTGTTTGCCTCTCCAAGTGTACTCAAGTTTCACAAACCAAAGTGTACTAAACTCCAGAGAATGATGGCAAAAAAAGCGCAGTCATCTGTCGCTCAAGAACCTCAGTCTAGCGATGAAGAAAGCACACCAATCAAGAAAACAGTGAGAACTAAGAAAGAGAGCACAGCCTCCACTTCGAACCACAGTGAGTCCTCTGTGGAGAAAGATCAACCCATCAAACAGTACTCCTGTTTACACTGTAATGCAAAGTTTAAATGGCATTTCAAGCTCCAAGAGCACATGCGAATTCATACTGGTGAAAAGCCATTTACTTGCAGCATTTGCTCAAGGAAATTCCGAGTTAACCAGTTCCTTAGACTCCACATGGCGAGACTACACAAGATCGAAGTGAATTCTGAGGACTTAAACGTAGACCTTTCATGGACCAAGCCTTTAGAGGCAACTGAGGAATCGATTTCTCCAAGCAAAGAATCAAGTGTACCAACCAACCATGTTAATGATGAAAGAAAACCCATTGTATATAAAGGGATGAGTCTTGGCTGGGAAGCATGTGGCACACAGAACCCCAACGGTTTCACCTGCAATGTGTGTTTGCAGGTGAAAAAAAACAAATACCTGTTGATACAACATTACCGCATCCACACAGGAGAGAAGCCCTATATGTGTATCAAGTGTCACAGGAGGTTTCGTTTTCGTGCACAGCTCTCCACGCACCATAAAGCGTGTACTCGGTCAAGTATCCAGTGTAAGAAGTGTGAGGAGAAATTCTCAGAACAAGAAATGTATGATAAGCACATGGCTAAAGTTCACAAGTACCGACCTCACAGCTGTAAGATTTGTGGAAAAAAATACACAACTGTAAAACGCCTCAAGAGCCATGTAAAGCGTTTACATAAGTAAATGTCATCTACAGTTAATCTACTTTGTCAAGGCACTTCACCACAATATCGAGAAAGTCATGTAAAACCACTACGACAACCAATTTGATTGCAATTTTTTCTATTTTTTAAAGAACAGCTAACATAATATAGACACAATTACAAAATCTCTACTTAATAATGTGTATAAGGTATACAGTTCTTCATCCTGGTTTTTATTTTGAGTTAAAGTTAATGTCAAATTATCCCCAAGATTTTGTCGACTTTTTGATTTGAACACAATTTGGGCCACTTGGTATCCAGTCTTTGCTTGGTCCCTTTACTCTGATTATGGGACTGAAAACTGGAAAGAGTTGACCATTTTGTTTTCTGTCAGGCAAGTTAGGTCTAAAGGTTTTAGCAGAATTTCAGGTGCTGTGCCTGGTTGTGGAGTCAGACTTGTGGAACCAGCTTTGTGGTGTTGACTATTTGCTACACAATTTGTAAATAGCTTCAATGTAAAATCTCTATTGTAACATCATGATAAGTGAACACATCCAAAGTTGTTTTGCTTTTTTATCTAATGCTTTGAGTTTTTTTTATATTTATTAGTTTCAACTGCTCAAAACCGAATTTTTTTTTTATCGATCTGCTTGAACAAAATAGAGATCTTACTAACAAGCTTGCTTTTTTCTTTTAAAATGATGTTGCTAGATTAACCATTACAATAAAACCTGCAGTAAATACCTTGACTTTCTTTTTTAAACAACAGCAATGTGTTTAAAATTTTGTAAAATTGATGTAAGAGTAATAAAAAATCATGAAAAATGTAAGCCTGCCTGTTCATACAACTAAAGTTTCTTTAGGAACTTTTGGAACTGCGGTAACTGAATCCTATAGCCTCGTTATCGCGAGACTTGCATTGCTCACATTCCCAGATGCAAACCAGCAAGCAGGAGGACTGGGCGCCGCAGCTTTGAATGTAACTGAAGTGTTTAATGTAATTATTGGATGTCAGAGAGTAACTGTCCTAGATTCGTACTCTGGCTTTCATGCGCGTTTACCGACCGATATATTTGTTAACGCTATATTTACCCAGCTAGCTTGATGGGCTAGCAGCTACAGGCTACGCTCAGTTGGTTCATCTGTTTACACGTTAGCTCACTTCCGCGGTAATGTTCGTCTACACGTCGTTAACGTGAACACCGACTGCATTGTCGGCTTACAACACATTTTCTTATTGTTTCACGTTGATGCAACAAATAGTGAATCTATGCCTTAAAACCGCATTGGTTGTCATCTTTATATGTCGTTTGCGTACAAGGTAGCGCATTTAAACAATTGATATCTGACGGTCACGATAAGATGTAGTATTACCATAGACTGTAAATATTGAGAGTATTACATGCTAATTGCTGCGATATTTGTCTAATGCAAATGACCAAGAAGGCGTCGCTTAGCGTGGCAGCATCTTAAAGCAGTTAATAAATGCCACAGCAGAGGATTTTACAGGAGTAACCACGCCGTCCTGAATCTGCCTCTACAGAACTGTAGAGGAAATCATTGGTGTAAATCAAATTTTGGCATTAAAACGCCGACTGAGGACAATGGAGTCTGTAAGGAGTGCTTTCCACGCACAGCTGGCCACTGTCATGGACTCGCTGCTGGCAGCTGCTGTGTGTGAGATCGCCAAGATCTTTGAGAGCAGCCTGATTGAACAGCAGGCGGAGCTAGCTCAAAAAACACAAGAGCTCTCCATCCTCCGAGGCAAGCTAGAGAAGGTGGAGAGGAGGCCGAAGGCGAAGGGTGGAGGGAGCGAGGAGGGGGAGTGGTCATTGGGCGACAAGGAGGGAAGCTCGAGCCAACAGAGCCAAACATTATCAGGTAACGCAGCTTATTTGTTCATATTCAACCTTGTAAACATTTCCATGCTGCATTTTTATCTTAAATCAATATGTCTTTGTGTCTGTTGTGGCTAATTTCTTGCTTAGGTTGCAACCTAATTTTGCATTTAGAGTTTCCCTTTTTGTCAGTAATTCTGTATCATCTAAGACCCATGTTGAACTTCACTGACCACCTATACTTCTTTCTTGCATAGGACTTAACATGGGAAAGGATTCATCTTCTCATTCAGACCCAGTAAATGGACTCAGACAGAGCCTCAGTGTGCTGAAAGAGGAGGTCACAGGCCAGGATGGAGCTTCAGTCAAAAATGAGGTCAGAACTTGTCCTGCCTCTCTCCTTGATTTAAAGTTGGCTGAAGTAAAGCTTGAATGATTTTTGAATTACTGCCCTGCAGTGACATTTGCACAATGCATTGCTTTTGACATTTCTGTATCTTACTGATTTGTCCATCTCTACTTCTTCTTAGCGAGCTGGATCACGGTCTACCCTTGAGTCTGTTGCAGTTCAAGCATCTGAGGGGAGCCTTTCTGCTGTGGAGCAGAGGCAGATAGATACCATGCAATTCAAGGCCAAATGTAAGATGTCACTACAAACTGCTTCTGCTATTCCCTTAGTTGTTCAAATGCAAGCACGATTACCTTAATTTTTGTAATGTAAGGGTATATAATTAAAGTTGTTGAGATGAAAGTTCATCTAATTAAAGTTGTTGAGATCATCTGTTAAAGTTAATCAGCCCCCCCCCCCCATTATTTTGCAGTTTCTCAATGGAAGCAGGGCAGTCAAAGCACAGACCACAGACCCCTTGAGGATCAAGTATCCACCCCTTTTCTCTCCATCTCTCAAAGCGGACGATGCTCCCCAGGGACTGACCCAAACCTAGCTCAACCAGGGGAGTGGTTGCCGGGGCTCGACACCTCTCGAGGTGGTCTGGAGAGCATGCAGGCAGACGGCACCAGCTGCTCTGGCACAGCTGGCAGCAGCACTGGCACAGACGCACACAGCTACAGACCTGGTTTCGGCTCTGATGAGACCAGCAACGAGGATGATGAAAGCTCTTTTCCCTTTATGAACCAGGAACCTGAGAACCATAACTCCAATCAGACGTCAGTGCAGGGTCCAGGTGTGGTGATAAGGGGGGCACGGCAGGTTCAACCACAAACACCTTCTAGCGAATCATCATGGAGACCAAGAAACAACACAGGAGGGAGAGGCCCCATCAGTCACACTCGGCGGGTCACAACTTTTGCCAATAGAGACCCTCTTCGATCACAATCCAATTCACAGTTGCTCACACTACGACACGCAAACACTCTGAGTCACCCTGCAGCTCTTAGCGGAGGGAATGGGCGACCCTACACCTGTCCGTATTGTACCAAGTGTTTCACCTACCCCTCCCACCAGCGCAGACACCTTTTACGCCACACAGGAGTCAGACTGCATCCCTGTCAGTTTTGTGAAAAGAGCTTCCTCACTCCCTCCGAGCTTACTGTGCACACTCGCACACACACAGGAGAGCGGCCTTTCGGCTGCGCTCAGTGCGGTAAACGCTTTGCCCGCAGCGGAAACTTGAGAGCCCACCAACGGGACGTTCACATGGGGAAGAGACCCTTTGCATGCACAGAGTGTGGAAAGAGATTTGCACACAGGGGGAACCTGAGAGTGCACAATCACAGAGTCCATCAAGGGGATCCCTATTACATAGACGATCAGCAGGAGCCTGACCTGGGCCCGAATCCCATCTGAAGGATTGAAAATGATTGGCCTGCACTTATTTAGTTTGCTAAATACACCATCAGAAGTATTTTCAGGATTGCCTTTTATTTCACACAGAAACTCATTACAGAACACTGAAGTGAGTAATTAAAGGTTTAGCTTTCATTTTTCATTTTTTTGGTGGTAAATTAAAAGTTGTTTTGGTGCAAACGTTTACCACTATTGGAGTATTATATTAATAAGAAACATGGTCAAAGGAAATTTAAATTGAGTGTTTAAATTTACATTCAAATTCATTGTCACTAAGAAAGCACACTTTGAATTTATCCCCAAAATGAGAAATATTGTCTATTTTTCTCAAGGATGACCTCGTGCACAATGTGTTTTCCTAACATATTTAAGTGATTTTTTAAAATCTTTTTTTAAGTTAAGTTACAACAACATAATAAAGACAGTATTGTTTGTATTAGATTTAGACACATGGCATGCAGAGGTAGGATAGCTCATCTCTCACATCACTATGTGGGCAATTCTCTTCAAACTTTTGTTCTGTGTTGTAAAATGGAAAAATGTTCATGCTACAAGTACATAAATATGTTGTAACAGACGACCTGTGCTTTTATTTACATCCTCTTTTTGCAAAGTGAAATAAAATTATGTACATGTGTACAAAAATAAAATCTCATTAGACTGACCCATCAATGAAATGTACCCCATTATGTTTGGTACCACTCTTTGTCGGACACCAGGGGGCACTGTCAACTAACAGCATGCATAAAAATGCTTTGGACAGTGCAAGTAGATATTTGATAGAAGTGATGTTTTACCAGGTGCCCTATATTGTCAGATTATTTTTTACTGATGTTTGCACTTGTGTCATCATGGCACGTTTCTCATGGCCATGGTCTGTTAAGCCTGTACTTAGCCAAATCAAATACAGGTCCTTGGCTTGCTGTGTTTGAAATCCACTAAACTTGCATGAGTTTGTGTAATATAGTGGATGTTAGTAACAAGGAGTTAGTTACAATAACATTTTAAGCTCTGTTACTGTCTCTGTATCTGCTCATCGTTTTTATGAAAGAACTGAAGCCTCAAATAGGATTAGAACATGTTTTCATACAGAAGACCTTTTTTAATCAACACAAAGACCTATGAGAAATAAATGCTGAAAATTGAAGTATTGCAGTAAAGAGACATTTGTCTATCACTCTCTCGCTCTACTCTCTCACTCTAATGCACAGTCTCAACTGCTGAGCATGTTTTGCTAAACTGTGTATACCCCAGGCTTATGAGTCCATGTTTTGTATTTTACTCTAAAAGATTACATTGTGTGTGGTGACCTCCCCTCCCCCCCAGGGTCACCTGTGTGTCTCTCCCTGTGGGGGAGTTATAGAAATATATTAAGAGCACACAACTGAAGGCCAACCCTGCATTGGCTCTAATACCAAACAGAGAGACGTGCTTTAGAATTTCATATTAATGCTTTCATGAGTAAGGGCTGTGTGTGTGTGTGTGTGTGTGTGTGTGTCAGTCAGAGAGAGCAAGAGAACTACTGTAAATGTGAGAGGATTGAATCCCCACTGAGAAAAGCTGCAGGCTTTTGCAGCCCATTTGGGTGAATGAACTGTCTGAGTACTGTATTTATGCGGGGATGAAAGTGTTGGGTCAGATAAAAAACCCAAATCTATATGCAGATTAGGATCCCAAAATAGTTTTGTGTGTGTATTCTCAGGCAGGCGGTCAAATAGGCTTTACAGAGTTTCCTTCTTTTATATTTGGTTATATGTAATCTTCTTTCTGTTGTAAGCAGCTTTTCCCAGGTGGAGAAAGGAAAATGAGCAGTTGACCTGGCTGGGAGGACTGTGCACAGCAATGCCTTAAATACACGGTGTAGATGCTTAACGGTGTGTTAAAAAGCAACGTTATTTAATCTTTTTTTTTTTTGCTCTCTTGCACAGGGTAGGACAAGACCACCACACATGATTCGTCTGGTGATTTGACTAGGTATGTTAGCTCTCATTCTTGTAATAATAACAACATCCCATTTCAGAACTAAAATGTATCAGCCGCTGTTTCTTACCAGGCCACAGTGTTATCATTGTGTCCTCTAGCAGGTGTCAGACTATAATTTGCGCTTCACCAAATTTCAGTTTCTTTCTCTTACCCCTGAGGCTGCTGCTTTAAATTACCAGAAAAAAAACACACATACTGAACCTCCTGCCATCTCCTTCTCTGCTGCCTAGAGAGTCATTCCATCACCGTCCCATAATCCTGCAGGAGTAAATGTATCCCCCTGACACCCCTCTTTTCCAAAACATGTCATACAAAAAGAGGGGAGATTTTATCCTGACACACCTGGAGACATAAGAGTAATCTGTCAGATCATACTTCTAGTTTGTGTGTATGTTGTTATACCCATCCACCTCTCTGACTTGATCTTTTCCACTTTTAAGCATGCTCTATGTGTGTTTTTCTCATGATCGTTATGGTTGTATTTATGTGTCTACATCTACCAGCTTCTTTTTCTGTGTTTGTACTTGTGTGTCTGTCCTATAAGGACTTTAGTGTCGCCCTGAGGCGGCTCATAATCTACACAGTCCCACCACTCCCCAGGGTCCGTGGTTTCATGCGGGTAGCCATTACTGTAGTGAAACCTCCCTTTAGGGGATTATGCGGCCGTCTTTGCTCATGGCACTGAGTTGATCCATCGTCAGCTGACTATATTTAAGCACTCACTTAATGTGCTAATAGTGTTAGACTGGAGAGATGCTGCAGAGCTTTTAACTTTCATCTTCTAAAGCTCTTTGTCTGTTGGAAATGCTGATTTCATGGCTGCCGGCTTAAATTCAATCGTAATCAGTCACAATTACAAATTATAAAGTGATTTTGTGGATGAAGGGGATTTTGTGTGTACATGTTTGCATGTGTGTGGTTAGTGGTCAGAGTGCCCCAGTCACTGGGTTGAATTCAGACAGTTTTTTTTTCACATTTTGGGGGTCACAGAGCATGATGGAGCGATGGAGTGGGACTTTATTATATTCCCTTTTCAGATTTCATGGGTTTCCTGTGCGTGTGTGTCAGTGTGTGCGTGTGTGTCTGCACAAATTAGTGTGTATTCTCCAAAAGCCCGCCCTTGGGTTGCTAAGCAACCCTGGCTGTGTCTGGAAGTTAGAGTGGGGGTGGGATGGGAGAGAAGCACCAGGTCAACAGAGACAGACACTCACATTGCTGCATCTGATTGGACACTTCGGTGCTTCTGATGAATGATGCTGATCGTAATCATGTCTGCTGGCTGAAATGTATTTGAATCTCAAAATAGGGGAATGTATTTATCTGTTTCATACTGTACCAGAGATTCTACTTCTCTTACACACAGCGAAGAGAGGGATAATTAGTATTTTGAGTCTAATGCTACGTATATTTTGGCTAATGATTTTGAACTGTTATTTATTGTCTGTTAAGGAATTTTATGACAATAACTCTACATGATCAAACATTGGGGAAACGTAATTTTAAACCTTTAAAAGTCAGTCAACATCACTAATGCAAGATTTTCCAACAGTGTTCTCTTCTCACCATCTCTGCTGAGGAAGATTATGTAGGGACACAATGCAGCTCAGGTTTAGCCCAGGAGGACACATGGGACACTGTGGCTGGTGGGTGGTCATGCTCCGATGTCACCAAGGTAACAGGACCAGTCCAAGGCCAAGCCTTCACGGCTGAATGGCACAGTCACCATGGGGGACCTGAGACTGCTGTCAGGGTCAGACATGATAGGTTAACAAGGACAAGCTGAACTGGATTTACTGCATAAAGACAAACCTGCTGCATGCCTTGTTTTACTAATCTCTTATTTTTCTGGTATAAAGATTGGATTTTAGGACATTGTAATAAACACTTTATGGATTTTCAAACTTGGTGTAATCAGCTGTTGATCACTAACCTATATGTTCACTTTTCTCTGTTGTACTTTTCTGGTAGCACTTTTTTTATTATATGATTTTAACAAACAAAAAAATCCCAAAAATATTAAAGTGTTACACCTATATTTTTCCTGAATAAATATTGTTTTATTTGGTCTAAGATTTCAAAAAATCGATGGGTTAGGTCCTTTTGTGGAAAATGACTTATTGTTAGCACATCATAACCAAAAACATGAGAATTATCATTTAGTCCTGCTCGGTGGAGGTTTTTAACTAGTCACAGCATGTTGATTTGTTTCTTCACTCTGTAAATACAATGTTTAGGTCTATTCTCATTCTCTTTTTAAGCTTAATTTCTTCCTAGCAGACAGTTTTCTTTAAAAAAAGCTGAACCAACTACTGTAGCCTTTACTGGATATGCTAAGTGCTAGCATCACATGTGGACTAAGAGCTGCTAGCTGGCGAAGACGTCACACCCTTTTCTGGTCCGGGGAAGACGAGCCAGAACTAAAAGGTAAGTGAAAGTTTGTTTAACGATATATTAATAATTTAGCTAGGCAACTGCTGCTAACACGTTAGCCATGTGTATCACAAACACCAACTGCAGCTGCTTAGCTCTTTTGGGAGGAACTTTTACAATATGTTTGGCTAAATGCTAATCACAAAAGTCACACCAGGTGTTGTTAATTTGTTTACCAGTCAAAGCTCACAAAATTAATGGAAGATGAACCTGAAGGGATTAATTTATCATTTTAGACCTTAATATTTACAGTTTTAGAACCACTACAGTTAATGTGGTTGTTGGCACAAAACCAAAATTCATTGCATTTACACTAAGAGTGATATAACCTGGATATAACACAGACTAAAAGAAGTTTATAAACATATTTGAGAAGTTTGAATCAGCAGTTTTGTGGGGGATTATTTCTTATTAAATCACTTAAATTCTTAATTTATTCTGAAAGTGAAAGATTAAATATTTTAATAGACTAATGTCTTTGCCTTTAAACTATGCAGCCTTACAAAATAAATAGGGCCTATAAATGACTCCAGATGTGTTTTTATTAGTCTATTTATAGCTATAAATGTGGTTCGAAGTATACTGAAAACAATTTTTAAAAAAAGAAGCTTTTTTCCCTGCTTTGGTTTTGGCAAAAGGGTCAAATCTTCCACAATCAGGACCCTCAGTAAGAGCTAAACACCAAACCTTATGGGTTTATAGATTTAACCAGTAGGTGGCATATGGTTGGGGTGAATGGGTGGAGAGGTGCAGGTCGAACAGTGGCTATATGGGAAACAGTGGGTGGGCCTGGGGGAGCTTTGTGGTGGATGTTAGGCTGGTGGGGGGCAGTTAGTAGGGCAGATATGGCAGCGATGTGTGGAGTCTTGCCCATCATTGGTAATAAGTGGATTGGGGCGGATGATGCTGGCAGTCTTGGAGTAAGTCTGATAACCAGCTCTTCTTGTTCCCTGCTGTGGGGGGGGTTCAAAGCCTGGTGGCAGACAGCCAGCACCAGTGATGGCACCAACTGTCACTTGCAGACAGCCCCCCCCCCTCCTCGCTATCTGCTGCCACGCTGAATGAAGCATCTCTATGTGTGGTGGTGTGTGAATTTAAGTATTTCTCTTACAGTCAGTTGTCATCTCTGATTTCTTGAAGGCTCAGAGACAAGATGGAAATTTTGATCTCATTCAAAAGAATGTTTCATTATACTGATATTGGCAGTCACCTACCATATCACATGGTGCTACACATTGTTTTTTTTGTCATCTATCATTTGATTTCTTTTGTCCATAACTTGGAGCTGCTGTAACAACCACATTTCCCCCAATGGGGTATAAATAAAGTCTATCTGATCTTATCTTTTCTTTTTCTTATCTCTAAGATAAGATAAGACGTGTGTTGTATAATGTATAATCTTACAGAATTATCTCTGCGTGTAGCCTGAGAATCAAAATAATGATCAGATTGTCTTGAAAATAAGAAATGCACACCTCATATATTTAGACTGAATAATAATTCTTAATAACATCCCTACTATCAATAAGACTCATACATAAATGAATGATTAAAAAAAATCCTGATGTGTCTCAAGTTAGTTCATATCCTGGTCAGATGGGCGCTCTTAAACCGAAACAAGCCTTGTTTCTTTGTTGTGTGAATACGTTTATGATTCTTTTGTAATTTCTTAAAACGCAAATAATAACTAGTCTGCTGATAAAAACTGTGTTTTAAGATATAATAGTTTAATAAAGTACTTAAAGATGGCAAATCATCAGGCAGTATTGACTTTTTTTCAGACATAGCCATTTGATGATTGTAAAATCTTAAACCTTGATAAATGTCTCGTCTCTCTTTAAAGTTTCTAATCTGCATTTAAAGTAAAAGTATAAAACTGCTGTTGTTAACCCCTATTCAAATCAGTGGATTTGGTCTTCCTGTTCACTTAAATGTGTAAAATAGACTTGGATTGAATAAGAAATATATTTTCAGAATAATACACATGAGAAGATCAGTACCTTGTCATATCTGTCTTAGGCAGGAAACATGTATCTTAGCTCAGCACTACTTAATGAGATCATATCATGATGTTAAACAACTTTAGGTCCATAAACAGTAATAGATTTCACCAACAGGCCTACATTCTATGCACTACAAAAAAGCTCTACGTAATATCATCTGTGTGACTGAGTGTGTGTGTTCTGTGCTTATTGAATTATGACTCAAGGTGAATCCTCTAGTCGTCACTGTACTTCGGTTCACAGCACTCAGTCAAGCAAAACAGTCCTCATCTCATCCTCTCTCCTTCTCTCGCTGCTTTCTCTCGCATCAGTCAGAGCCTTATAAGACCCTTCCGCTCAGCTGCCCACTCCTCCGTCCCGCTCTACTTCTTCATCAGGTCTAATCACCTGCAGTCAGTGGTGGTCAGGCACATCTCAGCTTTTTGATGATTGGCTTGCACAAAGAAGTGGGCGGGTCCTGCTCTGATGCATCGCACACGTACCAACGCAGCAGGACAGATCCTCTCTCTCTCTCTCTCTCTCTCTCTCTCTCTCTCTCTCTCTCTCTCTCTCTCTCTCACACACTCTCCCTCCCCCTCTCTCTACCTCTCACTCTGGCTTTCATACAGACGCCAGAGCGCAGGCTGCTGCAGAACGCAAAGCCAGCAGGATTTTCTCTCCTTGCTCTGGATGAGCCGTGAAACCAAAGAGACAGTAACCCACTGAGAAGGAGAAAGACGTTATTCATGGAGGATCCGCAGAGGAGTACCTGACCCAAAAGCTGCAGTGTGTGTAGGTGAGTGCGTATTTGCCCTGCTGCTTATGTGTGTGTGTCCATGCTTGTGTGAGTTCACTGCAGAAGCAGCAGCACTGCAGATACATCAACCAGGGGCTCTGCTCATCCCTCTCCACCCTCCCCCCACTCTCCTCCTTCTTCTCCTAATCTCCTCTCCTCTCTTCTTTTGGAGCATCCATTAACTACTAGAGACTTTACCCATGACACAGAGAACAGGGTCTTGTATGTTGTGTGTGTTTGTGAGAGAGAGGAATTGCTCTGGCCACACCTGGACTTAGCAACTGCGGAGTGGATTTTTCCTCCCTCACAAGGGATGTGTGAGGGCTCTCATAATGAAAAACCAAACTCGCTTGGTATTTTTCAACTTATTTATAATAAACCTCCTCCTGCAGGTCACCATCTTGCTCTCTGAAACAGTTCTGTGGACTCTTAAGTGCACCAGCCCCTCCTCCGGGACCGGCCCACTTCCTCCTTACCTGCCCCTCATCCTCATTTAAAGGATAGGATGGACGGCTCTACGCGTCTGTGCTGAGGAGGCATCAGCGAGCAGCATTATGGGCACTTTGCTGGCCAGCATCCCAACCACCACCCCCTCCACCACCGATCTGCCACCACCACGCTGCCCCACCGGAACGGGCGCTCTCCCCAGCCCTGCTGATGGGCGAAGACACTGACGCCAACCCGACGCTCAACCACCGCGGCTTCCTCCCCGACCACAACTATGTGACTGAAGGTAAGACGATCAAAAAAGGAGGCTGTATGGTTCTGTATTTTTTAAAGCATGTTTTAAAGTCTGCCCATGTCCTTGTGTGTGAATCTATGAGTTAGAGTTCTGGCGAATGTGTGGAAGTGTGTGTATGCTTAGTTAGCCTGTTGGATAAAACAAGCTCAGGAAAGCTCCTAATCTTCTTTAAGCTCTGTGTTGTTCAGACAGCAACAAGAACTAGGGAGTAAAATACTCCTCTGCTAAATTGAACTGTATTAGGCAAGTTTTCGTCTCTTGAATCCCTCCTCTTGTACTGTTTTTTTTTCTTTTTCTTATATCATTTCATCTTCCAGCACCTTTCTGTTTTTTTTCGCTTTTGTAATCACTTTGCTGTCTTGTGTAACACATCTTTTTGTTACACTGCAGGGAAGAATTGATCTGACCTAGGTCTGAAAGTGTGTATGCTGTATGTCTCTGTTTTTGTCTGTATGTCAGAGACAGAAAATGGGAGAGAAGTATTTTTTATGTATCAATATCAAGAAAAAAATGCCATAAATAGAGTCGCAAACAGGTACTCTCTTTTGCGTTGCCCTTTTGAATAGAACAGGTGCAGGATTCATATTGTATTTATGGAGTATCACATCTGACACGGGGGTATATTAAAAAGTCCAGCGCACACACATGCCTAGTTATAAAATAGGTATTCTCTTTGGTTTGAGTTCCTTAACAGATGGATTATAACCCTGGATAACCTTCCCTCCCGCTAATCTCAATAACACCACTAATCTCACCTTCACACTAGCATCCCTGTCAGTCTGTCCTCAATCTGTTTCTTGGACTCAGCTCATTGTTTGCCCCGCCTCTCAGACCAGAAAAGTGGATTATCATTTGGGGGTCATGAACGTGTTTTGAGCTCATTTGGGATCCTTGTATCACTGCGTAAGGGGGATTAAACTTTCTTTTTCTGCGCTGTTATATCACTTCCTTCACACAGGAGCACACACTGTAGTCAGGGGAGAGCTGTAGTACTGCCTGTTGATTGTGTAACTGCTACTGTTTGTATTCAACATATTGCACTGATGAAGAGATTTAAGAATATCTGCGTGTGTGAGTGTTTGTCTTTGTTTGTCTCAGTCTGTGTATATCTTCTCTTAGACATACAGCATTTCCTTTTGTGCCTTTGTCCATTTCACAAAAGGATTTTTATGAAATAGTGGCTGAAAATCCGTCTTGACATCCATCATCAGCCATCCATTATTGCCATGGCAACAGTCCATGATGATAAACATGCTGCTTTTCATGCTTGGCCAATATGATTGACAGGTCGTCTCCACCCACCAATACTGGCAGTATTAATTATTCCACACATCTCAGGCAGACACAGACATTAGTCAGGGTGAATTGCTGATGAGCTCACACCAAGGTGAACACACCGCTGAACCCTGTTGTTTCGAAACGACTGTGCAACACATGGGCGTCCTGAAAAGAGACACAACTACTGATTGTGTTCTGAAAATCAATCATACAATAAGCCCCCCCCTTGACCAGAAAAGCGGATCATTTTCTGTTACAAATAAACACAATCATTTCATTACCTGCTCCTTCTTCTACATCAACCACAACCCCCCTACACCTTTTCCTCCATGTTCATCCCCCACCCTCCGTCCTACTCCCCAGTTCCATCCCCCACTGCCTCCCCCTCTCAGCATTTCCCCATCAGTCTGCTAATGCGACTCGCAGCATTGCCCGTTGCTGAAGTGGCACGTATGCCAAACAATTACCCAACAGTGTTCTGAAGGCTGCTCAAACACAATGTGCCTCTTTTTATGTGGGTGTGCGTGTGTGTGTGTGTGTGTGTGTGTGTGTGTGTGTGTGTGTGTGTGTGTGTGTGTGTGTGTGTGTGTGTGTGTGTGTGTGTGTGTGTGTGTGTGTGTGTGTGTGTGTGTGTGTGTGTGTGTATGTGTGTGTGTGTACATGCGTGTGTTAAAGAGACAGACAGAAATAGTGAGATGCTGCATGTGATTTTATACATAGGTGTATATTGATGTGTCTTCACCTTTCTTCATTTTATTTTAACCTGTGTTGCATTCATATTCACGTCTGTTTTATATGTGCAGAGCTGTGAGTGTATGCGTGTCTGCTGGGGTTTATGTCTGTTTACTCGCGTGTGCATACATAACAGTGTGTCTGTAAATCTTCCCGTGGGGATTCCCCTGTCCTTTAACTCCTACAGGGGAGTCATGCTCAACCTCCCTCTACCTCAGCTTCCCTCCCTTCCCTTTATCTCTTATTCCCCTCCTCTCACAGCTTTTGTTCGACTCAAAATCTTATGACTGGAGTCTCATATGCTTTAAGGATGGATGGATGAATAATAAAATAGGAGTATTTTATTATTATCAAATCAAACTTCAGACTTTAAATATTTTAGGCAGTTTTGTAAAGAAGTTTTGACCTATTCCAATACAGTATATCCATGTATTCATACTTTGTAACCCCATTGTGAATGTGTATCATCTACAAAAGTAGCAATGCTCATATGGAGATAAGGAAACATCTAGTTGTTGGGTTGCTGTGTTTTTGACAGAATTTATACTTCTGTAAGGTTTCATAACCTCAGAGGTTTAGGTTTTCTCAATTAACTGTGTTATGAGCAGTGAATTTAGGACCCAGATGCAGGACACAGAAACAGAGGGGTTGATTGGTAATGAGGTTTATTGCAGCAAATGGAGATGAAGAGGGGTTGAAGATTCCTGAGATTGGCAGAGTGAAGGGGAAGATGGCTGACCAGAGCAGAGGAGGGGTGTGAGCGTGGCTGAATGAGTGGCTGGGGATCCAGAGAGCAGGTTGAGGCAGATGGATGAGCAGGAAGGCAGGTGGGTGAGTCGTGATCCTGGAGCAGAGGAAAAACAGGATGAGAATCAAAAAAAACACAACTGGCACAAAAAACTTATTTTCTTTCTTTCAATATTCGATCTATTTAGAGTAGCCTGAGACGTAGTCTACCACAGTAGCTGAAACAACGATCTGGCGATGAGTGGGTGGAGAACCGGGGTAGATATACTGCTGAGTTGATGAGCTGATGGAGAGTAGGTGTGCAGGTCTGAGCAGGTGGATGCAATGAGCAGCAATCAGGAGGGAGCCATGACAAACTGTAGAGAGGAGCAATCCTGCTGCGATAGGAACTACAAAACAAAACAAAAATAACAAACACAAACTTTGAATCACAACCTCTTTACACCAACATGTCACTGGGCACTCAATGCAAAAGTAGGAAAAACAAGGAATGCTTTCAGACAAAGTCTTGGTATCATAGCCTCTGTAAACAGTATGTGTAATTATAAGGGTTTAAGGGACGTTAAAAGCAACATCTTGAATATTTACTAGCTTGTCTTCATTTCATTTATTGTCAAACTGCCCACCTGGTTCTCACACAAACTCAAACAGCACCCGGCTTTTATTACACATTTTAAATGAGTGACTTATCAAAAACAAAACTGACCAGGGGACTTGTGAAGATTGTCATTTAAAAATGGCCAATCAAGACACTTTAAGGCTCTGTCTTTCTCTGTCCATCCTGCATGTTTTGCTTATCTTCCTGCCAAACCCAACATATCAGTACATCATGTTGTATAGATACAAAAGTATCATATCTACATCATACATCCATCACTTTTTTTCTCTGGTGAGTACTCATGGCCAAAAGTGGTGATGCAGTAACTCAGTTCCTACCCTTAACCCACCCATCCCTGCTCCTTCCTTCCCCTCTGCTCCTCCTTATTGCCCTGCTCCCTCCTTTCCTCCTCCCTTCCGTCCTTGCTCCTCTTGCAGGGCTGCTCCTGGCTATAGCCTGAAGAGCTGCGCCCATCCTGTCCACCCCTCTCCACCTTGGAGTCCTCCCCCAGGATGTTGAGCCCCATCCAGGTCCTGTGCTCCGACATCACCACCCTTTCTCTGGAGCCCGAGCCGTTTGCCTCTTACACTGAAGGTGTGTGCTCTCTCCTCTTCCTTCCCAAAGGTCCTATCTCTTTCGCACAGTTTCCCCACATGACCCCAGAGTGACGTGTAAGAATGACTTGAAATGTGTCCCTGCGTGTGGGTGTCTAAATGTGAGAGTGTGTATCTGGGATTGGATTGAGTGTGTGTGTGTGTGTGTGTGTGTGTGTGTGTGTGTGTGTGTGTGTGTGTGTGAGAGGGATTAGTTTGAGTCACATGAGTTCTGTCTGGTTGGGTCTGAGTGTTAAAAATATCTGTAATATCACTTTATATCTTTCTGTCAGCCTCATCCTTTTTTGTATTACTATTTTTGCACCTGCCTTTTTTGTCTCAGTCGGCGTGCTTCAGTGTGTATTCTGCGTGCATGTGTGTGAGGGATTGTGATTGATATCTTTAAATAGCTTGACCAGACAACACCCAGTTTCCTTAAAAGCACAGCTACTCCAACATTTTCCTCATCACAACCATTCAGACAAACATCTAAAGACACACAGTCAAAAGCCCTGAACAAATGTACAGTGTGCATGTACTATATAGACATTGTTACGCACACACAGATGGGACTAAAAAGGATGTTTTGCTATTTACTAGTTCATGTTTTTTTATTAATTAAAACAAAATCATATCTCCCAAAGACTCTGAACTTCTGAAAAGCAGTAAACATATTCATCTGTGAAGGTGGATCCTGCCAATTTAAGCATTTTTGACTACAAAAAGACAATTCCTCAATAGCCAAATTCCCTTGCAGAATGATTTTTGTCAACTAATCATT
Organism: Tautogolabrus adspersus; assembly: GCA_020745685.1. NCBI lineage: Eukaryota > Metazoa > Chordata > Actinopteri > Labriformes > Labridae > Tautogolabrus > Tautogolabrus adspersus. The sequence continues at coordinate 17,806,137 of CM036540.1, forward strand.
ACTTTTCTATATAGAGAATGATTACTGTGACAGAATCTAAAAAGGGTGAGGAATTTCTGAATAGTGGATTTCATATTATTATTTATGGCATAATACTTTAACCGTAAGACAGTAGCACTATGTTGAGATTGGGTTTAAATCAGCAGCACTCATGATCTTTTGAATGTTAAGCGTTGTTCATACTTGCACTAAACACTTGAAATACTCCTGAAATTTCAGGATGAGCTGCATGTGTGAACACAAATAGTCAAATTTTTCACTCAGACTTTATCTGGAGTTTCTCCTGCCAACCCCCTAGTATTTTTCCCTGCATGAAGCTCAATTGAGCAGATTTTAGAATGCAGCAGGATATAATCAGGAGAAGGGATGCAGACGTTTATTCCCTGCAGAGGGGGCGCAACCATGGACTGTATGCACTCCATGTCATTCTTTTTACGTCATGTCTTGCCTCAGGAGACCCCCTGCCCCCCCTCCTGTCCGTCAGGGAGCGTCTGCCGCTGTGAGGTGCATGTGTGAACAACTAGATCAAGAGGATTTCAGGGGCAGTTTTCCTGAAATTCTCAGGACAGCATATTTGAAAACAGCTATAGCGTGAAAAACAAACAGATTGTTATTATTGATAAATCCCACAGCGCAGTTTTGAGAATTGATGCAGTTAGAAGACGTCTTTGAAGCTCTGCAGAGTAGGATTACAGGTGTAACTCACACTTGCAGCTGAAGCTGGTTCAGTTTGTGAGTCTAATTGTTTGTGTCCATAACCATTAGGCTCACATCAGCTCTGCTCCATTGTGCCGATGTGTGTTTGGAGAAATGGCAGATTCCCCGCTGTGCTGGGCTTAAATCACTCCTCTACACACATGTGCACCTCTAACACAAACACATGCACCTGTTTTTTTCCCAGATAACTACAAAACTGCTGGATAGGGATCAATTTAACGTCTCCCTCCGGCACTCTCTCCCCTCATCTCCTTCTCTCCCTCCTCTTCCCCTTCTCCCTCCATCCCATTTATTTCTCTACAGGGTAATTGAGTACACACACTTGTGCACACGTACACAGGACATACGGGCTGCTTGAGCAGCAGCATGCAGGCACACACACACACACACACACACACACACACACACACACACACACACACACACACACACACACAGACAGACATCTCCTGCTGAGTGCTGACTGGTCCTCGCTTTTAAGGAGTGTGTATTTGGCTCGGCTTTAATGGTCCGTGTTTACTCAGACCTAAGATATCTATAATTGGGACGGTTGGATGTCTACTCCCCTCTCTGTCCCCAAACCAGTATTACAAAAAAAAAAGAAAATCCCCCTCCCTCGATACTGCCTCCTCTCCTCTCCTCTCCTCTCCTCTCCTCTCCTCTCCTCTCCTCTCCTCTCCTCTCCTCTCCTCTCCTCTCCTCTCCTCTCCTCTCCTCTCCTCTCCTCTCCTCTCCTCTCCTCTCCTCTCCTCTCTCCTCTCCTCTCCTCTCTCTCCTAAAGGCTGCCTCATCCCATTTTCATTATTCTCATTATTAATTTCTCGAGCCCCAGATCACATATTCAGATTTATTGTTTTGTAAAACTAACTTTCTGACACTCTACTTTGTTCAGTCTAAAATCACTCCAACCATTACCATCTTTAGATCCCAAGGTGACATCTTAAAATTGTGATGGTTTTTTAACCATCATCCCAAAAATGTTCCCAAAAATGGTCATATAAAAATGATATAAAACATAGAATATCACAGCTTTATTAAAAGACGCTGGAATCAGCCTCCGGCGTAATGACTTACGAAAAACATTGATAAAGCACCTAGAACTGTTGCTGATGTATCTTCTATGTTGAGGTGCTGCTTTCTCTTTAAAAACTTCACAGTGCATTTGAGTGTTTGCTTGTTTGGTGTTCATCACTTGTGAGTGTGTTTAAAGGCTCTCTGTGTCATTGGGTTCATTCATGTTTGTGTGCTGTTGTTTTGTATTGATGTGTACTGTATGTGTGGGCGCCTGTACTTGCAGTCACAGCGTGCGTCCCTAGCTCCTGCAGCATCACAATGAGTCAGACAGGCCTGCTGATGCTAATGGACTGTCTGTTGGAGACAGCCACAGCTAACTTGCTATACTGTAGCACACGCACACTCTCACATCCACACTACAATACATTGACTTACAGCTTGAGCTCTTATGATTAACCTTGTTTCTGCAGTAGTTTGTATTATCGCTCTTTTTATTCTGTCTGCTGTGTTTTTTCTAATAAAGAGCATCAGAGAGCCAGATGGGTGTGTAAGCTATGTGTGAATGTGTGTGTGTGTGTGTGTGTGTGTGTGTGTGTGTGTGTGTGTGTGAGTGTCTACTAGTAAAAGGGAGAAGAAAAGAAAGATGAAGTGGCTTCAGGTTGAGAACAAACAGAGCATGAGAGAGGAGAGTGTGTGCTCCATATTTTATTCAGCTTCATTGTGTGCCCCTCATCGTGTATTGCTTAGCTTAGCTCTTTCTCTGTGTGACTTTAGTGGAGATTAATCTGTTAATTTGTAAACACAGAACATCAAGCACACATATTATATGTATCTTAATCTTTATGTTAAGCTGCCTGGTGTGCATGGTTAGTTTGTATTTTTTAAGTTTCACTGCATGTGTAGGTTGTTTTTTTTTATAAATGAGTGTCATCAGTTTTGAGTATGCATTAATTATGTGCACATCCTCAAGTTGGACCCCAGCTCCCTCTACATCTCCTGATATTAATTTATTAATTTAGTTTGTGAGTGGACAAAACTGCAGCACCATAATTATTCTTCAGCACTCCTTCCTGCGAGAATTGGATTGATGAATCCCACTTCCTCCTTTCCACCAGATTGCCTTATACGGCTAACCGCTACGAGTACTGCTGTTACTGGTTGGCTCTGCCTGTTTCCATGGCAACCCCCTGTTCACTGAAGGACCACCCCCCCACCCCTCTTCTCTCCACCTCCCTTTTTTTTTCCATCCTTTCCATTCTTCCACTACCAGCATCACCACCAGTTCATACAATCTAACCTACAGCCAGGCGGCAGAGTGCAGTGGGGGAGGGATGAGGTGGAGAGAGAGATGAATGTGGATGAACAATCAAGAAGAAAATAAGAGAGTGAAATGGGCAGAAAAAGAATCTTGGGACAAGAGATGAGAGATGGGTAAAAACATCTATGTGTGTGCGTGAGGGGGGGGGGGGGGGTCTAGGGAAAGCCTGAAACCAAAATTGAAACTGAAAATAAAGACACATCTACAGTGACCAAGAAATCATAAAACAGTGTAATGACTAGTGAAAAAAACGATGGAAAGAGAGAGACAGAGAGTGGTAACCAGTAATACATGAAGTGTGTGACGACCAGAGAGAATGAGGTTGTGTTGGAGTCGTGAATGAGGAGCAGTCCCTGCCTCCCTTCATCATAAAATCTCTCTCCCAAGGCCACCGCAGAATGGATGAGAGGCTACAGCTTTGAATCAGTCAGACCCTCAATAATACACTCTATTTTTATAGACAATGTTTTGTTGAAAAAGGAGCTCAGTGGACTCAAGATTGTAAAATGAGTCTCATTTTACAATCAAATTTGGTGGTCAGTGGTATTTGAGTTTTTGCTTTACAAATGTGTCTGTGAGGCAGAATGGGTTTGTAGGCTTCAACACAGTCAGTCTAAATGCACTTTGTTCATCTGCCTGTAGATGGTACAGCTTCCGTCTCCATTTCCTTCAACATAATTTGGAAATAAGCCTAAGAGGACCTAATAAGAGGGCTTTGGTTTGAAGAATTCATTTTTCTTCACTGTTTTTATGGTACATCAGACACAATGTATGAAGGTAGTTTTTCTTTGTCTTTGATTCTCTTTATACCAGGTCAGTAGTCCCCAACCTCTCTCCTTGGAGCACCCCCCTACTTAAAGACTGTATAGGACCCAGGACCCACATGAAAAAAAATTGATGTAGAAAGGTGTCATAAAAGTTGATAGTTTTCTTTAAAACATGAATGCGACTGACTAAAAGAGCTTTCACACTTGCAGAAAACTCCTGAAAAACTCTGGATATTTCCAGGAGAAGCTATACTGTATGTGTGAATGCAAACAGCCGAAATTTTTGCTCAGCTCAAACCAGGAACTTCTCCTTCCAGACCCCTAGTATTTTTTCCACAGCAAATCCGTATGAGCTGATGTGAGAACACAGCTGGATATTATACTGAGAATTTAACTCGATCCAATGGGAGAGGGTAGTGATGTTTCTAAAATGTGACTGCTGCACGTTGCATAGAGTGTATGCACGGGACCGCTACGATCTCTGTGCATGTAATTAAACGGCTGCATTTCTGTTCGCCACTATGTTCTTCTCCGCTCTTTTGTTGATGTTATCATTCCGTTGAACTACATGTAGCATTGTTGTAAAGGAAAATATTCCTATTATAGCCTCATATAGCAGACTCTGTTGCTGTGTCAGCTACTTCCGCGTCTTATTTTTTAACGTCTTACCTCAGGAGACCCCCCGACCCCCCTCCTGTCTGACAGGGATAGTCTTCAGCTGTAAGGTGCATTTGTGAACAGCAAGGTTTGGAGAATATCAGGAGCAGTCCTTCTGAAATTATCCAGATATTTTTAGGAGTGCATATGTGAAAACGGCTTAAGTAGCCTGATGCTTTTGATTGAGGACAGACCCTTTAATGAACAATTCAGTAAGTGTGTTATCATGATTTTAAATAGCCCCTCTTTGATCTTTAGCACTCCCAATCAGGGGGCTTTTACCCCATTTTGGGGACCAATGTACTAGGTCTTTGTCTATGCTTGGCAGTAATGGAGTCAATTGCATAAATGACATCTAAAGCATTTTTGTCCGCTATTTTCTATACACTTGCAATGTGCCATAGCAAGACATTGTCTTAAAAAAAAAAAGTTCTTGCAGAGCGAAAACAATTGAAGCTCTCTTATTCGTCTGATTGCATATCCATGTTGTAACTGTTTGTTCAGGCGCAGATAGCCAGAACGCTTCCTATAAATGGCTTCATAATTAGTTCACTGATGTAATCATAGTAAAGGATTTATATAAATATAGCAGCAGACTTACTGCCACAAACAGCAGCAGCTAAACTGCTGAACTAAAACCTGAACAAGTCCCTGGATCCTTCTGTTGGTGATTATAAAGTTAAGAGAACAGCAGAGGCTTTTTGATGGAGAAACATTGAGAATGTGTTTTTTTGTAACTGTGGTTGATTATGATCATCTTGTAGGACACCGCTATGACTGCAATCATCATGGTGGTCAGCTCCACCAGCAACTCACTGTCATTAACATAGCTGTCTTATTTATAAGTATGAAAACTGTTCATCCAAGGATCTGGAACTTCACTTGGCTGAATATTTAGCTCACTTCTGATGCTTGGACATATTAACACATTAGTGTTTTAAAGATAAATTAGGTTAAATGGTGGCAGAGAAGCCTGATTGATGTTAGAATATAAAGCAGTTTGAAATAAAGACCTTGTAAAATATCTACACACGATGATCCATTTGTCACTTTTATTCGAGCCTGAACACAATGGGATTTTTGTGGCAGACATTAATATCAATTTTATGGGGGGCAGATTCAAAGATCACATATATATGTCAAATAGTGTGATTTTTTTAGCTTTGGATTATGTACCTATTTCTACAGATAGATACTGTAAATTTAACTGCTCTGTTTGTCCTAGTTATTGAGTGTTTAAATGTTTTTATGTTACTATGTGTATCTGAGGAGACTAAGACAAATGTTCAACTTTGGTGGACAATACATGTTTATTCTATTCTGTTGTATTTAAAACAAATAACTTTATTTAGAATAATTTAAAAAAAATTATATATTCTCTTATAATTCTAGTGGGGATGACTCTGCTGTGATAGTCTGAAATGTGCTGCAGACAGAGCTGAACGTTTTTCAAACAATGATTTTTAAGGGGTTCTGCTGTACATAAAGGCACCATACCTGAATAATCTTAAAAGGCATTTCTTCAAATGGCATATAGAGGATAAACGCATGTCATAGCAATCATTTTATATCCATCCATGGTCATGGTTTTTCTTGTTTTAAAGGCCCAGCAGACTAAAAGGCAAGCCGTCCTAGTTTGACAATTTTCAACATTGATTCATGTATCTCTACATGCTTTTTGTCCGTTCAGCTATGGCAATTGGGACAAATGATACTTTTGATGACACTGCTATTATTGATTCTGCATGTCGGCAGTCTCAGTTTTCTTTGGGGAGGAAAAGGCCTGCACAGGATTTCCCCAACATCCCATCTGTTTTATCATTGTCAGTTAGTCTGTATCAGTCTGTCTGTCATCATCACATGATGACATTTGAAATTATTTGAACAGCAGCCTGTGTATCTTGTTTTCTTTCATGTGAGGCGTAATGTTATTTAACATGTACTTTTATTCCTGCTAATGGACATATTACTTTGATCATATTGCAACTTTCTTCAATCAATCAAGCTTAACCCCCTCTCCACCACCACTGCCACCACCACCACCACCATGACTACCAACAACAACACCACCACGACTACCACCACCAACTCCAACACCACCATGACTACCACCACAACTAACACCACCACCACGACTACCACCACCAACACCACGATTACTACCACCAACACCAACACCACCACCACGACTACCACCACCAGCACGATTACTACCACCACCACCACGACTACCACCACCACCACCAACACCACCACGATTACTACCACCAACACTACCACCACGACTACCACCCCCACCACCACGACTACTACCACCACCACCACGACTACCACCACCACCACGATTACTACCACCACCACCACCAACACCACCACGATTACTACCACCAACACTACCACCACGACTACCACCAACACCAACACCACCACCACGACTACCACCACCACCACCACGATTACTACCACCACCACCACGACTACCACCACCAACACCACGATTACTACCACCAACACTACCACCACGACTACCACCACCACCACGACTACAACCACCACCACGACTACCACCACCACCACGACTACCACCAACACCAACACCACCACGACTAACACCACCACCACGACTACCACCAACACCACCACGACTACCACCACCAACACCACCAACACCAAGACTACTACCACCAACACCACCACCACGACTACCACCACCACCACCACCACCACCACAATGACTACTACCACCAACACCAACAACACTACCACCAACACCACCACCACCACAATGACTACTACCACCAACACCAACAACACTACCACCAACACCACCACCACCATCACGACTACCACCAACACCAACAACACTACCACCAACATCGCCACCATCACCACCACCACCACCACCACCACCACTACCACCACCAGCATCACGACTACTACCACCAATACCACCAATACCACCAACACCACCACCACCACCACGACTACTACCACCAACTACACCACCACGACTACCACCACCTCCAACACGACCACCACCACCACGACTACTACCACCACCACCAACATCACGACTACTACCACTAACACCAACACCACCAGCAGCCCCTGAATCCTTTTTGTAAGACTAAGCAGTGTAGCCGATTATTTCAGTTTGGAGGCATATCATATTGATGGCTCTGACAACTGGAGCTAATTCTCAAACCTGTTCAGTCGTATAGAGTGTCGAACAAAGAGCAGTGAAATGAGCATAAATAGAAAGGACATTAAAAGATTACACGAGTATTAAACCAGATTCGAGCTTCAGATATCACAAATGTCATGCATTTTATAAGTCTGCATGGAAAAGTGTCCTCTGTTTCACTTCCTGTGTATTGTTTGGTTCTGAAAGGTCCTCTGAAAGCAACGTGGCAGTAAATGTTAAGTGTTTAATATTGTGCTCACTCACATATCAGTGTTAGTCACTGAGTCATACTGTGTTGTTGTCTCAGGACAAGTGATGTGTTTGAATGTCCTGAGAAATGATATCTCATCACTAATGCAAATTAAACCCCGAGCTGTGCGTACACTTGAAGACACTACAGAATAATAAGTATTCGTATACATACACACATAAAACCCACTCACGATGAACTCACGTGACTGTGTAATCTGGTGTGACTGGAGTGTCAGAGTGTGCGTCACTGTGTATGTGTCATACTGGAGCACAAATAACACCTGTGCCTCCTGAAACAGATGTATGTGTGTGTGTGTGTTTTTGTTTCTCTTTTTACTGTTTTGTGTTTTTTTTGGATAGATATGTGCTTTAAAATATTTCTTTTAAAGCTTAAGCACTGTTACAGAATACTTGTGTTCGTGATCAAATATTGTGTTATTCTTCATCTTCATTTGCATATTTTAATCCACTTACTCGCTAATGCTTTGACTGTTTACTCAGTTATACAGTTTAGAGTCAGATAAACAGATTATATCGATGAATGATGATGTGTGCTCAATTAGCTAATGGCTGCTCGTTCTCTGTCTGAACTTGTCATTCCTACCTCTCATGCTCCATCTCTTTTTCTCCCCCTACCTCACTCTCTTTCTCCTCCCTCCATCTGTGTCTCTCCCTATGTCTCTCCCCAGCTGATATTATCTCCACTGTTGAGTTCAACCACACTGGAGAGCTCCTGGCCACAGGGGACAAAGGGGGCCGAGTGGTCATCTTTCAGAGGGAACCTGAGGTAGACACACACACACACAAACACACACACACACACACACACACACACACACACACACACACACACACTCGTACGCACAAAAATATCATTTTTCATTCCAGCTCCGAGAGCAGTAATGAACACACAGCGTTCCCCTCCAGCTACAGTCTAGATTGATTGATAAATAGTTAATTCTCCTGCTGTGTCAGAGACTGTATCTTTATAGCTGTGCAGAGTCTGGGCCATGCTTTTTCTTCACTTTATCAAGGTGATTGTACTTCTGTACACATCTATCCTGAATTTCAATGTTTTTCTCCTTTTCTTTCCACAGAGCAAAACTGAGCCTTTCTTCCAGGGAGAGTACAATGTCTACAGCACCTTTCAGAGCCATGAGCCGGAGTTTGACTACCTTAAGAGTCTGGAGATCGAGGAGAAGATCAATAAGATCCGATGGCTGCCTCAGCAGAACGCTGCTCAATTCCTCCTCTCCACCAACGGTAAGAGACCCTAAACACACATACATGCATCCCAGAAGAGTCAGGAGAGAGTGGTCGGTTGATATTTTGTGGTTTCGTTTTTTATTTAAACCAGATATCAGGAGTTTTTAAGTTCCTTATTTCAGAAATCAGATTTTCCCCTCACCTAAAGGGAGAAAAGTTGCATCATGTTTGTGCAATACATAAGGAGTTTGCCTCAGATAAGAGGCCCATCCTCAGTTTACGTCAGAGGTTATGACCATATAGGAAAGTCTATAGATTTTCCCTGAGCGCCCTGTTATTGATTTATTTAAGTACTATATTATTTATGATTGAGGGTATGAAAAATGGAGGACTTGCCTCAGCAGTTGGGTTAATGCTGCTGTCATTTTGTTCCATTATCAAACAGAGACTTTGTGTGTATGACTGCTGATAAAACAAAACCTAACTAACCCCTCATTTTGAGTCCCCTCTGCTATTCAGAGCTGACAGTTTGAAGTGTGGTGGTGGATTAGCCGTTTCTTTAAATCATAGGTTTTCATGTCAAGTGCCTGGAAGAATTCTAAAACAGCTCTTTTCTTTTTTCATTTTTTAGCTTCTAGTTTTGAATTTGAGATGAAATTATATTTTTAGACTCCTGAATGTTTAATCACATCTAATGTGAGTAACCAGATAGCTCCTTCACCTCAGAACATCAACTACTAAGTCTTTGCATTTGTTACACCGACCCTTACTTTGTATGTGTTCTTATATCATACCTAATGGGCCTGTCTGTTTCCCAGATAAGACCATTAAGTTGTGGAAGGTGAGTGAACGAGACAAACGGCCTGAGGGATACAACCTGAAAGATGAGGAGGGTCGTATCAAGGATATCTCCACTGTCACCTCCCTACAGGTAATACCGTCTGTCTGTCTGTCTGTCTGTCTGTCTGTCTGTCTGTCTGTCTGTCTGTCTGTCTGTCTGTCTGTCTGTCTGTCTGTCTGTCTGTCTGTCTGTCTGTCTGTCTGTCTGTCTGTCTGTCTGTCTGTCTGTCTGTCTGTCTGTCTGTCTGTCTGTCTGTCTGTCTGTCTGTCTGTCTGTCTGTCTGTCTGTCTGTCTAGCAATCCTCCGTCACACAGTAAAAAAAATAATAATGGAGTCAGTTGTACAACATATCTAGGTCAGTGGGTACAGATGTGTTTGCATGTGCAAAAATGGGTCAGTGGCACACTGATTCAAGTCTACAAATGCTTGCGTTAGTGGGGGTGGAGAAAACCTTGGTTTCCAGCTGTGCACATCTGCAACACAACATCTACATCAGTCAAAGCATTGGTGTTCGTATGTGTGGGGAATTCTTGGTCATTTGTGCGCAGTGTCCTTCTTTGCAAAGGTGAAGAACATTTTTGTGTATGGCAATGGTACTCCTACTGTGCTGCATGCACACAACGCCACCACACATTTAAGCCGTGTATAAAAATGTAAATCAGGCATTGGCGATTTAATTGTGTTTTAATGCAAATGTCCAGATATGAAAATTCAAATACATGCGCTTTAAATCAAATTCACTGAATGGGATCTTGATCTTTCTTTCAACTGAGCATGTTGGGATTCTAGCAGTCATTTATAATTGATGTCAAGGGAAGCAATGCATTAATTATTTATACATGATACAATAAAACAATTCAAATTTAATCAAATGGCTGTATCTTGACAATCCTTTTTCTCCTAATCAGTGACATGGGATGATAAACTGCTCTGTTTTAGGTGCCAGTGTTGAGGCCGATGGACCTGATGGTGGAGGTGAGCCCACGGCGGGTCTTTGCCAACGCCCACACCTACCACGTCAACTCCATCTCCGTTAACTCCGACTACGAGACCTACATGTCAGCTGATGACCTGAGGATCAACCTCTGGCATCTAGACATCACTGACCGCAGCTTCAGTATCCTTTGTGTGGCCATGCTGTGCATGATCTGTAAGGAAAAAGAGGAGAGATACATTAGCAATCATGCTAGAATTAGGATGAGCACACATTCACAAACACATGTAAAAGCAAGGATAGATTTATTAAAGCGCAAGGACACACACAAAGAATGCATACATTAACACACATAGGTGTGTATACAAGCTCCCTGCCCACACACACACACACACACACACACACACACACACACACACACACACACACACACACAAAACAAATTCACACGTTGCACATCCCACTTTGTTGTATAAAGAAATGCACACAGGCACACTGCGATGGGGGAGGGGAATATTATTCTTGAGAGTGAAAATCTAGCTTAATGAATAATTCAAAAGCTGCATAAATATTTCAGCTCCTTTCAGAGTTCTAATCCAGCTCAATAGGACACAGTACAGTCACATCCCTGACCCAGACAGGATTTATGATATTACAATTTATCTGAATATAGAATTACTTTCCTCCCAACAATCCCCTGAAGATAGATTTAAATTGGTTTGCTTTATTTCTTTTATACATGATTAACACTGTGTTGGAATATGTATATGTATGTATGGTGATTTTGTGTGTTGATCATGGCCATGCTTGGGGTCCGACATGAATTCTGTAGTAATTAGGATCAAACTGAATGTATTAATGAATAAAGTTCAGATGAGGCTGAATACATTAATACTTAGTTTATACAATAAGGTAGATTTCAGCAGGCCCCAGGATGTTAATACTCTTTGTTGTTTTGCTGAGCGATGCTCCCTCTCAGACATCGTGGACATCAAACCAGCCAACATGGAGGATCTGACAGAGGTGATCACAGCGGCTGAGTTTCACCCCCACCACTGTAACCTGTTTGTCTACAGCAGCAGCAAAGGCACCCTGCGTCTCTGTGACATGAGAGAAGCAGCACTGTGCGACAAACACTCCAAATGTGAGTCAACTTTTGAGCTGAACTGAAGAGTACTATCTCCAGAAAGGTTGAAGTGTCTGATACTGACGGCGTTTTATGTTTAAGCTCAAGAACTCAGAGAAGGGGTTGAGGCCAAATATTTGTCCAAAAATATGGCTAACATATTTTAGCTTTGCTAGCAGCAAGACTCCAGGATGGCCCACCTTTTCGTAAGACAGTGGATCTTAATAACTTTGGTGATCCTCAGATTTTGCTCTCGTGCCACCATGTTTTTTTTTCATTGCGTGTTTTGAGTAGAATGTTTTAAGTATAGTGGATGAATGGACAGGACACTTGCGAAACATGATTTAATGCCCCCCTGCAGGACACTTTGGGGATAACATAAAACAAAACAGCTTTAAGAGACCTGTTTAAGTTTAATTTATTTATCTGGTGTTAGGTAGTATTTCTCAGGGTTAGACACTTTATATGGAGTATTCAGTTTGCAGTTAAATCTCAGGTATGTTTATTTATATGAAAGTAAATCATCCAAAATGAAAAGTGTAAGTTATTAGATATTTCTCTTTTTTTTATTCTCAAGAATGAGTCACCTGTGCAGTGCACCTATGATTCTCCTTGAAGTACTCCCCCCCCAAAAAAAACATACAGAAATCTACTTTTTTTGGTGTACCTGTACCTGTATGTCTGTGTACCTGTGTTTGGCCTCTGGTGTAAAAGCCATCTACCTCCCTCTCCTTACTTTGTCATCATCTGTTCTCTCCAGTGTTCGAGGAGCCCGAGGACCCCAGCGCCCGCTCCTTCTTCTCTGAGATCATCTCCTCTGTGTCAGATGTCAAGTTTAGTCACAGCGGACGCTACCTGCTTACCAGAGACTATCTGACGGCTAAAGTCTGGGACCTGAACATGGAGAGCAAGCCCCTGGAGACTTACCAGGTGTGTGACTGAGCATGTATGAGAAGTATTAAAGAGAGTTAAATACAAACGACTGATGCAGGGATGTAAGATAAGATAAGATAAACTTTTTATTGAGCCCCATTGGAGGAAATGTAGTTGTTACAACAGCTCAAAAAGTTAAAAACAATTATATTTACAGTAAATAAAAATCAGAAGAAAGATAGTCATACAATAATACTATAAATATACACTATGTACCATTTATTTTAATTATTATAATTATGCCTATCAATATAAAACAAAACAAAAAACGTTATGATCTTACTTTGTCCACATAGCCTTCCTGATGTCTGCCTCAGCCTTAGAGTAACTCACACTTACAAAGTGTCTATGCATGTGTGTATGTGCGTGTGCTCGCAGCTGCCGCTGCATCAGGACGGGGCATCGCGCTGGCCTTGATCACCAAAACCCTCAAACTGATTTTTTAAGTTAACCAAATACAGGATATCTGTTCCGCTGGCCAGAAAGGAAATTGTATATTTAAATTAGGGCACTCTTTCTATAGAGGGCAAAAAAGCATTTGCTCATCGCCTTTTTTTTGTCTATGTGTGCACGTGCCTGGACAGAAGAATTCATATTTGCCTTCAGGCTCAGTTAGCCTGTAGCTTCACATTGCATATAAACTGACACAGAATGGCCGTGATCTAAAAACGCTTACTTGACATTTAAATAAGCACTGAGTAGGCTATGTTATTCTTCTTTTGTCTAGTCCCTTGACTTAAATAGCTTTTATAGGAAAGGGGATCAGCCGTCCATGTAAACACGATGTAAATACAGCTCTGACAACAACACAGCCAGCCAGACTCGCGTGTCTCATTCATTGTAGACAGTCATGACTCAGAGAGATATGTACATATGATATACTTGATTTATGCTGTATTTATGTGTAAAATGTTTCACATTCTTCCTTTAAACCTATGTTTTCCTCATTTTACTAAGTCATTGTGAACAGATGAGAGAGATGTGTATTTTATGTAAAAATGAGAAAGTTATTATAAACCAGTTAAATGACGAGTTAATCAATAACCAGATGTGTTTAAAGCAGAAGCTGGAGTTCAGTTGGGTCTTCCAAACAGCTGACCTGAGAGCTCAGCCATCGCATCAAAATGTTATTAAAGTTCAGTTTGATTTATGCAAATGTTGTGAAAGGCAGCCAGAGTCTACCTGTTTGATTAGCTACTGTGTGTTACCTAATGGCTCATTGCTTTAGTGACATTTAAGCTTCCCGTTCAGACCATCCTAAACACCTTTTATTGTGTTTGGGGAAAAAAAACTTCAGGAAGCAGCTCAGAGCTTTTCTTCTTTTATGTTGAAAACCAAAACTAATTTAAAAAAAGATGTCTGACTCGTAAATAATCTCCCCTTAGTTTAGCTAATTGTTGCACAAATGTGAACATCATCACCAACTTTTTTCTAGTTGTAAAACTTTTTTAAGTCTCAGAATCCTAAAGACAGACCCTAATCCTCCATGACAAGGTCTTAGTCAAACCACACCCATGGGATATTTGGAGTGATGTGTAAGACTGTCCTTCAACATTATTAAAACATAATCTGAGGACTGATCTTTTGGATTCATGGTGTTGGTCCCTTTAAGTGACTGTCCTTGTAGCTTATTGGGATACTCTGTTGATTTTATTCTGTTCTCCTCAGAATCCAATATAACGTATTTTTTGGGGGGGATTTATTCTCAAACACAGTCCAGTCAGATTATTAAGCAAAGCGCCCTCTATCAAACCAACAATTACATTTTCACTTCCTACTACACTACTGTGTGTCCAAACTGTGACTGGACTTAACAGCCCCTTTACTGAAACATAGAGTGGTCTTCCTGTAAATATGTATAATTGGAAACAGACATGAGTCATGGGCTGTAGGTTGTCTTTCAGAATCAAAGTACTTATTGATGATTAAATTTTTCCTAAACCTTTTAAGGATAACTGGATTGATTACTTGCCAAAAAATGCACTTCATCTCATCAATGCAGCGTCGCCAAAAAAGAAGAAAAACTACTGCAGCTGTATGCTCTTAAAAGTTTATTTAACTTTGAACTATGATCTGAGCGTGTCTGACAGATTACAACATGCGTGACACACACTTACACAGTTGTTTATTATCGTACCTTATATCTGGGATGAAGATTAGTCTGGCTTGGCATGCTATTGAAAATGTAGATGTACAAAAAAACTACGCTTATAGTAAGAGCGTGCTATGTTTTATCTACACACTGTAATTCTCTTGTGTTTCCTCTAAATGTTTACTATAGACTACACAAGCTTCTGTACAGTAGCAGTGTATATATATATACTGTATATATAAACACCTTTTTTTTCAGGATGTGTTTAGGATTCTTGCTGCAGGCGTGTGGGTGAACATGTGTGTGTGTTTCTGCCTGACGTGTGAGAGCCCATGAGGCAGCCAGGAGTGGGAGGCTGAGACGCACCACAGCTATTTATAGGCTGCCGAACCTCCACTCGTAAAGTGAAGGAGGGAAGGAGGGAAACCTTACACAGCGTCCGACACCTAGATCTGCAATGCAGCACAGGGAGGGAGGAAGAGGGGAGAGGGAGGGAGAGAGGGGTGAGGGTTTTGGGAAGGAGTGGTGATGAGGGGTGGGGAGAAGAGCGAGGAGTGGGCAGAGTTTGTTAATGAGAAGATGTGGATGAGATTGAATAAAGTAAACAGAGGGGTATGCCAGAGCTTAAAGGCTCTTATTTTGGTAAATGTGCACTCTTTTACTGCTTGAATGAAAATATAATCCATGAGGAGATGAGGCACGCTTCTGTCAATCAGAGATGATGAAGCAAGGAAAACAATAGAACAGAAGGCTACATTTAACTTAGCTGACGGTGTATAATTCCCCCCAGAAGAAATACCCACAGGGGAAAACCAGAATGTCACCGGGTTTGATGTACAACCATGAGCCGACCTCAGCTTGACCGTTTATTGATCGTAGGCGACTGTTGACTGCTGACTTTATGCAGAATGTTAAAGCTGGGGGCTTAATGCAGAGCACGGCGGCTGAAGGAAGGTGTAGATTTCCAACCCTTGCATCACTGAGCCAACACAGTGCTGACACAGGCGGGTCGGATGAAAGCACGGGGGAAAAGAGTTATTAGTCAGGGAAAATGTGTGTGTGTGTTAACGTGTGTGTTCACATGTTTGTCTCTGTTATCGCGCCCTCGGTGGGTTTGGATGTTAATGGATTTACTGATATGGAAAAGGAGTTTAGATGAAAATGGACTCCTGGCCCTCGTATTGCTTAGGGCAGGATGATCAGTCTTATCAGAGCCACCTTCAGGGAGGTTTGTGTTACAGCTTACCAGCCTTCATTGTGTTTAATTTGGACTGAGCTTAATTTGTCTGTCTGTGTGTGTGTGTGTGTGTGTGTGTGTGTGTGTGTGTGTGTGTGTGTGTGTGTGTGTGTGTGTGTGTGTGTGTGTGTGTGTGTGTGTGTGTGTGTGTGTGTGTGTGTGTGTCTGTCTGTGTGTGTCTGTGTGTGTGTGTGTGTGTGTGTGTGTGTGTGTGTGTGTGTGTGTGTGTGTGTCAATCAGTTCTCTATTTACAGTTTGCATAGAGTCAAAACCTGAAGAAGCTGCATGCTGTACTCATTTTCCATCAAAT
The DNA here is from genome assembly GCA_020745685.1 of Tautogolabrus adspersus. NCBI lineage: Eukaryota > Metazoa > Chordata > Actinopteri > Labriformes > Labridae > Tautogolabrus > Tautogolabrus adspersus. The sequence continues at coordinate 17,822,725 of CM036540.1, forward strand.
GAATAAATCTTTATGTTTGTGCTCCTTCAGGTCCACGATTACCTCCGCAGCAAGTTGTGTTCTCTTTACGAGAACGACTGCATCTTCGACAAGTTTGAGTGTGCCTGGAACGGCTCTGACAGGTACCTAAAGTGTCTCAAAGCCTGGATGTGGTGCGTTTCTGTACCTATAATAACCAAACATCTTCAAGATGATAACATGCAAACAAGCTCTTTCATATTGTGTGTGGTGATTTATCATTAAGGTAGAAGAACTAGTATCTTAAAGAGCAACTTGCAGGTTGTGCACATAAATACAGGACTAATACAGGATTGCATTCCATGTAGAGTTAGGAACGGAGCATGCCAGACAGATAGACTGACAGACGGATCTGTTCCTTTCCTCCATAGATCATCTGTATCTATACTGTAATCTATTACAGCTGTAACGCATAAACTGTCATCACCTGGTGGAATGACATGAGAGGTTTTAAGCTGAAGATATTTACGAGACAATATGGGAAATATTAAATCAGTCAATAGATTACTTTACGAAGAAAGAGAGAGAGGGGGGGAGGAAGGGGAGGGAGAAAAGGTGGCATACAGACAGACTGAGAGAGACAGAGATGAGTGAGAGCAGGTGATGATAGGGCCTGCAAGTTCTCCTTTAGATGAAGATTTTAAGCGCATAGATTCAGAGGTTTTCCTCCTTCAAAATGTTCAGTAACGGTATATTTTCCCATAAAAAGAGTCCTCCAGGTTGCTGTATAATCCTGGGACTTAAAAGGGCACAAATTCAGAACTGTTTCCTTAAAAAAAAAAAAAAAAAGGATTAGAGAGAAAACAAATTGTTTGTATGACTCTGGTTCTAGGCACCAAAGAAAATAAAAACTGGATCCTTTATCTTGTAAGCTCATAAAGGTATCTCCTATTTTCCAGCAATAACCGGATCAGGATCTCATAATTATGAGATCTTTTCTCGTAATTATGAGATCCTGATCTGTTGATTACAAGATCCCCCTTCAGCAGGGATGCATTTCAAATACACATAAGGACGGATGGTAGATGTGCAGAGGGTGCTGCACCACCCCTAAGTCAGGCAAAATGAAAGCCATAATCTTACTCTTTCATCGTTGTGCACACGAGGGGTTTTGGAGAGGTTTTAATGTAATCACAGTCATCAAGATGTCTGATCATCCTATCAGATAGAGAAGCATACCTAGATGTTTCCCAGGAATGTTTAATTTTAGTTGATTATCCTTTTACTAACTTTAACCAGCCTCAAGAGAGAGAGCTCCTACAGACCAGCGAGACGGAGGGAATGTGCATTTACACACAGAAGTGGAGGGACAAGAGACAGAAGTGAAAAAAGGGCTTTAGACTGTAGTTACTGTACCCTTAACTGTAACCCTTACTCTCCTTTTCCTTTTGTTCAGTGTGATCATGACCGGAGCCTACAACAACTTCTTCCGCATGTTCGACCGGAACACCAAACGCGACGTGACCCTGGAGGCGTCGAGAGAGAGCAGCAAACCCCGGGCCGTCCTGAAGCCACGGAGGGTCTGTGCCGCCGGGGGAAAGCGCCGGAAGGATGACATCAGCGTGGACAGCCTGGACTTCACCAAGAAGATCCTGCACACCGCCTGGCACCCCAACGAGAACATCATTGCCATTGCCGCCACCAACAACCTGTACATCTTCCAGGACAAACTAAACTCTGAGATGCATTAACTTAAGGATGTCAGCGTCTGATTGTGACGAGTTTACACCTGAAAACAAAACTATGCCAGAATGTACACATTTACAGCCACACACACCCAAAGGAATATGCCTAACACATACACACAAAAACACAACTAGGTCTACTCTTACACACTCCCAGCCTCCCAGGACTGAAAGGACCTAAAAAAGGGCTAGAAAGGGAACAGGCTGGATTACACAATGGATTATGGATTGCAAAATAGTTCCAACAGTGGATTTCTTGATTGTTAACCCCTGGATTGTGCTTGATGGTGTGTTAATTGCTACAGTTCTTTGGACTGGAGAGACGTTTACATGTATGTCTCCACCTCTCCCTGCTCCTCTCCTTTCTGTATTTGTGTGCTCGGGCAAAGCCTATTCTTATCATCTGCCCACTGTTTTGTGTTGCAGAAACCCTTCGTGGTTGTCTACCAGCGGTACTGATGAAAAAAAAGGGGCATTTACGTAACTCGCTGTTTGTTTAATTTGAGATCAGCTTTTCCTTAACTCGTTTTTCCCTCCTAACATATTGTTTAATAATGTTTTAGATTGTAATTTTGATGAGAATGAGGGTTTAAAAAGATGTGTGTGATGTGAAAGGATGAACTTGGGACCCCTCCCCTCAAACCAAGTGCACTCAGATGCCTCTGAGCTCTACTGGACAGTGTTCAGAGAGCTAAAACAGCCACCGCCCTGCAGAATAAAGCAGAAGTGAATAGATGATTTCACCACAGCCTACTATGAGGACACACACTCATATCTGCTCCTCACACTGTGTTTCAGTCCTTAATGTTTCCTCTGCTGAAACATTTCCCAAGATGTGGATTCTGCTTCTGGTTCCGGGGCTGCATCGTGTGCTACTTTGCCGTTAAACACAACTCAAATTCAGCAAAAAAACAAATAAACTCATAAAAAATGAACTGAATAGATCAACAATCAAGCAAAAAAAGATGCTGCATGTAAAACCAGTTAAGCCTAGGTGTTTATAAATTGACTGACTGACTGACTTGGCTGCCTTCTTACCCATTTAGACCCAGCTGTACAAAGGCTTCTGGGGCCCCCGGGCCCCATGCAGCACGAGTTACCATAGATGACCGAGCTCTCCTACCTTTATTTGTGTCTTCAGGCACTGAAGCATGTTTACCAGTGTTCGGTTTGTACACGTACATGTACTGTACATTTTGAATGAAGCCGTCCAAGAATCAGTTTCTACTCGACTTAAACTGAGACGAAGAGGAATGGGGAATGTTTTCATTAATGTCGTTCTTCGAAAAGAAAAAAAAAGAAAAGAAAAAAGGGCCTGAAGGGTGTCTGTAAATATGAACTCTGTTTTTGACATGTTTTAGGTTTAGTTTTTTTAATATCCACAAACAAACTTCATCATCTGTGTCGCTGATCGCCTCCAAAGCTGCAGCAGAGATATGCTACTTTAATGTCTTCAGCCTTCCTCACTGATTACTTTTCTGATGTGCAGAAGCTTTTATTTTTAGAACAGTCTATTCTTTTATTATCCTCTTATTTTTGAAAAATCCGTCAACCAAGTACCGACCAAACTAATGTCGAGTCACTTATTTATGTGTTAATGTATGTTGAGGACAGCATTGTCAAATAGAGTTATGTTTTTTTTTTCTGAATAAAGATTTCAACGAAATTGCATCCAATGAGCGTACATCTGTGATTTTTATTGTTGTAAAAGTATTTGAGACAAACAACATTGTCAGGGCCGACGTGTGCACACTTTACAGCTCCAACTTATATGGGCCAATGAGGTGTCACCATTAGTCGTGAGATCTGAGGCTCCACCTAGTGACAAAACTGAGTTATTACAGCTATGAGCCTCTCGGTTGAGCCCTTAGTGTCATGACAATGGTGAGTATTCACAACACTGGGATCTGTGAATTTATTAACTTAACGGAGTTATTAAATAATACGTTGTTGTTTTTTTAACCACACCTGCTTTTCTTACTGCGATATGTCAAATGTCTTCAGTAACGTGGTTTCACTTTTAGTGTGAGCAAAACAAGCAGCACTCGCTTCTGACAGGACGACAAAAAGTGTTTAATATTGTGTTTAGAAGTCATATAATGCATTTCATATTACATTAAAGAAGTCAAACAAATGTTTTTATTTAGTTTATTGGTCACAGTACAGAAAAAAGTAGTGACATCCTAACGTACAACAGATCAACAGTCAGGGGCTGGAAACATTTATTTGATTAAATCTCTGCACAGCAGAAACATCGAAAATCAAGGGAGGAGAGAGAACAGAGACAACTTCTCTGTAATAAATACAAGCACAGCTCCAGATGAGCTTTTTTTTTTAAATGTAAGCATTAAAAACATGATAAAGTCTTATCTCTATCTAATTTAATTGAAGTTTATTAAGGCACTTGAAACATGATTTCCAAAACCAGCTATCATACTTTAAGTATAACACCAAAAGATTCAAGCTTGATAGCAAAGGAAATCCGTACAAGTTATCATCAGCATCAAAGACTTTTTGTTTAAAAAACAAAACAAAGACAACTTTAGGCCACAAAACTAAGACAGAACACTTCAGAAAATCAAACTGAATTATAAATACTGATCATTGTGGCAACACATTTTTGATAAACATGTTGAAATGATCGCAGCAGAGATAGTGTTTTGTTAAGAAACAAACAAAATAAATTACATTATTAGACTTAATGAAATGCATGACTGACCACCTTCAGGGGTTTAGATGATTTGTTTTCATATTTCACGTTTTTCTCCCCTTGTGTACATTTTATCACACTGCATTTTGACTTTTTATACATTATGGCTCAAAAGCTATAAAAATGCAAACACACGCTCTCTGGAGTTCAGACTGATACTACAGTAGTACTCAGCATCTGTCCACCGTCCCACAGTTCATGGTAACTGTAATTCTAAAAGAACAGTGTAGTATTACCATTAAAGTGATCCTCCTGGAGAGAGTATCTTTATGCTTCTTATTTTTCCCACAGGTGCATTTACTGTATGTCTCTCTTTCTCTACGCCTCCTCCTGTGTCTCTGTTTCAGAGTGCTGCTCCAGCTGAGCGGTCAAGAAGGGGTTAAAGAAGAAGTCGAAACCAAACTGCAGAGCGTTCTGAACCGTGCCCCTCCAGTCGTGTTCAATCTTGTACTGCCTGCGAGTTGTAATGTTGGCATCTTTGCATGACAAGCAGTGAATGGCTTTAAGTTCAAACACAGGCCATTTGGAGCCTAAACGACCCTCTAGTATGGTGCTGAACTCCACCAGGCTGCCCGTGTTTAAGTTTAAAAGCACAGACTTAAACTCATTACTAGCTCGCAGGACTATGTCCTTAGTGGCATCTTCGTCCTCTACGATTGTCCCATTCTTTGTCTTCCTCTCCAGAGGCATTCCCATCGTGACCTCAAATTTGTATCGATCGAAGCGTTTGATGTGGCACTCATGCTTGGCCAGTCTTTTCAGTTTACAGAGGGGGTCTTCTGGGCGAGGGGCTGGGGCAGGCAGGGGCTGCTGTTCTGCTGTCGCGTTTTTCACCTCCTCACATAAAGGGTACGGCTCTCCATAGAGGCATCGCATCCAGTTGCCCAAAAACACAGGCAGAAAGTTGATCACTGAGTGCGGCCCGTTCTCGATGTCAGTTACACGCACATATTTGAAGCGCCCAGTCCAGGTGACGCGATGTCCTTCCAGGTGAGAACAGAGAATCTGAGTTTGAGCCATGTTGGAGTCTTTCCAGGCCAGAGGGCCGCACATGTTGCTGTACTCGGGCCATGTCAAGGTGGAGTTATACACCTTCATGCCTTCAGACCTGTACACATACATCCAGCAGAAGAGCACCACCGCACTGAGCCAAACTAGGATGAGTTTGACGACGCTGCTCCCAGACAAGGAGCGAAAAACTACTATTGGGTTGAGGCTAAAGCGGGTCCAGAGCCTTAGCACGACTGGTACGAAGCAAATGGTCAGTGTGACCACCATCTTTGTCAGCTCCAGAGCAAGAAACCACTGCAGCAACTGGATGATTAACATTGCAGCCAGGCCCAGAGAGAGAATAGGAAGAGCAAACAGGAAGAGAAAGTAGCCGACACATGTACGGATGAGTCCTATAGCAGAGGCGTTATTAAGGAACACCAGGCTGAGCTCACACCAGGTGAAGCAGACTAGATAGGGCACCAGGCACAGGTAGGTTCCCTTAAAGCCTCTCAGTTGAGCCATACGGAAGAGGAGATAGAAAAGATGCCCATACAGCAGCCACGGCATCCCCAGGTTCAATGCCACCATGTCCCCCAGAGGCACTTTGATGAACGTCATCCCAAACAGCCTGAGGAACCAGAGGGAGTCCGGCAGGATGTGTGTGAGTGAGCATGCTGCGGAGAGGACCTCTGTGAGGAGAGCTTTACGAGCAAAGAGCTGAGCCGAGGCATGAAGGCTGAGGAAGGCGGTGACGGTGAAGAAAAGAGCGACAGCAGCGAACTCCGAGCACGGGATCCAGGATTTATCAGCAACAGGGAAGGAGAAAACCGCAAAGATCACAGAGAGCAGAAAGTATCTGAGAACATAAAAAAACAAGAAGATTTACTGTCAGCTTGAATTCAGAAACTTTCATGTTCATGCTGTTGTGTTTATACATGTTGGTACATGTTCGGGGTGAAGAAGATAAACTAAAACAATTACTTTTTGTGTGTTCTATTACAGCAAAATAAAAAAAAAATCATCCTCAGCTTAGCAAAAACAGAGATGTTATCTACACAAATAAGCTAGACTGAAATGTGTTGTGAAAGTCACAAAAGAAAGGAATAGATCTAAAAGTAATACATATAAATTCAACAGTTATTAAGAGAAAATTGGACAACTATGCAAAGATTTAACGTTTTTAACATGTCAACAGAGATGTACTTACAAATACGGCTCTAAGTGTGTCCAACCAAAATTTATCTCAGCCTGCTCCAGATCTAGACCGGGTTCAAAGTGAGCCAGCAGATCAGTCATGGCCCGAAAGTTCTCCCACGCTTTTGAATTCTGTAGAGAAAAGACGCTTATCAACTTCTGTGACTTGTACCTCTGAGATAAGTTCATCTACACTCTAGCACAAAAATATAAAGCTTTTACAAAGATCACATAAACCTAAAATCAGTCAAGTGTCCATCTTCACTTATCACTGACCTGAAATACTCGCAGTGTGCAGATGACCATGGAGAAGAAGGAGAGGTAGAAAACCAGTAAAGGTATGAGGAAGACGAAGAACTCGATGGTGAGGTTGGAGATGATAAAGAAGAAGATGAGTGCGTTGACGTGGTGAGTGGGGATCAGAGCGCTAAGCCACTGCATGCCAGCCCGCGACGCCCAGTCAATGAGGTGCTCCTTTATCTCTAGCAGAGCGTACAGAGGGAACTTCAACAGCTGAAGGAGAAAAAGAAGGGGAGAAGGGAAGAGTCAGTGCATCAACAAGATCCCAAGAGGAAAACATTGAGTCACTGAAAAAGTATTTTGTGAGTTTCCTACTGGACCAATGAATGGCCTCTGAATTGAGTTTATTCACACCTATAAATAAATATTTAACTCTGATTTAAGTCGAGACAGGGCCAGTTTCTCTTCAGCAGACATGAATTCTTGAAACAATAAGTGGTTAATAATGCTAATGCATTACTCAGAACTCATTACTGCATAAATTTGAGGTACAGAGGAACTAAAACAAGAATAACAGTTAATAATAGGCAAGCATGGACAGCAGAAACCAGTCACATCTTTACAAAGGTGAGAGGTTCCTACCTTTTGGTGTAAAGGCAGCTCATCTGGATTCTTTACCACAACATCATCGTCGTCGTCATCCTCGTCATCTCCTGCTGCAGCCATAACAGGCGAAGGTGAAACACCCTGAGCGTACTTCTTAGTCATCTCAACAAAATCATCGAGACCCACATGGGAGGAGGCTTCAAGGACACACAAAAGAAACATGTTAAAACCTGAAAGGTACTATTTGTTACTCTCCCCGTCATCTCAGTTCTCACAACCGACCACCCTCCTCTTTGCTCTCCACACAGGAATCAGAGGGTTGGAACTGAACAGATGCTGAACCAGAAGTGTGTCGAGACATTACACCACCAAGAGTCTCGAGTCCTAAGTTCTTGATGGCTCCAACTTCTTTGACACTCATCCCACCCTTCCTTGACCCCCACTCATCCTCCCCTACTTTGACATTTTATCATATTTAAAATACATTTTATTTAAACAGTACAAATCTTGTTAGTGAACAGGCAACAATAGTATATTTAGTTATCTTGAAGCACAAATCTAGCATAGGCAATGATAAATCGTTTTTTTCTCTGCTCTGCTTGTGACACCCTTCTGTTCTGGACCATGTTATAAACCACACATACCCTCACTGGTCACCAAAGACTCCAGGACTCTCCTCTGTTTCTTAGCAGAGCTGTTGAGTGGGCCCGGGGAGACCGGTTTACCTGTAAATACAAGAAGGTAAAAAAACACTTAACCTGCAGCTGGTCTAAATGTATCTGTCTCTTTTTTTAACAATTTGCTATATGTTCTTTAGTATTGAATTATAAAAATCCCCTGTCATACCTGGCTCTGTGTGGACGTGTTCAACATTCTCTAACATCTCTGAAACGGCCACAGACTTCTTCCTCTCCGGGTTCAGTTTCCAGTACATCAGCAGAGCTGCTTTCCTGACTCCTCTCTCAAAGCGTGTCTCTGTGCACAACTTCTTCACCTCCTCAAAGTTCTCTAGAGTGATGCCTGAAACACAAAATGTGCACCCTGGTTAAGAAATGTCTACCACATCAGATGAAGGGTTGTATATCTAATTTATTCAAATCAACAATTTTAGCTATAATGATGGTAGCAGGGCGAGAATTTGGTACCTTTCCTGGACGCTAAGCACTGTTGCAGCAGTTTGACGGCATCCTTGCGACCTTGTTTAGCAGCTTGGATAAGCCAAGTGACCGCTGTGCAGTTGTTCAGCTCCTCATCTTGTTCTTCTGCCAGTGCGAGGAAGTAACGCCCCATCTGGACAAACACACACACAGACTCTTATACTTGCTCTGCAAGCATTAATGTGACCCGTCCTTCCCATCAATATGTCACTGTGAAATAACATTTGTCATTACTTGGCTGACCTGCTGTGTGCGGCAACATATGGTAAATAAAGTCAATAGCATTAGAAATATGTTTCTGCGACACTGACCTTGGACTGTGCTTTAGCATCTCCAGACTTTGCTCTCTCCTCCAGATCCTCGAAACTGACCTCCTCCTCTGGCTCTTCTGACGGAAACAGACAATAAGTGACGTAACATGCCACAGATTTTTTTTAAAGGTGCACAATATACTGCAAATTCTTAAAAACAACAGCTGACTTCTTATGTGGTTAGAGGTTTTAATTTTGTCTACTGTGAAAAAGTAGATAACACAAAAGGGCAATTAACATTAACAACATTAAAAATATCTTCTTTTGTCCTTATTCCCCCGTGCCAGTTTATCAATTTACCACATTTCAGAACAATACAACTGAACGAGATATGAACGACACACAAATCAAACTATCATTTGCCCCCACAACACATTCAAACATGTCTTTCTGTCCCAGCTTTCTAATCATGAAACAGAAGAGTGAAATCATTGCACCAAAGTTACTCTTACTATAGCACCTTAAAGTGCTAAATCTACTGTCTTAAATCCTTGTGCACACATGATACAGAGATAAACACACAAACAGTCATGTTCAATGTGCCAGTCAGTGACATGGGGGATCCCAGAGAGTGAGAAAAGAAACAGCCTCTCCACTAAAAGGATGTGACAGATTTCTTGAACTTAAAAAAAAATCTTTCTAGGCATGTATACTGAGAAAAAGATTGACATAGCAACAACTGTTGTAACACTCTCCAAGATGTAAAAAACCTGCTGGCTGTAAGTGATACTGGTGAGTGCAGAGGTGGTCTGTCTGTGTCTGACAATGTAAGCAAAAGAAAATGCAATGTCAATCTGCTGCACACAGCCTGATCCTCCCCCCCAAAATAGCTGTTTGTTCAGGACAGTCAACAGCCGCTGCTAGCTACCCTGAACAAAGACGCTTACACAATGACGCAATCTGTCTCTTATTTTTACATGTTAGATAAATTATAATTTTCTGTTTGCATCTTGACAGCTGGACAAATCCAACAAATGTCTAATGGAAAACTGTTTCCCAAATTAAATGACTGAGGTGTTAGGTTTCACACCTTCCAGTAATACCCCATATTTAAATATCGTGACATCACTGCTAAGTCATGCAACAAATGAAAATGTGATATTCCCAATGCCAAGAGATCTATAACTATGGGAACTTCACATTCAGGATATGGTTGTTCAGAACTCATTAGATTCTATATAAAGATTGGTTGAGACAGGTTTTTTTCCCCTTAAATCAGCAGAGTGGGAAAGGCTGATTTCCATGTTGTGGTAAATGTCTACAGTTGCCATGGTGACACTTCAGCACAAACAGTGGTGTTTGCTGCACTGCTTGGTGAAGTAAAGATACGTGAAGTAAATAAAGATGTTCTAGAAGTGTTTAAGGTCAAATTGGGTTTGAATCTCACCTGGTTCGGGTGTAGGAGGTGGCTGTGGAGCCTTGGCAGCCGTGGAGCCGTTTGCAGGACTTCCTGTAGAAAATGCATTGAGTTGAGATCTGCCCACCAGAGAGGGGTTCCTGATAGGCTGGCGAAGAGGCGACACAGGCGGCGTTGACAGCGAGGAAGAACGAGAGGAGAGACCTGGAGATGTTCGAGGAGAGGCAGCCGAGGTAGATGATGAGGGCGTAGCTGGAGGGGTAGGCATTGTGAGTTTTGGCTTGAGGCGGTCTGATGGTGGTGTGGTTGTGGTAGAATATGAGATGGAAGAGGGAGAGTCAGGCCTCAGGGGGGAGGGAGATGAGGAGCTGGGTTTTGGGGCTGCTGAGTTGCCGGTCAGCAAAGGTTCCATGGCTGAAAATAGCAACAGACAGCAAATCAGTCAAAAGAAAAACTTAAATCCCAATAAAAGTGATTATTGAAAGAAGCTGAAAACAGCAAGGTTATTTGCTTCAGAAATATGGCAGCATATGTATAACAACAGAATGTAAAAAGGAAGATATTTGGAAGGAGGGTATGAATGAAAAGGAAGAGGGCGTGCCCCTGGGGTGAAGTAAGAGGTATTCTGAAATGACACTCTCTCTCTTTTAATTTCAACACTCCTCTCAGTCAGCCTCAGACTATAGTGCACAAACAAATCACTAAATATCTTCCTGAAACCTCACCAAATAAACTTCAACGAAGTGGACAAATTTAAGATATTAAATTATTAAGATATGCATATTAAACGTAGGCTATTTATGAATCTTAAAGAAGTTTACAGTTGCTAAAAAAAACGTAAATGACTTAAAAAAGACATTAGATACATCGAAATGTTTAATTTTCGCTTCAACCTACTAATTCACTCACACTAAAAAAACAGCCTATGGGTCTTTAAAAACTGATAAAAGTATATGGCCTGTCACTGTCCTCCTTGAGAATGCAAATCCACGTTGCATTTGAGTTTAGTTTGGGTTTGCGATGCATAACCTTTTGTTTTCCGCGAAGGCTTTCCTGACACGGAGTCCGCAATCTATTTATGGCATTATCAAGTGAGCCATATCTATCTAGCTACGTAGAGAAAGAGACATCCCTGAAGTGCCCTGACTGGAAACGTGATGAGTCCTGTCCTGTTACAATTTAGGGAACCCCCCCTTGGCCAGCAAGAAGAGGATCAAATGACATATGGTATTCACTGGAGCTGACAAACAATTTAGTGCTGGTCCTTATTTAGCTAACTATAAGCGTAATATATACATGCCACGGTCTTTATATAACCGACATACAGTTGACAGTGATGGCAGATAGCTAAACTAGTCAGTGGTTTGCTGCTAATGCTAACAAGTATAACCATCAGACATTTCCCTGCTGTTGTCCTGCTCACCTTTACCACGAACACGCCTTTTTTTATTCAAATCCTCTGAGTGCAGCAAATGCTTCGATAAATATCTCAGTTTCTGCCCTTTTCAATGTCCCAAGTCATTCTTCTCTTTCGCTTTAGTAATGTCCCCCTGCCCGCTGGCTCCCTGTGGTCAAACTATAAACACCAAACTCAGGAAAGTCTGCCAGCTGCTCCACACGAAGTGCACGCCTACTTCGTTTCCGTCGTGTTGTGATTGGACACATTTAAAGACTCGCCTCTTAAAATGGGAAAGTGATTGGCTGCTAACGCAGGAAGTCCCGCTAATTGTCACAGTCAGAAGCAGTCAAGTGTCGAGAACATTCATATTGGTAAGTTGTTGAATATAAAATGACTTGTGAGGCCAGTTTTTGGGCAACCTGTTATAACTTTGGTCTGCATCAGTAAATATCGGTTCACTAAACCTGATTCAGAACTTTGTGACAAAGAAGTGTCCAGTATGATTCTTTGTTTCCATACGATTTAATTTTAATTTTTTTTAATTTTATGTACTTTATTAATCCCCTACGGGGAAATTGTGGTTCGCACTCTGTTATTTTTTTGGACATGCTTCTCACACACACAGGCCTGAATCACACACATGCACAACGAGACCTGTGGACATGCATTAATGGAGAGATGTCAGAGTGCGGTGGCAGCCCCTTGGGAGGCGCCCCCTGAGCTGGTGGGGGTTCGGTGCCTTGCTCAAGGGCACCTCGGCAGTGCTCGAGAAGTGGGCTGGCACCTCTCCAGCTACCAGACCAACTTCCATATTTTGGTCCGCATCGGGACTTGAACCGGCGACCCTCCGGTTCCCAACCCAAGTCCCTACGGACTGAGCTACTGCCGCCCCTGTTGATGTTGTTTTATCTTACCTATGATGTGCCATCATTACTGAGTTCACATCATTTGGCACAGCTTCCAGAAATACAAAATATTCCTTCAGATTTCTGCACAAGTAGAAGAAGATGACCATACTGCTTTCTTTTTGAGACATCTGGATTAAAAGATCTGTTTAAGTTTACTTTAAATAAATACATAACCATTTCGAAGAAGCATATTTATATTTATTATATGTCGCGTTTGAAGTTAAATTAATAGAAAACCGATAATAATAATTTGATTACTTTTTACTGGCCATAAACGTTATGCTAGTATTCTACCAGGAGATGGCACTACATCACATATTCTTAACATTTTCAAATATTTTTTTTGTTTTTAGTATTAAAAGACACATTTAAAAATATATATCTACCACTTTCCTCACCTATGAATTTTAGATTGAGGACATTTCCAGATAATCTATGATTAATAAATCCATGTTCGTTGTGCATTGCCATCAATATGATACATATATAAAATAATTATGAAATATTTACTCATGAGTTTGCAGAGAAAATGTATAGCTTGCTGTTACAAAAGAGCCCATCTTTTTTTATTTGAGGAGAATAGTAAAAAACAAATATTATTTTTATTTAAGAATTACAATTTTAGATGCTGGTGGAACTTAATATGTTTTTTATCTCATTTTCTGTAGGATTTGATGTTCACCCAAAAAACTATGTAAAATCACATGCATTTAATACACAAGGAATTTAACTTCGGTAGACTGTGCTCTCTTTGTACAAAGCAACAATAAACTCTAAAATAAACAGTAATTAAAGACTAATATGTACATGACTAAATAAGATAAAAGTGCAGAGGTGAGTAGTGCAAAAGATGCTGAAGTAAACAGTTAAAAGTATTTCCAGTATTTACATTAAAGAGTGTGCGTAGATTATAATTTAAATACAATAAAAATAGTATATATTTACGTATATGTACATTCACAGTGACAGTTTTGTTCCAGGGTTATTTCACAGCGACAGGTCTGACACTGTGACTGATTCAAATGCCACTGTGTGATCTGCTCACACACTATTTTCTGCCAGTTACTTAGATTGGGCCCAAACTATAGCTACTGAGGTTAAGAGGTGTAACCTTTTTCTCTTCAAGCCATTGGGCAGTAGACAAGGAAAGGATACCATTAAAGTTCAGAGGAGGGAGACTGAGGCGGAAAAGGAAGGAGAGCAGACAGTTAAAGGATTTACAGATAGAAAAGCAACAGGACTCGGGGGAGGGAGTGAGATTAAAAGTCTGGGAATGAGAGTAGATGCCACATTGTGGGAAAGGAATAAATGGGGGCAGTAATTGCTTAACTGCTGCTGCTTTAAAACAGTTATGTAAATGACCCTCTATTAGTAGATTAACACAATCCAGTTGAGGGGATAAGCAGGACCCTTGTACTGTTTTTGGTCTTTCACGTGCACACCTAGCTCTCTTTTAAATGATTTATGCAATTATAGAAGCAGTTCCCATAGAAAATAGGCAAAGCAGCTTCAGACAGATACTTGTAATTATGAGCTTGTTATGTGTCCAAATCTTTTGATTATGCAAATCCGAGCAAATTTGCTGGGGCCACAGTGCCCCTGCCAGAAACAGCCACAGTCAACACGTGCTGGATTTTACCCTGTGGTCATTACTTGAGTGATTGAAAATTGAAACAAGCTGGTCTTTCTGCTTTGGTCTGCTTGTTTTCCTTCTCTTTATCCCGGAGAAGCAGTGACTTATCCTAGGGCTCGAGTGATTAAGTCTTCACCATCATCTTCTCTGTTCTCTAATATGGTCTGCCTGTGATATCATTTGAAGTCTCTAGTTGCTGCATGACATAACAGAATAGAAAGGCATCCGTCCAAACAAACAAACAACCCCCTCTTCATCTCCTTCTAGGTAACAGGTCCCTGTATGTATACATCACAGGCCACCACCCGCAGTCTCCCCAGGCACTGCCAAAGACTCTCCCAGGAAGAGAGACATGAGGAGGAGGAGATGAGATATGGTCAGTATCCATAGCAACCAGAGGGGTAATGTGAGAGTAGACATTGACTGGTGTGGAGTATTTCCATAGCAAATGCAGCCCAATAGCTGTTCTGACCTTTGAAGTTTCTCTCTCTGGAATGGGCTGACATGTTGGAAGAAATGCAGCCCACTGTGATACTCTGGGAAATCATAATAGTGTTTGGTATTTATAATTGTCTTTCATAAATATCAGATTCAATTTGAGAAACTTCTCAGACAGGGATTTAATCAAACTCTACGTTGGTGCCACTGACAAATTGTCTCATATGAAGCATCTTCACATGAACCTGTTATTATAAACTCTTACAATATGCTTAAGTCATCAGGGCAGGCCCTACCTATTCACTTTCTACAACAATTGGGGAAAGTCCACTGTTTTCTGTGGCTTCAGTCCCTTCTCTAGCTGCCAGCTCTTTTCTGTATTGATCAGTGGCTATTTTGAGGCCTGAGTGGAAAAGAAGCAAATATAGAGGAAAATACAGTGAAAGAAAAGATAAGTAATTGAAGGAGTAGATGCCTTGAGTCACAGCCCTTAAGAACCATTTTTTTGCTTTCTGAACTTGGTTGTGTTTTGCCTTTAAGGGATTTTATAGTAATATACATAAATGTTAAGACAGGTGACATTCAAGAACCATTGAAGGACTTTTCAATTCTTTAGTATGCTTAAAATTTCAAATATGCTGCACCCTCACTCATTCTACATCTGTATCTACATACATCAATATTGTCTTTCCCTACAAACTATTTTCCTTCCTTCTTAAAGCCCCATCTTTTTAACTCTCACACCTCCAGTTTCAACCTTGTAAGTTTGAGTTTGTATTAAACATTTAGCACTCAAACTTAGATACGCCTGATTGCATCATCAGAATGATTCAATTTTAAACTATGAATCCTCCCTTCACAGCAATAGAACATGTCATACAACATACAGAGTAGATTCCTCCTCTTGAAAAGGAAAGGTAACTTTGTGTGTGGGGACTGTTCTGTTCATTGAATGAGATATTTAAACAAAGGACAAAAATATTTTCAGCCTTCCTTGTTCAATGTCCCGGAAAAGGCACAAATGCAGAATGTAGTTTAAAACACTCAAAGAAACGTCATCATAGAAGTCATTATGCTGACTTTATGGTTACAAATAAATGATACATTGTTTATTTGCATTTCTGAATGGCACTGTGATGCTAATACAGTATTCCCCTCCTTGTTGAGTCATAAACTTGTGCTGTAGCTACAATAAACCTCTTGTGTTATTATTTGGAGCATGAATGGTACAAGCTTTTTTAAGAAACTTCAGATACTTCTTTCTTTTGTGACACACATTGTCGACATCTTGTTATGCTCATGTTATGAATTAAGGATTTCGGGGATGGACCATGGAACATAAGGCTCAGAGTTTTTTGTGACTAACAGTGGTGACTCACTGGAAGCCTAATTACCCTCACATGAAAGTTTTACGTCACCACTGGCACTCCAGACTGGGAAGTTGGGGTTGGATTGTGGAAAATAGGTCAGTTTGGTAGCTGGCTTCAGAAATGGACTCAAAGGTGTCTAATGTTATCTTTGAGTTAGCTTAAAATAAACACTAGATGGACTGTTAGATATATTTTCCTCATTTGATTC
The DNA here is from genome assembly GCA_020745685.1 of Tautogolabrus adspersus. NCBI lineage: Eukaryota > Metazoa > Chordata > Actinopteri > Labriformes > Labridae > Tautogolabrus > Tautogolabrus adspersus. Next base: position 17,838,952 of record CM036540.1, read on the forward strand.
TCTCGTCCCCTCTGAATACCAGAGGCCGTCTCTTAAAGCTGTAATAAGTTTTATCTGGCACCAGTCGTGAATATGTTAAGCTCATTACCACAGCTCTCATGCATATGCCAGAAACCTAAGATGATTATGTTAAGTTAACGAAAACAGTGACTTCTCACATTACTGTGTTATTTATAAGAGGGCACAAGAGAGAGATATCGCCTTACTGACTAGATCGTTTGTTATATTATAACTGCTAATGAGTAAGATTTTTACCTTCTTCATACAAAAGTATGTGCTCTAATGAATTCAACCTAGTCACTAAACCTTCTTTTCGGTGCAGAAAAGGATGCTCTTCATCTACCACCACTTTTGCACTTTGAATTTCCACAATATAATTACCTGAATCTAATAGCAAATTGGACTGTTCTATGATCAGAGAATAAGCTATCCGAAGGCCTAATCACAACGCTATTGTAATTAAAGATAAAATAAAGATTTTTCGTTGTCCCTTGTCTGTGTACTCTCTTGGTGTTCTTTCATTGAGGGCTCGGTACAGAATCACTCCCAAATACGATGTTGTGGAAAACAGTGAAAGAACCTCAGGCAAAATAATTATCAGAGACACTCATTACTGCTCTCTGACACAGTTTCACTCTCTGAGTCAATCCATTACCAAAACAAAAAATGCCACACATCCCTGCTTTGTCCCTAATATCCATCTGCCTGCAACAACATTGTTGTTTTAATTAAAAAAAACAACTCAAAACTCAACCCTATTTGTTTGTCTGCTATAACTCAAGCAAACATGTTTTATAAATATCAGACTCAACAGTAAATTAAAAACAAAGTCCCCACTGGTACCCCTCTTCTGGATGAGTGAGTAACTACTGCTGAGGTAGACATGATGTGGACAATTGAAAATGAGCTGCCTGCTCTTCTTATGGCCTGTGTTGCCCTGCAGCGTCGTGCTGCATATGCTGTAGCCACAGAGAGTAGTGATAATGTTGTGTATCATAAGAGGCAGACAGTGGAGAGGCAGAGACAGGCAGCTGTGCGGAAGTAATGCATCCTCAAAAATCTAGGTCACACTGACACCACTTTAGTATTGTCGGATTATTTCACCTAGTTGTATTATGTTGTCATATAGTATTGTCCAAGATAAATGAATAAGGATGGCTTGAGTACCTGTTCGTAGCTTTACAATTACAGAGTATCCCTGACATGGAGGAGTTTAGTCTACTAATGATGGTTAACCTTTGATGGCCTTAATTATAAAGAATGTAATCTTCTTAAAAATGATGCATGGCAGGAGGCACTGTGGCTCATTTATAACAATTACCATCATCTTATCTAATTAAATGCAAAACAGATGTTTTAGGAGTGTTATCATAAAATATATTTATAAAAAACTTAAAGAACAATGAAGCAAACATTTAAAATACACGATGTATTGCATCCTTTAAAGAGTGGCCTCCTAATAATGTATTTTATTTTACAATTTAGCCTATTTTGATAATAATTTAATTACAAACTGAAATGTTTCGATAAAAAAAACAGCATTTCTTCAATATATCAGGCAATGTTCCTTAGATAATGTAAGGAAACCAAAGAGAACATGTTTTTTATTTCTTTCAGTGTTGATATCAGCTTGTCTCAGGTAGCCACCGTACGCCCTGACGTTTCCCCCGCACTGGCTGCGTGACACGCACTCACTGCGCGCGGTGTCATTCTTGAACACGCAGTCAGGTGTCGCACTTCTATCACGCTACCGGCGACGCCCGCCCGGCTTTTTTCCCATGTTCACGTCGACATAGTATTATTTATTTATATATATATATAAATATATTCACTCATGTGGATGTAATGTATGGGAATGGATGACGTCGCTCGTGCACTCTAGTGTGTTTGTGTGGGCGTGGACAGAAGTGTCAACGTGCGGCGCGGGAGCAGCAGGACGAGAAGCCTGCAGCTGAATCAAGCTAGAGAGGATAATGATAACGGCGGAAATACAACTTTAACCGCTGGAAAATGTGTGTGATATCCGAGGAATAAAGTTGTAAATGGTCGCTGTTGACTGAGCTGGGCATCTTTTCAGCGCTGGAGGTGAGTTAATATCGCCCCACATCTCAGGAAGCCCAGCCTCTCTTCCTCACTGGATGTGAAGCAAACCCGGGCAGCGGCGTTTCTACATCAGGCCACTGGTGTTCAACTACTGGACCTCCATTTCAGGTAAGTTTACTCGCGCTGGAAGGAAAGACTAGCCTACTTCTCACGGCTTATGTGTAGAATCAGACAGGCGGTAGCTGCTTTGACATGTAACCGACATCCGCGTTTCATGAGCTCGCGATGCAGTAATGGCCAAAGAGCCGCCTTCATCATATCAGGCTTTTCGACGTGAGTTTTTGCTGCTTGTAGTTCGTAACTGCTGAGCATCATTTTGACTAACACAGTAATGTGAAATTTGGCTGCATCGTGATGTGGCAGACCCTGTCAGCTAGCCAGAGGAGCCAGAGGAGGAAGTATGAAATGCTATCGACTATATATGGATATTGGATAAGCGTAATATTCCACTGCTTTTACTGTCCTGTCCTCATGAGGTAGGCTATTTAGCCATGATATTACCGTTTCTTCGCTTGGTATATAGCAGGTCTTTACAGCACTGTGTTAATGCAACATGACAGGCACATAAACACACTAAACTCCACACAGCCTGAGTGCAAGGACATCCGACCTCTGTGGATGGAGGATGCTGCAGCAGCAGCCCAAGTGCAAGTCGCCGTGGGGTGTGGTTGGCAAACTGGACAGGCAGGCTGTCAGCAGTAGCTCTCCCTCCAGCAGCACTCTGCTCCTCCCTGTAATCTCCCATTTGACAGCTCTTTAGAGAGCTGGCCACATCCCATTAAGCCTTCATGACATCCCAACCATAACCCTCAACCTAACCAGACCTCTGCATCCTTGTAGCATCTCTGTCCATCCGCTGTGTTTACTCTGTCTGTCTGTCATAACAGTTTTGCTGCTGTTGCAGGCGGCCCCACAGGCTCGTAAATGTGCCACAGTGGACAGCCAACATGTGTTGAACACTCACTTCTGTTTAATAAGCTGCAGCTCAGGGCAGGCTGCAAAATATCCGATGCGTGCTGTATTCATCTGTGTCAACTGATCCTGGATAAAGGATGGCTTTGATGCAGCAACAAAGATATAGTAATAATTATTTTGACAGTGCATTTCCTAACATGACCCCAACCTGTCTTACACTAAGTGTAATGTCAATGCAGACATTCAGTGAGACCCCTTTACGTGACCCCTCCCTGTGCACTATATCTTCGTGTGCATGCATATTGCTTGACTTTCTTCACTGAGATTGTAACTCTTACGTTAAGACAGACAAGCGTAGTGTAGACTTTATCCGAGATGAAAAGGGAATTAACAGACAGTACAGACCAGGGTGCTGCAGTCTGATGGAGAGAGGCAAGGTTAATCACATTACTGACTGCACTATCATGTCTATCTGAGGGGGGGGTGAGGTTTACTATCGCAGCTCACACTCACACAGATACACCCATGCATGCAAAAGGCTACATGCACAAGCATGTTCAGGAACATGCAAAAACACACTGTGCATCCAGTAATAAATGACCACATTTACATTCAAGTCGGTAACATACTATAGATGTAAACCATGAGAAATTAAACTAGCAGTAGAAAAAGTAGGTGTAGTGTGTGTGTGTTACAGAGACACAGAGTGAAAGAGGGAGAGACTTCTTGTTTATCTGTTTAGGTTGACTAGTCATTGAGGTCACTAACTTGTATTTATTCTGTTGGCATAGTTGTTTTTAGGTCAAGTGCTTCACTAGTGTTGCACTTGGCTAGATTACTCAGCCTTTCAGAGGGATCTCTGTGCCGTGTCTTGGAATATCACTAGCCTGCTGTGTGTGTGTGTGTGTGTGTGTGTGTGTGTGTGTAGATGGAGGTATGTCTGGATTGTGGCCAGTCTTGTTCTGACAGTCTACACTACACTGATGCTGATGTAACCACCCTGAAATTGTAATAAGGCTGTGATGCATTTTAAGTTGTAACAACTGTGTAGTATAAACAGGAGTGTATCTCAGTCTGTCCACACCCTCACTGTTGCTTTAAAGTAAGAGAGAGAATAAAGGAGTCTTTGTTCAGGCTCCTGTTTGCGGCTCTTTTATGTTTTTATTGGGTCTGAATGTCTCACAGCAGTCTAGTTAATGTTTGACTAAGATACCCGTGTGGTCTCTAGCTTTGAGGAGGTCCATCTGTAAGTGTGTTAAAAGCTTAGGACCTATCTAACATGTGGTGCTTCATTTATAATCCATAAGAAATCCTCTGCTAGAAGACAAAGCTAGCCATCAATTATTATTTTATATTTGGAGGTCACAGATCACAAATATCTATACAAATATATGAATGTACAATTGAATGCTAAAAGCTTGGTAGTTTGATAATTTAAAATGTGAAGACAGTAAGGGATAATAGTCTTATACGTTTTTGGATTTGATCACATTTTATGTGTCGGTTGTGTTTTGTGTGACCATGTGCTTCCTTTTTCTGAATGCTTTAGTAAATTAAGTTAGGGTTAGCTAACCAGTTAAACAATCCTGATGGAAGATCAACATAAAACTACATCAGACACAGTCATAAACTTTTTACTGGAAACAGCCTATCAGATAACAGCCAGTTAGTCTTCATCTTTTGCATACGTGAAGTTCACACCCAGTGAGTGCATAAAGGAAGCAGATGTCAACTGTAAAAAAGAGAAAAAAAAGAGTGGAACTGATGGACATAAAAAAGGTGAACTTAAAGTGAAATTATCATCCACATGTGAAGAAACTGTCGGCACAAATTGGTAGCTTATAGACGTTAGTCTATAGCTGTTTTTGCCACAAGTATAACCCTCGTGAATGATTAGCTCGGGCTGGACAATAAGACTAGAAATGTTATCACGACAAACATTTTCATATGAGTTGATATTGATCTGTTTTCCCATTATTCAATATAACTCTATTCAAAACTATGACCTGATGATATGAACATGGTGTTACTTTGGATCTTTGTGGGTGGTGGCTGGGTCCATGGTGACTTTTTATCTTTGCCATCAGTTTGCTCTGTTTTGTTTAAACAACAAGGCTTTCTAGTGCACTAAAAGTTGGGTAGAAAAAATGAGGTATTTTAAGCTCTATGACCCGTTGAGGCTCTGTTTATTTGTGTGAACATTAAAAGCGCTTGTTAGCCTCTTGGTGCCCATATAAATTGTTCCAGTTTCCCATAAACTCTTAAGGGGCTCTGTCTGCAAGGTTGGGAACACGTGGCTGCTGCAGGAGGCTTTGTTCAAACTGTGTGTGGTAGAAGGCATATATATGTGTGTGCCTGGTCACATGTTTACCTCAGGAAAAAAAATCACATATTTTGTTGTTATGGATGCATTTTATTTTCATAAGTTTTGATGCAAGCAAATATTCTGAGCAGACAAGATCTGACCCCTAATTAGTTTTGTGTGTAAAAGTAAGACATCTTTCTCTATTTCCAGCGTCATAGAGCGTCACATCCTGATGTTGATCGGATGAACATCGATGCCTCCTTTTGCCATGAGATAAAAATCAGTAAACCATTCGTCATGCCTGTACATAAAGAAGTCTTTGTTGTTGTCATTTATGTGTGGTAATTATTATGAATACGTGTGAATAAGTGTAGGGAGCTTTTGTACCACTGTGAATAGCTGTATGTGTCCCTAGTTGTCCTGTTTAGGACTGTGTGCTGTGTGTGTCTGTTTTTTCTGCGTGTGAATGATCGCTCTCTCTCTCTTTATGTCAATGAGAGTCACATCACTGATGGCTTCTGCTTGCTAACATCACCATGCCAGCGAGTTGAAGGTGGATGGCTGAGAGTGGTTAGAGAATGTAAGAGGAGGCTGCTGCTCCTGCTCCTCTCATCTTCTCTACCTCCCCCTTCTCTCTCCTCCATGCTTTCACTCCTTTTCTTTCACATCCTTGTTGGTACCCAGCGTCTGACTGTGTGTGTTGAATAAATGTGGTAGAAAGCTTCCTTGCCCTCTAGCACTAATGCATTTCTGTCTCTCGGTCAACCTAGGCTCAGAGATTGTACAAGATAAAGCAGTCATGTGCGGATATTTGTGTTTTTCTGAAGTATGCAGCCTTTATATGATGCAATCGTGTGTGTGCACAATGTCAGTGTTTATGTGAGTGATTCATATCCACATTGAGACTCCTCCTTCCCATCATCCCTTGCTGTTAGAGGAATAGTTTTTGAGAGCAAGGGTTGCCTTGGTAACTATTTCTGCCATCTGTGGATGTTGTATTAATGCTAGGTAATGTGTGTGTGTGTGTGTGCAGAAAAAGATGGCAGCATTTAATGCTTCAGCTCCTTCGTTATTTATTCAATAGTTATTAGACTGACCTGAAGGTTACTGGGTTACGATTCATTCCAGGAAGAGATTAGAGGAGTCCAGTTTCAGTTCTGTGAATGTGAACGCCTCCTTTAAGTAGCAACGAGCAGAAGAATAACAAATCATTCATTTAAATCTCTCTATTTTTTTCTTGGTTTGTGTGTGGTTAATTAAGATGACAGCATTTTTCCAACTAAGTGCATACATGATATATATATAAATATATATGCTTTCCAAGGAGATGTCCCTTTAACTCTGTTACTTCACTTCATTGAATTGTTGTCAAAGTGACAAAAGAGAGCTGATATGTGATTATTCGTTTATTCAGTGGTGGGTAAGTGGACTTCAGTGAGGCTAGGTCAGCTCTTTTTTTTTGGCATTCTGCGCTCTTGTTTTCCATCGGTCTTCTGAAGTATAAGTGAAAGGCCAGGTACCATAACTATGTTGGTCAGACTGTTTTTATGCTCTATGGAGCTTCTAAATACAACCAAGGGACTGGAGTGGGATGATGATAAATTGCCCACGTGTGTATCGTAGAGACAGGAGGGTGACAGAGCAGAGTGTAAATGTTATCCCAAAAATAGTCTGTTTTCCCAAGGCTGTAGTGCGTCATGTGGCTTTGGCCCAGTATTTTGTGCAGAGTAGTGCTGTGTAACCCAGTTTTTTTAACACTGACTCACTATTCCATGATTTCTTTTCTTTCTCTCTGTTTGTGTTTCCAAAACAGAGAGTCCCAACAACCAAAAGCAATGATGTAGACTTAAGAACGACATAATGATGATGACGACACTGACGCAGGGCCTCGTAGGGAGGAGGAGCAGCGACTGATTCTCTCCTCCTTTACACCACACCTGGCACTCTATGTCCGTCCTGATTGGGCGGCCAGAGTGCTATGTCTTCAGCCACACCCCCTGCGGCCCCGCCCTTTAAGAAGGGAAGGAAGCCGGAGAAATCGGAGGTGATGGCTGATTCCGTGCAGGCCACCAATGAGGAGCTGAGGACCAAAGTCATGGATGTCCAGATTGAGCTGCAGCAGGAGCGAGGCAAGGTGAGAGGCAGGAAGATGAAGAAGCCTACGTCTTGTGTAGTAACATTAATGACAACGACAGCAAAGAGGTGATCCCCTTTTTATCATCACCCAGAGAGGAGAGAGAGGATGACCAATAGAAAAACATTTTTTAGGAAATTATTAATTATTCTGGTAAGTTCATGGTCATAAATTTAAAAAAAGCCTTGTTGCTACAGCTGATATTCATTGAAAACATATTTTTTAAATCTTAAACTTATACCAGGATGTATGACAATGGTGATCTGTGCTCAGCCTATGCCATTGAAAAAAAAAAGTATACTTTACATGACGGATATATTTACCCCTACTCTTAGAAAAGGTCCAATCCACAAAGCATTCATGATATTCACAAGCAAAAACGCCCATGATGTTATCCTGCTCCAATCAGTTAATTCTAGTATTTGGTTTCCAGAAGCAGCTATTTCAGATAAAGAAACATACACATTCTTGTTCTGCGTAACAGCCTAGACATTCAATAAATTTAAAAGAGTGTCTGTACCTGCCAGGTTTGAATCTCAGACAACCCCTGAATGATTGAACACCTGGATTATAATACCTATAGTAATGTCCCTTATGTATATCAGTCTTTATTTACAGGTCATACAGAGGTGGAGCTGTAGTCATGGTGTACGACATCCCTTTTTAAATGTCACACGCATGTCTTGCAGATATGCAAGCTCCGTGAGCGGCTGCAGGAACAGCGGCAGGCGCGGGAGCTTGAGCAGCACAAACATGTTGTAGCAGTCACCGACCTGCGCGCCAAACTCCACGAGGAGAAGCTCCGTGAGATAGCAGCTTTCCGCGAGGGCCTGGCGCGACAGCATGAAGTCGAGCTGGCCCGGTCCATCAAGATCCGGGATGCAGAGGTGCAGAGGCTCCAGGGGCTTGTAAACGCACTGAGAGATGGAGCTGCTGACAAGCTTAAAAATGCTCTTCTCGGAGAGGCTCGGGAGGAGGCCAGGAGAGCGTTCGATGGGGAAAGGTTAAAGCTACAGCAAGAGGTGGGTTGTAGCATGCACTGTGTGTAGGTGGATAAACTAATAAAGTTTTTATCATAGACGTGTTAAAAGTAAGAGTGTTAATGTAAAGCTGCGTGCACACGTGGTATGCCCTGCTTCTCATAAAATAAGCTCAGCCTATTGTTTGTTTTATGTGTTATGACCCTTCTGGAAAGATGATGTGTGTGTACATGTGTGTATGTTTATTGTTGACGTGGGACTGTGTAAACCTTTGTAAATTCACTGTTGAAAAACAGGAAGCATTGTGGAAAAGCCTGTTGCCAAGCTATTGTTTCACTATAGTTTTTCCAGACAAACAGCGCATCTATCCTCACAACTGTTTCATAGAAAGGAAATATATGGGTGTTACTCTCTTTGTTGTTGTTGCTTTTGTGTGTTATATGCGAGCGTTTGAGTATGTGGTGTGTATTTTAGATCCAGGAGCAAAAGACAGCCAGGAAGCAGGCAGATGAGGCGCTTGCAAATGCTCTGCAGGCAGATAAAGCCAAAGCAGCAGACCTGCGCACAGCCTACCAACAGCACCAGGATGAGGTGCACCGCATCAAACGGGACTGTGAGAGAGACATCCGCAGACTGGTAAGACCACATGTCATGCTGCATGGATGACATAATGTTGTGAGAACCTCATTCTAGCAAAACATACAGGCAGACATCTATCGTTTGTAATTCAAAATACAGTTCTTTATTTGGCTAAGGACTCCATTGCTCACAATGACAAGCTGAGTTACAAAACATTTTTTGTCCCTGTCTTGAAATAAATAACCACATCTTATCACTATACCCCTTGTGCATCTGTTTGAAAAAAACCCTTTAATGTCCATCACCACAAGCAAAATGTATCAAATCTAAAAATATGGAGCTGTCATGTATGGGATGAAAACATCTCATACTGTGATGCAAACCATATATTATCATTCCAAGAAAGGTTAGCTAGTTAGTTTTATAGTCTGTCCCACCCCCATTTGGAAATCACAAAGACTCCCTTCCTCATGACATCTGTTTTCCTGCTTGTAACGTTCACTTCCAGCGCAGGAGTTATCTAACTGTCCTCGTATCAGGGATAAAGGCTAATTGCTGCGCTGTCTGTCTTTGCCTATCTCATCATTGTGGTGGTTATCTACCAAAATTAAAGTCTGTCTACCTGCCTGCAGTTACTCATTAACTTCTGTTACTCAAAGATGAGCTACAATAACAGGTATTTTAGTCACTAAAGGAATGTTCGAACATGGGCCTTTAAAAAGTGGTGAATTAGTCATTCATGGCTGATCAATCAATCAATCTTTTTTTTTTTTTATAGCGCCAATTCATAACAAATGTTATCTTGAGACACTTTACAAAAAGCAGGTAAAAGACCTAGGTAGTCTGTCCCCCACCAACGATCCAGAGGAACCTACGAGACATGAGAGCTCAGGAGCTCCAAGGAAAATATAAGATTTACAGATAGTGACTTGCCAGCTGATGATGCAGAGCATGCAGTGCAGGGATTACCAGTGTTAAAGAACAAATATGGAAGGAGCAGAAGGAGAAACATTTGTCAGAAGAAGTTGTGTGAGTGCAGAGCAAGAACAAAGCTTCATAAATAAATCACAGCTGAAGCACATTTTCCTAAGCTAAAACACACCCTTATTTTGAGCCATTTGAGCACACAGCCTTTCAGACTAATGTAAGGTGTAGATGGAGTAAAACCTAAGGTTAAAACGTCAGCATCATTCTTACCAAAATTATTAACTCAGAGATCCAACAGAAAACAACCAATTATTGTTCTTTTTTTTCTTTTTTCTGTCCATCCTTTTATAGATGGATGAGTTGAAGTCGAAGGACCGGGTGGTGTGTGCTCTGGAGAGGGAGCTGGGGCTGCAGGCCGGCTATGCTCAGAAACTCCAGCTTCAGAAGGAAGCCCTGGATGAGCAGCTGGGGCATGTACGAGAGGCCGAGAGGTACAACCACGGCAGCCCCAAGAGGGAGGTGGTGCCTGGGCTGGGGGACCAACAGGACCTGCTCAACAACCAGGTACACAAATATAAAACATGTGCATATGCTTCTGTACATGGATACAACGATACCTCCACAATCCATCAGACATTCTGAAATGTGCCCTACAAAAATACGACCATAATACAGCTATAAAAGTAATTTAATAGGAATTAAGGAATATCTTTGTTGTTCTGAGTATCTGGTGATGTAGATAGCATCATTTGTGTTGTATTAAACAGAGCCAAATTCATGCAGAGATATTTCACTGTGAGTTTTGAACGCCTAGAATAGCATAGAGATTAAAGAAACAACACTGGCCTTGGATTGAGGTTTTGGCAGTGGCTGCAGGTACCCTGGCTTTAGTAACTACAAGGAAAATGTGTAATAGATATCCTGATTTAGACTTTGATTGAACTCTTAATCTTTCTTTTCCTGGTAGAGAGGACAAATAAACAGACACAAGTCAAAGCTACAGCTCATTTATTAATGAAGAGCTTGTAGATATACTATCTGTATATGCACATTCAGGTTCACAGTCGCACCGTGTAAAAGACTTCTCATCCTTCATCCCACCACCTCCTCTGTCCCAACTCCTTCCATTATTTGCCTCCTTGCTTGCCTGCATGTAAACCTTTTTTTTTAGATTTGGTTTTCCTCTTCCTCTCCTCTCCCCACTCTTCCACAGGAGGCAGAGGAGCGTGACATGAGGAGGTTCCAGCTGAAGATAGCGGAGCTCAACTCGGTCATCAGGAAACTTGAGGACAGAAATGCACTGCTTGCTGATGAGAGGAATGAACTAGTGAGGAACATGCACTCAACTGAACATAAATGAAGTGATTATAGGCATGAGAAGTCTTCAGAATTCCTTCAGAGTTAATACATTTCTATCTCATCTTAAATACACACATGCTGTTACACTTAGCACTGACATACACACAAAAACACAATAAATAAACATACATACCTGTAAATGCTGTATATAAACATTTACATGTGATTCCTCTAGTCTTGAGCAGGTCTCTTCTTCTGGAAAAATTCATTTGTTACTAGAAGTCGAGGCTTAAGATTACAGTGTTTCCTCTCCCTGTTTCCTTCCTCTTACTAGTTAAAACGGGTGCGAGAGGCAGAGAGCCAAATGAAGCCGATATTTGAGAAGAACAAAAGACTGTCAAAGAAGAATGACGACCTTCTACAAACGCTTCAACGCATGGAGGAGAAACTGAAGACCTTGAGTCGAGAGAACGCTGAGATGGTAAGATGCAGCATGCATATGTTTCTAAACTTATCTCTTGTTGCATTTTAGTTCAAATAGTCATGGACAAAGCAGACGATATGGATTTACTCTATTAATGAATAGGGATGGTAGTCACATTGAGAATTTCAACAAAAAACAGAAGCAGGACCTCTACTGGCCACATGAGGAAATGCATAAAATAGTTCTTCAACCAATCATCATCTGTCTCATGTCTCTCTGTCTTCTGTGCCTTAGAAGGAAAAAGCCTCCTCCTCTCGCCCCCCCTCACAGCAGCAGTCCATACAGCCACAGCTAAAGCGCCCCAGCTCCCTGACAGACCTGAGCCACGCCCACGAGGAACAGGAAGTGGAGTTCCTCAAGCTGCAGGTTGCTGAGCAACGAGGCATCATTGACGAGCTTGTGCAGGTCAGGATTTCACCCAAACATCATACAACAAACGCTTGTTATATTTTGTGTCAAAATAATTATTTATCATTTGTCTATTTGTCTCTTGCATAACGTTTTTTTACTGTTAGTTCTGCAGTGTTGTAACTTCAAATCCTTTTTAATTGTAATGGTAATGAGCAATGAGTATTTCATTCATAATTCCCTCTGTCTTCTCTTTACCCCGCTCCCCTTGGTTGTGTCTGGTGGTATTTGTTTTCATGTGTACAGAATCTCTTATTCAGCAGTGTCTCGTTGGATTAGTCTTAACTTGTCCTCCCTCCTCCACACATTTAGTTTGTTTTTAATTTTCCTTTCTTAATCCATTGAATTAGGCTGCTACGCCCTCATCGTGAAGAGATTTCTCCCTCTCAACTCAACTCTGAGAGCCATGTCTGTCATTCTTCTCTTTAGGAACGTGAACGGTTGGTGATGACCAAAAAGAACAGAAGGAAACCTCTCAAACTGTCTAAAGTGAGTGTCCATGAGCGTAATGAAACCTCAGTAACTCAGCAACTACCTACTCAGTGGTTCAATTAAGTGAGAGCATCACTGTGTGTGTGTGTGTGTGTGTGTGTGTGTGTGTGTGTGTGTGTGTGTGTGTGTGTGTGTGTGTGTGTGTGTGTGTGTGTGTGTGTGTGTGTGTGTGTGTGTGTGTGTGTGTGTGTGTGTGTGTGTGTGTGTGTGTGTGTGTGTGTGTGTGTGTGTGTGTGTGTGTGTGTGTGTGTGTGTGTGTGTGTGTGTGTGTGTGTGTGTGTGTGGGTGTGTGTGTGTGTGTGTGTTTAATTGGGCTCAAGAGACAATGATGACTGTGTCCTTCACAGCAGGCAGAATCAGACTGAGCACACAAATCATGCATGAGTCGGTCTCAGAGAAAGTGGAAAACTATGATAATTATTTCCCTGCTGTTTCATTTCATTTTGAGTATTTAGAGTTAATGTAGGATAGATCAATTATTTCTTATGAACACTGCTAACTTAATTTGTGTAAATGATTTCTTTTTGCCCGGCATGCATGAGATAAGAGAGACAGAGGTCACGCTAGCTAATTCTGTGATGTACTGTATCTTGATGGGGAGAAGACTTGTTGTGCCTGTACGTGTGTTTGCAGTTGTGTATGAATGCTCGTGTGTGTTTTAGAGTACATGTTTGGGTTTATACACCAGGGAACATTTTAGTGTCTCTGATGTTGCTAGGAGGAGTTTGTGGATGTCTGATACCTTCCTCCACCTCTGCTGCTGGAACCAGTTAGTCACCTTGGATAGGTGGATGCACTGTTGGGCACAGCGGCTTTGCCTTTTGGACTTGCACCTTTTCTGGAATTTAAACCAAACTGAATACTTAAGCCTGGAGATAAAACAGAAGCGGGTTTTTGGATTTTTCAGTGGGAGTAGTTTGATTGTTACCAGAAGCTTATCTACTTTACGTGGGAGAGCAACTGAAAGCCTCTTTTTTTTATATTAAGCCCATTTTCTTGTAGATATAACAGACTTATTTTCTGAAGATTCTTTATAGTTAAGTGTTAAGGTTTTTGTTCTTGTGCATCATGACGGAGTACATCCTCCTTATCCTCTACTTCTCCGCCTTCATCTGCCTCTGTGCTTTAGTCTGCCTCTACTTCTCTGGTTGCCAGGAGATGACTTATAAACACGATGGTAAGCAACTGGTGGGGTTTGGAATAGTTAACAGCAGGAAAGAACTCAATACATACGCACAGATTTCAACAGATATGATATGATTCTCTTTCAAAACAGTAAGACTGAATGTTGGTAAATTACTACAGTTAGAAAGAAAGCTTTTGGGATATCATAAGCAGACGTGTGGAGGAGCTTTATTGAATTCAAATACTACACCTGAAATCAAGTTTGACGTAATCCAGATGATTGTTTGTATTTTGGCTTTCAGTAGTTTGGGCAACAAATAGATGTTAAAGTGTTATTTGTGATTTCTAATGATTATGTCTTCTGTCATCTCTCTTCCTTTCTGCAGAGGCATGTTGTGGAGACGTATTTTGGATTTGATGAGGAGTCAATAGACTCTGAGACCTCCTCTATGACTTCCTATAATACTGACCTCACTGACCGCACGCCTGCAACCCCAGAGGAGGATTTGGAAGACGTAAGAAAGTCCATTGTATACATAATGTATTGTAGAAATAATGTGAGCTATATTCTGTAGGTCTAACAGCTGAAAGTTCCTCTGCATACAATGAGCCTAATTGACAGGACAGAAAAAAAACATACCATCAAAAGTAATCTGCAGATAAAAGATGGGCTTACAAAGAAGTTGATGTGAAGGTTTGTATACATTTGACTCACCCCCTTCATCTTTCATACTTTTGATTTGTTGCTTTCCTTAAAAAAGACTGTTACCCGTGAAGAGTCAGAGCTTCGCTTCCGTCAGTTGACCAGAGAGTACCAGGCTCTCCAGCGGGCCTACGCCCTCCTACAGGAGCAGACAGGGGGCTCTATGGATGCAGAGAGGGAGGCCAGGGTCTGTACTATCACTATGTTAGGAGTGAATATAAACTGAAGCTCATTCTATTCAAGTTTTGTAAATAACTATTTCAATTTGCACCCTGCTCCCTGATTGTCGTTATTCTTACCACAGACACGTGAGCAACTGCAGACGGAGCTATGCAGCTGTCAGGCCAAGATCATGGACCTGGAGAAGGCTCTGGCTGAAAGGGGGCAGGTAACAAAGACGGGGGATTGTAACAGGAACTCACTGGTCCTGCTCTCACTGGCCTGCATGCTCTGCCCTCATCCTCTGTTCTTCCTGTTGTTCGCTTTGTGTCTCGAGCCTTCTGGTGCCGTCGAGCCTGGAGAGGACTGTTAAAGCTATGAATAGAAACAAAACATTCTTGTCCCATAATGTTTCACCTTTTGTCAATCTGAAAATGGACCGGTTTAAAAGATTTTGTATCTTATTTCATATGTTCAAAAGTCATTCTGAAATATTTGGTTCAAGAATTTAGCCATACGCGTTCACGTGAAGAAGAATAACTTGGGCTAATGTGTCAAAACTAAGAAGATATAAAGATAAGGCTGATGTTAAACACCTTAAATATCATGAAGAATACTACAATAATTATAATGTATTGTATTATAATGTATTCAGTTTCTTCTGTATATGTTCCTTTGTCACCGCATGTTGCATGTGTTGCTTGATTCACCTCTGTTATTCTGGTTTTCTGCTCTGCTGTTTTCCCCCTCAGAACGTCTTCTGTTCCTCCTGTTAGGGTGAAATCTTGTTACCTGTGGTAGCAGCTCTATTGCCTGTTATCTTGGGAGTTTCTTATTTCTTTGGATCAATAAACTTGTTCCACTCCCACTCTGTTCCTGTCTGTTTGTGTCTATGGAACATTTGCATGTGTCATTTGGAAATGCAGCAGATGGTCACCATGTGTTATGTTTTGAGTTGGCTGACAGCTTTGTTAATTACGCCCTGTTGTGGGATGCTTTCCTTCCTTCCCTTTTCCTTCCAGTGACATTTCTTGCTGATGTTGTGTTTGGTTGTCATGGCAGGATTCAAAGTGGGTCGAGGAGAAGCAGTACTTGCTCAGGACCAACCAAGAACTTCATGAGAAGGTAGTCTGCATTGGCCTACACTTAATTTGAATGCATATGCCATTAGCAGTTTCTGTGGCATATTTCTATAACATTGCATTCTTTCACACTTAAAAATACAAACTAGAGCTTGATATTATTTGAGCTTTAAATGCTATTGCTGATACAACACCATGGTACTGATTTAAAGTCACCTCACAAAACTTCTTCAGTGTCCAACTTGGGTGAATTAAAACATTGTAAATGTTAAATTCTGCTGTAAAGCTTTTTTTGTATTTACATAAAGAAGGGTTATAATTATTAAAGGGATAATGCCAAACAAGGTATCCATTATCAGGAATCAATGCATGACATGGAGTTGCATGTTGGACAATGTTTTCAATCTCTATAGAGCATAGTGATTAGAGAAAAGAGAAACATAAAGAGTTAGAACAAAATCAGATGGGAGTGATCTGATTCCTTCGGTAAACTATGTTCTTCTTCTTACAACTTATACACATTAGTCACAATTGTTTTTTATCAAAGTGCATTTTTATTTAAGAAGATTATTTGAGAGATTTTTCATCCACCTGAAATGTGTGATTACTGCAGCACATGTTATTTCCAAAGTGAATTGTAAATATGTAAAATAACACGTTGATGTGTTTGTGTGCCTCCGTAGATGTGTGCGTTGCAGCAGACAGAGACGCGTCTGCAGGCCGAGGTTCAGGATTCCCGCGATCAGAATGAGCTGCTGGAGTTCAGGGTCCTTGAACTGGAAGTAAGAGAATGTACCAGCGTCATACTGTCACCAGGAGGCGACAACAACAACCTCAGTTCCAAACTCAAGACTTACATACAGTGACTAACCACATAGACAAACATACTATGTACACATACCTGAGTCCTCTGTATGCATCTGTGTGTTGCATTGTTTTGCATGGCAGCTGTGTGTATACCCCCGTCCTCGGAACTGGAATCATTTTTTAAGAAAGTTGTTTTAAAAAAAAAAAGAATTTTAAATTGAATAAAATGTATTTAAGTTGACCATTTAATCCCACCTTTGTTCATTTTGTCTCTCATTTTTACATTCATGTTGAACATCTTGTTTACCTTTTCATGAGATAAAAGGTTGTTTCCACTGATAATTAAGGACAGATTAACATTTGGGTTGAAATGTGTGTACTTCCTTCTGTTTTCTTTGATATTAAATGTAGAAATATAACAATAAGGCATGTTGTTTGCACTTGTCACAATGTGTCACTTTATGTAGCAGTTGTGGCTTAATTTAGACAGATAAGCATTTCTTTGAGTTTCTGCATGTGTTATGGTACTCCCTATTGGTTTGGTTGAGTTCATTGTCCCATTTAAATCTATGGGTTTCCACCTCCCTCATTTTGGCAGATCCCGACCATGTTTTCAGTTTCATGTAAGTAAATCCCCGATTCACTCCCTTTTCACTCACATTCACATTCACTACATCATAATCAGTGTCTGTTCTCATCGAGGCGCACTGCGCCACCACCAACATGATAAACAACTGTTACATAACTGTAATAATGTGAGTTTGGTAGAAGTCATGATGTTTGTATACACATTTTAAATAGCTTGTACTTTCTGTAGGAGAGGGAGCGTCGATCTCCTGCCCTCAATCTCCACATGTCTGCGTTTCCTGAGAATAGCAGCAGCGCCCTGCAGATCTACTGCCACCAGGAGGGAGTCAAGGTTATAACACTTAAACTGACCTTTCTCCTTTAAGACTGTCATACATACAGCACTTTATGTTATCTTATTCTGACCTCTGTGCAGGATGTCATCATTCCTGAGCTGATGAAGAAACTGGATATCCTAGGGGATAATGGGGTGAGGTGAAAAACTATTGGATTAAAATAAGCTCTGGTATCCCTTTTTTTTTATCTTATGTTTGCCTGTTTTATTTTCTGAAGAATCTCCGAAATGAGGAGCAGGTAGCAGTGATCCAGGCTGGGAACGTGATCTCACTGTGTGAGAAGGTGAGAGAAAAACCTCAAAGACATGTTTTTACTGACACCCAGTGGACAAAAAATGTCATTGCACTCAATTTACGCTCATAATAGCTATCACATTTGGACAGTTTTTTGATCAACATAAATATGGATAGAAATGATACAGTTATTTTAGTTAGTGAAAATATTAACCCCCTGTCTTCCCACATTGTCTCAATTTTCCCTGTACAGTGGTTGAAGCAGATAGATAGCACAGAGGCTGCGCTAACACAGAAGATGATCGACGTGGAAAATGACAAGGTGAAAAAATCAATTTACCACAAAGAACACAATCTTAAAATGATTTGACTATTTAAGTGGTATGACATGCAAATATACTCAACCAAAACATTTAAGTAGAGAGGCGCCGGATAACTTAGCAGTTATGTCGGGTGCCCCATGTACAGAGGCTATTGTTCTCCAAGCGGAGACTCCGTCTCGCGGCTCCTTTCCTGCATGTTCTTCCCCACTCTTTCATTCTTGTTTCCAACTCTATCCACTGTCCTATCAATAAGGCCCAGTAGTCCAATCATAAACTTAAGATAAAAGAAACAGTGGACTTAAGTTTTCAGGTTATTGTTTGACAATAAGCTGTATTTTTCAGCGGTGATTAAATGTCTTGTATTGTATCTTTTTGCAGGAGCTGTTCAGTAAGCAGAAGGGATTCCTGGAGGAAGAGCTGGACTATAGGAAGCAGGCCTTGGACCAGGCCTACATGGTATGTAGCCTGGTGCAGTATAACCTGTCTCTAATTACAAAGCTTGCTTTGAAAATACACAAAATTCAATATGTTTATATTTATTAAACCACGAACCTAGGCTGTACACAAGGCATAATGGTTTATGATAAAGAACATTTTCATCCCAGCATGACACATAAACATTTGGAACCCATTCAAACATCATCAATGATCCATGAAAGTTAAAATTGTCTCAATTTGTCGGGATACTGCATCTTTTACAACTGAAGTCAAACATTTCTGAACAAAGTCAAGCCACTGAATTAGCCAGGATATTGGGCCTCTTGTTTATAAGACTAATACTCATTTGTCTTCTGAGAAGGCAATGAACTGATCTCTTAAAACATCAAGTATTAGGATATGAGACTCCTGTGTAGCATGACAAGAAAGCACTGTGGGTTCAAATGATTTTGATGATGGATCTGGTTAGCGTGAACGATCTTCAAACTATCTATCACCCCACAGAGGTCAATAGGCTGTACCCACAAAACTAGTCAACACTTAGTATGTAGGCCCCTCTCATAGAGTATTAACCATTTGATTCAGTCAGTTTAATGTTGGTTTGTGTTTACTGTTCCAATTCATGCTGTGTGGGCAAAGGTTTGGATTTGACATGGTAACTTCTCAGAACAGTTCACCTGTAGTTGACTAAGAATTCAAATGTTTGTGTTACCATCTTGTAGTTACCATGTGAAGGTCAAGCCTGAATAACCCCCAATATGAAGTGGAACAGTGTTCCCCATATCTACCATGGTCACAGTGCTGTATGTATGTGTTTGTTTGTGTATGTTTGTGTGTGTGACTCCAATGTGTGTGCTTGTGCTTTTGCATGCCTGCGTGTGTCTGCATGTGCATGTGTACATCCACGTGTGTGTGTGTGTGTGTGTGTGTGTGTGTGTTTGTGTTTGTACCTGTGTGTGTGTGTATGTGGCTGGCTGTGCAGAGGATCGAGGAGCTGGAGGCCACCCTGTATAGCGCTCTGCAGCAGGAGCCGCCGGCATGCCGGGAGGTGGCCGAGTCGCTGACAGACAGGCAGAGGGAGGAGCTGAGGCTAGCTGTGGAGAAGCTGCGGCGTCAGATTCTCCGGCAGAGCCGGCAGTTTGACAGTCAGATCTTACAGGAGCGCATGGAGCTCCTACAGCAAGCCCAGCAGGTAAGGCTTAAAACAAAACAAGTCAGGTTACAGAGTTCTGCCCTCCTTCAATCTGACCCCTGTCTGAAACGTCTGACCCCACCAGACCTCTGGTGCTCTTAAAAAGATGCAGTATCCCTGTGTGTGCAACCTTTAACTCTACCTGTAAGTGAAGTTGTAGAGATGAAAGGGTGATAAGATAAGACAGAATGGTTGTGTGATTGTGTGTTTATCATTGTGATCTGACCCCCCCATTCTTCAGTATCCTTCCACTCTGCGGCTCTCACAGGAGTATGCACCCATGGCTCGTACAGTAAATGTATTTCATTCAGTTCATCACCAACCACAGCACCATCAATCTCATTGAATCAGTTAAACTGAAAATTACTAACACGGTTTGCCCAATCCCTAACCCTGAACACCTTATAACATACAACTCATTATATTAACAAACAAATCAAATATTTACTGAAGTTACGGATGTAATTAGACGGCACTTTCTTGGCCAGAGTTGATACTGTATCTGTTATGCCTTGTCCATTTGATCTCTTCTGCATCAACAATGTACTGAGCTGATTACTTTGTCCCCACGGATGTGGTTCAGTCCCCATGCTGACTCAACAAACTAGTAATTGTTACCCAAACATTTACTTTATTATGACTGTTGTGATTTATTAATATTAGTGTGCAAGGAAAGCTTTAAAACGCTTGCATTTTATTTAAGAAAACCTGTTTGTGAAAGAGTATTTGCTAATCAATCTCTGTCCTACTTTTCTTAATCCTGAAGTGACTCCAAGATATTTCAGCTTGATAGAAGGATTTATTTTTATTTTTTTATTCCAGGCGTAAATAAATTAGCTGAAGGTTTTCAATGTCAAAAATAGAGTTCACTTTTTAATCTGCCCCTTGGTTGCCATGGCACACGTAGTTACCATAGAGACAGGTTGCATGGGAAAGAGGCAGAGCTTTCAGAGTTTTAAAATAATCAATGATGACGATGGCGTAGTGGTTAGTTAGTGGTTTCTCGCATGTCATTCCCCACTCTCTTTCTTCCTGATATCTGACTCTGTTCACTCTCCTATCTCTCATAGCATAGGCCCAAAAAGCCCAAAACTAAACCTTTAAAAAAAAGAAGATGAATGACTGTAAGAGGTCTGCAAAATGGTTTTGGTTTTAGACATATTCTCCCCTCTAACCACGCCTTCCTTTGCCCTGCAGAGAATTAGAGAGCTGGAGGGCAGGATTGACTTGCAAAGGAGACAAATAAAGGATATAGAGGAAAAGGTACATTTTCACATTTAGTTTTTTCTTTGTAGGAGAGCTTTCTCTTGTGGCTGTGTGAAGGAAGTGTCAACATTAACTTAACTAGGCAAAGATTTGCAGCTTGTGAAGGACTTTACATCAACTGTACTGACGCTGTGTTGTATTATTAACTTTGTTCTGTGTTCTTTTTCCTTTTTTCCTCTGTTCATTAACCCCCACCCCCCTGTACCCCTTTAGTTTTTGTTCCTCTTTTTGTTTTTCTCTTTAGCATTTATTCTTTGGCCTTAATGATAGCGACTCTGGACCCACATCAGGTATCACCTTAACTCACTGCATCATATTCATATTAAATCCAGTTATAGTGTAATTAAAACAAAAGAAGGATTTGGAAAGAATATGTATATTTTGTCTTTTTCTTAGGTGTTTCGGTGCTGTGGAGACGAGCAAGGATTAAGAAAAACTTTGTTTTTTATGCATCTGTAGACAGCCAACGAAAACCCTATGGCCTTTTTGATAAGTGTGCACTTTTGCAGAAGAACCTTACCTGGAATGCATTTGAAATTGTGATAAATAACCTGATAGACATGGAATTAAAGTGATATTTATTTATAAATTACATTTACTAATGAGGTTCCTGGACCTGGAACAAAATAACTCCTCTGTGAGAAGCTAACACAGATATACTGAGAGAAAACTCTGAATCAGAGGATTTATTAAAGGGAGAAGAGCCACAGTCTCAAATGAAGCAGTGCCCGCTTGGACAATGAAACAAAAGGGAGAGAGAGAAGAAGAGGAGTGAAAGTACATGGCCGAGCGAGGAGCTGAGCAAGAAGAGTGCCAACTGGAAATAGAGGATTTTAGCTGAGTCCAGCGTCTGTATCGTATCCAAGGAAACAACAACACAACCAAGTTCACAGAGCCGAAGCTGAACTTATTGGAAGCTCGTGGCTGCATTGAGAAGATTTAGCTGTGACAAGCGGAGCTAAAAATCAGGTTATTCTTTAAGTTTACCTTTGAAAATATATACCATTTGTACATATCGTACAACAGCTCATTTTAAGATTATATGGATTTAACTGTTTTGGAAAACAGTCAATAGAATTACTACTCAAAATCAGACAATCATCAATGGTCTGATTATACTAATAAAAAAAAGTATGAACATAGCATGAACAAACCTGCTTCTTTGCCAGTACAACCATGTGAGCATGGTTTAAAATAGTAAAACATAAATAATAATAGAATTAGGTTTTTTGGATTATAGTATTTGTAAAATGTGGCAGAGAGTGTAGAGGGGGGGGGGGCAGGATGATTAGGGGGCGTGGTAACCTGAGAGACACCTGTACTGGATTACTTGCTACCAAGCTGTTGACATGGTGAATTATAGATGACTGTATTTTGTGTTTGTGTATCTTTATATATGTCTTTCTTTACCAATGTATGTGTGTGTGAAATGTTTATGTTGTAAAAAAAGCACTTCAGGGAAGTCGTGTAAAAATGTACAGTATTGTTCTGCTGACTAAATCTGACACCGTGTTACAGGTGAAACTCCTGGCCACAGGATACTCAATCGAGGATCACATGACCTCATCAGACAGGAGGAGTACCATAAGCAGTTCTGGAACCACAGTAATGGACTCAATGAGACCAAACCACGATCTGAACTTGCCAATAGAGTGAAGGTCCTGAGTTAGTGAAGCAGCCCCCCTCCAGAATGACAAGTACCTTAGGAACAGGTGAGAGACTGGAGGAGAGCAGATCCAGTGACACAGACACACACCTGCTACTATATACGCACTTTTGGGCAAGGTGCTATCACATATCAAACGCACCTGACTGTGCAGCACACTTGCATGCGAGCGTCCTGCTGCTGCTGTCTACCCAGGAGTTACACTTGTTTCCTATGGTTCCATGTTTTCTGACATTAGAAGGTTAATAGTAAATCTCATTTGTAGATTTTGAGATGAATTGCCTAAGGAAGTTATTTAACCATCCTGCTTAATGTTGGTATTAAAATTCACGTGAAGTTAATTGGATGATGTCATGTGATCTCGTCTGTGCCGTCTTGTGGAGTCAGGAGCAGAGAACTGTAGAGGTCAGAGAGGAATCTACTGCTGCAGCTTTACCAGCTAGCCTCTGTCTCCCAACTCCTCAACATGCAACACTCCCAGAGGCTAGACCAGAAACTCCACATGCTCAGGGAGGAGGTCAGGACCATGGTGAGTGTTCAGGATCTTTACATTTATCAACAGGCATTGAACTCTCACATGAAGAGAGTAGTGGGTGTGTGAGTCTTGCTAGATGACTTTAGTCACACAGGTTTCTAATTACCCAACAGCAGATGTAGACCAAAGGGCCTGTTCAATGTGCAGGGATAGGAGGAAAAAATGGTAAAGAGTCTAAAATCTGTACACATTAAACATTTTCATTTACTGAAATGTACTATCAATGTACTGAAGGCAATTTAAATTTGTCCATTTGCATGTAATAAGAGTGCAGGGCAGAGTTTGGCTTGCAAAGCGCCTGTGTGCTATATTAAAATACTCCTCGAAAAAAACCCTCACGATGTCCCACACAGTACATGCATGTAATGTGAGGTTTTTTATTTTTAGGTCACACCCACATTTGTCTTTAAAACGCTGAAGAAAGCCTAGGGATGAAACGTGTTTGTTCCCTTCAGCTGCTGTGTATCTTAACTATTCAAATGTTTTTTGCTTCAGGTTTTTGTTTGCTAACGTATTTACCTCTAGACCATCATGCATCTCCAAAGCTACATCTTCAAAGAGGCTGTTTGCATTTGCCTATTCAAATTTGACCTTTGATTTGAACATTTATGGTAAATAGTTGTGAAAAGTTGAAATGATCCGACAGAGACATGTGATATGTTGTGTTTATTATACATCTGCAGCATTTTTTTTATTCATCACATCCATTTGTATTTCATAAAGTGATGCTTATTTGGTAACCTCAATCTATTGTTTTCTGGGTTGACTTCTGAAATGCCATACATTTAGCAAACTCGCCCCCACAAAAAACTGGAACAAAGAGACCTGTCACTTCTCCAAATTATATTTAGTTTATTTTCAATCTTTGAGATTTGTTTGTGTATATCTGTCATGCTTTTAAGTTATGACACTGTAGAGGTTCTGTGGCTAAAAATAAATCAAACTCCAAGAAAAACTCCCTGTGTTTCTCACACAGTCAGGCCTACAGTGGTATTAGATATGGCCAACAAACTATGACATGTTTTAGACATATTCTACCAGTGCTAAATAGTTTTTAAGCAAGTCACAGGTATTACTAGTATAACTAAGTAGTTGGTTTTCCAGACTCCACTATTGTATTGCAGATTGTAATATTTTCTTTCTTTCTCCATCTTTGTCTCTTTCCTCTTCAGGCTCAGGAGAAGGAGCGAGGGGAGCAGGTTTGGAGGGAGCGACTGCAGCGCTGTCAGAGGCAGCTGAAGGCCAAAGAGGACGAGATGAGTCGCCAGTCCCAGTACTTTGAGACCTTTAAAACCCAACTCCAGCAAAAGCTCAGCCTGGCCCGGGACAGAGAGCAGACCCTGCAAAAGCGAATCTACACTTTAGAAAAGCAGCTACTGGAAATGACTGTGAGTGCTGCCACTGGCATGACGGGGAACTGTGCAGTCAGAATCACTGCTGGGACAGTGACACGCTGGGAAGAACAGGAGAGGCTACCTCCCATGAGAGGAGAGGGTGAAGGAGAGGAGGAGAGAAAGGAGGAGAAGAGGAAGCAATGGCAGCCAAGTGATGGTAAGACAGAGAAGAAGATACAAGAAAATCAAAACTCAAATGAAATCAGGCTACAAGGCTTCATCTTGAGCCTAAAGGAGGATCTCCAGGTGCTGCTGGAGAGAGAGGAGCATGGGATGACACAGAGGAAGGGGCTGATGGAGCAGCTCCAGGGGGCCCAGGAGAAAAGTCACTTCCTGGGCTGCACGGTGGAGGAGATGAAGGTCGAGGTGAATCGGCTGAAGCATTCTGAAAGCTTCTTGTTGGAGGAGGTAGAAGAGCTGAGAGAGGAGAACCACAGACTCTTGCAGGTCATTAGAGATGCAGCTAACCAAACACCCTGCCAGTCATCTGAAGTCCCCGAGTCC
Organism: Tautogolabrus adspersus; assembly: GCA_020745685.1. NCBI lineage: Eukaryota > Metazoa > Chordata > Actinopteri > Labriformes > Labridae > Tautogolabrus > Tautogolabrus adspersus. The sequence continues at coordinate 17,863,929 of CM036540.1, forward strand.
ACATGTCTCGACCCCGGGACCAGCTCGCCCAGCTGCAGTCCTGCTGATTGTTCTGTGCCCTCCAGTATTCTTCATCCCTCAGGGTGGAGCTCTGAAGAGGTATGTAAAACATCTTTATCATTATTAATACCATTTATTGTATTGTAGTCTTACGCGTTCTGTGCCAGTCACTCCTCATGTAGTTTAAAGGTAAGACTGCTAAAGTATTAAACCATTTACTTGTAAAATGTAACTGTTCCAACTTCAGCACCACTGTGTGTAGGATTGCCAGAAATATGTGGGATAGTAATATGCGTCCTTGAGAATAAAGCATCTACAATAACATGCATTCGTCGAGGATTAGTACAGATACTTATTTACTGTGATTTATTTGGCCAGACAAAATACAGTCTGTAAAAATAAGTAGAGGCTCAATAAATATTTGATCTGGTGTTATTATTGGCTTAACGTTGTAAATCCGTCTTGTTATTTCATGAGAAGGTATTAAGCATAAAAGGGGGAAGGCTTCTGAAGAGAAACAGCTCTGTTGCTAGGATTTCAAGTGTTACATAACCATCACCCTACTGCACATGCTTATCCAAGTGAATCTTAACATCAAGTGGGACAAGAATGTGGGACCATGTTTTTTATTTTTAATTGCTTTGTCATTGTCTTGTTTACATAAATGATGTTCTGCTCTTTTTCCCACAACTTTGATCTCTGCGCAGGTGAATCTAACCTCAAATGGGGATAACAGCCCCCCTATCTCCCCTGCAGTTGCACATTTTCACCACCAGGCTACAGCAAAGTGCACACAGACAGCTACAGAGGATCACTACTCATTTGCCAAATCAGACACGTCACCTAAAAATGACGTTCTGAAGCACTTTAGCCATATTGGCTCCAAAACCGACCCCAGCCTCCAGTCACTGTTCTTGACGACAGAGACAAGCGATGAGTTTAAAATTGGCACCTGGTGCTCCAGAGGGATCCTTAACCTGGAGGAAAGCCCCAGTGAGGAATCTGATGCCCTGAGGGAAGCCTACAGGAGCTTGGGGTTTGGAGATGATCTTGAAGCACTAAAAGAACAACGTGATCGCCTGGAGGTGGCCTTGCAGCACACACAGGAGCAGCTGCAGGTGATGACTCAAGAGAATACTCAATTGAAAATAAAACTAAGGAAAGAAGAAGACGAACAAGAAGCAGAGGAATCTTCAAAAGAAAAGGTATTTCACAGAGGTTGCAGTACTCCTTGAGGTTTTGCACAGATAAGAAATCAAAAACAAACTTTCCTGTCTATCACTGATCAAGTTGTCGCTCTTTTTCCTTCTCAGATTAACACATTACTCTCGCGTGGTGGAGCAGAAAGTAACACCATTCTTGCCCTTGCTCAGGATGATCTTGTCCAGGCTCTCAATCAGGAGAACAGGGCTTTAGCGGACCGGATCCAGCAGCTTCTGGCTCACATTGAGCTAAGAGAAGATGAGATTAAGACGGAGGAGACACAGCTGAGGGAGCATATTTACAAGCTAGAGGCAGATGTAGCCAGATTAGAGCAGGAAAACCAGGAACATGGGGGTTTGATTACAGAACTCACCAAGAAGACTGAGGATGATCTCAACACCATCATGGAGATGCAGCAAAGGTTGGAGGAGAGTGGACAGCATACGGAGGACTCAAAGGTTGACAAGGACTTGCATGGATCTCAATTGCAGATTGAAAACACGGCTGTATTATCAGGATGTTTTAAATTATATGACCAAGAAAAATGTGTTGAAAATTTGGTGGAAAGTGTGCTCAAAGAGGACAAACCAAAGCTGATGTCCAATCAACATCCAGATGATTCAACGACAGCTACAGTGCCTCAACAGATCAATCACTATGATCTGTTCCAGAACCGCCAACAAACCATTTCTGTCCAGAGCCTCAAAACAGAACAAGAAGAACTGCTGGACGACATAAATTCTCTCAGAGAGCAGCAGAAAGAAGTAGCTCTGTCAGTCAAAACACAGACAGAAGTTAAACAGCAGTTAACCCGGACAGTTTGGGGGCTGAAGGAGGAGAAAGACAGCATCACTCAGTCTTTGGCTGGTGTCAGACAAGAAAAAGAGCAGCTCACCAGGAATGTCTGCGGGCTAAGAGATGAAAGAGATCAGTTAATAAAATCTACGAGTGACCTGAAAGAGGAGAAAGAGCAGCTAGCTAAGTGTTTATCTGGTCTCAAATCAGAAAACAAGACACTGCTTGAATCTCTCTTGAGTGGAAAAGAAGAGAAATATCAAATCATGCAGTCACTACTAAATTTACAGACAGAGAGGGAGCAGTTAAGCCAGGCGGTGCTCGATTTAAAAATTGAGAGAGATGGAATAATGTCTTCTCTTAAGTCTCTGAAGGAACAGAGAGACAGGGAACAATCATTTTACACTTTACAAGAAGACCAGGACAGGTTAAAACAATCGGTTAGTAGTTTAATAGAAGAAAAAGAGAGAATTGAGCAGTCAGTCAGATGTTTAAAACAGGAAGAAACACAAACAAAGATATTACTACAGGGCCTTAGAGAGGAAAGAAACAGCCTACAAGCTGCACACCACAGCCAAACACAAACAGAAGGGAGGAACCAGAAGCAGCTTCTGATGAGTACAAACAGTGCTGTCGAAAAGGAAACTGAGACTGTTGTTGGGACAGGAGCTGAAGCCCACAGAGGAAACCCTATGCAGGTATTAGAAGTGATTTTTTTGCATAATGTAAGAGTATGAAGTGTCAATTTCAATTACTTTAAATACATTCGGCTGATTGTGTATCATTACCTTGGATTACTAGTGATGTTTGTGTTACTGTATGTTAAGACCCAGAGGCTGCACAATGAGATGCATCAAACGGAGGTCAGGAGCGAGGAGGACGAGAGAAAGGCAGCCCAAGCAGCTGACAACCTGATGTGGCTGACGGATATAGCCAATCAGATGGAAGATACCAGAATGGAAAATGAAAGCCTAAAGACCCAGGTATTACACACGATGATTGATTTTATATTAACATCGGACACAATCTTGTTTTGTCTCCTGCACTAATATTAACCTACATGTACAGTTCGGAAAGACTCATGCAGCATACGTACCTTTGAAATACATACATCATGTAAGTTGGTGTCCATTAACTTTGTCTGTCTCTTATTTATCTGTTAGACCTAACAAGTGTTTGTGTCGCTAAAGGTGAACGAGCTGCAGCGTAAACTGACAGTCGTGGTCAGGGAGAAGACAAATGCTTTGTCACTGAAGGCACAAATAGACGAGCAACACAACATGCTGACAGCTCAGCTCAAAGCTAAGGTAAGAAGCTGAAGACGCCTTAATTATCATCTATCACCTTAAACCTGAGCAGTTACACATAAAGGCAAAGCATAAATATTGAAACCCAGCAACACCGAGAGCAGCTCTCGTCATAGATCTGTTCCTGTGTGTGTTTGTTTGTGTTTGTCTGTGTGTGTGTTTAAATGTGTGTAAAACCTCACAGACAGTGGCACTCGAGGAGCTGAACTCTGAATATGTCGCGCTAAAACGAGGGCAGGACAGCAAAGAAGATGTGGGCACCGCTCTAGTCTCACTCAGAACACAATACAACGACATCAGAGCTAAGGTGGGTAACCATTCAGCGCTGACTTTGGGAGTTAAAGCAGCTTTCCTTATTTCATGAATTGGTAAGATTTAATCTGATTGTTGTATTCATATTAATTATGTTTTTATTGTATTTTTTATAGTATGAAGCTCTCCTGAAAAAGAGGACCTCAAAGGATCTGGACATAGCTCCTTTAAAGGTGTTCCTACATTATCTGTTCTTTTGTCACTGAACCCTTATTTACAGTGTCACTGAGCTTTAAGCTTAAACTGTTTTCATGTCAATAGGAGCTGAGTGTTTCTGACATGTGTTTTTTTTTCTGATAACAGGCCAAGCTGTCCTGTCTGGTTGTGATGTGTCAGGAGAGGAACAGTTTGTTGGCTCAGATGATGAAGACCATGAACAGACGAGGCTTTGTGGACTCCGTCCTCACGCAGCAGGTTGAGGAACTGCTCAGTGACACCGTGCTGCAGGACTACACTGCAGCATTCACACCAGGATGTAAGACTCGGGAGAACAGTACTGGATTTACACCAGGATTTCTTTTAAAGCTTCAAGACTACAGCAGTGGATTCACGCCTGATCAGAGCTGCTGCACTATATCCCCTCTTGTGAATCAGCAGGTCCAAAACGTGTGTACAACTGATTCTGCTGGTAAATATAGAGAAATAAAAAGTCCTGAAATCTCTTCAGTCGCCATTAAATCCTCAACAAGTCACCAAGAGTGCAGCAGTGAAGTCTCTCCTGCACCTACAGGGACACTCAAGAGAGATGCCAACTCCCCTGTGCAAGAGCACGCCAGTGTCAAAAAGACATCTTCAGCTGTTGTTTCAGAACTGAAAGAGAGCTTAAACACAGACAAAGAAAAGGTGAGATGATGCAAACATAACTGCTCTCAGAATGTATGTATTTAATGTTGCTGACTTATAAAGAAAATGTGTTGAATGGGCGGGTAGAATGCAGCAGCACGACTGGTCTTTAACCTACCTAAAAGAGCACATGTCACTCCGCTGTTCATCTCCTTACACTGGCTCCCAGTTACTGCTCGTATCAAATTTTGCCTCTGTGCATTGCCCGTCAGCACCTGTGTGTCCAATCGGACTTAAAGCTGTTTGTTTACACTTACTGACATTGTTTCCTTTTTTCTAGACCCTTGCTTGTGTTGTACTTACTCTCTGATGTACGTCGCTTTGGATAAAAGTGTCTGCTAAGTGAATAGAAGAATCAGAATCAGAAATACTTTATTGATCCCAGGGAGAAATTCAGTAAAAGAATTGTAGAATTGTAGAATTTTGTTGTGCCCTATGGTTTTATGCAACATTTGAGCAGTAATGAATCATTATGTACTACTTAAAATAGTGTGAAACATCAGAACAACGGGAACATTCATCAAAGTTATATCTTGTATTTTAGCAAGACTATCCCTTCTTACATCTATATTTTTGTCAATTCAGAAAGAATTTAAACAAAGAGGCAAAGATCTGATTTGAAAATGGCTAATTATTATTTCTTATAAATGATGAAGTCTTTAAGCGATCCTAATCAGATATTCAACAGAAAAAGATGAGTTAAAAGTGTTCAAATCTATTTTTAAAAAGTAGTCAGGTGCCAGTATGTACATCAAACAGGTTTATTTTACTGTCAGATTTCCTTTGTGAAAAGTAGAAATATACCAATGACAGACAGGACCTGTCTTCAGTCGTTTGTATGCAGGCTTACATTTTATGTTCATGTACACATATGCACCATTTACTGGTTTCTTATTAGCATGCATGGTGGCTGTTTATAAGTCAAAGCACGTATTTGTGCTCCAGGCTCTGAGTCTATAAAATCATTTGACATTCTTATAAATACTTTAAACATACATTTTTAGTAACCACAAACCTTCAATTGTTTGATTTTAAGATTTAGAAAAAGAACTAATAGAAAAACTATAATCGGCTTTATCTCGTTCCTACCACAGCTCTGTCCCCCAGCCAGTAGACCAATCCATGCAACCAGCGCTACAGAAATACTGGGATTTCATAAACCAGAAATAAAAGGAAAATCCTCCCTGGAACTTTCCAGGTCGACTGGATCCTCACTGAGTACTACTGCTCTCTCCAGGACACGAGTCAGTGCGAGCAGGAGGCTGAGTAGTCCTGAAAAGATCCTTAACCTACATGAGCAACTGCAGACGACTATGAAGAGCAGCTATCAGGTACGCTGAAGATGACGTGGGTCAGTGTGAAAGTATGAATGAAAAATAACACAACTTTTATGTATTTTTCATCATGCAGTTTGCCATAATATATTAATATACATCATGCTCATGTGTCTCTTTGATTCAAGGGTCAAGTGAGCAGAGGACGACTACAGCAGCCCAGGAAATGTCTCTCATTTTCTCCAGCTGCAGACCTGAGACCGGCCTCTCCGACTGAAAAGCAGAGCATCAGTTTCCATAAACCAGACACCAACTCTCACCCAGTCACCACTGTTTTGAGCAAAGCTAAGTCCACTTCAGCAGTGACAGCCACAACTGTTGCCAAGACAACACTTTATACTGCAGTTACCTCGAGGTCTGCTCATGTTAAATTCAATCCCAACATGTTAACTCACCATCACTTTAAAGCAGGAGTATCTAAAACTGCAACACCTGCTCTTTCTAGCTCTTCTTTCATTGACCCTAGCAGAGCTGAATCTGACTCAAGCAGTTGCACTAATACAGCAAAAGATCCAAAACCGACAAAGACAAATGCTGCCTTCACAGACTTATCTGATGCGAAACATGCAGCTTCTTCTCCTTTAACTCAGAGGACCACGATGGTTGACTCTGATGTCTTAATCTGTTCTGACACTAATCCAAAAAACACTGCCTCAGATACAACTGCCCAAGAGGTTAATCATTTTAACACACCTCCTCAAACCAATGGTGCTGCCCCTGCATATGAGGGGCCTGTATTTCCTGCCTCCCCGACTCAGTCTGCTCCTTGCTCTCCTGTGAGAACCATCAAGTCTACCACAAAGTGCACTGCTGCTCCTGAAAAGACAGAGACAACAAGGCTGAAACCAGGTAATGCATATATACCCAATGATTGAGATACTTTTCACTAAGGCAAACACACAGCTGCTTAAAGTCCTGGTAGAAGAGGTAGTTGTTTTATAAAAAAGTTGAAATGCTGTTTTATTGATGTGACAATAAAACAGCTTGCCGAGAAACTTTGTACAAGCTCTTTGCTGAACTTTAGTGCATAGTATTGCAGTTAATGATTGTGCAGTATTACTTCTTGGTTGTTTGCTTTGGCAATGTGATTACACACAGCTTAGATATGGGTTATCCTCTTTTTCGATGTCTCGTTGTACAAGTAATCTTTTTGGAAATGTCAGCACAAATTCTGGCATTTCGATGTTTCCCTGTTTATTGCAAATACAGCATCACACTGTCGTGCACAGCTACTAAGCTTCACTTAATCGCTTGGATTTGTTAGTGAGCTCAGTTTGCTGCAAGTTCTTTTTTTGTTAATTAATGTGGAGGAATTTAAATGAGAAAGGGTACATTGTGAAAGTAACCTGTTACTAACCAAATAAATAAATACAACAGTTTGCATATGGAGTGTACTGTACTATGTTTAAATCATTAGGAGCAATGTTCTTTACAAAATGATAGTATGCTGTGCTTTATGTCTCTTTTTCCTCTCACCTCCAGGAGTTCCAGCCGAGGTTTGCTCTGTTGAGGTAATCAAGACAGTGGGCCAGAGCAGCCTCCTGATTGGCTGGGAGAGGCCGCCGTTAGACGAGCTGGGCTGTAGTAACGACACATTTGTGTACGGATACCGGGTAAGCAGAACAAACCGCAACTGTAAGCTGACACATAGACTCTTAATTTAGAAGATATATCCGTCTAAAGTAATTTACTCTCACCTGTCAGGTGTTGGTCGATGGAGACTTCCACAAATCTGTCATGAGCTCAGCGTGCACCAAGGTATCTCATTTTCTGCTGACCCTAAACATCTGTGTGCTTTACTGCATCCTTCAAAAGTCAAACTCAGTAACAGCATTTCATGTATTGAATATTTTGTCTTTTTATTCTTTAGTGTATTCTGGAAAATGTCAACCTGAGTCTCCCGGTCCAGATCAGTGTCCAGACGCTGGGCTCTAATGGTCTCAGATCAAACAGTGTCCGCACCTTGTACAGTGCTTCAGGCAGAACACACCAAAACAGTCCTGACTAGATTAAAAAGGATGGCAAAGGCCAACATGTAAGTACTTTTTGTACAACCTTATTAAAACTACTATTAGAACAACTTCATTAAATAATGTAATGTTGTATTTTTTTTCTGAAGGATAAAGGAAACTTCTTAGTAAAAACATGAATTTCCTGTGACAAGGTCCGAATGGTAAGTTCTGTCTTTTTGTCCGTGTGTGAGATGAAATGTAATTTTATAAATGTCACACATAAGTGCAGTCTAATATAATATATATGAAAAAGAACTTTTATTTCAACCCTTGTTTCATGATCTATTTTCTCCTCTGCTCTGTGTGTCTGCCCTTCAGTCCACAGTTATTTAGATCATCAGCCCTCTTAGGGAGCGTCCTGACCTCCAGCTCAGAAGACAGCGAGCGAGGCACTGTCACACTGCTTGGTCAACCTCAGGCTGAGGTCAACTAATCAGAAAAACTCATTTCACATTGTAATGTTTAGCCTATGAACATGAAATGACCTGTGGCCATGCAAACCTCACCCCGGTTTACTGAAGATGTCAAACAAAACACCACGCAGATAATCTGCATGTAGGAGCAGGTGATGATTACCTTGTTGGAAGAAGAGTCCTGCCCACTGGATACACCCCTTTAAAGGATGGGACGACATGTTTACAAGAGGAACCGCCAATTATACAAATCCTGACAAACTCATAGAAGTCTTACTTTACTGCAAACATTATGAAGACAAGATCAATCATGTTGTCAAAAGCTGCCTGTGACACTAACTTTTCACAACTGTTCATAACTTCACAGGACTGAAAAGTTTGGAAGTCTGCCCCTGCTGCACATTTGAACACTGTGTTAACTAGGAGGTACTGTTTGTACGACTTCATCTGCCTCTCCGGACTCTGTGACTTGAACGATTGACTAAAAAGACGTTCACTTTTTGAAAAGCCTTTTTTAAAGAAACACACTGTTTGAGATGTCGACACAACATTGTACTCAGAGGTCATTTTACTTGAGTTTGACACCACATGAAGCCAAATATGGAAAAAGTTGATTCTCTCCAAAGACTTACTCTGCATAAGACTACGGGATTACCTTACACACAGAAACCAGGTGTTATTTAAGTTCTGCAATTTGCACACAGTCATTATTAATATCTAGAAGATTACATTAATATCACGGATATTTTTTGTAGAGATAATTATGAAAAATATGCCAATATATCACATTCTGTGCGCCTTTTTGTATGAGATACACTTTCTTTTTAATACCTAATAGATGTTATGCACGCTCACGTTTTTTGTTTTGTTTTATAGGATGTTAAAAACTCCTGAGATTCTTTTGCTACTTAATGTACTGTATGTGCGAGTGCAAAGTGATCAAGGTGCAGCAAAAGTATTTTTCTAACCCTGATGAAAATATTGATTCCCATTGATTCCTAAAGACTGTACAGAGAATAAATGTTTATATGATATAATATACATGTCAGTTTCAGTGCGTACATGTTTACTGGTGAAAGAAGTTTTGTTTAACATGAATCCAAAGCAAAGATCGTTTACACAGTGCTGTCCAGAGAAGAAAAAAGATTCATCTTTAAATATATGTTTTTCCGATTAATCGCAATGTTTCTTTTCCCACCAAATATGTCGCTGATAACCTCTTCAAATATCTGAAAAAATGCATTGAAATAAGGATGAAAATGTGACCTTATTTTTAGCCCATTGAAGTTGACGTTTTTGAGATACTTGGATTTCATTCAGTGGTTCTCAAACTGTGGGGAGCGACCACAGTCGTGCTAAAACATGACAGGTTTTAGGGCGTGACCCGCGGCGTGGGCACAGTCAGCTTTTTCATCTTTAAATACTTTATGTAGATAGAAAAAGTAAATAATTTCTACTCATTCATGCAAACACCCGTCATGGTGAAATGTTCACAATCTTGATGGAGGGAGCATGACAGTAAACGTTTGAGAACCACTCTTATAATCAGGGAGTGATCAAACTTATTGTGAAAAATAATGACATATAATCACTTACCATGAATGAACACTAGGTGGTAGCCATTTTTGGATGTTTTTCACAGGTGCAATGTTTGTGCTTAGTGTGTGTGTAACTGTGTTGCCTTATCTGACAGGTGCATTCACCACAGATTTAGTGGAGTGGATGATGCTGACAGGCTCAAGTAGCCTCAAACATCTTAGTGTCTGCTTTTCCGTTCAATACAAACCAGGCGCATTACCAAAACCTGACATGAGAGCGAAGGAGGAAGTAGTGCCATCAGGTAAAAAAAAAAAAAGGGGGAGCTTTATAATCACCTACAGTGCTCAGCAGCTTTGGGAGCTCCTCTGAGGACGTCAACGCCCCGTGCTCAACAGAAAGAAGAGTACCAGCTGGAGGAAGAGGAGCCTGTTTTTCTGCTGTGGGGTGTCACTGTGGAAAACTCAACTGTGAGCAGACTAAAGTTCTTTTTTCTTCTTTCAACCTTTTTTCCGCTCCTCTATTTTGTCTCTTTGTCTCTAAACATCACACACACAGACACTCACATACTCTTAAGTACAAAAAAAATGCAAATAGAAACCATGTCATTTTTACACAGGTAGGAAAAACAAATTAAGAACGCAACATTTGCTGTACTAAGTACTTAGATAATCATAACATTTAAAGCAACAGCATGTAACTTTTCCACCATTAAACAGTAGTTTCAAAGGTCGATTTCATAGCACAATAACTTTCAACAGGGAGAATGCCGTCTCCTCCATACCCACAGCGCGGCCCAATCTCCTCTTTAATGCAGTAACTTACTTTGCCAGCAGGCCAAGAAGTGCATATGGCTTTATGGCACTATAGTTTACACCAAGCGGCAACCACCAGCGTTGACAAATGATGCCAATGTGGATGTGCGGAAAGCTGCAGTTCCTGAGTGTCCCCTTGAGGCTGGCTGCAGAAGCTCAGAAAGTCACATACACACCTGTTCAAAAATCCCAGTTTTTACAGCAGAAACAGGCTAAACATGTTTACAGCTTGGTTCAACAAACACATTTGGTTTGGATAGCTCATGTCTCTATTTGCACACACTGTGGTGGGTTGAATGTTTTATTATAACTCACCCATTTAGATTTTATGAAGGATTAGGGTTAATATTAAGGCGCGTGGCTGACCTGACTGACTGTCCAGTGCAGTGTACAGTAGCTGTTTGTCAGGAGGCTTAAGACCTGCCTCAGCTTCAGCTCTTTGCCTGTCGTTAGGTTGACTGAAAGTTTGTTGGAGACAACATTTGCAATAAGGCGACCTCCATCGATGGGTTTCCAAAGCCTATGGTTTACACACAAGCCTCCAGATGTAGAAAGAAGCCAGTTAGCCCGTCTCTGTACAGTTTGTTACAATGGCTAAGGCTAAGAGGAAGAGGACGGTGAGGGATGAAGCTAAGAAGAGAATAAGAGAGTCTCAAGTGTAGCCATTTAGCCACAGCCCATAGATTTCATGGCAACAGTTGAATACTCAAACACATACTCCACATACAAACAGTTTGCACACAACATGCTGAAGACACTTGCAGAGTCATATTTGCACAAAGTCTGGTAGTATTACTGAACCTTGTCAGTTCATATGGTTGTTTAGCTTCTCACAGGCTTCGTACCATCTTGGAAACAAATGCACATTGTATATGAGGGGTAGTGTGTCTTACAACAGAGTATTAGAACTCGGAGAACTGTGGTGGGCGCCAAAGCGCACCTAACCAAATTCCTACATATTGTTACTTTAAGTACTTAGCTGTATTTAGAGATATTGTGTGAATAATAAGCAACCATAAACAGAACAGTGTATCTACAAGCTGAACTAAAATTTCTGCATAGAGTGATGAAGCAAACACTTGGTAATTATGCGTTGGTTACTTTATTTTCAGTTAGGAAGCGGACATGAATAGTAAATGTATGTCAGTAGCCTGGATAAGTCTTCATATTAGATTTTCTTTTCCTCAAACAAACCCCCCCCCCCCCCCACACATACACACACACACACACACACACACACACAGATTTATAAATGTTGAACTGGTTGCAAATTAGCCACGGCTAGAAACTTGTATGCATGGCATCTACTTTGTATTTAATATATGAAGCAATGCTCACTGCATGTGTCCCTGTTAAATATTGTTCCAGTAGATCAGCAGCCACAGTTGTTACATAATCCTTCATTCAATGCACTGTATGCTTCTCAATACATCATGGTTTCAGAATATGAAGCATATTCAAAACCCCTATATGTACACCATCATTTATTATATTCATTGTTTTATATATTAACCATAATAAACGTTAGTGGAAACTGCTGCAAACAGAATCAAGTATTTGAAGGTTTGCACTGAGCTCATGCATGCTCAGAACAGGTTTTGCACACTAACCAGTTTAAGGTTGACTTTTTTATTGGATTAGACTCAAGTGTGAGATGAATGAAGGTACTGTAGCCCTACTTTGCACCACTTAAATGAACTTCAATTAAAGCTGCAGTGCAGTTGTTAGATGCTGAATCAGCCTAAATAAGCTCAGCTGTACCCTGAGGACTCTCATTACACTCTCCAGTTATTAAAACACACCTCCGACATATATGATGCACGTGTCTCAGTGAAGAAGCACGTGTGTGCTTGAAAGTCTTGTGTACATGACTTAATGACCTCTGTGTTAATTATTTTTCTGCGCTGGATGTTAATGATGCCAGGCTCGTTTCTGACTCTGACACATGTAAGGCCGGACATGAGAGGAAAACAGGAGCTGTGGATAAAAAGAGTCTCGCAGCTGGGCTCAAGGTTCCTGGAAAAATATTCTTTTGTGATGTGTCGAGACGCTAACGCTTCTCCATATGTGTGAGTATTAGCACTGCAGGGGATATCTCCTTCTCGCAGGGATGTGTGTGTGTGTTTGTGTGCTGCTGCTCACAGTTGTCATCTGCAGAGTTTCTTGAAAAGGGGGGAGTGAGAAAGAGGAGAAGACGGACACTGTTGGGGTTTTCATTTCACCCAGAGGCGACTTTGTCACTCCATCACTGCCCCCGACACCTCGAGCAGCCCGGGGCTCAAGTGGTGTGGTGAGTCGACTTTCAGAGCTCTAGGGCGACTCTTGCTGCTCACACTCTATAAGTGGGCTTCTCCTGCTGCTGTGTCTGTGCAGATGGGTCTCCATGCTGGGAGGGGGTTTTTTGTTTTTTTTGTGGTTGTGTTGCTTAGAGTATGTGTGTTATGCTGGGACCAGAATTGCATTATAACACACCCATACATTCTAAAAATGTCATCACATGAAAATGACTGCCTGCTGAGCGCTTATCCCTTTTCATATATGCACAGATTTGGCATTTTCTATCCTGTCTTTCTCTGTTCTTCGTGGATGAAGCCTCCTTTATTCTCACCATCTCTGTGTCTGTTGTTGTGGCCGTATCAGTCCATCTCAGCGCCTGTTATATTTAGAGGCAGAGCACTATCAGAGCTTACAGCTGGCCGCCTGTGATTCAATTCTGACAGATATACAGCGATCAAAGCAATCTCCTCCCGTTTTGTCTCACCCATTTTTTTCTCACCAACTCCACCCCCTCCTTTTGTTTTGTTCTACTTTTTCTTTATATCACCTTCTTATTTCAAACCAATCTTCGTTGTTTTCCTCCCCTTATTCTTCCTTGTTTGTTCACTTTCTTCGTGCACCATTATCTCAGAATTATAGCTCTGTCTCTTTCATACAACCCTCATCTCTCCTTTCATCTCTACACTTTCCCCACCTTAAAAGCTTATAAAACTGTCCGTCTTCTCTTTTCTTTGCCACTTTGCCCCTTTTTCACTTCAATTTGAGAAGACTTTATTGCTGTCTAGAAACTCTAGCTCTCTCTTTTCCTCTCTTCAACTCCAGTTACCTCAAATCTACTCCACATCTTGCCTCTCTGGCAGGTACCGTCTATACAGCTAGGAAAGGAGAACGTGCTTCATCACTCTGTGCAAATCCAAATTGAAACAAACATCAACCAACACTACTTCTAATTTGGGAAGAGACAAGCAATTAACTGCTGTTACATCCTTGAATCTATGAGCACAGGCAGCCATAATCTCGTTAATCATGAACAATGGGGGCGGTAATAGAGAAGCATGTTTATGCAAATTCCCCCACTCAGTAATCTCCTTCATGCTTAATAGCCAAAACAGTGGTGGTGCTTGAGAAAACAAACCTCCCCCTTCTTTCTCCCCACTCTGCCTTTCGACTTGCTTCACCTCCCTCCACCTCTCCTCTTGTTTTCTCCCTCTTATGTTCTTTTCTTTCTCCCACCTTCCTCTTCTGTAATGAACCTCAGCCTTCAGAGTCAGTGGAAACAGTATTGATCACTGCCGAACCTCTCAGTTCAATAGCAAATAACCCTGAGATTGTTTGGGACTTCTGAGTTTTACATCTCGGCTTCTGCTCTTGGCAAACTCCACAGCTCATTCTCCTTCTCCTCTATCAAATCTCTCCATTCCTACAGTTTTTATGCCTGTTATTTGCATTTTTATTGTTTCATGGCTTTTCTTTCTTTCCTTCTCTCTCCCCACCCCCCTCCCCATAATGTCTGTTTAAATCCATTTCTTCATTTCTCTTCTAACTTTGCGTTTCGCGTTCTAGCCCTCAGCCCAGTCACCATATATGCTTCAGGACTAAATATAGCCCAGAAATGTGCAGAAAGGACATTATAAGATTATGCCCCTGCTTCCTATTTCTCCGTCCTCCTCTCTCCTGTGCGCCTCTTTCTTTTCTAGCTTTTCTCTTGAACTCTTTCTCTACAGTTCTCTTAAGTGCAAGTTTCAGATTTTCATGGCAGCACTGTTCAGGATTGATCAGGATTGACCAGGATTGACCAGGATTGGATCAGGGGCCAAGTAAAGGTCAACAGCATGTGATCTATTACCATACTGGTCAAATACAACCTGTAAACCTGTATGGATGGAAATGTATTGATCAGATGAGATTGGCTCAAAGAAATCAATAAAGACAGATCTGCAATATCTAATAAGATTTAGCGATAGCAATGCTTATTTTCTGTCCTATATCGGAGTCCTTTTAACATCAAGTGATGTTCAAATGTAAGGTCATTTTACAGGACAGTTTACCTATGTGATACTGTTATAGAGCTTTAAACTAAAACATTTTTCAGATTAATTTACAGCGAATGGTTTAGGCTGTATTGTAAATAATCTCCATCTTAAAAAGTAGAATATGAAAACTCACTATTGTCAAACTGAGGCTGATTTGAGCTATTTCTAACCGACTTTTGTTTTGAGTTTGTATTTCTTTATTTCCTTTTTGCTTTTCGTCTTTTAAATCCCCTTTGATTCTTTCTCCCACTCTGAAATGATTTTTTAAAAGCTAATTCTCAGTTTGCTTAAAGCCTAAAAATCCTATTCATCACACAAAATATCATTATTATTCATTTAAAGGTAGTTGTAGGTTCTGAAAGTTCTTGTTTTACTATTTAAAGACAACAAATATGCAATGAAAAATACTTATTCCTGGTCCCTGTGTTTAATGTTCATTATCTGCCAAATATATTTCAATTAAGCGTTATCTTTGAATATTATACATCACAATGACTATTTTCTCTTCCCTTAAAACTTTTTCAACTGCTATGACTCATCCTGCACTAAGGGGCGTTTCCTCATTTTTCAACCATTTAAAAAGCTTTGTCAAAGCTAAAGATCCAATCAAATTCCTCCCAACGTTATGTCCAGCCTTCTATCTTGTGATTTGTTATGACATTTCAGTTGAAAATAGTCACAACACGGCAGTTAGATACTCTCAAGCTTCTGTTTCATTTGAGACTTGAAGTGAATTTATCATTATTTATGACCCGTTAGATTCAGATTCAGACAACTTTATTAATCCCAGAAGGGCAATTCAGTTCCACAGCCT
Source organism: Tautogolabrus adspersus (assembly GCA_020745685.1). Lineage (NCBI taxonomy): Eukaryota > Metazoa > Chordata > Actinopteri > Labriformes > Labridae > Tautogolabrus > Tautogolabrus adspersus. Next base: position 17,879,623 of record CM036540.1, read on the forward strand.
ACCGAGTCATTGACAGAAGCCAAGGAAATATAAAGGAAACAAACACAGTCACAGTAGCATTCAGACAATTACATTCACATGTCAGTAACAATTTAACAGACCAACAGGTCGCTAAATAAGAAGCCAGAGCTAGCACATCTAGAGATTCATGAATGCAATGCCAGAAATGTTTCTAATAAACATTAATCACTGAAAATACTATTACTTCAAACCCCTAACAACCAACCCCCCCCGTTCCCTATCCCTCTTCCTGCATCTTATCCCATCTCCCAATATCCCTCATCTCCCTCAATTTTCAAACCCGGCGCAGTTTCGGAAGATGGCTGTTTCGTCATGAGCCTGGATTTGCCCACGATTTCTGCCTGTTAAAAGGATGTTTTTTCTTGCCACTTTAACTTTTGCTAAAGTGCTACTCTCATGATGGATTAAGCTGAGTCTTTGTAATATAGCAATAAGTAAGGTCTTACCTGCTTTTTGTCTGGAGATAACACTACACAAATAAAGAGTGATTGATTGATGATTCAAAGCCGTCAGCACAAACTATCACCTGCTTATCTCAGCTTGTGTCTTTATGAGATCAAAGTTTTGTTGCTTTAAATAAAACATGCTCAGCGGTATATCCTAACTCAATAAGTTAGAGCAAAGTCATCCAACAGTGTAATATAAAATCAGAAAACAGTGAATTCTGACTAATACGTTTTCTACTTTTGTATCTGTGATGATTAACACAAGTTTATAACTCGTAACAATTCAGCATATTTACATTTTTACATATTGGTATACCATTATATTTTCATAGGTAATAAATCGAAGTACTTTTCCTGTATTTTATAACCTTTGTGTTCCTGGTTTTCCCTCATGTCATATCTTTAACTCACATTAGTACTCAATGAAGAAAGTGAAGACAGAAAATGAAACAAATCAACAAACTGTACAGAACAAAAGAGTATAAACTTTACTGTTAGAAAACAACAACCTCATCACCATTAACATTACATTCATTACCACTGCAGTTAATTGCTGATCATAAAGTGGGCTTTTAGTAAGGACATAAACGGTATTGAGCATCCCAAATGGCACTGTAAGCTTTCCTCAGCTTGTTATTTGATTACTTTAATAACACAATTGTTACATTTTCTTTTAGAATAGTTAAAAAAAACAACTTCTTAAGTTCCAGGAATGAGAAACGTTAGAAGACACTAAGCAGATGAACTATATTCATTGAGCTATAAGGGCTGTAGGAGGGGTTTCAGGAGGAGTGTGTGCCGTATGTGTGTGTTTGCCCAGAGAGGGAAACGGAGCAAGCTCAGTGTGTTTGCTCTGGATAGTGAGGAGCTGTCCATTGTCTACGGTGCTGAAAGTGGATTACTGCTTCAACACTTAAAAGTGGAAGAAAAATTCAATAGCAGGAGGGAAGAAACTTAGAAAAAAAGAAGAAAGGAAAAACAGGGAAAGCTCAGGAGATTGCTTCATTACTGGAATCCTGGAGGCAGAAAACACATTTAGAGAAAGTTTTCTTAGAAACTTAGATTGTAAGAGCACCACTAACAAGCTGTAGTTGTCTTGGACAGTTGGACAGAGCTTATTTCTTCAACACACATCTCTCTCTCTCTCTCTCTCTCTCTCTCTCTCTCTCTGTCTCTCTCTCTCTCTCTCTCGCTCTCTCTCTCTGTCTCTCTCTCTCTCTCTCTCTCTCTCTCTCTCTCTCTCTCTCTCTCTCTCTCTCTCTCAATTCAAATTGCTTTATTGGCATGAATGTATCAATATATTGCTATTTTTGTGTGTGAGTTGTGTGTTCAAACTCAGGGTTTACATGTATTATCTGGGGGAAGTATTCCTCCCCTCACAGCCTGATATTTAGGGCATGATGTGAGGAAGTGGAGCTCTGTCTCTACCTGTAACGTGTCACAGTGGGGGCAGAGTCTGTCCTCCTCTGGGAGCCAGCTCTTTTTGTAGCGTGTGGGATTTTTTACCTTGCTCAGGTAATCTGCCAATGTGTAATCTCTGTTTAGGGTTAAATAGCATTTTTTTTTCATTTGCTCTGTTTTTTAGTTGTTTCCTTCCAATATTTGATGTATTTTTCTTTTTCTTTTTTTGATAATTTGATTTGGTCTAATCAGGGGGGTATTTGGGTCCTGAGCCTGGGTTAGTCGTATTTGGGTGTTGCTGTGCTCCACCCAGATCACATGACATGGGCCGGACAGCTTCAGAACCAGGTGGTTGAGGGGACTTTTCTCAGGTTTCAGCTCTTGGCAGCTCAAGGCGATGCGTTGGGGTTCACTTGTTTTTAGGTGTTTTATTGGCCGAGTTCTGCTCTACATGCATTGTTTGGGGTCTTTCTTTGAACATGTAAGAGGTTCTTACAGAACTCGGTATGAAATGTTTCGATTATTGTTTTGTCCCATTTGTGAAAGTCCTGATTTAATTTTGGTACCAGAGTTGGTGCCATACAGAATAATTGCTTCTAACACAAATTGAAACATTTTGAGCCAGATTTTAATTGGGATGTCAAATTTGATATTTCTTCTGATTGCATAGAAAACCCTTCTTGTTTTGTCTCAGATCTTTCACAGCCAGGATGAAGCTTCCTGTGGATCTCTCTCTCTCTCTCTCTCTCTCTCTCTCTCTCTCTCTCTCTCTCTCTCTCTCTCTCTCTCTCTCTCCCTCCCTGCATGCACACCTCGCTTTTAAGCAGTCACTAATTTGGACACATTCAGAGTTGGGATAGAGAAGGAACAGGAGGAGGAGGAGGTGAAGGAGTGGTGAAGGGGGAGGGAGATCACCGCTTTCTTTTTTTCTCTCTCTCTCTCCCTCCAGCTCAGCGAAAGGAAAGGCAACACAGACAGAAGAGTACACTCTCCCCTGCTTCTTTCACACTGTTGGATTCATACGCTCCACCAGAAGAAGTTATATTGATTGCTACTTCTTGTCTGGGAGTCCTGCTGCTGATTTGGACCTGGAGACCCCCCCTGTCCTGTGCTGCTTTGTCCCTGCTCAGGATGACAGGCTGTGCAAAGCGCTGCAAACAGGGAATTATCAAATTTGCCCTGTCCCTGCACAAACTGGTCAGTGGAACTCTCAGTAAAGGTATGTAAGTCCTTGAAAAATTCTTTTCTGGTTTGTATTGTTGCAGGTGCATCTCATATAAGTTGCAATCAGTGAAAGTAGCCCCCATTGTGTGTGTCCAGTGTGATGAGAAAAGTTATACCATAGCAGGCAAGGCTTCAAATTAAAGGACATCACAAAAGCAGAAGTCAAATTCCATCCTATTCATCTTTCATCTTCAGCTCATACAACTCTTTTCCTTCTCTTCTCTTGTCTGCTGTTGACCTCGTTCTGCTCAGTGTGCTCTCCACAGGGAGGAGTGAAGGAGACAGAGATGAAGGGAGTACGCAGCTAATAGAGAGATAAAGTTGATATAGAGAAGATTGGCGGGTGTGTGTGTCTGTGATGAATGTGAATAATAAAGCCTATTGGTGTGGCATCGGGGAAGAGGCACTGTACACACAGGATGCTGAGAGGAAGGGGAGGGTTTTACAATCGTGATTCATTAGCCGGGTTTTAGTGTGTGCGCTTGCGGGGTCATAGTTCAGTGCTGCTTTTTAGTGTGCGTGCAGCATTTTGATCTTATTCCGATGCTTTTATTGTTGAAGCTGAGACAAAGTAAAGGAAATACACATAAAGACATGCTTCAGAAACTGTATGCAGCATAGGAGCAGCCCGGAGGCACACACACGCACATACACATTCATGTACACGTAAACATATGCACACTTACAGTATGAAGCCTTTCCAGCCAGTTGACATTTTGTCTGGAGGGATGGGAAACATCAAAAGAGTCAGTGGCACACATACAGTACTCAAACAAAGGCATGCTCAACTGCGCGCACACATGTTTTGGATGGCTCAAGCATTCAGATCCAGTGGGTAGAACTGCCCTCAAGGTCTCTCTCTCTCACTCTCCCTCTCCCTCCCTCCCTAACTCTCTCTCTCACACACACACACACACACACACACGCACACACGCACACACACACACACACATGCTATACATCACGAGAAAGCTGCTGTTGAGGTTATGTTATGTAACAAATAACTCCTTAAAAGAGAAATTCATTCATAGTGAAAAGGGATCATGTACATAAAAAATCTCTCAGTCCCAAAAACTTAAGAAATTAAAATACACTGAACTACAAACACAAACATGTGCACACACTGTATGTTTTCAAACATTCATGGTACCAATAGATGGCCATGAAAACACCCACACACTCAATCGGAAAAGAGCTGCTGGAAAAGAGATCAGGGTCTGCATAATGTCAGCAAACAAGGCACACAAAAACACACACAGAAACACACACACAATTTGATAAACACATTCACATGCACCTCCGTGCACACACAGGTCTACATCTGCACGTTTTCAGAGCTCTGAAAGGAGTGAGAGCTACGTCTGTAACAACATCAGATATGACAACAGCAATGAAAGCAAATGGGTTAGATGACACACACTCACACACACAAACACATGTACACACACACACACACACACACACACACATACGCACACACACACACACACACACACACACACACACACACACACACACACACACACACACACACACACACGTACACACAGCATTCAATGTCCAGCTTCAGTTTTGGAGTTCTTTGGCTTGTGTGTATGACCTCTTGCTTTCAATTACAGAAAAAGAGAGGGTTGGACTGTATCCTCTTTGTTCAAATGGTGGAAACAAAGTACATGTTCTTCTTTTGTAGTTGAATGGCAGTAATCAGCATAACTTTTTTGCAGAAATTTCACTCAAAGTTTTCACTGAGTGCTTGGGTCCTATTTAGTTTTGGATGTTGTCTACAGCCGTAACTAGATGGCAGTTAATTTGGCTTTTATGAAGCCATTTGGAGGAAATGGTATAGGAGTCTGATCTAATGTAGCTTCTCTTGGTTTTATTTTTTGCTGAAAGTGTCTAATGGTGTGTAATTTTCAAAGATATGATTAATCTGAGTATCAGTTTTTCTCATTAGAATGAAGTTCAAAGACAGAAATGCTGCATCACTATTGTGTCTGTAAAAATAAGGAGATGGTGCAGTAGCTCGTCAACAAAAACACCATGAACACTGTCCTCTCAAAGTTCAGCAATTTGATCCGACAGTTCCCATAATGCAACTTGTTTGTTCATTCCACCCTCTTAAACACCTGCCTCTTTTAAGTTTCACTCCTTTACACGATGTAACACTCATTATTATTGTAAATATTTTCCTCATTTTATTCACTGGTTAAATAGGCCTTTATCGTTATCCATACCTGTTTCAGTCTTCCTTGAAATACAACTACAGCTGAAAAAAATACTCTGCTCCCATCACCCTTCTACAAAATAAAAAATGTCTTGTATCTCTTTAAGGAAAATAGTTGATGTTGCTCTCTTAAGAGGCTGTAGGCAAAACACAAAAAAAACACAGAGTCAAAGGTCAAGGCATGTAACGCCACATCTCCAAAGGCCATACAAACGCATAGTTTCACACCAAATGTGAAAAAAGAAGGTATTGATCAGTTTATGATGCGGTCTATGTGTTCAACTGGCACAGCAAGAACATCTTTTTTCCCTCTTCCATTAAAGGCTGAACAGAGACCTGTCCTTTCTGAAGCTAACAGGCATGGCTATGCTTTCTACACTCTGCTGTAAGTTTTGAGATGACCTTTAACAGTCAGCGTTTTAAGACAGTTTATGAGAGGTGGTATTATATTGTAGGGATAGCTCTACTGCACTCTCTCAGTGGCATAATGAGCTTTAGATGGGTCCCTGCATGGGGGCTGAAGGGGAGAATACTGATGGATGGTGGGATCAGTGAACTGAAAAGAAAAGAGAAACCATGAATACGTATAGGGTTTAGTGCTGTGCTGAACCACAACCAGAGCAACATCGACCTCTGCTGGTAGCAATGAGAAAATACAGTTTGACAGGGAGAAATATTAGCTTCCATTTTTAACACCCAAGCACAGTCAGTGAACCATACAAGGGGTAAAGAATCTGTGTGATTTAGTTCTAATTGACCTTTTACAACGTTAGAAGCCTAAAGCACAAATAAAAGACTTCTCTTTGTCTCAACAATTTGAATAAAAGAGGAAAGCAGATAGAACTGAGTATTTTTCGTTCCCTTTCTTACCACTCATATAATTATATCTTACATATCAGACTTCCATAACAGGCAACTCAGCAGAATACAGGTTTTTATTATTATGTCAGACAGATTGAATAAAAAAATGTTTTTAGCCGACAATATGTTGGCTTTAAAAAACATTGGTAACACTTTATAATAACCATCATCAATAAAGGGTCAATTGATAGTTAATTAAACTTTAGTTAATAGTTATTTTACTGTTGACAAACAATGAAATGATAGTTAATAATGTTTGCTAATTGTTTATTGTTGCACACATTATAACATTTGATACTGTATATAAAGTGTTTGTTAATGATTACCAGATGTCAACCTTTAAGAGATGCTTTATAAAACATCTATAAACATGACACAGATACATGGACCAGATATTTGTAACACTGCTAATGGTTAATACACATGTTGGATGACTATTATAAAGTTGGAACAGAAGATTATAATATCTTGTTTCAACTTTATAATGATCGCCCAAATAATGTTTATAGATGTGCTACACAGTTTTTATCAACCCTTTACAAAGTATTATAGACATCAGTTACAACAGTTACATAATGATTGTAGATGGTTTACAAAACAATTATTAACCATTGATAAAGTATTTATTATTAATCTAAATCATGTTTATAGACACTTTACATGGTATTAATAAGGTATTATAATCTTTAGTTCCAACTTTATTAACTATCATTTCATCGTTTGTCAACAGTAAAATAACTATTAACTAAAGTTTAATTAACCATCAATTGACCCTTTATTGATGATGGTTATTATAAAGTGTTACCAAACCATCTTTAGTAATTCAAACTGATTGAATCCACTTGTAAAGTGTTTTTGTCACAGGCTATAGACTGCTGTTGCATTGAGAGTAATTACAAATAATATCGACTGTAAAGGATCAGTTAATAATATCAGTAATTGTTAAGTGTGAAGCCATATCTGTTGAATTTGTAGTTTGCTTTCTTCACAAAAATCTCAGAATGGACTGACCACAGTTAAGCTCCGCTCATTTCTTCGTAGCTTCCTACTACTAGACCAAATCATTTTCATCTCTTTGGTTTTCCTCTTTAACATCTTCTCCCACTGTCTGTCACTCCCTGCACTGCCTTCATTTTTTCTCCAGCTCCCTGTCATCCCTGAAAACCCTGAAGACACACTGTCAAGACCTGCCCCACTGTAAACATCCTACGTGATTTCACTTATCCTGTCCTTGCAGACCTCCCCTCAGGTGCTTCAGTGCCATACAAATCCACCTGCCTGAGGTGGTCTGGACACAGGTGATTACAGCTATCAGCACATAAAATAGTGTTAGCTACAAAACCACAAAAAATGTAAATCCTTCTTGTCTTCTGAGGGAAGCCTCCAGGTACTCGAATCTTATTTTACTCTAATACCCAACACATCACCTGTTTGTGCATTGCATTATTAGTCTGTTTTACCACCTTGTACCATTTGAAAATGTACTATCAATCAACTTTTGATGTTCTGAAATTTGCTTAAACTATTCCAGGAGGTGTTTTCTTGTAATCAAAAACAAACCCTCCTCAGAGGAGACCCAAAACACACAAGATAGATGTGCTGACTCCTCTCAGTCTTCAAAGCACTCCTCTGTGGGGAATAGGAGGAACATGCAATCTTAATCATCCTCTTTGCTCGACTGGAAGAGTATTCCTTCGGTAGAAGTCTTCGACAGCAGCTCACAGCAGAGAAACTCCACTGTACTATGTTTGAATATGGCTCACGATATCTGGATGTTAACTTTTGTGATAATAATTTAAAAGCCTTTATGTTTTCTTCTTATTCTGATTCTCTCGGACTGCACAGCAGATGGCGTCAGATTCCTCATCCTAGATTCTCAAAAAGATTATTATCCCACATTGTCCACGCGGATCAGAACACAAGTAAAGTCTTAACCAAATGAACCATTAAATACTAAGCATTTAAAAGCGCTTGCTGATGAAACAGCTCTTCCTCTACGGTTGACGAATGCTGTCGGACGCAAAGGTGTTCTTCTTTTTTCAGTCTTAGGGTTCACCGGCATTGGCAACGAGAAACTCGGATCTGAGGTGTTCCTCATAAGTGCTTAATGAAATATTCAACAGCTCCTTTTTCTCTCACTCGCTTTAGGTCCCCCCTCCTCCTGGAGTCAGGGGGACTTGGCTGCAATTTGTATTCAGAGAAGAGGATGGATGGGTAAATGAGAGCAGAAAGAATGGGGGAAAGATGGAAGAGAGTGTGTGTGTGTGCATGATTTTAATCTTTGCACATATATGAGTAAGCACATGTGTGTCTTAGCTTTGATACCGGGTATTTGTGTGTGCGCTTATCCCACCTGTGTGTGTATATGTACTGCTCATCTCCAAAATGCTGTCGTGTCACTTTAATGTGCCAGAGGGGACACAGTGTGTGTTTAATATAAAATACAATGATTCATATGGAAAACGCTCTCAGAGGGGAAGACACCACCCCCCACTCTGCTGTAATCAATCCCTAAGCTGCATAAATTAACACTTCCATCACTGTTATCTGCTGAGGAGCGAAGAAAAGAGAGACACAGAGGAGGAGAGTCAATAGTTGTGTTGGTATTCAGTTCACAGAAACCACTAAGGAACTTAAGGTAAAGAAATACAACTTATCTGCAGTATATAAAAAGGTAAATTGCATTTTCATTTGCACTTTTTTAAAATTAGCCAGGAATAAAAGGTGACAGAGTTTGAGTATAGCACCAACAGGAAAGGTGATGCTGTTTGTTAAACATTTCTGGAAAAAAACATTTAAAAGGAGAAAAAAAATCATCCAAGTTGGAAAAAAACTCCACACAGGTGACTCAAGCTGACTGGATTTTAAAGACCTCTACAAAATGTATCATCTGCATATCGACCAGAGGGAGCAGGTTATGGTTGCCACAAAAATAGGTTTTTCACATCTTGACAGGTGACATAAAGTATGTGGGCGGTATGCAGCAGTGAATCTTTGAGAGAAATTCACTGTGGGACAGATTAAAGCAGCCATGGCCTCGAGAAGGTTGTCAAGGAGAGAAAGCTCAAGAAATTCACCAATACAGGCTCCAGATCTTTCAAATATGACCTGTAGGAATGATTAAATAGTTCACTTGTCGCAGAGTAGGCTAGCACAGCTGCATTATGTTGTAACTTGCTGAGTCAAGCCCCCAAAACAGCTACCAGTTAAATAGTGAGCTTATCCAGACAATTCTCAATGTTAGTCAAATATTCACTTCTTTAAAATCATTAGGTTATTCTCCACCATTAGTCTACCTAAAGGACAAATCTAGATGCTTAGTGCTCCATCAAATTCAAAAGCTTATTGACCATATTTACATGGCAGCCATTTTCCTCTGTTGTAACACTCAGGGGGGAAGCTCAAATGCTGTAGTGATGTTGTCAAGCTGTGTTTTTTAGGAAAATGACTAATTATTATCCTACTGTATCCCTGCTCTCCAATTGATCAGTGAACCAATTGAAAATACTATAGATACTGAAAATCCTGTGAGACAATTTTAATAACCCATTATATACTGTGACAACAGCTAACGTTAGCATTCGACTTTTCTTTGCTAAAAATTAGGATTTTTGTGTGTGTAACAAAATAAGAAAGGCAAAGGTGTAAATTCTTAGACAACATTAGTTTAAGCTAGTTAACAGTATTACAGGAACATTTAGGGAACAACACCATCATGAGACGAACTGATGGGAAAATCTGACTCTGGTGATACTGCTGGTTTATAAAAAAACAATCACACACTGACGTGAAGTGATTTGAGATAAATGACTCAATTTGTCTAAGAGACATCAAGTATTTTGCACAAGGTTCAACATGTTTGGGGCAAAGATGCTAAAAAGCTGATTTTCCTAATTCAGAGTGAACCTGCGGGACTTGAAGCAATAGACAGACAGTAGAGCGAGTAGGCTATAGTATGGTCCAGTGGACCAGTTCAGCATTGACGTTATATAAGGAGGTGTACGACCAATAAGAGATTTATAGATAAAAAGAAACAGGTGTTTATCATGCCTGATAGATCGATCTCCGGTTAGAAATCTAAGAGCAGAGTGATAAACTGAGTCGAGGGATGTGGCTGTCTGTAGATTATGTCACCATAATCTAATACAGACAGAAAGACTGCCTCAATAACTTTTTTTCTGCAGTTAACCGGGTAGAAACCGAGTTTCTGACGAAGCTTGCTGATTAAGTTTTCAACATGATATTTAAATGTGAATGTCTCATCAAGCCAAATTACAAGATATTTATATTCTGTTACTCTTTCAATATTACTTCCATCCAGTGTGGATAAAAGTAGACTGTCTAAAGAAACATACCTGGTCCTGGAAAAAAGCATGAATTTGTCTCGGCTAGTGCTCTCTGAGATCTGGCAGAACAATGGAGCATGTCTCCTGAACTCCTCACTCCATTAAATGTAACTGTTGTTTGATGGCTGAGGCGTCACAGAGCCAATCTGAGCCATTTATTGGCCAGGTTCAGTTTTCACTCCATCTCTCTCTTCTGTCCTGTCATCTTGTTTCTGTCATTTTCTACTCCCTGACTCCCTCAATTTCATCCACCACCTCCCTCTTCCTTCCCTCCCCACCTATCTCCACCTCCATCTCCTCCCAATTCTCTGCTCTCATTTACTTCTCTTCCACCATCTGCAGATCCTCCACTCCCTTCCTACAGTTATTGCCCCCCTGTCTCATTTCTTTCCCTCTCTCTTTGCCTCCCAAGTCTCTTCCCTCAATGCCTTCATATACACTCCTCTGAGTTGGCATGGCTATGACAGTTTCCATCCAGCTTTTGTCTGATGAGAACAGGCAGAAACTAACTGGCCAATTTCTTATTCACTGCCTTCTCACCACACTGCCTCTGCTTGTCAACACCTTTATTCCCCTCTGCTGTCAAATGCTCTCTCTATTTACTACTCCACTGTCTCACCCCATCATTTTCCTTCTTACCCTCCATCCATTCATGCAGGCAGCTGTCTCAATCTAGTAAAAGATCCATTGTGTTACAGTTAATAAATGATGAGAGGGGTAGGCTGGCTGGCACTCAAAATGATCCACAGCACCCTGGACAGGCCCGAGTAGTAGCACAGATGAAGTCAGGCTTAATGTCTTGGAACAGCTTGGCGCTCTGCCTAATGCAATTGACCTGTTGCTGTTTGGTGTTATTGCACTGTAGTGAAATGTTGTTTTTGTTTCCCTGTTTAAACAACTTCAATATTAATGCTTCAATTACTTTGGGTTTGATAGCTGAATATCTCAAATGGGTCAGGGTGTGATCAGGGTAAGGGTCTCAGCCAATGACTCTGACCCTTTCCTAAGTGATGCTGGTACCTCTTTGGAACTGATGTAACTAGCATGCTAATTGAAAACTGAGCTATTGGGGAAAAATGTGCTGCTAAAGGAGTCACCCATCCATCCATTATCTTGCGCCTATCCGGGGCTGGGTCACGATGGCAGCAGGCTTTACAAGATGCCCCAGACTTCTTTTTTCGTAGCTCCTCCTTCGGGGATCCCAAGTCTTTCCCAGGCCGGAAGGGATATATAATCCCTCCAGTGTGTTCTGAGTCAACCCTGGGGTCTCTTCCCAGTTGCTCCCAAAGCTCATGATCATAGATGAGGGTTGGGATGTAAATCAAAAGCTTTGCCTTCCAGCTCAGCTCCCTCTTCAGCGCGATGGTCTGGCACAATGCCTGAAATACTGCAATACTTGAACTCCTTTACTTGAGGCAGAGAGTCTCTCTCCTCCCAGAGGGAGGAATCCACCATTTTCTGGCAGAGAACCATGGCTTCAGAGGTCCTGACCCTAATCCCGATCACTTTGCACTCTGCAGGCCCCAATGCGTGCTGGAGGTCCCAGGCTAAAGAAGCCAACAGAACAGCATCTTCTGCAAAAATCCAGAATCCATGAAAATCACAAACAAAATCAGACAAGGGGAACATCTCTGGTCATATCAGATGGCTTGCAGCGCTGGCCCCAGGACTCCATATTCCCACAGTAACCCCACCTTGATACTACGAGGAACACTATCGTCAGCCTTCTTCAGGTATACAAAACACATGTAGACTGGATAAAAATAAACTCCAATGCCCTCCCATGAAGCCCTGCAGGGTAAAGGGCTGGTCCACTGTCCCACGGCCAGGACAGAATCCACATTGTTCCTCCTGTAATAGAGGTTCGACAATAGGCAGGAGCCTCCTTTCGTGCATCCTGGAATAAACTTGTGTGAGTTGTGTGATACCCCGACCCTCCAGTCCTCCGCTCCGCGATGCACGAAAAATCTTCCGTAAGACACAGACAGGGGCCTCCACCAAATGTACCCAGACCACCCTCACTACCCATTTAGGTTTGCCAGGTCTGTCCGGCAGCCTCCCCCTCCATCTGATCCAACTCAAACTTAGGTGGTGATCAGTTGACAGCTCTGCTGCTCTCACCTGAGTGTCTAAGACATATGGCTGCAGATCTGTGACATGACTACAAACTTAATCAATGATTTTTGACCTAAGGTTTTCTGTTACCAGGTACACATATGAACATCCCTATGCTCGGACATGGTGTTTGTTATGGCAGATCCATGACAAGCACAGAAGTCCAATAACAGAACACCACTCAGGTTTAGATCCCAAGGCGGAACCCCTTCCAGGACCCAACCTAGTGACTCCAAGAAGGCTGCATACTCCGGCAACACAACAAAAGGAGATAGTCCAGCCCCTTTCCCCTTTCCCTGCAGCGGATTGGTTTCAGAACCAGTAGGCTACTGTGCGCTGACGTGAGCCCAACTATATTTTGTTGTTAGAGCTCTACCTCCCACACCAGCTCTGGCTACTTCCCCGCGAGGGAGGTGATATTGCAGGTGACAAGAACCAGTCTACACTGCCAGGGATCAACATGCCAAGACCACCACCTTCCCCTGCTGCCTGGTCTACAATGCATGTGAGCCCCAAGTCCATCACTGCAGATGGTGGGCCCACAGGGTAGCTGCTCTATGTTGTTTCTTAGGGTTGAACCCGGCCCCCAGAGGCTCACCGTCGACTTCCCCCCCTTCGTCTGGCTCCAGAGGGGTTCGGTTTTAAGATTTAGAATCATTCTTTATCTTTCTGTTTGATAAACAATCTCATGTTGGTAATTTAGAAGCTATTCTCGACTGTTATCATGTAAATTCCTCATATTTGTTTGTCAGCTGCTCTTATTACAACCAAGTGTAATCCTTCTATAATGTTATTTTATATAGTCTTTATTCTCGTTGTCCTTTTCTTTTTCTCCTGCCTTTATAAAACACTTTTCACCTGGATTTTGAAAAGTGCTTTATAAATAAAGTGATTATTATTATTCCCATCTTTCTTCAGTTTTAAAGCTTGGTATTTGGAAATATAAGATCTTCAAACACTGAAAATAAAAACCTTTCTGTTTTTTCTGCTTGTTTTCAGTTTATTCAGCTGTGATTCAGTCTTTCTCTCCACAGGCAGATGTGTGTGTAACCCATCTACTGAAGTTGAACATCATCACTACAGCAAATCACGTCCCCTTATCTTGTCTATTCAGCCGGGCTTTCAGAATTTAATTTGCTGCTGTGTTGCCGCTGTAGTGCGTGTTTGAAAACCTGTTTCTGTTTGTGCATATATTGCAACTCTTACTTGTCAGTGGGTGTTTGTACATGTGCGTGTGCATGTACATGTGTGGTTGTGTGTGAAATGATTTAAGTGTTTGGTTTAAGAAGAGACTCCTGTCAGATCTGTGTCTTTGTGCAGAGCAACAAAAAGAGATGTCTGTGAATGTTGGGTTGTGCTCTTGCATACGCAAAATATGTCCCTCACAATTTTCCCCTAACACAAATACACACCTGCCCTGCAGTGGTCCCTTTTTCAATTTCTTTGTCTGCCTTTGTTTTATCTCTCTTCCTCTCTAAATCTCCATTTTGTATCACACCTCCTCCACCCCTTTCTCTTCTTACACTGCATTGATCCTTAGCGAATGGCCTTCTACAGCCAGTAGCTTTTAATGAATGCCATGGCCTTATGGCTTTATCATTGGCCTTGATGGCTTCAGCCTGGTCACAGCTACGGCTCAGCTGTAAATTGTTTTCTTAACTAGAGCCATGTGAGGAATTTCAATCGGGGTGAAGTCGATGGCGTGGTTGCAGCCTGCCTATCTCCACAACAGGCTGTCACACACAGGGCAAGAAGGGGTTAACGTGAGTGACGGGGGAGTGTATGTGAGAGGTTCATTCCCCTGGTCGTATTGTCGTAGAGGAAGTGTGTGTGTGTGGTCTTGGTATGTATTTGTGTGTAGCTGATGGATTCATCAGCAGGCTCGACAGCAAAACACGTCTGACACAGTGCAATGATGCCCGTGCTGACATATGCAAGGCGGCGTCTCTGCAAATATAGTGGTGTTAGATGAAAAGGGCTTTGTCTGTGACCCACCCGCTAGCAGTCTAATCACACACGCACGCACGCACACACACACACACACACACACACACACACACACACACACACACACACACACACACACACACACACACACACACACACACACATGAAGGACAGGAGACACACACCTCCTGTCAGACTTGTGCTTGTGGAGATAAAGCAGCAAATAAACTCCACGGTCAGACTGTTTGCCTGCTGAATAGCAAAGGGGGACTGATTATTCTGGCTCTCTTTCATATCCCCTCTCCTCCTGCACTCTTCGTGTTTTTCTATCTCTCTGTTCTCCTCCTCTTTCCCCTTACTTTTCCTCCCCTGCTGTTGGTGTATCCTCCAAATTCGTCTCTGTTTCTCTTTCCTCCTTTCTCCTCTGTCCTCGTCATTTCTCAATCTGTTTTCTCCTCTCCCCCACGCTCCCTTGAGTTCTGTCCCTCTTACACACCCCTCTCCCTCTCTCTCCGTCTCTGTCTCTTCCTGTGCAACAGTGTGCAATCCTTCTTTCCCCACTAGACAGACGAGGAGAGCGACTGAGACGAATAGGAGGCGAAGAGGGAGCTGAAAAAAACAGAGGGAGAGACAGAGGGAGGCAGATACATAAAGAGGCACAGAGGAATTGATGGAATGACAGGCTGGTGGCAGGGAACACACTGAGAGAGAGAGAGAGAGAGAAGAAGAAGAAGAGAAAGGAAAAAGAGAGGAAGAGGGCAGGAGTGCTGAAGAGAGAGAGATAGAGTGGATGTAAAATAGGAAGCTTCAGTGACTGCGTAGACAAAGGTAGCTTCAGAGTGCATGTGCGCCTGCTATTTCATTCACACACACTCTCTCCTCCTTCTCACACGAACACACATCCTATCTCTCTCTTTCTTTCTCACTCACTCACTCACTCACTCACTCACTCACTCACTCACTCACTCACTCACTCACTCACACAGACAGACACACGCACACCCTCGAGCAGAAGCGGCAGAGCTGTGTGGGTCCAAGGCAGCATGAGAAGTGATATCTGTAGTTCCACATACGCAGCTGGCTGATGCACTAACTTAATTACTGGGCACACATACTTTACGCACACTCACAGGCACACCTTGATCATAGGCAAGCAGACTTACACCTACCACACACAAAACTAGTCTTCAGCTAGAAGTCAACATGGGTATTGTGATGGGAACCTTTTCCATGCAAACAAAGCAGGTGAACTTCCACAAAGGTAAGGACTTTTATTTTATACAAAATAATCAAATGTTGACTATTAGGAAGTGCGCTTTTTTTAAGCACAGGCATGTGACTGTATGAAAGAAGCACCTGTCGTGTTGTGCGTATTTACCTTAATGAAAGAGGCTCGTGTGGTTGCTCACAGACTCATGAATATTACAGAAGAAGTGCATTATGGGAACGAACTGAATGTTTATGAAGTAGCAATGTAAATTGGCATAAAATGTCCGTCATTGGTTAATGATGCAATCATCAGGCCACCTGTCCTGTAGATGTAGGATTGTTTGTGCGTGTTTATGTGTGTGTGTGTGTGTAAGTGTTAAGTGTGCGCAGACACCAAAGTGATCAGGCATGTCTATACAAGGTAATGGTATTTTCCCCTGTTGGCTTTCCTTACCAACCTGCCTCCTGTCTGCCCTGCTTCTGTTTGACAGGAGGAAACTGGCACTGACACTTGAGGCTTGCATGCTAACGTGTGTGTGTGTGCGTGTGCGTGTGCATGTGCGTGTGTGTGCGCGTGCATGCATGTGTGTTTTTTATGTATGTATGTTTCTGGTGATAACTGTGGGCACTGCAGTTATGTCCATGAAAATATGTTTGCCCATAATTTACTCCTAAAATAGGAGTGTTTAAGGGTGCGTATTTTGTATGTGTTCTATGGTGGCTGTGGCAGCTGTTTGTGTGTGTGTGAGTCTGTGTGTGATTGCAGTAAATCAATGTGCTGTAATCTGTCAGCCTTTGGCCCTGGTCTGTCTTCAGTGTGTTGACCTCAGACGTGATGTTTATCACCAGCAGACACTGAGCTCCAGCACACAGACTGAGGAGACATGGAGCTTAAAATCCTTATTTTACACTGATTTTGTTAAGAGTGACTGTGTGTCACATATGCTGTGTCAAGGACTGTGTGGGTGATGTTAAGTGATGTGAATTATATGCAGTAAATCTTGTGTTAGGTCCTTAGAAAACTGTCTTTTAGCTGTCCATATTATTTTTGTTTGACCTGTCATGCAGTGCAGCCAGAGCCCACAGACAGTTTGAATTAGCTGTAAAAATCACTTTAGGGAGCATGTAAATGGTTTCCTGAAACACAGTCATATATAGCATCCTGCGTGGGTTGTTTATTTAATTCTCGACCCGTGCCTCATTGCATTGCATGGCAACAGCTCTTAGCAGATACTTCAGATGTTTGCTGAATTGATACTTCAGGCACATTTTCAAGGTGATTTTTCAGCTGCCTAAAATATGAAATATAAAGAGACATGGAGAGATTATGGAGACAACAGAGAAACATACGCTGTGTTGTCTTCATCCATTTTTTTTAGCACAACCTATTTACTCCGGAGGAAACAATGCTTACAAAGCAACTTACATGTATTTTTAGCCAATTTAGTGCAGGATAAGCTCTCTAGTTAGGGTAACCTCTAAATAGCAGCCACTTTGAAGTTTGCACTGTTAGTAGTAAGGAAGAGGGAGGGAGGGAGGGAGGAGAGATGAGTAAAAAAGTGGGAGAGAAAAATTGAGAAAAGTTGAGAGAAGAGACGAGGGTGCTCCTCGGGGGACTGCAGTGTGAGTGTCAGTGAACGTGTGTGTGCTACCATCTGCTGCAGTGTTTATAAAAAGTGGCCTAATGAAAGCAGGGCAGGATTCATTTTGCATGGAAGGTTGGCTCACCCTTGATCGCCGCCCAACATGAGGCAGCAACCAGCTGGGATGCTTCCGAAGTTAACTTGCTGAGAAAACAGAAGTTTTAAGGATGAACAAATATTCAGATTCAGTGGCACGGCAGTTGTGGGAGGGCACAGAGGCAGAGAGATGTGAATTCACACGTGCTTCACCCTTACCATTCTTAACTTGGAGTCATTCTTTATCCACTTAATGATCGATAATTGTGTCCTGAAAAATGTTCAGACAACCATATGTTACATTTTCTGGTAACAGCAGATGTATTCTGAGCAAGATATTATTGGCAGTCAACAGATGGTGCCTCAAATGATCCCATTTAGAGCTTGGTAATTAAATGTGTTCAACAAAAACAGTATGTTAAAAAACATTTATTATTCCTAATAATTGAATGTACTAACTATTTCATTAAAAACAGGTAGTTTGGATTGGACTTGACATTTACGCTAAGGACATGTGTTATATTTAATGCAGGAATTCAAAGCTCAGACTTGAGACTTACTTGAGGAAACCAGGACTAAAGTAATGCCATCAAGGTTTGTTCATCATGAACTGAACTTCAAGTGTACAAGATCACAAAAGACAGCAAACATATTGCATTTTAATATATTACATTACATTAACTGACCTGTTTCTTTTTAGTTTATATTCAACTTTTTGTAAGGCCACATTTTCAATTCGGCCTCTCTTCAGCTCAATATGAAATGCAGAATCAAGAGATGAATTGATGATAAGTAGGTAAGATACAAATGGGTTTTAGACCTCGAATAGGTCTTTGTTATTTTTGAAAGCAGAAAGCGAACACGTCTTTTCAAGGTCTCATATGTATGCTGACACCTGTAAAAAGGTGTATTTTTCTGCTCTATGAAAAGGCAAAGAAGCCAACCAACATTTACAGCTATGAATGAGCAGGTCGTTAGAGAAAACCTGGAGGCTAGGACCTTTCAAAGGGTTAATATTAAGACAATTCTAAAAGAAACCTTTACTAGTAGAGAAAGACAAGAGACTTAGAAGGAGAGGGATGACATGCAACAATGCCCCCTCACTGGTGGTGTTACAGTATTGTAAGCATCATAGGACATCAGGGTATTCTGAAATCATCTTCTTGTGGTTTGTTACACACTGTAATAACCCCACTTACAAGTGGTACACAGTGCTTTATTTAGGGGACAACTGTTGACAACTGACTGATCATTGATTTCCTGAAGAGTGAGAGGTCAGCCTCCCGGTTTTCCCATTATTTAAGCTTTTGGTGGCCCAGAGATAGAGAGAGCTACTGGCTATAAAAACAACATTATAAAACTATTTATATTTTAAAATACAGTTGTCAAAGCTTTTAAATCATTGTTTCTAACAGTTAGATCGATAAATCTTTCATTCCCCTCTCCACACCCTGATCGTTCACTTTGTAACTTGGGTTAAGTGCAGAAAGCCTTACGGTATTACTTAGTGGCTAAAAGCGCAAAGGTACATTTCTCCAGTTACCAGTCTTAGCTCAGTAATCCCAGCGAGGAGATCAAAGTCGAGAAAAGACTAGAAAGTACGTTGACGAAGTGAGTGGCCAAGCAAGAGAGTGAAAAAGAGTGAGTGTCAGACTGGCTTTTAAGAGGGTGAACTGCACTCTGAAACAGTTCGGGCGTCAAGTTGCAAAAAATGCAAATTCTTGCATAATGTTCCTCTCCATTTCTACACTTGTGCTGTGCATGCTGAATGAGAGGGACTCTGTTCAGTGCTGTGTTTTAAAAGCTCTACACAAAGGTAGTCCATATACAGTCACATTCAGCATTTCATATTAATTGACTGAAATGACTCATAATGAGGTGCCGGTCTAACAGCAACAGGTGTTTTTGGCTTTAATAAGAATGAAGTCAAACTGATGCTACGGTCTGCATAAAGTCCTGGCGGTTTCTCTGTGTAAACAGAGAGTAGAAATATTAGCCGGTGCTCTGAACAGCTCATATGGCCATAGGTTGGCACTAAGGAATTTATCGACAATTATCTGTCTCCACCTGGGGCATAAAAAGAAAGAAATTTATCCACTGTCAAACTGCTCTGCTGATATGAAATATTTCCCAGGGGTTGTGTAATAAACTACAAAACCTGCACCTCCCCAACACATTCATCTCCCTGTCCGTTTGCTCCATTTGTTTTTTGCCTCTTCTCTCCTCTCTCTCCCTCTGTCAAGTGGATTTCCACCCTCCCTCTATTTGTCTTGCTCACTCTCACCTCATTTCACCTCCACTTTTTTGTCTTGTATGTGTTTCTCCCTTCAACTTTTTCTTTTCTATTTCCAGAGCCGTTCTCTTTATGATCCATGGCGTCTTCTGCTAGCTCTTTATCTCAGGGGTTCTGTCTCTTTCGCTCTCTTGAACCCTCACATCTTTGTGTTCAGAGTGTTGCACAGATGATAGCCTTGTTTTACTCTGAAGATAACTACGGCTGCTTTACGCTTTCATGCTGAGTTTTAGTGTTGGTCTGAAGGATAAATGTAAATAGATGTGTGTATGTGGGTCGGTTGGAGGAAAAGTGTGTTTGTTTCAACTTCTCAGTCTGCCACAGGGCTGAAAGAACTGATAGAAGAGGAAGACTGTTTCTTTAATAGGCATTATAGTTTCCACCCCTCTCTCTCATCCCCGCACATCAAAAGAAGTGCACCAAAAGGGCCAATTAGGACAGCAAAAGAGCATTATTAGGCACATGGAAACATGAAGACGAATTCCTAAATAATCCCATGTGTGCATGTGTGTGTTTGTGTGACTGGGTAAAGACATGAAATGATGGAATTACAACCTTACATCTTATACTTCTCAATACTCTTGTTTATAATCTGTAGAATTTCACAGGAAGCATCATTTCCATTTCTTTTTTTAAAAGCCCTTCATCTAAGATCCTCTTTGATGTTTCACTGTTGCAAATTAAACCCACTTTCAAGCATCCATTTAAATAAAAAATCAATATAAATTATAATACTATATTTGCATATGATTTGCTGCCAAATCATTGGCTTGGTTCAAAGATAAACAACATTTTCCATGCAGTTTATCTCTGCAGACAGCTCAGCCCTTTGCTTACCCTCAGGCTCTGTGGTACAGGAGCCAATGTGAGAAATGCAGATGATGAATATAGATAGCTACTTAGCTCAGAGTGTAATGTTAGGCCAGTATGCTCAGTCTTTACAGCGGTGACGCTCATCACTTGAGCTTAATTAATTTGACGGCTGAAATAAGACTCAGGGTATAAACTGTAGATGTTGCCAATGTAACCTATACACATCATACACAACACAATGGATCATTTAATTCAAATTCAAACCAAAAGTGTTGAATATCGTCCGTCACTGGACATAAAGCACTGCATGACCATTGAGCATAAGATATTGTTACATATTCAATACGTTTTTCAAAAGAATATGCATCATTTTAAAAACGATTTAGCACACACTTTTATTGCAAATATGTGATTTGAGGTTTTTGTCTGGATTTGGAGCATTTGGTATTTTTTAATCAAACTGTGTCTGTGTAAGAAAAATAAGGATGGATATTAAGGGGATACAAGGTGAAACGCAAGAGATCATTATTTCTATCTACATATTCATTATATTAATTAAGCCAGACAGGAGCTGTTTTGTTTTTTGTGCAAAACAAAAGACAACATTTTTAACTTTTAAATAGGACAGCAGACTAACAAGCCAAACTTTATCGTCTGTTTCTTATTTTGTGTTTGTCAATTATCAAAGAAAGATCCATCTGTTTAAGAACCAGTGCAGACGAGAAAATCTCCATCTGAGAGTTTGAATTGAGTAAACTGCAGAGTCTGTTGCAGTGTGAAAGAGGGACAGAGACAGAAGAGCAGCTTTAATTATCTGCAGAGTTAAAGAAACCTTGACTGAATGTGTGAGTTACAATAAGAAACCGAGGGCATTAATCATGCCTTTCAGTAACCTTAAACACACTCAGAAACGTGAGCTTCTTTCTCTGCTCTGCTCTGATGTCTGTGTTACAGAACTATCTGACACGGGAATAAACAATATAACTATGTTATCTAACTTTAAGGATGTGTGTGTTTGTGTGTGTATGTGAGTGTATGTGTGCTGCTGGTTTGGCTGTAAATAACTGTACACAATGACATCTAAGTTATTGGACTTTTTCAGCCTCACTTTTAAAAATATTTGTTTCATCAAATACTCTAATGATTATTTTTGTCTGGGCATCAATTCACCAAACATCTTTTGCAATATATGACCATTTAATTCTGACATTAGCTAAGCTCTTTCTGTCCCTTTTAAAATTATGCGGAAAAAATCTTTACACAGCCGTTCAAATCCTGACGAGTGTTTCCTTGCTTCTTCCACCACCTGCCAGAGTAAAGATGTGTGTGTGCGCGCGTGTGTGTGTGTGCCTGTGTGTGCGTGTCAACTAAGACATCACATCCCATCTTGCACTCTCCATCTTGCATTAAAGCTTTCTCCTCTCCTACTTTTTAACACTCCACATTTCTGCCCTATTTTGTGCGTTTCTTCTCTGTTTCCTCTTTTACACACCCCTTCATCACTATTTCTCCATTCAGCATTGCCCTTACTTCCCCCCTCAGTGCATCTCTCTCTCCGTTCCTCCTCTCCCTGGATGATGACAGATCAATAGCAGAGGAGCCTTTAATTATTCTCTTTTCATAATGTGATGGGAGCTAGCGAGAGGCTCAGTGTGTTCCACTAATAAAGATACAGAGGAGCAACTGTGGGAATTCATTTGGACAGCACATATTAGTATTGAATTTTCTAATGGACACGTTCATCCCTGTCCAAAGACACACTGAACCCTGATTAGAAATGACCAAAGCTGTGTGTCAATTAAACATTATAGATCCATAGTCTATGTCCTGAACCTCTTAGTATGAAAAGGGGGAGTTTTTATGTTCTGGGCTGCAGCATATAGCACTGAGGTTGGTCTGAATGTGCTGCTTTAAAAAGCTGAGCTGATTTTCTGAAGCCTCTAACCGGCGGTTTAATCTTAATCAAGATCTTTAGAGTTTCATTTTCTACCACACTTGCTTCCTTGTTTTTTCCCCCCTTATCCTCTTTGTTCTTCCACCTTCCCCTCTGCAAATGTAGTGTTTGCATGTCCCACTTGCTCTCTCCTCTGCCTTTTCTTTCTTGTGATGCCACTCGCCCACTCTCCTGGCTCTTGTTACCCACTTCTTTCTTTGTCTTTCGCTCTCTGCATCGCAGTCTATAATCTCCAGCTGGAAGCTTTCCTGATGCGCTTCCTCACTCTCCTTTTTCATCTTTTATTGCCAAATATGTTTCCATCTCCGCCATTTTTTCCTTCCCCCTTATATTCTGCCGCCCTACACTTCCAGTTCTAGCTGTTTTCTTCTTTCTCTTCCTTCATATCTTCTCTTTCCTAAGAAGTGAGGCAAGGGTTCTTGTGAAACAGCCCTTCACTCACATGCCAACAGGGAAACACCCGGCAATTCGGCAGCCTGTTGTACACACAAGCACACACTCAGAAACACACACTTACTCTTGCTGTTTCTCTTAGCTCTACAGACCGACTTTGCAATGATTACTTGAAGGAGAAACATTTCTGTCAGTGTGGAAACAGCCCTGTCAGAGACCGCAGGGAGATTGAGAGGGATGAAGATGTGAGAGGAACAAGCCAGGAACAGTGTTTGAAACGACAAGAACACCGGGCTGATATGTTCCAGAGATTTATAAGGCAAGATGGCTGGATAAGGGTGTATCAGGGCAAGTCGAACGCCTGTAGACAAATTCATAGATGCGAGGGGGGAGAAAGATGGATAGATATGGTTTAAGGCTAAAGATGAAGCGGGGTGCAGTGAAGATAGCGAGGAATCACTTTGATGGGCTGTAAATTCCTACAGGCACAATACAGGCAGTGTGTTATACAGCAGAAAAAGCAGAGAGGATGAGCGGTTTGTGTGTGCGAGTGTGTTTATAGAGCAAGATGTCACATGTGTCCACAGAGACCTCATCCTACGATCAGACATTCTATCTTCCCTACTGGTGCGTGTGTAAAATGAACATGCGTACATATGTGTGCTTCTCTGTGTGTGCTTCTGTGTGAATGAATGTGTGTGTATGAGTGTGTGTAGCCAGGGTGAAAGGAGGCATTACTCCCCACTGCTGTCCATTCTGTCTCTCTCGCTCTTGTGGAAAAAAAAAAAGAAGTCAAACAACACATCCGAGCATTCATGAGCACATTTCCGTAGAAGCAGATTGCAGATTTTTTACTCACCAAACTAAATATTCGCAGCTAAATCTTCCCATATGGCTCCCTAACCATCACACCTCGTTTATTATTCATCATCAGCAGACAAAAAGTGCCTCATATCCGGAGCAGTTGCCACATTCACAGAAGCATTTTTATGGATTGCTGGCTTGATATAAAATGACAATGTGTCTATTCTCCAAATCCACTACTGACAACTTGGCTTTAAAACCTGACATATGCATCATGAGCAGTAGCAGTTGTATCTCTTTTTAACATTATCTCTATTATCTATGCTCATTTTGTGGAAAATAAAAACGATTTGTTTTTGTCCTTGAAATAGACGGTAACTTTGATCAGCACTGACAATGACCGTTTTACATGTTTTGTCCTCAGGCTGGCTTCTTCAAAGCTCAGCCCAAAATCCAGTTCAGTGCCCGATTTGATTGTCTTACACTGTCAACACTGCTCTCTCCTCTACATTTATTTCATAGCTTAAGTTGCCTGTTAGTTTGCAGACCCCCTTTTAATAAGAACACAAAAAAGGAGGAGCCAGTTCACGAAGATGTTTGTTCGACCTTGACAAGCAGCAACATTAAATTGCTTGTTCAGCACAGTTTGGTACGGTAAACCCTGAACTTGCTTGCGTTTCCACAGCCAACCGTACCCTTATTTGGTAAGCGGAGTGTAAGCCAGATGGAGTTAGCCGCGTCAGCTATGTAATAGTGTGACATCAACACAGTGTAGCCAGCTATTAAGTAAGTTAAAAGTTCAAGAAGAACAGGGACACAATAAACAAGGGACCCTTTAGGGTAGGATCGGTAACCTTGGCACCCCAACAGAAGGGTACCAAAAAAGTAGGACGGTACGGATCCCTTATTTTGGTCCCATTCCCAACTTTTGATTGAGGAAACGCCAATAAATGTGTACCGTACCGTACCGAACAGAACCGGACCGCTTGGTGGAAACCGGGCTAAAGATGAACACTTTTGATATATTTCAGTCAGTCGGCCCTTCATAAGGTATGCAGAAGTCTTTACAACAGCTTTGCTATTAAAACTATCTTCACAAAATGTTCTATGTTTAGTTTTAGTACATTGTTAAATATGTGTAGGCCTACATATAATCATATGGTTAACCTCCATCCTCATGAATAAGGTTATTTATTTATTTCATGTTTATTTGTATAGGTATATAGTATGGAGAAAGTAAACCGTTGCCACAGGCTACAGCATTTATAGCCTAAGCTAATTTGCAATGCCCGTCCCTAATATTCATGAGGATGGAGTTAAATCTGGTGTTGCAGTAGTCATATTATTTTTAGAGGTGTTTCTAATTTTTCTGTCTTTCCTATTAACATACTTAAGTGTGAAACATGTACAAAGGCCTCTGAATATAATGCAGTTCAGCACAACAAACTAACCATGTGTTAGCTTTAGCCTCGAGGATATAGTGAACACAGAATGAACACCTTGAAGACAATATCAACTAAACTGATTTAAGCATCACAAAAATAGTGATTTGCAGAACAGTATGAGATCAAAGACATTATACTTGTGTTTACAATAAAGTGGATGCCGTTAACTTTAACTTTTAATGCTTTAGGAGATTTTAACTGTTGATGCTGTAAAAATGAACATTAATTGGGTTTAATATTAAATATTAGACTTTGACTTGTTGCCTCTTTAATTAAAGTATCTGGCCTCTACTTCCAGCCCTGCTTGAAATGTTTTGTATGTGCCTGTTATACAAGCACAGCAGGTTGTTTGTCATCTGTAACTGGCTTCCAATTTGTCTGTTTGTGCTTTCATCGCATCACACCATGAACCTCGTTAGTATTGATCGAGCTGTAATTAAAATGTGATTTCTTCTTCTGCTGTGTGCGTGTGTGTGTAGTTTGAACGGGCTAAGGCACACTCTCCTGCAGTGTTATCTGCCACTTGTCCTAAACCTTCAACTTCACACGATTAAATATCCTATTCTTCTTCTGCCTTTCCGGATTTTAAAGTTTTGCTCCTCTAGCTTCCTTGACTTTAAGCCTTTTCCCTTTTTTCCTTGCCGCCTGCCCATCTCTCTTCCCTCTTTCCGCCCTGCCCAAGAAGCCAATCTGCCAGTGAACACACACACTCTCTTGGATCCTTTATCCGTCCCCTGTAAGCATGTGTATGTGTATGTGGGGGTATTATGGATGGATGTACAGGGATGATGGATGGAGTGAACGGAGGTGGTGATGGATTGAAGTGGCCTTTTCATGAACAAACCGTGATGTTGAGGGAAAAAAGAAAGATGCACAGAGTTTCTCCTGAATTTTGTCACATGTTCCCCTCCCTCCATAATTCATATATACCTCAGCAGTCAATATATCAGCCGGTATGTATTTGCATATTTGTGCTCCATTAGAGGAAGACAGATGCATTTAGGTGTGAAATGCAACAGGGCATGTTTGTTGTTTTTCTTGCGGAGTGATTCACGCTGTGTCATCATTTACAAATCAATGGGTACCCTCATATTTTTTTTATAATTCAGTGAATCAACATCCTGCCGATTTCACGCTGAATCACTGATGCTCGGTTCGGGCTTTTGGCTTGTGGGTAAAGGTGGGAGGGAGGGCGAGAGGGAGAGAGATGGAGGGAGGCTACAACCCCTCATGAAAAACAAAGAAATGGGAGGGAGGGAGAGTGAGAGTGGGAGAGCGTGGGGAGATGAAAAGGGGGGAGAGAGAGAGAGAGAGAGAGAGAGAGAGAGAGGAGGAGCATAGTGGAAGTGGTGAGAAAGTAAAGGTGGAAAGAGAGACGGAGGGATTCTACTTAGGAGACTGAGAGGAGGACAGGTGGTGTGAAGGAGCGTGTGTATGTATATGTGTGTGTGTGTGTGTGTGTTTTGTAGCTGTCCAAACACGTGACAGAGATACAGACTTCAGCATACAGACACGCTTGTTTCCACGACGACGACTGCAAACATGGGGGCTGTGGTGGGTACGCTGACCATGCAGACCAAGCAGAGAAGGCTGTCCAGGGGTGAGGGGATACACACACGCTTTCATAAACAACATAAACTTTTATTTGCATACAATCAGATACCCTTATGAACAAACACACTATGCCTCTTTTTTTCTCTCTTTAACACACCTGCATGCACACATACGTGCAACAGGAAAACTTTTATCTTTATCTCTCATAATGTTGTTTTCTAGGCACACACTCTTTCTTCAGTTGAAACAAACAACATGAGCAACTGAAGATCAAAGATTAATAACTGCTGCTATGTCCTTTAAGATGCAGTGAAAGAAAGAGAACATATGGTGTGTGTGTGTGGGTGTGGGTGTGTGCGTGTGGAGGTGGGGGGGGGGGGGAAGAGGGTGGAGGTGAGAGGGAGACAACAGGTGTTCCTGTTTGAAAATAAGTCTGTCATGTTTTTCTTCGACCACAAAGTTGTAGTGCGACAGTGTGTGTGTTTATTCATTCATGAGTGTGATGCTGAGCTTGTATTTATTTTGGCAGATAAACCAGGGAAGGAGAATTCTTTTACTGTTTCTGATTCAGCGTTTTTAAATATGTGTGTTTTAGTCATTTTGCATGTGTTTGAGCCCGTGTGTGTTTAGGAGGGGTTGAGGGGGCTGGTAAACACCAACACACACATGTCCAAGGTATTTGTCACTCTGCTCACACACTGCTTTTCTGTCTTGCTGTTACCTTGGAAGCACGGTAGCCATGGCAACAAAAGATGTCAGTTTTGGGGTGGGAGGGTGTTGGTGGTGCTGGTGGGGCTTTGATGAGATTGGGGTATTCCTGAGTAAGTCAAGGCCACGTGAAAGAGAGGCGATAGTGAGAGATGTAAATATGCAGATGGAGCAGAGGGACGTTTTCCTATGATGACCTGTTGCAGAAAGGTTTTACTACCTCATCCTAATAAAAACCTGCAAACCTCTTTTAGAAAAAAATCTAACAAATAAAAAACTGGTTGCTCCAGTGAATGGGCACAGTAAGCAGGGGGTCATTGCCAGTGAAAATATCCTCTATTAATACTGTGCATTCATTTAAACGTATTTGTTGCGGCAGGCTATCACTGGTTTGCCAGTGCAAATTAGGCCATTCAGGATATTTTCCAAGTGAGTGCATATGGCTCGTTTCATCTTTTGAATCAGCTTCTTTTTTTGTTGTTTTCCTCCATGGGCTCAAACAAACACCTCTCCCCGTAGGTTTTAAAAAGGCAAGGTGTAAATTTGTTGCTACTTTGAATAATGAGGTGGTTGTAGAGGCACTCACATTGTGCAAACGTGTGAAATATGACTCTCCCTGCAGAATGAAAACAAATGTTTTTTCTCCCCTTCCACAAATGCCCTTGCAAAAGATGTGAAATAATGGGATGTGGAGCCAGAGCTATTTGGAGGTTGTTTATAATTCTGGTGTAGTATTATGGTGCTTGAGCGTCTCTCTCTCCCTTGCTCAACGTGTTGGCTGTATGCAGGATTAGTGCCGCAGGGCTTGTATGTGTGCAGCCGCCTCTTCTGTGGGGTTGCAGATAAGTTGTGATCCGGGATCATGACACTGACAGACACATTGAGAGGGAAGTCAGTGCATGGCTTTAATATTGTTAGATTAGATGCCTACATGATTGATCCTTTAGCACAAGCTATAAAGAAAAAAAAAAGCCATGTGTTTGCATTCTGCGCCTTGAAGACTATTTGCATTTGGGCTTGTCTAAACTGTCTGTTTCTATCAAGCTGCCTGCTGTTCTCTCGACATCCTTTGGTTGTAGTTTCCTCCTACCTGTTGTGTTGTCTGCTTGGTTTTGTCTGGCATCAGGCAGCTGTTTTCCTTCCCATCTTTCGTTTAGTGGCCTCTGACAACTCATCTCTCCAGCTTAATTTTCTTCTGGCATTTTTCTCCCTTCCTGGGTGAATTCTTAATTTCTCTACAGCCTCTATATTTCTGTCTTCCTCACATACTCCCTGCAGCAATGTTGTCTCAATCTTCTCTCTCTTCTTTCCATGCTACTCATCTTCTTATCCTGCATTTTTAATGCTTCACCATCCCTAAACCTTTCCTTTTTCACATCGTTTTCTGTTATTTTAACCATGCTGCTTTTTCCTTTCCCTGTTATTTTACCCTTTCTCCCTCCCACTCCTTTTACACGCTTGTTTCCCTTTATCTTACTTTTAATTTCCCAAACCTCACTCTCACATGCCATCACCACAATCTGCTCCTGGCAGCCTCATCACAATACCTCTCTCCTCTCTCTCTCATTTATGCCTCCATTCTTCCTCTCATTTTCTCCCTTTCTCCATCACCCACGCTCCCATTAGCTAGTGTGAGTGCTTATTAAGTCATCTCGTCATTCTCGTCTCCTGGCATCCAGTCATTTGTGTTCGTGTGTAAATGTGTATTTATGTGTGTTTTTGCAGATTCTGTGTCTAGACATGTATTTACTCAAAAATCACTTTTGTGTGTAACTAATTTATATTTGACTCACTCTCAATCAATGTTGACGCATTGATGCAGTATGTGAGGCAGTGACTTTAGGTGGATTTCTTTGTGTGTGTGTCTTTGTCTTATGTACACATAAACACAGCACTTCAGCACTCCAGTCCTGCTTCACAAGCTACGGATTAGTAAGCAAACAGATATATGTGTGTGCATACAAGCATGGTGTGTTGTTTATCTAAAGCACACGGGTGCTCACTGTTTTATCTGTGACCCTTGAAATAATGTGTTGTGACTATTCGACTACTCGACTATGCGACTGGACGCATGTGGCTCTCTAGTTACGCGCTGAAGCGTGTGTGTTTGTGTGTCTTTTCAACCAAAGCAAGACACCGGAAATTCAATGAGTTTGCTCAAAGGCCGGTCATGGATTGGTCCCCGTGTCCATTGGCTTGAGCGTGGCAAACAATGCATCTCAGAATGAGAGCTTGATTTCACGCTATGGAACATGATAATGTTGTGTAGCTTTCTGATGGTGCTGAAGCGTGTGTGTGTTTGAAGAAATGTTGCAGCTGAAGTCTATTTTTATGATACTTCCTCCATACCTATACCTCCAGGGAGCCCATGGCCAGTAGAGCTGCTACTTTCTTACAAGAGCTCTCTACATCCTTAAAGAGGCCGAGGGAGAGAGCCCTCTTCATTGCCGCCCGGACGGCAGATTAGGCTAATTCAGATTATGCAAATGACTTGCTCTCTGGCAAGGATTACAGGACACGGTAGGAGAAGGAAAGAGAGAGCATGAAAGAAGAAAAAAAATAAAAAAATAAAAAATAAAGGAAAGAGAGAGCATGGCACTGATGGAAGCACTGAATGAGGGAGGGGAGAGTTTGGCAGAGTGACAGAGAAGAATTGGGGAAGAAATTAGAGCTAACATTAAATACCAGAGGCAGAAGTAGTTAAATCCTGTTTCTGGACCAGAGGAAATGTTTGTTGTGGGTATTTTTTGTGACCGCTCTCCGTCTCGGATAGAGTGGCGGGCAGTCTTTCTTTGCTGACAGCTCAGGCCACTGCTTTATAAAATAATAACTCTGAAAGAAAAGAGTGCAGGCTTTTGGTCACTGTCAACCTCCATTGCTTTTAATAGCTTGTGTAACAAATGGAGGTTAAGCTTTCTGGGTTGAGTTTATCTGGGTTTCCTAACCTGCAGAGTTTGCAGACTGATTTTTGGATTACAAAACAGCACTGACATTTAGTTTTACAAGAGCTATCCTGGATCAAAAAAAAATCTGTTTCATTTTTTCTTCCAAGATTTCTTACAGTGCACTTAGATGCAAATTACTCCTAGATATATATTAAGAGGAGGAACCGGGTGCTTCCTGTGGACATTGACTGATTGCCAAAATCCAGAATAGTTCACTCCTTAATATCCACTGAGAGATTACCAGGGAAAAGCCCAGTGGGTTAGGGCTCCCTAAGTTAGAGTATCCCTTTCAAGACACTGTTAGTAAAATGTTTAGTTGGAAAGTCAGACTCGAAAAAAAAGAGTGGCCTGGTCCCAACCACAGCCAGCTGGCATTTCCATTTGAAGAAAACACGTGAAGTACATGTCATATCATGTGTGTAAATTATTTGCAATAAACAGGTTTTGTGTTAGATTTTAAGTGCAATTAAAGTTTTCACATGTGAAATGTTCAAAAAGCACAATTGCCTGTGTGTAAAATGGTCCCATAAACCAGTTTTCATCAGGTTCTCATTTCAATATTTGTATTTCTTCAGGTCGTTTTTGGAAATCATTGCACATGGCAGGACATCTTTTTGTATTTAACAGGCTATATAAATGAATAAATAAATGCATTCACAAATACATACTAAGGCCACATTAATTATTCTCTCTCTGTTAAAGGTCGACTTTGTGAAAATATACATCGCAAGTTTCTCTTCATGATTTCTGACCATCTCTGGAAAGAGAGTGGTCATGCTCAAAGCCACAATCACAGAAGGGGAGTTAAGACACCGCCTGTGGGGTGGCAGGAGGGATATTTCTCATTTTCAAATAGGGGGGAATAGAGGGTGTGCATTAATATGGTAGTATTACATTTCTCAGTTTTCTGGTGAAAAATTATTTAAGGGTACGGGAAAGGAGGCTCTGATAGGTCAAACCTCAAAAATGGTCCTGGAACATTGGACAGGTTCTTTACTCATACAGGGTTGATAGGGGGGTCATTTGGCTCATCCAGTCTTTATGTCTACAAATACTTTTCACCAAAAAACACTTTTCTCTTATTTGATTTATTAACGAGTTACATCAGACATTGAGGGATAAAGAGAACATTGGCCTAATAAATTGCAATCGGTACATCTCTACTTTGACCATAAGCTTTAGGTAATGACCAAATAATACGATTTCTGGATACAAGTAGCCAAAATGAGTTTCCTCCGCAGGGAGGCTGGGCTCAATAGAGATAGGGTTGAAGCTCACGCATCGGGAGGGAGCTCTGAGAAGAGCTGCTACTCCTTTGCATTGAACGTTGCCAGTTGAGGTGGTTAGGCATCTGAACAGGATGCCTTCTGTGCTATTGCCTTGGGAGATTTCAGGGCACTCGGAAGAGTCCCCAAGGTAGACCCAGAGCTTGTTGGAGAGATGATATATCCCATCTGGCTGAAGAATGCCTGAGGATACCCAGTGAGGAGCTTGAGAAGTTTGCTTGGGAGAGGGAAGTGTGAGATAACCTCCTTAACCTGGTGCTGACCTTGGGCAAATGAGAAGAAGAAAATATATAAATATTTGGTTGGAAAGAAGTATGCCTTTGGATAATTTAGAATAGTATCCTATAGATCTTGTTCGATGGCCAAGACAAGGATGGATACGCTGTGGCAGGAGTTATTTCTCCTTTGCTGTGTCTGTGAATTGTTGCTGATTGGGCACAGCAGGACACAGCTGAAGGTTGATTACTTCAACAAATACAATTTGCACGTAATCATCCTTATCAAGTGATGTTTACACTACTGGGCATCTTTTAAATATCTGGAAAATTAAATTAAATGTGACTCTTGCTACTAAATTTAATTTGACAAGCACTGCTGCCACAGTTATCACAAGGTTAAATTGGCCGCTCAGTGGGACACGTTTTGATCCTGCAGAGCCACCTGCTGTCTGCGAGTCAGCAGCTACACTCCAGCTCGTCAGGTTAACTGGTCAGCTTTAAACATCTACTTTAAGATGATGAATTAGTGCCAGCTGGGCACAGCAAAGAGACATTACAGAAAATATGTCATGCTTATTTAAGTGGGATTTTCAACATGTTTCACAACACCACAAAAATTCTTTATACATTAAGAACAAATCACATTTGATGTGACAAATAACTTCTTATTTTCAGAGTATTAGCTCTCCATTACTGAACATTTGAGCTAAATCTGAAGTGTAACATGTAATGACGACTTTAATACAAATGTACACACACTGACGCCTTCTGTGTTTGTGTCTGCTTCCCCCTGCTGGTAGAATCAGGTAATTTCAGGTTATAAAGTCAAGTTGATCTCCTTCCTCACTTAGACAAACTATGTACGTTATAATGTCTAAATAAAGTCCTCTGTGCAGATTAGGATGGATCATGTCATCTCACCGGTTGTATTCATAGTTAATGATTTATATAGAGTGTTGTTTACTGTAGAGTAAGTCATCTTTAGAGGACTGAGCCATGTTTAGTTTGAGAAGTGACTTTGTAGTAAATTAAGCCTTCAGTTGTTTGGGGATGAGTGTGTGTCTTAATGGAGGCAATTAATCAAGAGCTGAACTGCACACACACACACACACACACACACACACACACACACACACACACACACACACACACACACTCTCTCTCTCTCTCTCACACACACACACACACACACACACACACACACACACACACACACACACGCGCACACACACACACACACACACACGCAGGTCATACAGTAGAAGGAGAGTTTATCATTGTTACAGTTTGCTCAGGTCAGACCCTGGAGTCGAGGCTCTGTTTTCTAAGAGTGAAGGACACAAGGACTGTAACAGAGGGGGAGATGAGTGACCGAGAGAGAAAGAGAGAGAGAGAGAGAAGGGTGGATGAGGGAAGGGTCAGGATGAGAGAGGGAGATGCCCCAGGGAGTAGAGAGACAGGGGGATAAAAGAACGAGATACAGAGGCAGGTGAGTGCTGATCTCACTGTAGGAGGAGCAGGATGGATAGGAAGTTTAACAGAAGGAAACATATAGTTAGAACTTGTATATATAGTAAAGTCTAAAGCAGGACTAAACTTAAAAGTGTAGAATCAACTGGTATAATGCTTACATTTAAAACCTGAAACGAGTAAAGGAATGAAAGGTTAGTTGAAAGAAAGAAAGAAGGACTTTAAAATGGAAAAAGAGCCGCAGAGTGAGAACAGCTTACACACTATAGCCATTATTCTGCTGTGCTGTGGGGCCGTCAAAATGCTGCACCTATTAGGAGTCATCACTGTGGATGGTGAGTCAGTGAGTATTAAACTTCTATAGCTAACAGAAGTAGCATAGTATTGAGGAGTTGTGTTACCACTGCTGAAAAACAATCTACACTGATTTGTCACATAAGAGCAGGATTATGGAAGAAGTGGACTGCCGTTCATAGAAAATTATTGCTTTTCAATTTCAAAAAATAGCTGAATGTATAATATTTTGTCTTCGATCGTAATATTTGTATTCACCTTTTGAGGGGAAAAAGGGAATATTGCATACTATCACTGATTCTGACTTTAGTTTTGTGTCATACTTAACACAAAGCTTTTAAATCTGTTGTAGGACTAATGTACACTCTCCTGAGACTTTATTATGAAAATATGAAAATCTTAATAATGCCTACTATACTCTAAAAAACACCCATGCTAAATCTTAAGGTGTAGCTACTTAGAGATGGGACGTTCTGTGCAGTGGTAGTTTTTGGTATGAGCACTGTGTGAGACTGTGACTGTGCCGTTGAGGTTTTAAGCAGACAAAAGAATTGCAGAGAAGCATTTCAGAGAAGTGCCTAATCTTTAAGTCTATGGTGCACAAATCATCCAACCAAACTGTGCGCTCAAAAACCAAGTAACTCTGTGCTGGTGTGATGGGTTTTTAAGGTGTTTTTTTTTTACTTCTACAGTGTATTGGTTGTAATACACAACATCCTAAACTGTAAATACAATATATAGAATATGTGCAATATACTGTAAAATATACCTGAAGAATATAGCGACTAGGCCATGAAAAATCTCACGTTGTGCATGAGTGTAAACCTCCACCCTAATCTGGCACTGAAAGAATGTGTGTGTGTGTGTGTGTGTGTGCGTGTGCGTGTGTGTGTGTGTGTGTGTGTGTGTGTGTGTGTGTGTGTGTGTGTGTGTGTGTGTGTGTGTAGATCTAAAAATAATGACTGCAAAGCAACTCAACAGAAGTTCTACAGAGTCATCATCTACTTATGCTCTCATTATGTAAGAATTAGTGGCCACAGTGTAATAAACTCTTGCTGGGTACTGTAGCATAAAATGTTATTTTAATTTATCCTGACTAATTTTAAATGTAAAATTAGTTTTATTTTGTATTGCAATATAATCGCAACCTGCAGTATATGCAGTGCCACATTTTAGTGATGAGTTTAGTTCAGTTTAACTGGATGCAACATCATTACTGACACAAACAATTAAAAACCAGTTTGCTTTCGTGGCTGCACTTTTATGCAGTTATGAAATATTCTACTGATCTATGAAATTGGGTTGCCTTTGATAGCACAGTTTAAATGCTGACCTTAACCCACTGAGAGAATAGAACTGAAGAGGTGTCGGTGTAATGAAGCTTTACAAAGCACTAACGGTCTGGCCACACAGATATAAATGTTTCTATTTCAAGACTGGTAATGTTTCAAAATCTGTGTTGCCAAGGACAGTGTGAACGCTGCCCTCTGTAACACTTCGTTCTGAAAAAGACTACAGCATACTCTGACCGTATCACTGTTCATTTAAACTACTGTCTGCTTGAAATTCACTGATCAAAGTTTAGAGAGAGCAGGTTAACATCGGCCACTGACGGTTCTGTTAAACCATAATGACTATGCTTGAAAAAAGGAGGAGGACATCTACATGGTGCTTTTAAAAATGATAACAGGTTTTCACCGGCATCACATTTTACTGACACATCAGTTATCGTATGCACATGAAACTGCCATAGGAAGATATATAATGAAGCAGGAGAAGATGATAACTGCAGGTCTTTCTAAAGCTTATAAACTGGACAGGTTAAGATGGGTCAGTGATGAACAATCAGACATTAATCTGAAATGACATTCATTTAATGTACCATATTATTACTTAACAACCAATAACTTTTTCTTCTTCCTTTTTCTTGTATTTGCATTTACTACTGCACATTATGACCTCTTTATCATATTCTGAGTTTTTATTACAATTCTATTAAATTATGCACAGTTGTAACAGTATGCATAATTATGATATTGTAGATTGCTTTAGGGAGTGTGTGCTCGCTCGAGCAAAAGAGAGAGAGTCTGGAGAGAGGGTAGATGTCTTTTATGCTGTTACCTTCACCTAACGGCACTATGAGACTGTGTGTGTGTGTGTGTGTGTGTGTGTGTGTATGTGTGTGTGTGTGCGTGTGTGTTGTCTCAGAGGCAGTGGTTTGTCCTATGTACCCTCCCCTCCAGCGAGGAGAGTAATGAGTTGTTAATCAAAGGGGCCGGTGAGAGGAGGATCATTGAGCTGTTAGACTGACCTCTAGCGCTCATCCTCTCCTCTCTCTCCCCTTTAGAAAAGTTTTAAATAGATTAAATAGAGAACACTGCAAACTTGAGATGAACATATTTGTTTACTGCTCTGTATCTCCTTTCACTTTCATATACTTCATATCTTTAATTTTCTATACTTCCTATATGTACGATTTCTCACTCATTTGTTACGGTATATGTTAAAGAACGTTGTGTCTTTGTTTTCCTTTAGACAAAGCTGATGATGACTTGGAGGTGACCATGGTGTGCCATCGGCCGGAGGGCCTTGACAAGCTAGAAGCTCAAACTAACTTCAGCAAAAGAGAGCTCCAAGTGCTCTATCGGGGCTTTAAGAATGTAAGAGACTCTAAAGAAACATTTTAATGATCCACATCGATACATACAGTGAAGAATAAGTGTCCATGTGTGGGTCAGGAGATTGCTCTCCCTTTTTCTACCATGTAGAAACAATTTAACGTCTATATGTTCTCAGGGGATTTTTCACTCTTACACATGAGCCAGATGTGAAAATATTTTGACATTTCTTTTCTGAGCAAGCACATGAAGAGAATAGCTTAAAAGAATCATTTATAAACAGAGAAATCAGAATTCTGCTTGAAATTGTCATTTATAAGAAAAGCAGTCTACTGAATTGCTCTTCGTCAAAGTTTAATATGCTGTAAAATCTTCTTATAACATCAAGATACTGGTAGACATAAGTCCAGACAAATGTGAAGAGAACAAATATCACCTGCCCTCGTACAATCTACCACCTCTGTCTGGAAACTGTGACTAATGATGCTGAATACCCCTTTAAACAAATCATTTGTATATAGTTTTACCAAACACTTACATGTTAATGAAATTTTTAAAAAAAAGACCAAATATTTTTTCTGCATGAATTAATATATATTAGTTGTCTGTTATAAGTTGTAAGTCAGATGGACTACATTCAGCTTCTGAACAAAGTGTGTCCATGTGCAAATTTGACTCACCAGTGACCCCCTTGTAAGAAGGTCTGAATTTGCTACTGCAGTGTATTGTAATTGGGTTGATGATTGTGCTTTATACAAAAGGATAACACTAAATTATACTATTTAAAATGTATTAACTTAAATGTTTTCCATGACTCTATGTTGATGAAGCCCCCCCTTCAGTATCTGTCCACCTCTATTCTGCCTGAGGTCAGTATCTGCAGTTTATTCCTCCTACCTGCTCACCATCTCTTATCTTTCTGTCTCCTTCTCTCCTTCCAGGAGTGTCCCAGTGGCATTGTTAACGAGGAAACCTTCAAGCAAATATACTCACAGTTCTTCCCACATGGAGGTACAGAGAGAAAGTGTGTTTTACTCTGTGTTTCTATACTGGGCAGCTCTGCCTCCTTACTGTTTCTACTCAAGGTGTTAAAAGGTGGTTTCTTCTTCTCCTGCAGACGCCAGCACCTACGCACATTTCCTGTTCAACGCATTTGACTCAGCACATACCGGCTCCATAAAGTTTGAGGTGTGCTCGATTCACACATTCCAGTTTTTATTTTTTTTAATTGATTTTTTTTTCAAAGTTACTTCTCAGATAACATTTTTGTTCTCTTCAATTTTTGTTTCCCTGCATCAGGACTTTGTAACTGCTCTCTCCATCCTGCTGAGGGGTACCATCACTGAGAAGCTACAGTGGACCTTCAACCTTTACGACATCAACAGAGATGGATACATCAACAAAGAGGTGAGGCTTTGTTTTGGTCGTTGTGGGTGTATGTTTAAACCTCCACACGTCTTCAAATGATGGTCACATGTACTTCTGTTCTGTTTGACAGGAGATGACAGACATCGTCAGAGCGATTTACGACATGATGGGGAAGTTCACTTACCCCGTCTTGAAAACTGATGCACCCAAACAGCATGTGGATGCCTTCTTTCAGGTAATAGTATCTGAGTCCTTAATTGATGCCAAATAAACAATGAAACTAACACTGAAAATAATGAATTACCGGACATTATGCATCAGTCAAAATCATGATTTACATTTCAGCAAAAGAAAAAACAAGAATCTATTTTTTTTTTGCAATTTCAAGAGTGAAACAAGTGCTAATTTAGTTATGAAAACAAACTAAACTTCCTGTAACATACAGTGCTTAAGACATTTATTAGACCACCTGTCATAAAAACGAGAAAACATGAATATTTTAGAAATCTTTCAAAAACGTGTTGAAAACTAAAATTTTTATTATTATTTATTTGACAAATAACAAAGTGAAACAACTAAATAGTCCTTTTTCACACATAATAACCAAAAACTTTATATTTTGTATGGCCTTGATAACAGCTTGCATTGTATTGTTTTGATGTACTTTTCGACAGTCTCTTTTGTTATTGAGTTCCAAATAGTTTCTAGCTGTTCCCAAAGACTTGCTTTAGATGAAACTTTTGTGCGATCACTCTTTGAATCTAAATCCCAAATTTGTTCGGTAGGATTCAAATCTGGACTTTGACTTGGCCAGTCAATCAGTTCCAGTACTCCAGATTCCTTTTTCTTGATCAATTAGTCTCTGCACAGCTTTGACGTATGCTTGGGCTCATTGTCTTGTTGGTATATGAACCCAATTTCAAACTGAATTCCCCTTTTTATACCCAAATTTGAGCCGTCTCACTGGGCTTCTCTGAGAAGTCAGAAATTAATCAAGCATAACATTCAACCACTAAAACACATTTTTCTGTTCAGGAATGCAAATAAAAAACAATAATTTGACATCTTAACCAAGAACTAATAATGTGCTTTACTATTTTGAATTTTTTTTGTAAAACAGTAAATTTGAAAATTCATGGATAACAATAATAATAATATTTTAGCATTAAAAATATCATTTCAGTTAAAGAGCTTCTACATACTGATGTACCATGATGACCATGACAGAAACATAAACAAATATTTTAGTAATTACCAATGCTGTTAATTTAGGGCAGTTGTGGCATAAATGGTGGTCTAATAAATATTTTAAGCACTGTATAAAAAATTAAAGTAAATCATGAGTTGACACAGTGACTAGCTAAGGTGATCTTTGAGGAGTGCTGGATAACCACGGCAAAGAGTGCTGAGCAACAAAGAAGTGACCAAAATGACAGATTTTGAGTTTGTTGTGTGTTTTTTTTCTTTGAACATTACCTTATTATTTTTCCTCAAAATCCTCGGGACTAATGGCTTGACAGAATGTTGTTGCTCTTCACAGAAAATGGACAAAAACAGAGACGGTGTGGTCACTCTCGATGAATTCATCCTTTCTTGTCAAGAGGTATTCATTTTTTTCTTCCTAGGGTCTCTTTAGCTTTACACCACTAAAAGACAGAACATGTGTCAAATACAAAATGAATGATAGCTTAAATGGACATTTGGTAACAACTGTGACTTTCCTGCAGTAAAAGCTGTGTGTCTGTTGTGAAAAATGTCAAACAATTTAACTAACGTTTCACAAACCTCTTCTTAGGCTCTTTGCTAATGATCTTCCTTTGCAAGCCTCCCTATACTAGCTATTAATTAAAGTGTTTGCCAGCTTTTATATACATGTGGAGAGAAAACACTAACATTTTTACAGCCTTTTACTGCCCCCTTGTGGCCAGTAAACTGAATTAAATGATGTTTGGAGGAACCCTTTCAGCTTCTTAATCTTCTTTGCACAGGATGAAAACATCATGAGGTCCCTCCAGCTCTTTGAAAATGTCATCTAGAAGTGTGGACGCTGCGATAGATAAGAGCAAATGCAAGGGGAAAAGAACAAAGATGGAGAGGAAGAAGAGTCAAACAAGTGAGAAAAACAAAGATATTGTCGGTCAGTGTGGGAAATTGCCTCAGAGCTTCATGGGAGACTTCCTGCTGTAACCAATCCATGGAGACAAACCATCACTGGTTTTGGAGAAGTCCATCAGACTTAAACTCTTCGTTTGATCTTGTCTCTGTCCCTTTTTTTGCTGTTTGTCCAATGACAGACACTTTGAACATTGTGTAAATACTGATTCTCTTTAAAATAATTTTCTGAAATATGTAAATTAAACCAGACTATCAGGCTGGAGAGGAATTCCTTGAAGCAGCTTAGCAGGAATGTCAAATAAATGTAACCATGGGGCTTAAATATCAGCTTTTTTCATCTTGAATTTCTGTGTCAATAAAACAATGTGGGCAATATTGTGAAGCATGCAGGGCAGAGGCCTGAGGAATGTTTAACGTACAGTGTGTGTGCCATACAGTTACCCTGTTGCAGTTCACTCTTCTAAGTCCTAAGGTCCGAGCGGAGCCGTCTTATGTGTTTTTAGATCCATGTGATTCAGCCACAGTCCTGTGAAGATTTACAGAGCTGAATATGTCCTCCTTGTGACAGTCTACGTCTCTTGACAGCTTGCAACAGCCTTTAATGTTCCTCTTGTGTGTGTGTGCGTGTGCGTGTGTGTGTGTGTGTGTGTGTGTGTGTGTGTGTGTGTGTGTGTGTGTGCGTGTGCGTGTGTGTGTATGTGTGTGTGTGTTAGAGCGGTGTTTGCCAGTGTTTTAATGTTATAACACCCCAACTTCAGATATTTAATGTGGTGTTTGTGGATTTAATCGCTCTATGAAGACTTTCTGTCTGTCTATCTTTCTGTCAAATTAAACTTAACTGTAATGATTCTATGTGACACTTTTTATGAAATAAAGAGTTCATTTAAAGGTTTCCAGGCGTAAAAAAGCAGACACATGCAGGGACGTGTGTGTGTGCGTGTGTGTGTGTGTGTGTGTGGTGTCCTTATGTAAAGTGTCTGTCAGTCTGAATAATGTAAGTAATTTTATGAGCATGTTGCTTCATCTTGTGGACGCTGCTATCTGTCAAGCTGAGATGGCCAACTATCTGAGAGGAGAGTTTCTTCGTCAGTTCTGTCTGTTAAAAAATATCGACTGAGAGCAACCAACGTTTCACTGTGAGGGAGAGACAGCGGAGCGGGGCTAAAGGAGGAGGGAGTGTAGGGGAAGACAGATGACGAGAGAGACCTTTCACTGATTCTGGAGGAATGGAAGCCATGTTTCAAACAAGAGCCATTGTGTTGAAGATTGAGCAGGACAAAACACAGATTTATAGATGATTTACTGTCATGCCCACTCACTGTGCTACCAATAGAGTGATAGAACTCCGGCTCATATCAAATGTACCCAGACATAGACAGACAGGAAGATAAACAGACAGTTTAAAACTGTCCGAATAAAATCATGTGCGTTGTAGAATATTATATAAAAATCATTATATTCATCAATAAACTTTTCAAGAAACAAAATTAATTCATGTCTGGTATTATTTTGTACCATGTTAATCCATAACCTTTTCTTTTTCACAGATTGTAACTATTGTGTATAAAAAACGT
The DNA here is from genome assembly GCA_020745685.1 of Tautogolabrus adspersus. Lineage (NCBI taxonomy): Eukaryota > Metazoa > Chordata > Actinopteri > Labriformes > Labridae > Tautogolabrus > Tautogolabrus adspersus. Next base: position 17,920,948 of record CM036540.1, read on the forward strand.
AATAATTTTTTGATTGCAACATAAAGAGGAAGAACAAAAACGGGGTCACATGAATGGTTTATACTGTTATTTACACATTTACAGTGAAAGTACAAAATCAGTTGTACAGTCATGCCTGCATCCCAGAGGACTAGGCCCACAGATAAAGCATGATAATGTGCATATGAAAAAAACGTCACCACCATCACTGAACATGCATCACTCTCTTTATTACCCAACTTACAGCCGCTTTCATATTTTTGCACTTCTCTCTCCTACTATCATCGCATCTATTTTCCTCTTTATTGCCGCAAACTGAAGAATTCCCTCATATGTTAACATTTTAGGCACCATTGCTCAGGCTTAGTTGGTGCAACATACCTGTGCATGTTTACAGGTGATTGTAGCTGGAGAGAGCACATTTATAAATTAGATTAAAACAAGGTTTTAAGTACCATAATATTCAAAATTAGTCCAAACAAGCATTTTGTGAAGACTTTGCATCTGTTTTTGATAAAACAGAGTAGAAGATAGATTTAAAACACATTTCTGGACCTAGGTCATAGTTCAGGTGTTTCAGGCCTTGTCTTAATCTAGCTGGTGTTCTGCCCTTAAAAGAGCATCTCATGATTACTATAACAAAATCTGATGGGCTGCATTGAGTGGAAAAAACACTCACAAGCCATTTAGTCACGTTATGTCCCACTGTAAAGAAGGAATGTTTTCTTCATGTGTTTTAGATAAATGTAAATATGCGTCTTATTCTAATTAATAGAATAAGAACAAGCATACAAGGACAGTAACAGGGTGACGAGAAATTCTAAGGACAAAGTCGTGTTTCCTTTTTCGGTGTGAAAAAGTCTCGAAGTTTCCAAAAAAGGTCTGTGCTTGAAGACAGGCACCACTTACCCTCATACTAGGTTCTGTTCCTCATGGATGGGGCTGCTTCCTTTGTTTTCCCCCATTGCATGGGTCAAAGTTAGTCCTGCTGTCCTCAAGTGGGCCTAATTGAATGTATTTAACCTCCCAGCGATAATAGATGCTGATTATTGATTACAGCGTAGTGCCTGGGATCTATTCTCTCTCCTCAGCCCAGGGCTGGAGGTTCTGCAGGGCGTACAAGGAGGAGTTATGGGCGCAAAGAGGGTCCGACACCGCTGATTCGCTGAGGGACTTCTGGAGGGCGGACTGCTGCAGCTGCAGGATGAGCCGATTGGCCTGTTGGCGCTCCGCCTCGCGCTCCTCGGCTGTCTGTCTCCTAAAAGAAGACAGGAGATAAGATTAAAAAACATCATGGACATTCATTTATGATAAAGAGTTAAAAGGTAGAGTTGTGCAGAATAAAAGACAAATATTAAAACAATGAATTAAAGAAATAAAAATAAAACCATGGGCCGCAAAGTAACAACAGTTGTATTTTTTTTGAATAAGTCTTGAGCGATGCATAACAACATTTCTTTAATGTGGAAATTATCATAGAGAATAGGGCTATATGTTACTTCGTGTTTGGGAAGAATAAATTAAAAAAACAAAACTTAATTTTTTCGTATTTTAAGGAATTATTTATCATTTGAATTCAATACATCCTATCATAAGAACAAAATGAGAAAAAAAGAAGAATACAATTTAAAGTTATTGTGAAACTTTTGCCCCTAGAGTTTAGCTTGTTTTATTTTGCTTCCGTGTCATCGGGGTCACGTAACCGGAAAGAAGGCGTGGGGTTCACCTACAGAGTGAGAAAAGTTATGTCTGAAACAGGTGTACCTCTACTCGGAAAAAGAAAAGAACTCCCGGGTGTCTACGGGTGAATTGTGATGAAACTCGGATACAAGTGAAAGTCAAGACAACTTATAACCAATATGGACTTTCCTACTGACCTCCACTTGGTTCTCCGGTTCTGGAACCAGGTTTTGACCTGCGCGTCCGTCATCTTCAGACTCTTTGCCAGGGCTGCCCGCTCGGCGCTGGCCAGGTATTTCTGTCTGTGGAAACGTTTTTCCAGCTCGCAGATCTGAACCCTCGAGAAGGACGTCCGGGGCTTTTTCCGTTTGGGAGGAGTCCGGTTCTGGTACGGGTGTCCTATCCGCCGCGTGACTGCAAACGGCACCAGAGCCGCTACAAGAAACGGAGAGAGACACGCCGGTAAGTGGAAGACTAAGATTTTACACAGCACCAAACAGAATAATTCACTCCCCACTCTGTATGGAAATTCAAGGCCATAGATCACAGATATCTGCCCTGTTTGACAACAATTCCCTATTTCGACTGTGTACACCACGTGAGAGAGACGAGAGAGGAAATTTATTGTGAAAGATGAGTCTGGCCAAAGTAGGCTATGGGAAACAATGCAGATATGAAAAAACCCCAGCAACAACTCAATCCTACTTTGGTTTGGCTTGAAAGACTATTTAACAAAGGCAGCGGCCTATTGTCTTTTCTATAGGATAGACCTTTGCTCCTAAAGGCTGCTAATCTTTAAAACGTGTGAAAAATAAATCAATACTGATATTTCTTTCTTTGTTAAATACAAAGAAAATGTAACACTTTTATTTTAGTATTATCATTAGATGTTATAAGTATAACTTTTGTGTTTTTCCTATATATTACAGTGCAAACTTTAAAACGCCATCTTTTTATTTGTTTTAATTTGCCTTTAAATAACATTTAAGTAAGTTGTAATAACAGCATTAATTTCATGACGTTGTATTTTATTTATTTGAAGAAAAACAGTGTTACGGGCTTTTTTTCATCTGTAGTCATAATGTAGAAATGATATATTCAACTCGTTTAACAAGATTGAGTTTAGTAAAAGGAGAAACAATTGGTGTTTGATAATATTGATAATAATATCTAAAAGAAACAAACTGCATTATTAAAAAACACACGCTTATTTTAATTTAAATCCGGCTTCATTTTGGAAAGACATTTAAATAATTGAAGTGAGCCACATTCCTGATACAGCTTTCACAAACACCGGTCACATGATGTCTAACATTTTAAACATTGTAAAATATTAACGAGGGGCAACCTAATGGTTAAACAGCTGGCCCACCTGATATTCTGTCCTTGGCGAACCTGTTTCCAATCCAGGGGAAACACAGTCCTCCAAACCCAGGGACAGCACCCTGGACGGGGGCAGGGGGTCCCGGGGCTGTCATGGGTCTGTGGGCCGGGACTCGAATCACTCCCCGGCTGCCCAGACCCCTGCTCTCCCCGTATGAACCCGCAGCCTCAGCCGGGGGAATGATACCGGAGAGCGAGATGGACAGCGCGGTGTAGGAGGGCGCGCTGGCCCCTGTCGGGCTTCCTAGGCTGTAATAACCGTCCCCGCTCCCTAAATCGGACCCACTTTGTCTTCCAGCCGTGCGCCCGTTTTCTGGCTCTGTACCGGCTCCCAGTATCTGGTCGATGCCGAAGCTGATGGGCTCATGATGGGCCGGTTTGGGTGGAGGACTCGGCGCGCTTGGTGCTTGCTCCATCCTCGTCGCTCTGTCTCAGAAAGAATGAAAAAATAACTAAAGGAGAGGTTTTCAGGTGGATGCACAGCAGGGTCAAACTGCACCTAAAGTCGTCGCCAGTCGTGCCTCCATCGCTGTTCGATTGTGTTCCCAGAATCCAGCGCGTCCTCGTTGTGTCTTACAGGCCTCCTTCAGAGGACTGGCTCCTCTCTACAGGCTCTGTGAAGTTTGATTTGCGTTTGGAGAGATGTGACGCTCTGTCCTCCTCTCAGCGCGTCAAAACGCTCCGTCTGGCTGCTCCGTCCTCCTCCATCCTTCTCCACCTTTCATTGGCTGGCACCTCAGTGACTGATTGAATGTTAATGGGGGTAGGCCCGCGATTTGGCAAAATTACAAAGATTTCCCATAACCACTACGGCCGTCAGATTGTTATGTTTAAATGGCAAGATATGGCAGCTTCATGCCATATGCGCGAGTCAGTATCTAATGTAGTCGTTCTTTAATCAATGATGGGGTGAAAGTAAGGAGGGAGCCACAACTCCATGAACATTTGTACTGCATGTAAATCGCTCCATTGATCACAGAAGTTCAATGTTGTTTTACGCCTGCTCGTTAAAGAACATCACATTTTGTATCGTTACAACTGCTTGTCAGTCATCCGTCAGTGTTCCGCTCATCCCGAGTATATTAATGGTGGACGGGTTTTTAAGTTTAGACGAAAAAAATTTCAAATGAAAAAAAAAACTTCACCCACTTCAGGATCCGATGAATTGATGCTTCCTTTGCCCACGTTTCATGAAATAGACACTAATTGCGCATCATCTGTTGCTGTCTGTGTCACCTTTTTATTCACACGTGTATTTTGTGGGATTAATAATACATATGTTGAAAGCTTTAAGAGAAGTACTTTATTACAAGAAGAGAATGAATCAGGAAACATTATAAACCACAGATCAAAAGGAATAAGCAACAGTTTACATGTGTGTTTCTTTTAATTCAAGTCCTTCACATCGTCCATGCATTTGAAATCAAATGTGGCGTTATTACATTTCCTTGACCTCATTATGGTGTTTAATGGTCGACTTCCAAGTATGATTTTATGCACCAATTTTTAGTAAAATGCTTTTCTAACAATCATATTGCGTCAAAAGTAGACCTTAATGTTACAGCTAAATTGCAGATGAGTCAAATTCTTGTTGTTTTGTGTTCGTTACCGGGTTATGGAAACAATGTAATAACGATTACACACAAACATAAAGCATTATGCTGAGAGGTTACTTAAACAAAATCATTTTATTAAAACGAGGGTCTTCATTTACCCGTGCGTAATTACGCACATAGAACCCATCGCGCCTCTCTTTAAAGTAAAAGGACAGCAGCCTGATGGAACATTGGCAGTGAATCACCAGCACCCATTGCGCGTGGAAAATCACTACTTGGCCTTATTTGTTCCTGGTAGCCAGCCCCACATTAAATGACCTGACAGGGGAAGGCCATGGGCTACTGTAGATAAAGTGTCCGGACTCTGGAAGCCGCTAACCGCTCAGATTCAATGTAACAGGCGCCCAAAGTGACCGGATAATCACATTTCCACTAACTTGTCTCAGGGACAGACAAATGCGCGTGGGCTTCAGTTGCGGCAGGTGGCTTTTTAAGCGATCACATTACAGTACTTTAACAAACTAATGGCCAACATATTCATTTAGTGACAATGGGGTCTGTATTTGTAGGCTTTTTAACGATCTGCTCAACCTGTTCACTTATCATCATTTGATGGACATGTACTTTAATATTTAAAACTATTATTTATTTGTGACATCCCTGACTTTTTGTCCTATTGTATGCAGATTATTTGAGCTATTATTGCCCTTCCATTTACGTGTTGCACTTAAAATCTATTATTTAGAAAAATGCAGCCTGAATTATTCTATCATCTTTATTTAACGGAATATAACATTCTAAAATATAAAGCAATTCATTTGATTGTATTTATGAAGTCATAAAGTACAAGATCAAATTGAAATGCAAACATACAGCGGTAGATATATTTATTTTTTAAAAAGCTTCTCGTCATCTCGCCCTTCCCAATAAAGGTTTAAAAAGCAATATGAGATGGGACAAGGCCCGAGGTGTTTGTTTGGCAATATGGACAGACTCTGAGTGTTGGCCGCGTCACCCCGCCATATGTGAACTCACCGGTGGCTTTTGATGGGGAAGAATTGGTCTGTTATAGCTGTCAGCTTTGGGGACATTTTTATGTTTCTCCTCACGACATTTGCAAAATAAAATTCCCTTAAAATTCCCCCTCCCCCACCAGTTTGTAAATAGGTAATACTTTAAATATCATAAAAATATAATAATACAAAATAAAATGGTCACTCATTGGTTAACGCTACGAGTTTGATGAAAGTTAATCATTCTTGCGTCCGTCCTCACTCCTCCAGTGAAGGCAGTTCCCTCAGCCTGCACGGAGCAGACGGGGTCCCACTGGTTGCAGATGTTGGGTGTTAGTAATCCGGTGTAATCCAATGATTATGAGCGATTATGACACATTAGCTCTGACCTACCGGGATACCACCGTGACTCCGGTTAATCTAAAACGCACATGGAGAAAACCCTCAGTCACCCTCCTGCCAGCTTTTCTGAATTTATTGATTGTCTTGCAGACAGACTCGGATCATTTCATTGCCTCGTGATTACAGCAGAAAGGGTACAAATAATTGATAACATTAGCCCACTCCAAAAACACTCACACCCCATTCTAAAAAAGCAGGCTTTAGGTGATCTCGTTTGGGCCAAAATATTTAGATGGTGTTTCTAAAAAGCCTGCAGCGCGCACGAACAATTAAAGTGCGCATCAATCCTCTTTTTTTCCACAGGCAAAATAAATGCTGACACCCTGATTCCAAAGTCCAAAAAGAAAAGACAACAAAAGAGTGAAAGAGTGCGATTTGTTTGAGAAATTACCACTTGATCTGCATAATCGGGGGTCTGGGCTGCAGCTCGGTACCCGGGGGCTGCGTTTTTATTGCGCGTCTCTTCACCGTTATCAATTTCAGCAGCGCGCCTGACTTTTTAAAAGGGGGACGAGGCCGGCTGCCTCTGAATAATGAATGACACGCTTTTATATTGTCGCTAAAGTGCCCGTGATGTTACAATATGAAAAGGCAGCGGTAAGTAATAGTGCATTTAAAGGGGATGTAGTGTATTATTATGATGTAAAAGAGAAGCAGAGAGGCGGTGCAGAGAGGGAGACGAGTGGAGAGAGAGATTGTTTTATTACAATAAGAGGAGATGAGTTTGCCTCGCAGCGAAATGGGGACCAGTTAATGAAACTTTACCGCAGCTAACGATTTCCCCTCCCTCGCTCTAAAAACCGCCCTTATGAAATATTTAAACTATTTAATATAGGTAGTATTAAGCTGAAAGACACTGGCATCGGCCATCTGACAACATTTACAAGGCTGTGGATTCTTTAAAGTTGGCTAAACAAAGCTTTACAGCCTGCTTTCCCTCAACCCCACATACAACAGGGCTCATGCACTATATCACGCTCACATTGAGAGCAATATAGTGTAAATGTGTTTTACTGTTGGGAGACTTGATTTGGTCTAATTTAAACTTCTCTCAACACCATGCTGTGCGTCTTTCCTAAGCAGATAGAGCAGTTTACAGGCTCATCCTATCAATGTAAACCTGTCTTATCTATAATAGGAGGGATAGCCTATAGCATTAGCCCAGTCTGAGTGTGTGTGGGGATAGAGTTTCATATTGACATGCTCAGTGGGATTGTTGGATGAGAAGAGAGGAATGGGATCCCCCATCAGGGAGTAGGTCAGGGCCATCATCATCCCAGGGCTGTCACTGGACCACAGCACCATGAACTGTGGACACAATTTATTTACTAGACCTTAAAAGCAGATAAACCACCTAAAATGTCAATTTAAATTTCACTTTTCTGACTTTGCATGCAGTAAAAAGTTTTAATTGCCAAAATGAACGTGTTCCATTTAAGCAAAAAAAGGTTTTTAAATGTGTTAACAGCTAATTATAAAAAATGTTGTGGTGGATTATTTGATATATTCAGATGGCAACCAGTAGAAAGACTCTCAGTGGGATTTATCCTGCGGGTAAAAAGCCCATCACTGATTTGTATACAAGTATCAGGATGCACTTAACCACCTAAAGATGCCCTGATATGGTCAGCATTTGTTTCAATGAACATTGCATTCTTGTTAAACTCGAGGAACAATATGCTGTGTGTGTGTGTGTGTGTGTGTGTGTGTGTGTGTGTGTGTGTGTGTGTGTGTGTGTGTGTGTGTGTGTGTGTGTGTGTGTGTGTGTGTGTGTGTGTGTGTGTGTGTGTGTGTGTGTGTGTGTGTGTGTGTGTGTGTGTGAGTGTGAGTGTGAGTGTGTGTGTAAGGGTGGACCATGTAAGCCTGCCTGATGGTTGAATGCATGGCTGCTCCTTCACGCTGGTTAAAAGTCGAGGGAGGGAGGGAGTGGAGGAAGAGAGTGAGAGAGGGAAGTAAGTAACCGCATAGACGTGAATTAAAGGGGTGGACGGAGAGCAGAGAGAAAAAACGGGATGGATGGATGGCTTTGATTGGGATGTGAGAGAAAGAGTTAAAGCATTAATGGGGATCATTTGGGGTTGATGATAATTGAACACATGCCTTTAGTTTGGACAAGAGGATTCCCATTGCATTAGCTTGTCTTTAAAAGTGTATGCTTTTTCTTTGTTGGGTTAATCTCTGTCTTATCTCTTTTTAGAGTTAAGTAAATGTATCAGTTTCTGTGGAGACTTTTTCAGAGGCTTTCAGAGGGACCTGTCATGGACAAAATAATGACTGATGTAATTAATTAGTGAGTGTGTTTGTTGTTTCATTAATGACTTATGACTGATTTATGTGTGTGTGTGTGTGTGTGTGTGTGTGTGTTCCAGTGTGGGTTTGTGTTTAAGAGCAGCTGAGTGCTCCTGAACGCCCCTGGTCGTGCTGCTAATGTGTTAATTCATTACGTCTTGTAGCCAGTTGCATTGTGTCAGAGCTGTGTTTCTAGTCTCTCCCTGTCTGTGTCCTCTCCGCTTCATAAAAGCCGATTATCCGGCATGTCGCCGCCGTTCCACCCATTCTCTCCTGCCTCTTGACCTCCTCACCCCTCCTGTTGCCTGCCCGCAGGGCGCTCAGGCAGGGGAGGGAGGGGAGGGAGGGACAGAGGGACCAGCTGCCACCAGCCATAGTGCTGTGGAGCCTGGCAGAGGGAGCTACTCCAGCCCCCTGCTTTGCTGGGCCTTCTGGCCCCTCAGGGTTGAGGGTTGGAGGAGGAGGAGGAAGGGGGGTGACCAGCCAGCTTCATGCCACCAGCCCCACCTGTCTAGCCCCAGGCGCAGGAGTGTGACCGATTCGACACACACGTGCAGATATTCAAATCCACATACGCATTTTATGACTGGATGACCCCAAAAATGTCAATTCGACATTATACTTTTATTGGATCTCACTTTCTTTAAAACATTTTCAAAAGCTGCAAAATTCGTTCATCCCTTAGAAGTCAAGTGATCCTTAATAAAACTGAAAAATGTGTTTTTCCAAATGTACATGCACCACCCCATATTCAGATTATGCTCCAGTCTGCACAATAAATCACAATTTAATTATGAGCACAGAATGAGTATGCACATTTTAATCATGAAACAACAAGGCCTTTATCGCAAAATATGGAGAAAACAGCTTTATGTAAAAGCACTATGCATTTACATTTGCATAAAAAAACATTTGACCAATCAGATCAAGCCCTGGATACATGGACCATGCATTCACATTATTGTAGCACAAGTCAGTACTCTAGCAAAGTTTAGCTAGCACGATGGCTGAGGAGAGATTGAGGAGCGATGAAGATGTGGATGATTGAGACATGGTTAGAAATAGGAGTCACTTCTGATTTTGATCAAATTTGCATATAGGAGAAAAAATGGGCTACAAAAACTGAATGTTTAAAACATGCTGTACAGAAGGAAGACACTGGAACTGTAAATGATGGTCAGTATGCTAATTTCAACATGAATTCATTCTAAACTTGTATGGTCATCACATTACTGAACAATGTTATTGCACTTATAGATTTTCCTCATGTACAAGCCTACTCTTCCTCCACTCTACACTCTCTTGTAGTCTTCCTGAAAACACATGAATGCACACACTCACTACAAAGTACACTACACCCCTCCTCACGCCCACACCACAGATACACAGAGGCACTTTGCTGTGAGGCGTGAAAGAGCGAGAGCTAAGTGAGGCCACTCCACAGCGCTATTCTCTATATTGATTTCCCATTATCAGAGCACAGTCCCTGTGGAGTCATTAGTGCCGGGATCAAACAGACAGACAGAGAAGGAGACTAATACCAGTCACTTACACCAGCACCGGGAGATCACCTTACCTCCCTGAGGGTAGGAAGGCCAGAGAGGAGCAGAGGAGGAGAGGAAACGAGGAAGGGTGGGTGGGGGGGTGGGGGGTTGAAAGTGGACGGACGAGTGCAACGGGCTAACAGATGGAGAAGGCAATGTGTGGAGAAAAAGAGGAAGAGGAGAGAGGTGGGGTTTCACAGTGGAACGTTCACGGGCAAATGGTAGACACTCTTTGATCACTTTATTTGGCCGTTTTGTTTGGGCTGTTGTTGCGGAAATGTCTCCCTTCGCTCTCTTTCTATTATTTCTAGCTAAGCAGCTACACCACTCCTTAAAAAAATGTCTGCCCTTTAGTTATTGCTTAAGTTTTCATGTTTTCCACTTGATGCATAACTTTTCTCTTTGTCCAACCTTGTAAAAACGCTGCCAATAAAGCTCCTCACCCTCCTATCTGTCAATAATTTTATGGTAAAGATGCGATGATGAATGGTTTTCATGTAGCCGGCAGCTGTCCCCACACCTCAGAGACGAAGAGAGAGGGAGAGAGAGAATATAAAATGTGAGATGCTCATTTTGGTCCCTTCTTTCATAATTTCTGTGGATGTATTTATTCTCTATGGATTCAAGGGGAGCAATGAATTCATAGTTTGAATCAACACCATCCATCTTATTCACTTCTGCCTGCCAGTGAGCCCTGGAAGTGCTGGTCAGGCTTCTACCACACACACAAACACACACATTGAGACTGACACACACACTCAGCTCAGACGGGGGTGACCCTGGCCTGACCCCCCTGCTGACCCCCAATCTGTTCCCCAACCTCACACCATGAGAGACCGGGGCACACCAGGACAGACGGGGACACACACACGCTCAAAGACACACATACGCACAAATGAGCATATCGCACAATGTGTGATGTGATGGATATCTCCTCAGACAGTACCATGTGTGTGGGCAGTGTGCATGGGGACACAGAGTGTGTCTAAGTGTGTGTGGTGCCGTACCCTCTGCCCCCTCCCACTGGTGTTAATTGATTCTTGGTGCGCTATGCTGATTGGTGTGAGGACCCCTAGAGGCGGGCCCAGTCTCCACCTATGCCCCCTCCCCATTTGTGTAGCACCTTTCACACTTCTGCACAAACACACCACAAAGCTATACAGTGTATGGAATATGTGTCTACATATGTATAGATGTCCGAATGTCCCTGAACTCATCTCACAGTAGCACATGTGTAGAGTTTACATCCTCTGGTGAGAAAACCCACACACACGCACACACAGGCACACACACAAATGCACACACTGACACACACACACACTCACACACACATCTTTCAGGGGATTTTCACACCCCAGTAAAGAGGAAGCTGGCTAGCTGACATGAGCAGATTGTGGATCATATGAGACGATCCACATAGAAAAAATCGGAGTCTTAGATTCATGAACAATATAGGTGGGCAAAGGTGTGTGTGTGTGTTTGTGTGTGTGTATGTGTGTGTGAGAGAGAGAGAGCCAGAAAGACAGTAAGAGAGATGAATCTCTGGTTATTAATTTCCAGCCGCGGCCCCTGGGTGAGATGTTAATATAGGGCTGATTGTGACTAATTTCTTATTAATTGCCATCAGCGATTACACAGTGGCCAGTAATGGGGCTAATTTGTTGAAATGAATTTGTTTTTTCAGAGGCATTTTAATTGCTGCAGGTGGGCAGCATCCTGTGCACGCTGTCACTTTTGTTTTTCAGCTGGAAACTTTTGAAGTCGTGCTGCTGTTTGTGTCACTAGTATTTGTAATTTTGTATAAATTAAATTACACATTAGTATAAAAGTGTAGTATACACAATGTATGTGTATGCATGTACGATCTTTGGGTTTCTGCCTCCTGTCTGCAGACATGCACCCACACATATCTTTGCAGAATCATTGTAAATCTCATGATATCTTATTCATCAGGTTTATATATCTTCTCCAGTATATCTCTACACGTTCATGATCATTACTGCGGGGACGCAGGGACATTTAAGTTGTTGCCTTTGTTTGTTGAATGTTTATAGCTTCCGTTAGCACAGCCTCAACGACCACTGAGGAACCAGTAGATACAAAATCCAAATCCCCCTATAAAAGAGGAGATGCCCTCTGGGCAGCCATAGCTCATAGTTGGCCTGATTTAGTGGCAGCCAGGAATCCGGGCTTGAATAAAGACAGAGAGAGCGAGGGCAGAATGGGAGAGAGAAGGAGAGAGAGAGAGAGGGAGAAAAAGATAGCTCCCTGTGTGATAAATAGCCCCAGCTCTCTCTATTGCATTAGCCGTCCGGGCCGATAGATTGCGAGCCCAATAGACCCAGACGTATGCGATTGGTTTCTCATATAAAAGTTGCATATTAAATTCCTTCACAGGACTGTGCCCCCCAAGCATGAAGGAGGGAAAGAAGAAATGGGAGAGAAAAAGCAGAAAGTGGAGAAAGGAATGGAAGAGAAAAAGGCTTTTTATGAGAGAAGGCAGAGAGAGTTGGGGAAGCAGAAGAAGAAAAAAGAAGGAAGATAATAGCAGGAGAAAAGTAGCTTGATGGTGGAAAAGACAAATGGTGATGTCATGCATTTAATAGGTCCGTGGATATTGGGCGATGAGTGCGACCGTACGTCCATTTAATCAGTATTGCTTCACAATGAAGATTTCTCTCTGGTTTGAGCTCGCTCCCCCCTTCCCCTGTTCTCAGCCGCTCTCCACATGCTAACGACCTCTCTAATTGTTTCCAAGCTCATTAAGATGCTGATGTTTTAATAGTAATTAATCCGTCATTTGCCTACATGCAAAGACGGGCCACTGAGGTTTGTTCATTGCTGTTTCAATACACTGATAATGCAGTAGCCCAGTCAAAGGAGACAATATCCTGCTAATTTAGCTCATCACTGTTAATTGGTTGTTAAGTGCCTTTAATTACCAGGCAGGCTTTGGGATTTGGTTCGGCAGAAAGAGGGGGATCGCACTCATTGTCCCTGCCGCTGTAATGGATCTAGTGTGAACTTTGGAAACTGGAATAAATGACCAAAGAGTGAAAAGAGTCGTATATTGACCCTGCCTATTTTCTTGCTCCTACACTTCCTCTCCCATTTCCTTTCCTCCTTCCCCTTCCTTTCCTCTGTCCTCCTGTCCCGTCCTCCATCTCTGTCTCACTCCCTATCGCTTCCTCCATGATATTATTAACTCATTAAGTTTTTTTCATTATTTTTAATAAAAGATGAGTTATGGCTTTAGCCTCACTGTGGCAGCACCCCCCTACCCCCCAACCCCCCCACACCTCCTCCTCCTCCTCCTACACCTACTTCGTCTTCTCTCTCTTCCACTTTAACCATTTGTTCCCTCCCTCCCTCCTTCTCCTTCCCCACATTTTCTCCCTCCTTCTTGGCCATATTGTGCCTCCTCTGATACATTTGACCCTTGAACTGCAGTTTTTGACCTCGGTGTTGCTGGTTACAACCTTCTGTCCATCCTCTTTGCATTTGCCACAGATACTCACATCTATCAATCATCTCTCCTTCTCATAGCGCTGAGCAGTCTTTAGATGGCATTCATAAGATTTATGATGCATGATCCTCTCCTGTGTGTGAGAGAGAGAGAGAGGGAGAAAATAGAGAGACTAGAGTGAAGAATAAAAGGAGAAAAGATGGAGAGACAAAGGCAGAGAGAGAAGAGGAGAGGGTTTTGTCGATGACACAGTTGAATAATGACAATATCTATGATTGATAGCTCATACTGAGTAGGTCGGGTGTGTGTACTGGATTTGTGTGTGTGTGTGTATGTGAAAGAAGTGGGAGTCTATATGTCTGTTTGTTCCCCACATTAATCTGATGTTAAAGAAGCAATGATGAATGGTTTTCATGTAGTTTGAGCTGTCAATGGTCAACCTGAAAAAGAACGCAGGAGAGAGAGAGGGATAAAGGTAGCAAGTGACCAGAATTACCAAGGGACACATGGTGTTTATGTGGGAAAAAGAGGGACTCCAGGAGATGAGAGCGTAATAAATATCTTTCAGTTAGAGAGGACAGATAAAACCCAGTTATTAACCACTCTGCTTTCAGCCATAAAAAGCCTAACTGAAATATTTACAGCGTATGCTTGTCTATTTCTTAACGCCATGAGTCACTTTTTGAAGAAAGGCTTTTTAAATGCATGTAAATTGAATACTTGGATTTGTTGCTATAAATACAGAACACAGAAATAGTTTTTTCACTGTTATCATTCCTCATAAAGAAGTGATCTCTTCTTATATGTGTTCACTATAACTAACACAAATCCAGTCCTTGTTCCATGAAAAAAAAATTCCTTGCAGCATTCAGAGGAACCTCAAAAGAATTCCTCAGCAGTCTCTGGAGCAAGAGTTAAGTTCAGTATGTATCTTTAAAAGTTACAGTCTTTTTAGTCTCTTCTTTTCATGCTGGAGGGAATTCTTAGTATGTGCATGTCTGTATTTTTCCACACTTAAACTACAGGCCAGTTGTGGTCACATTACCATTTTGTTCAACTAAGTTTCTCCTCATGCAGCCTGAAAAAAAGGATTGATTGATTTCATTGCTCTAAGCAGGAACAACATACTGAAGATAACAAAAAGGACACATTGTTTGGGAGCAACACTACAGTTTTTTAACTGGTTGTATGATAATGTAAAGTATGACTTATGTGGATATACTGTTTCCAGCCACTTTATGAGGGACACCTGTTTCACTGCCTTTTGAGGTAAACAATACAGCAACAAATTGCATGGCAGCAACTCAGTAAATTTAGGAATGAGTTTCAGATGATCTGAAGTCATGACCAGGCATGGGGCAAAATGGGATTTAAGGGACTTTGATGTGACATAGTGGTTGGTGGCAGACTTTAAGAGGATGTTGATTTACTCTATTTGTCATGCAAAAATCATCAGAAGGGTTTGCAGAGAATGGTTCGTAAAAGAGAAAATATCAGGTGAGCAGTTGGGAAATGCAATACTCTTGACAAAAATGATTTTTTTTGTTGATGGCCAAAGGAAAATGACCAGAGTCACTGAAACTATTAAAAACTCCAATAACTGCTCAGTAGTAACTAAAATAACCACTCATTAAACTGAAGGTGCAGAATGAAGATCTAAACTGAACGATCTGAACACAAAATGACCAGCACCATGATGAATACGATACGATACACTTTATTGTCCCCTTGGGGAAATTTGTTTTGGACTCAAAGTTTTGGACATTCAGCTGCTTCCACTCAATCAGTAAATAAAAACAATAGAAAAACAACATCCACACATCAACAAAAAGGCACATACCAATACAGAACAACACAACATACATTGCACATTACCCATATTGCCCAAGATCTGCAAAAACACAGCATGAGAGATAAAGTAACAAAGGTAAGACAATTTAAAAAGCACACAGGGACACATAGACGTATTGCACAACCCACACAGCCGTACGAAAAAATTAATAAGAATTTTTATCGACATGGGAACAAAAGAGTTTTGAAGCGGTTCAGTTTACATCGGGGGACTCTGTACCATCTGCAGAGAAGCTCGTACTCAGAGTGGAGGATGTGAGACGGGTCAGGCAACACTCTCTGTGTTTAACGTAAGTTTAACCACAACTGTACCTAAGCTGCGTATGCCTTACTAAAGCTTTGAATAGACATCAAACTTTGTAGTTGTTAAAGGAAAACAGTTAGCTCCCTGAAAGATTTTGAGTTAGTGATGGACTTGAGATTCAGAAAAGAGCTCATCCAAAGTATGACGACAGAAACGTGCTGCAAGTGAAAAAACAGGCTGCAGAAAGCAAAGACAACTATTGTGAAAGCAAATGTGATGCAAATTAAATATTAACGTAACTCGCCATCATTCCTCATTTAATCCATTCCTGCTCTGGGCCTGACAACTCTGACCTCCTTGCAGTCCAAGGTTCCTGTCCTTTTTGGAGTTGTAAACACAGACACTGTTCCCAGGACTCCTAGAGTTGGCAAAGTCAACGGGCAGTACCACTTTCTGCATCTCTAATAGAACTAACTTGCTAACAGCAGCCACATTTAGCAGTGGTGGTGTCTTTAGCAATGCCACCTGTACTCCAGAACCTAATTCTACATAAGATATGTTCTAGTTTGACGAAATTCAGAGACATAAAACATAGACATATTGTATTTCATATGTCATAAAGTTAGGTTTTTGCACAGTTGTAGGTACTTGGCCCTCTCCAGCAAAATAGTTTCTCCTAATGCAAATCTTTTGGGGCGTGTGTGGCCCTGTCAGCCATCGTAGAATTGGGTTATTGATGCACCATATGTTACTAGTCAGCCAAGTTAAATTCCCATAATCCCACCACAAGTAATTCTTAATAAAAGACAAGAGTTCATTATTACACAGTGCTGTCTGCCGCAACTCCTTACACCTTACGGGCTTGGTATTTGGTCTTCTTTTTGTTTTAAGAAGCTCCACTGTCAATAAATGTTTGCATCAATCATTTATTCTCACCTTACTTCATGGAGGTGTATCTCCCTGAGTAATCCCTGTTGTCACACACATCATTGGAAAGCTCGTAGAAAGAATAGCCTTTTATGGCTAAGATTTTCAACCAATAGTAAAGCACTTGACATGAGTGTCTCAAACTGAGTATTTTGTTCCTCATGTTTTACAGTGCAGTGTGGACCTGATTGTCCTAGAAGTTATAAATACAGAATAAGTGTTTCCTGTGGTTGATCGGTTTGTTTCCAGCCGGTCTCTGACATGCAGATAGATGTGCACTGTGTTATTTACACTTCTGTGTCAGTCCTCAAGGAAATAGCTTGAAGTATGGGAAAGGTTAGGTGTTAATGTGGCAGTAGTTTGAGGCAATGTTTGCTGACAGCTGTGATGAATTGTTTCCATTGTTCTTGTATTCCTTACCATTCAAACACTATTTTCCTGCCACATGATAATCCCTATCCGTATATAACTACAGCCGATCTGTATTCACTCCTGAAACTGCAGTATATATTACATTCTTTATTAAAGCGGCTCTTTATTGGTACAGTGTTATCATAATTTTTCTGTTGTGGAGGAACAGTACACGGCATTTTCTCAGTTTAATTTACAGTGTGATACGATACATACATTTGTCAGGTTTATGCCACTGAATGAGCGATGTAAAAGACACAATCTGGAGACAGAAGCATTTTTTGAAATGGCCATATATCAGTAGTTTGCACGCGTCACATTCAAATGTCAAACATTTCAAGTCGTTCCACATAAAGAGATTAGTGCATTAAGTCTTTATATCACTAGAGTCCTTGAATTCCCCAGGTCAAGGTTTGAATACATCCTGTTTTCCCAGGAGTGCAACTTCTGAGTCATCATAAAAAATGACGTTCATGAAATTAATGACAGTTGACAACACTTTGTAAAGGAACATTTTTTTCAGCAACCCACATCCAACATCTGTTTAAGCTTTTGATGACAACAATATTACATGATAAATAAACATTCTTCTTTTTTTTTTTTCCGTTTAATGCACTAAAAAAAAATCCTTCCCCAGTACAAGACAGTAGGTGTACAACATAATGTCAGCCGTCACACTGGAGGATTTCATTATTTGAAAATACATCATAGATATAATTATCTTCAAACAATGACTAATGAAGTTTACACTTTAGTCTTAGTTGATATGGTTGAGCTTTTATCAGCTGATAGGATGAATTGTTGTAAAATATCATTTTGCACTTTAAATGTATTTAACCTGCTCTGCTCATTTGAACATTTAAAACAATTACAAGACACCAAATCTGATGACACTGTCGTTACATTCAGGCATGTAAATTGCAGTGGTTAACTTTTTACAACGCTCTTGTGTGTTGGGTTTAACGTGGTGCTGTGTGAAAGCAAAGGTTTGAAAACTACGATTGTCGCCTTGTTGCTTTGACTTATAGAATATTTACAAAAATGTGCATAGAAATGGCAAACGAATGAATTGATCCTGTTAAACAAAATGTGATCAAACATGAAAGCAGGATGTGAAACATAAAGGGCCTCCCTTCTGAAAGCATATTTCTTGGCCTAACAACGATATTGCCATATGGCCTGATGCTCGGTGGATGACACCAGTAGGATCTGAGTGTCACAGTTCATTTGTTCTGGGCCTGACTTCTTTGTCTGTGGGGGTTAGAGGGATGCCATTTTTTTTCTACTTACATACTGTACTGTGGTTGCATCTACTGTGAAGCCTTAAGCAGTCGAGCTGTTAATCTTAGAAGTTCCTTTTGTTGTCTTCGTCCTTAGGCTGATACAGTAGGTTCAGGTTCTTGAATGCAACTCAGCACAACCTGGGCTCATCTAAAAGAGCACATGACAAAGGTCGTACCACACATTTTTGATATTTTGTATTTCAAAGTAAGACAGAGATAATAAATATGATCCAGTGTAATTAGTTGCCTACAGTCTTCACATACAGCCAGCATAATGCACAGATCCTTTAATCATATACATCTCACTGCATGTAAATGTGGCACTTGTAAAAATAACATTTCCACAAATTGAATATGTTTTTCTTTTGAATGAGTTTGTAGTCATGGCTCTTAATGCAAGAACTGCATGGCTGACATAAACTTCTCTGTTTCATGTCAGGTCTTGTAATTTTGTGTTAAAGACATGTGTGTTTACTTTTCACCTGTAACGACATCAGTGACAGCCGTGTCATTTCCAATCTGGATAGTTGCTGCGTCTGTCCTGTTGTTAAGTTCTTGTAGCACACAGTTTTGATCTGTAACACCAGCCCTGCAGGTAACAGGTGGGTGGCCACACAACAGTGTCACCTCTGTAAGCGGGTCTCTGCCTGAGAGGGGAGGGAAGGAAAGCTTGGGATAAGATCAAAAAAATGTTTTCACACAGGCTGTTTGTCAGATACAACGGATCTAAAACTGTGCAGATTTACCCTCATACTTTAATCTTTAAGCTACCTTTTGGTCCTGTTGAAGACTGCCGTCTCCTGCTCCTTCCACTGTAAGACGGGCATCGACATCTTAGTAGATGGGTGTAGGCTGACCTGAAGTCCCTGTTTAGGGCTCCATAGAGTAGTGGATTGAGTGCTGAGTTGGCATAACCCAGCCACAACACAACGGAAAATTCTGGTACTGTGCTGGGGTCTGGATGCTCTTTTAGGCCCAACACTGTGAACAGGATGAAATACGGCAGCCAGCACACCACAAAAGCTCCTATCACTGCTGCCAGAGTCACTGTGGCTTTGTGCTCGCGCAGAGCCACAGCTGTAACACTGGAAACCACCGTGGTGCAGGTGGAAGGATTGTTCCTGCAGTTGTAAGTTATGTAAGTGGGTCTGGCACTGCCTATGCGTTTGGCCTGCGCCTGTGCAATGCGAAGTATTCGTAGGTACGTCCAGCACATGGCAACCAGAGGCAGGTAGAAGGTGAGGAGAGAGTCAGTCAGTACATAGGGTCTGTTCAGTTCAAAACGACATTTCCCCTCCGGAGCCCAAGGCCCATGGTTTTGCACCGTCCCATTAACAGTGTTCCAGCCCATTTGGATGGGCAAGAAAGACACTGCAATTGAAACTGTCCAAACAGCGGTCATCGCAACAGCAACTCTCCATGGCAACACTAGCGATGCGTATCTCAGAGGCATGGTCACTGCCAGGTAGCGGTCCACACTGATAGCAAGCAGGGTAAGGATGGAGGCGGTGCAGAGCATGACATCCATGGAGATGTAGAAGTTGCAGAAGACCGGGCCGAGCGGCCACTCACTGTTAAGCTGAAGGAGGGCGGAGAAAGGGAGGACCAAGAGGCCAAGCAGCAGGTCTGTGACGGCCAGTGACACGATGAAGCAGTTAGTGAGACAGCGGAGGCGTCGGGAGGCGCAGACAGCGAGGCACACCAGCACATTACCACTGACAGTCAGGAGGATGAAAAGGGACAGGAGGACACCCAGCATCACGTTTGACAACATTATTAGCCAGAACTTCACTCGAGACAATGTGATAATGTCATCCCTGGAACTTCACGTGAACCATTGTTACAATTTTTTTGAAGATTAAGAATTGAGGAGAGAAAGAATTACAAGCCTTAAACTCACATGAAAGTGTATTAAACATGTTCATGTAGAGAGTGTATGTGCACTGAATGACATGTAAAAGCTGAAGATCTTGGCCTCATGTGAGCCCTGTTTACTCCTGGTTTTCTTCCAATATTCTTTATGCTTTAGTTGCCAATTTCTTGAGTGATTTCTGTTCCTTCCAGGCCTGAACCCTACAAACAATAGCTTTCAACACTCTATTCCAGCATTTTTCAGAAGGAGATGTCATGCAAGGAATGTGTCTCTTGTTTGACAATGCTGCAAATGAGAATTGTAAATCTGCACTATGCTGGGCTGTTGAAATGTCTGTAATGGCTGTTGAGAAGCTTCTTGTCTTAGTTGCTGATTCTTGGTGGTCTATGGCAACGCTTTGTCCTCAATACCAACTTCTTTGGCTCTGCTGACACCTAGTGGACAAAGATGAAAAACACAGTAGTATAATTTTTTCTTCAACATAAGTTACAGATACTGGAAAGGAATACATGCACATACAAGATCAGTGACTTTTTTTGATGTGGTTGTATCTGTTTTTTTTTTTGTAAAACCTATTGTTTATTGGTGGTGAATTCATTATTTATGCATTAAAAATTTAAAGAAGAAAAACTAGAAATGAAAAAACGTCTCTGTATAAATACTCCATATATGTTGATCTATGTTTGTAATTGGTCTGTGTTTTAGGTCTGTGACATGTGCTGCTGCCTGTCTTGGCCAGGACACTCTTGTAAACTAGATTCTTAGGTATTCCTGGTTAAATTAATGTCAGCACGTACTACAACAGGACCGCTCCGTAGAAAAAAAGAGCGTGTGGTAAACTGGCTTACCTACAGTCCCGACTTGTCACCCATTGAAAATATTGTGTCCATTATGAAACGGAAAATTCAACAAAGGAGACCCTGAACTGTTGAACAGCTGAAATCCTACATTAAGCTATATGATAGAACATTCCTCTTTCAAAATGAGTGTGTTTAAAAAAGAGGCGATATAAGAGTGGTTAACATGACCCTGTCGCAGCTTTTTTGAAATGTGTTGCTGGCATCAAATTTAAAATAAGCATTTAATAAAACATTTTGAAACACACACACACACACACACACACACACACACACACACACACACACACACACACACACACACACACGCACACACACACACACACACACACTCTTTCACATGCAAGCTAAATTTAGTCCTGAGAGACTAACACTGAGTTGTTAAACCAAAAGAAAGTATTTGTGTTTGATTCTAAACTAAGAGGTTTACGTCTAGCTTGCACGATTTATAATGGTAATGAATTCAGCTAAATGGAACACATAGTAAATCCTGTCACAACATTATGTATCATTACAAGGACTAGGTTTTATAAATGCATGTCACTGTGAAATGAAATGTATTCATAATATAGGAACAAGGAAATGTTATTTTATGTCACTCATTTTTTCTAACAAGAAATAGTTTAAAGCATCTTAATAGAAATGTATTCTATTCATGTTCAGCCACAAACTGGTACTGATGAGCAGGATGCTTGTGGGCACAGCAAAGGCTAAGATGTAGGACTTTGTTAACAGCCAATAGCTTTTTTTTTATACTTTATTTTTATTTTATTTTTTTCCAAGAGTTGCTTCATTCATGTAGTTTACATTTCATTCCAACAGACATGTTTTCAACATAGAATGTTGAATTAATAGAGTACACAAAAAAAAAACTACCAAAAGATGGAAAAGAGAGCGGCAACATCTTTAGAAATAAGTACACAGGCATACACACAGACAGGTGGATAAAATAAGAAAGAAAGAAAAAGGAGAATTATATGAATGATAATAAAAAGATAAAAAAGAAACAACAACACCAAAATTTAAAATAAAATACTTAAGAGAAAACGAGGAGCAAAACCAAAAAAAATAAATAAAAATAAAAAATAAAATAAAGGAAAAGATAGGGAGAGAGATATAGCCCCTATGTTCAATACACATGTGAGGTTTTAGCATTTCTACATTTAATTTGTTTAAATATTTCATGGGCATTGTCGCACTGACATGTACACACATCTCACACATCTCATTTGTATGCCGCTCAAACATTTACTCATGGGTATTTTCTACGCGCCCACACTCTAGATCTCATCAATATCCCATTTTTAATTTATATATATTGTTAACAGCCAATAGCAGTCTGTAATTACGATGATGCTATGGCTGGTTTTGATAAACATTTTGATGAGAAATTGTGAAAGTGCTAAGGTGTGGTCCGATTGTAAATAGAAGCTCTGTTAAATATGATCAGAATAAATGAACTGTTGAATTGAGTGCAGTGAATATATTTAATCTAGAGAGGAGAAGCTGGGATTTCTATTTGACGACAAAACGTGTTTTTTCTTACTCACTTTTTTATGGACAAGATTTCTAATACTGTAATGGATATTAAGGCTTTCGCCAGAAATGCTCACTTATCTCCTCAGAAACAGAGAATGGGAGCGAGGGAGAAAGAGAAGTGGATACGTTGGCTTCATATGAAATGAGGAGAAAGAAAATTAGCTAATGAAAAGAGAGGTTTTAATGAAATCTGGCTACAGAAACCAGAACCAGACCATCTAATCTTTCAACTCTTCTAATCTTTGCTTCTTTGTTCTGTTCACACAGCTTCTTCTTCTTTTTTTTCTTTTTTTTTTGTCAGAGCCACTCCGCTTTGAACGTCATCCAGAGCAAACACTGATAACACAGCCACTAACGCAGAGAAGAAGTGCGGCTCTCAAATGCAAACGTCATCTCAGTCTTCACATCTGACAGAGGCTGAAACTGAGACGATGAGAGACCTGATATTTCAGCAGTTTTCATCATCAAAAGGAGTCTCTCCCACTGTCTGTCACTCTTTTGCTTTGTCTTTCTATCTCTCACGCTGTCTGTCACTGTCTTGCACTCTGACACCTGCTCAGATGAACAGTTAGATTGACTCCTGGCTTGGGTCCATCACAGGCCTGTGATACAAACGGACACAATTCTGCCCACTCACTTACCAAAAAACACAAGCAAGTACAAGACTGATTTAGTACAAGTATAATGGATGTGACCTAAATACATTTTTACTCAGTCTGTGCTGTCATTCACCTTAATGTTGAGAATGACCTCTATAGAAAGTAAAAAAAAAACCTTATTCAGACAAAGCACTCCTTGATAGCTTCCATGATAACCATCTGTTTCTCATCAGTTGTCCTTTACAAATAACAACAAGGAGTGTTATTACATCTGTATAATCACTAACACATTCACAAGAGGGCCGGCTTGTACGAACTCACACATAACTCAAACACAAGTCTTACTAATGGATTTTTAGGACTGTAATGGATTGTAATGACAGCTGAGTGCTGTGTTTTCCACACTGGATGTGAAGGCTGCTCTGCTTTGGAGGTTTTCCTCAGGACAATACTGTTTCATGTTTTCAAGAGACAGCAAAAAAAGAAGCATGGGGTTTGTGTCTTTGAGGACAGCGCTGGAAGGGTTCATTTTTTCGTCCAAGACTATCTGAGGTGACGCCTCAAGAGTTGGGAGACACAACAAAGTGATCAACATTGAGGAGCTTCCTGACGGCTTCATATCCTTGTCTTCTACAGTATCTGCCAACATAAGAAAGATGCAAGAACAAGCTGAAAAGGGTTCATTCTGCGATTTCATCTAGACCTTCTATTACTCATCAGCATCAGGGTGAAGAGAGTGCAATTTGGGTATTGGGATGAAAGGCAGGCATAAAAGAAGTTGGAGTAGTAGCTCTTGAGCAGACACAGTCTGAGCTCAGAGATGGGTAATGAGGTTATTTCCCCCTCAGCTAGGACTCGCTGCCTCATTGCTGAGATTCTTCAAAATAGCAAGTGTTCATTTTGTGACCTTTTTTACCAACCAGATGTGTCTTTTTAGAACTCAATGCATTTGAAATATATTCTTCTTCAACCAAATCAGCAACCATGTGTATTATGACAAATGCGATGTGTTAATATGTTGGCACAGCGGAAGGAAAATAGGTGTGCAGTATTGAGATCAACTCCAAAAGCCAGCAGGGTGTGAAATTAACCTTTAAAGACATGAAAGCAAAGGAAGAGATCAATTTATCTGTATTGATCTGCCAATCTATGTGTCTGTCTTTGTATGTGTTCCTGTCAGTATTCATGCTGTTTTTGTTTTATAACATTGAAGGGAAAGGGTGGTGTTCAGACGCATAGCTTCAAAGAATCATCCAGAGTTTCAATATGTTTACGCCAGGTCTGGAAGCTGGTTTATTCAGACTCTTAAATCCCGCCAATATCTAGAAAAGCTCTTAATCATTAGTGTGTTAAATTAACTTTCAAAAAACATCTGGCTGCTTCATACTAGTCTTACAGTTACATCATTTTAAATTATTGCTAGATCAACTGCAGCGTGTTCAAGAGTTTACAATGAAACTTGCAGTAGCTTTTTTTCCCACTTTATTCGAAACTACTATAGAAGTTTGAGATGATTGACCGTATACACAAAAGAAAAGTAAGGGATTTGAACTATTATAAGGCCTTAAACATAAATACAGTTGTGGGGACTGTGTGTACACTGAAAAGGCCTAATGTTGAACTTTTATCTCTGCATGCAGCATCAATAAAAGCATCATAATGCAATCAGACAGGTTATAGCTAAATGTATCCCTATATCTTTTGAGGAACTTGTGTCTCTTTCTTCTCTTTCTTTTGCACATAAATCTCTCACTGTCTGCATATTTGTGAATGTGACAATATGCTCGTCTTTGTTTTTGTCCTTGACAGAGGCACTGGTGTGAAAGGGAAGCGGTCTTGGAGACTGGGTTGCTTGGTAACAGTTGTGTGTTCTGACTGTTGGAGTGAAGCTGAGGAATCTTTGCTGCTGTGTGAAAATGACTTACGCTAAGTGACAGACACGACAGCAGACAGGTACACAGACGGGGGGGCTTTTGACACATAAAAAATGCAGAGATACTCTCAGCATGCATGGCTGTGGCCATATTCAGTTCACATCACGATCAGGGTAAATGAGGATAATGACTTGCCCACTATGTCTTAGTCTTGACCTTATAACACCTCTGTTGTGTCAACTTTGATGAATCTATATACAGTGCTTAGAGCTTAAATGCGTCTGACAGTAGATTCACATTGTCTGTTTAGAGGAACACACACACTCACACAAGTCCAGAGTCAACAACTTGGCTGTCATTTATTAGAGTTCCACTTCATTGGAGCTACTTAAAAAGGGAAACTTTAGTGTCTGATCTGCCCAGTGCAGCATACTGTTCCCTAAACAAGTCATGACACTAAACCACATCCTCTCTCTGGCTGCATCAGCTTAAACAGGCCCCGCTGCGGCTTCTCGAAACCTGTGTTTTATCTTTAGTAGATTATTATTTTTCCTTTTTGAAAAACTAATGTCTGAAAGTGCTTTCCTTTTTTTAAGTTGCTCCAAGAAAGGCGATTTCTTTAAGATGCCAGAAGAAGAACAGATAAAACAGCACTAACAGTGAAATGGACAATCTCTGAATATATAAAATGGATAGCAGCAAGCCGAGGAAAAGATCAATCTATCTGTATTGTTATCCATTTTTATTTATTGTGTTTATGTGTATCTAAGAGATTTGTAAATGTAATACATTGGTTTGAGAAAATGAAAGTGAAAGTTCATGTAGAGGTTCGGATGTGGAACAAAGAATGACACAAATATAACAAGATACAGAACAGACAATAGCTATATGGTCTGTAACGTCCCCCCACACTTAAGCTGCATAACATTACTTCCTCATATGCACAATTAGTGAAAAAAACCTTTTTATATTTTAGTACTTGTACGTAGTTTACTAACCAGGCACAGGGTTGACTCACTTCAACTCTTCTCAACGAACAACGTATGAGTTAGTCAAAACATTATTCTTAAATATGAGACATCTTTGCTGTCTTTCACAAACATGCTTAAAACGTGTAACTCTAAAAGCTGATGCACTCCATTATCTGATATCAACCAAAAACACAAGATAATGACCTAACATCTCTGTTAGTTGTGCTGTTCATTAATAAGGAATTGATCAAGAATCTGTCATATTCTTGTTTTGCTGCTGACACACACTGCAGCCAACTTAATGCAGACTCGAGGCAAATATTTACTCCCCTTTACTTTAGCGATCACACCAATAACAACCCTATGGATTCAGTTTCACAGCCAGATCCTTCAAGTTTGATCACAAATCAAGAATAATTTATAAAGCATGAATTAATAAACTCACCGCAGTGCTGCTTCTTCTTTTTCGTGACAAACGTCCTGCTCCTCTGCTCTGTTCCCTGAGAGAACCACAGTCTCTCTCATAAACAGTGTGTATATACTGTAGATATGGGAAAGAGAGGAGAGAGAGAAAACGAGTCATCATCTCTCTCTCTCTCTCTCTCTCTCTCTCTCTCTCCCTCTCTCTGTTTCTGCCTCTCCCTCTCTATGTCTATTATCTTTCATTCTTTTACTCTCTGTGTTTTCTTCTCTATCTCTTTAGGGAACATTTCTTTTGTAGTTATTTGAATACCTCTTCTATTCTCTAATCATGTTTTGTAATTTGTGTTTGCCAGCTGCTTTTATAATGCTGGTTTTCCTAACCATCTCTTGTCTTTGGAGAATTGGTCGTATTATTTTAATTATACAACCAACCTTTTTTCCTTCAGCCCCAAAGAAGTCACAGGAAATAAGTCAATTTCGTAGTCGTGAGAGACACAATTAGGATTTATAATTATGCATGACTAATTGCTTTTTAGGATCTATTTTCTTCT
The DNA here is from genome assembly GCA_020745685.1 of Tautogolabrus adspersus. Classification (NCBI taxonomy): domain Eukaryota; kingdom Metazoa; phylum Chordata; class Actinopteri; order Labriformes; family Labridae; genus Tautogolabrus; species Tautogolabrus adspersus. The sequence continues at coordinate 17,947,663 of CM036540.1, forward strand.
CATGTCATATATTGCAGGAAAATACCACTGCCCCAACAGTTTAATATTTGAGGGATTCTTTAGAGCTTCATGGATGGATGGCTGTTTGGGAAATCTCTGAGAACTGGCGCTGCTTATTGGACTGGAGTGATGTCAATGACCCGATAGGTCACCAGGATTTCTAAATCAATCTCTCTATTTGTGGTGCAGCCTTTTTCTCAGCCTTTGAAGCTATTTGTCAAGTGCTTTGGCCCTTGTGTGGTTTCTCTGCTCTTTCGAATGGCAATTCATCTTCAGAGCTTCAAGCTAACAGTTAAAAGTCATTGTCACTGTCCTTTTTATACATTTTGATCCATCCTGCCTCTATTTTCCTTATCTAATTTCTGTCTCTCCTTCGCTTTGTCTTATTTTCCCTGACCCTAATCATATATAATCTAGTGCTGAAACCCAGAAGTACTGAATGACATTTTTTTCCTGTATTCTTTTTAATTTCTTTCTCCATCTACCCATCAGATGCAAGTGCTCGACAAAGGCTGAAATGACTTTCATTAAGCAAAATGCCCAGCAAATTCAGAAACTCTGCAAAAGCAAATGCAAACATCCAAAACACACGAAACAGCTGAAACGTGCCGCACATGAAACGAACATGCTGCCAAAAGCTGAAACACCTGCATTCAAATCAACTGCGCTGGAAATACAGAAACAATAAAAAGTCTGAAACACGCATATTCAGGGCTAAGTAATTTATATCACTTTAAGGAGCTGGATGGCAGGCAGCAAAGTTTAGTGAATAATGGGGACCAATGGCGACCAGGTAAAAACAACCAGTGGTATGCAACTTGGTACTTTAAAGTCAGTATGGTTCTGGTGACAGAGGAGGTAACAGTTGCTTGTAGACTTTTGAAGTGCTTGAGTTTTGTTTGTTGAGCCTTTTGGTAGTCTTTGTTTTTGTAAATACTTTTCTTGTTTTGCATTTTTGGCACTTTTTGTAAATATTTTTCACTGCACTTTGGGAGACTGGCTTAAATAAATTACACAATTGCTGCATTTTGTGACTTCGTCTGTGTTTTTCCAATTTTGGGGTGTTTAAAAGAGAACTCCGTCACATTTGGTGTCAGAAGTGGGAAGAAGCTTATCCGGCCCCAAAGGCAGGCAGACCCTGCTTGGGAGGCGGTCCTTACTTTGTCAGAGGGGGACGATGAGCAGTACAGGCCCTGGGCAGCTCCTAAAGGCACAGCATCTGCAGGTTAAGTAGGGGGAGAACTTATGGCTATGATGTGAGACTGTTTGGCCGCACAGCAAAGTAGAGAGGAGGGTAGAGATCCAAGACCTGATGGTTTCTGTTCCAGGGGCTGAGCGGCCTCGTCAATCTATGCCCCAGCCCCGACAAACTGTTCCACCATGGGCGCAAAACATGCCAGCCCATGCCACAACTCCAAGTACAGCCACAGCAAGCAGCATGGGACTTGAACTGCCGACCCCAGGACTACAGGGAGCTGCACTTAAACTGTAGTTTAAGTGTTCTTCTATAGCTTGATGGTTCCAATTGTCCCTGACTGCGTTAGCGGGGCAAATTAAACTATGGTGGGACAGATTAGACTATGGCGGGCCGCCACTGTCTAGGTAATTAATGGGAAACACAGAGTTCTGCCGGTAAAGGGGTAAACCTTGAGAATGAAGAGGAGACTGGTCAAGAAACTCAAGGGATGCCTGTCTCTCCTGTCCTGGTACATCTGTCCCCAGAACAAGCATCACAGCTTCCCCAGATATTCCAGGAGGCTTCTTATTTGCCGCCAGCCCAGGGAAAACTACTGTGGTTGAGCATGTCATCTGGCAGAGGCAAAAACAATCCACCAACGTCCCTAACATTTCCCACGACATCTAGTGGTTAACTGCATCAAGAGGTTGAGGAAATGCTGAAACTGGATGTGATCTGGTGGTCATCGTCTTCAAGAAGGACCGGTCCCTCCGCATCTGCATTGACTTGTGGAAGCTCAACTCAATTTCCCAGTTTGACGCCTAACCAATGTCACGGATTGATGACTTACTGAAGACGATTGGAGCAGCAAGGTTCATTACTACATTGGACCTGTGCAAGGGGTACTGGCAAGTGCCCCTGGAAGAGTCGAGCCAACTGTACACAGCATTCTGAACACCAGCTGGTCTCTTTCAGTTCACAGTGATGCCATTCGGTCTTCATGGAGCAACAGCTTCATTACAAAGAGTTTTCATTGTAGAGCCTGCGTGACTACCTGCTGGGACAGGAGTTTGATCTTGAAACAGACCACAGAGCTCTAATGTAGATCAACTCAATGAAGGACCATAACAGCTGCCTGACTCAAGCCATTCAAGTTCACCATCCGACACCAATCAGGAACGTCTAATGTGGTGGCTGACTGCCTTTCTAGGTTGCCGCACATCGCCAACCACCAGGAAGAGGTGGATGATGTGACGAAGCGGCTCCATCACTGACTCTAGGCAGCGCACACACTGACAGGCAAATCTTTTCCTCTCTGTCAGTATTCCTGATCATTCAGTAAAGCATGACATCATCCTCCTTTCACTCTCCATTTTGTAGCATGACCAAGGGTGCACACTTGAGAGCTCTATTTTATCTTACATACATTTATACAAATTACCCTGTGGTGTGTTGCATACGCGCTCTACTGTGTACCATTTGTGTGACAAATAGAAACGGCCCATTTCTGCATAATAAATAGGTGGATGTGGCACGCAATAGTGGTAAAATGGTTTGAAGGATTTAATTAAATGTTTGTTTTGACAGTATCTTCACAAAAACGTTGTTGTGGTTAAATTAAGTGCTTAAAATATGTTTGAGATGCACAAGTTTAAAAGCTAAAAATCTTTTAATTCATAAGAAAATATGTTTTGTCATAAATGTTATTGTAGCGCTTACACATGATTAATTGTAGAGTTGGCCATAACTTTCCTTGTACTAACAACTGGGGCCCCAGTCTGTGTTTCGTCACCGGCAGATGATGTAAGCACACATAAATTAAAGAATTTTTTTATCAATCTCAATTTCTGAAGAGAGTTTCTCTTCAGGTATCAGACCTTTAAAAGAAATACACCAACAAAGTATTTGGCTTAATGAGAATATTTATTACAAGTAGATAGTGAAATCACAAGTGAATAAATGAACATTAATAAAGAAAACACGCAAACTAAGATTAAAATGACTATGAATCGAGATATTGTAAGAGTGAGATGAGAGGCTTTCAACGGTAAAATTAAAAGATGTAGTGCTAAGAAATGTACTTTTGTTTAACCATAGTAAAGATTACATTTGGATCTATTTTTAACTTAGGAGCTATATTCAACCCTTTATCACAGCCATAGTTTCTATTGTCTTACTGGCAAAATGTTGTTCAGATTGTACTCAGAAACATTCTTCACTGGTGGCAGCCCTGCTGTTCAGGTAGCTTGTTGGGTCGAGCTGTGCGAATCCTGGCAGCCGTCTATGGGTGTCCCTGTGTATTCACCGTGATGAACTAGCAGAAAGTCCGACGTCAAATCTTCTTAGCAGTTGGCAGAGCAAGGGTTGTGCTCGCTTCTTAAAAATGACTTCAGTGGAAAGCAGTGAAGGTGAAAACACAGAGAAACAATAGAAGCCTGTTGGAGTACAGCCATGGTACCAAGAACATTTGGTACCAACATGGTCGAGAGGCGTACTATTCAATGGAAATGAGATGGTATTGTAATGTATCATACTGTGACTGATGGAAAAACTGTTTCATAGTGCTATTACAGCTAAAACACATGGAAATATATTGCAGGATATTAGGACTGTTCTGATGGTAATGATCATAGAAACTGTATGGAGTAAAGGATTAATCTGGGATTAGAAATGGATTGTTGGGATGCTTAATGTTACTCCAGGATACATAACATGTGAAATGTTCTTTGTTTGTTTTTTTACAATTGGACAAAGTAAAATTAATAAATAAAGTCAAGAGAGGGATAAGTAATATTATAAAATATATGTTGTTGGATTAAGGTTGTTGCCAAGTATGTTCCCAGAATTGGAGGTTGAGTTTACCATGGCAACATCACCTGAAGGAGGTAAACGATGATACATAAAGTCTAACTTATTTTTATGTAATCAGTAGCTGGGTCCAGATGCTGTTGGAGCAGCTGGTGTTTTTTTGCTTACTGTTGTACTCGTAATGGCAGTTTCCTGCATGGAGGACCAGAGTGTCATAGTGTCTTCAACTAAATGAGTGTAAGGAATAGACAAAGCTTTTTCATGATCTAAAATAGTATAGATCGGATGACATTCACATTGCGTTGAAGTTGAGCATGTGTTGTTTTTCTGATGACACACCCACAGAGGTTAGAGAAAGGAAACACTTGTCACATTTATTTGCATGTGAATTTTCTAAAAAAGAACTTTTCAAGTTAAGGTTTGCATTGCAGAGAAGTGTTGGTACGTTCTGACTGGGTTTCTATGCGCGCTTTTCACATCATCCTCTTTCAGCCCTCAAATATTGATACAAAAAGTGAAACCCACTGAGTCCAAAAGAGCAAAATTGGAACATCACACCATGTGCAGGCCTGTGGGTTCAATAGGACTCCACCTTGTTGTACTCACCCACTTCCCCTTAACGGCCTGAAGGCAGGAAGAGAGGACAGACAGAAGAGGAAGAGAGTCAAAGGGGGATGGGCTTATTGCTTTTATTTTAAGTACAAAAAAAATACAGAAGTGAGAATTTAACAGACAACTCTAAAAAGGAGTGAAAGCCAGAGAGAAACAGGAGAGAATCAAACAGGCAAACCTCAGAGTGGAAAAAAGGTTAAGGACTACGTGCAATCATGGCTCCTTGGACGAGGACCACTTCGGAGCGGTATGGTGTAGGTAAGTCGGGGTTAACCCTTACCCTAACCAACCCTAACCCTTGTGTGAGCCTTTTCGTGTGTGGTGCTTACTCTCGTATTGCTTCAGTGTTTCTTTGTTAAAGTATGGTAGTAAACTTTCCAGATTTTGAGAAAAATAAGATGCCCATCATTTCCTGCTTAACAGGATGTAAGAAGGTGCACATTGCAGTTATATGCATGCTTAACAAAATTAACATCCATCCACATCTGATGCAGTTGTGAGTGAATGCATTGCACATTATCCATTTTATAAGAAGATACATAAATCCTGAAAATGTCAGTGTTAGGTTTGGAAGGATTGATTTAGGTAATAGGAAGCAATCTAGACTGGGAGAGAATGTTTTTCCTGTAAAATCTAGTTTATCTCTGTGTGGTTTTAACATGGCGGAGCTGATTAGCATGTGTTGCTGTAAGATATAAAAGACTCAGACAACAGTTTTCTGACTTTTTATAAGAATTGAAATGATAAGTGTAACTCCCACTTTATAAATGACACCTTGATTTATAAGTTGGATTAAGGAAGGCATATACATTTAGTTTGTATTGTAGAAAGTAGGGGACACATTTTTAAGTGTTTCATTTCAATATTTCTAGCGGTAATTGTTTAGGACGAGCACTGAGAGTAATTTAACTAACACAAATTTGAGTGAAATACTAGTACAACAACATACTGCAATGTTGTTTATCTACTGTAACTGGGCTGATATCCTCCTTGTCTGTGTTTGACTACAACACAGGAAGTAGAAGAAGACGGAAGGTAGTGTTTGAGTTTGAAGCTGTGCAGTTACAACGTGTAACTGTGAGAGCAGTAACCACAAAGTGTCAGCAATTATACACATGCGTATGCCTTTTTTATTTTTAATGCGTTATTTAAATTCACATTTCGGTCTTATAGTGTGGTGCTACCTTTTAAACAGAATAATAAATAGGTCATTTTAAAGCTGTGTAGAGTGTTTATTTTGTGCCAAAAACGTAAAGCTGGCCACACAAATGTCTTTCTTGAAACACAAAAGAGAAAAACAAGCCTGCCAACAGGTGCCGAGAAACAGCACCTGTTTCACTGATGCCCTTTCCTTTTTGCAGTAGACTGATTACCAAAGCACCCTTTTCTGCAAGGCTGTGTTCTGCTGCCTACTCTTTTGCTCTGCCAAGGGAAAAGGGAGTGAAATAATCTTACTGATTTGCAGCCTTTAAGTGTGCAAACAGCCTGTTTTCCCCCTGGAAGTAGTCATCCTTATGCTATTATGTGCCTTGATCAGCTGCATGTAACTAAAAGATTTGCCAAGAATCGTGTTTCTACCTGTTGCTTCTGCTGCTGATACTGGCCTGCAGAATATCAATACCCCTGACTATTATAGCCTACTCATTAATTGATGATGCGGAGTGATGTTTTGATTAATCAAAGAACCATTGTTCTATGTCTGAAAATAAAGCTTTATGTCTAAACTGTCCCAGAGCCCAAGATCTTGTTTTGTCTTACCACTCAGCCCAAAACTAGAAGATATGCAGTTTATTTTCACATGTGACAAGACAAAAGAAAATCCACAATGTTTTTCTTTCACTTTACTAGCATAATTATATAGCCTATTTATTTTCATTTATTTTAATTCAGTTATAAGACATCCACATTCTATCATGTTATTAAGGTAACTTAGCTCAAGTGCACTACAGAAGTCTGATTAAAAAACACACAAGGCAAGACAGATATTTTATTTAATTCGTTCTGTTTTGCTCATTGCTTGTTTTGGTGATTTGGTAGGATTAAGTTCATTCATAAGAAGTTAATATGCAACTTTTAGTGCTGTTTTCTTTAACAGTCATGTGAAAGCTTTATCAAGTAACTGCGGTAGGCTACTCAACCAATCAAGCTAGCTTTGGTTTTAGCTAACATTAAACCTGTAACATGAAAAAGCTTGGCTCTGCACAGTTCATGTACGTGTGTGCTTGTGAATTTGTTATTCTTTTCTAAATGAAAAAAAAAACAGTCTTCATGTGGCGGTTATTATTATTATTATTTTTTACATTTTTAGTAAAGTGGAATTTTGTCGGCCAAGGAGAGACGCATCTTTCCCTCGAAGTAGGAGACATGGTGTTCATCCAAGAGGCCTGTGAAGGTAAGACTTTCTCAAACTACGGAGGAGGAAATAATGTTTTCAGTTCTGACCTTATCTCATGAAGTCATTTTTATTTTATGTTTCTCTTCCTCAGTATTAGTTTTAATGTTTTAATAGTATTTATGCCCAATTATACCGAACCACATCGGACTCAATGAAACATCATGTCCAAATGATAAAATGAACACACTGCAGGCCTACATGGTGTTACTGTCAGTACTGTCATTTAAACACATCATTGTGTCAGTTATAGATGTTAGGTGACACTTTTGTCGATCCTATTTTATAGTTTCATAAAATATAAGTGAAGAGAATATGTAAACATGATAAATAACTTTATTATACATTCATAATACAAAATACAAGGTTAATACTCCCATTTGATATTGTATTCTTCCTAGTTTCCCTTTAAGGTTTCAGGTTTTCAAAATACTGTTTAGACCATTAAAGTCTCTCTCTGTAGAAATGTTGATGTAGTTGACCTTGACTTTGTCTTTCAGGGTGGTACAGAGGTTACTTAGCTAGGAACAAAGCCCTACAGGTAAGAGCTCCATCACACATGACCAGAATTTTACACCAGCCTGTGTATGACATTATACTGAGATGTGATTATAAGACATACGGCCGGACATTCAACCTGCTGTATTGAATTTTTATTAATGTTTTTCTATTTTTATTGATAGCAAAGGTGAGAGCCACCTCTGTGTGTTTCCCCTCTTTCACCCACATGACATATTTTCTATTCCAGGGAGTGTTCCCTGCAAGTTTTATACATCTGAAGGAGGTCATCATTAAAAAACGAGGGTGAGTGACGCTAAAAGGTCTACATTTACTTTGTCTCCCAAAGTTTCACTTTTTACAATTTGTAATTTTTTCCACATGTTTATTTCTTGACAACAGAAAAGAGGAGGTAGTGTTGTCTGCAGAGATGCCCTTGGTGAAGGAGGTGACCACCACATTGAGGGAGTGGGGCAGCATATGGAAGCAGCTTTTTGTGGTAAAACATAAATGCAAGCTAATACTTCATGCAAAAGTGTGTTATTTGTTTTGAGTGTAATGTCGTATATCTACCTGTCCAGGCCAATAAACTGAATCGTGTGAGGCAGGTCATGAGACTGATGTGTGAACTGATGGAGTGGCGTTCACAGCTCCTGTCTGGCACCCTGCCTAGTGATGAATTTAAGGAGCTAAAGCAGAAAGTCACCTCTAAGATCGACTATGGTAACAAGTACGTCTGTTTACAATTTATCATGGTCACTCTATAAAACTGATTTATTTTATTCATCTTACCATATTTGCCCTTGTCTTATTTCCATATTAACATGTGTCGCACCATTAAGTTTCGGCTACTTTCTCACCTAAGCCTTCTTTCTTATTTCATCTTTATCTTTCCTCCAATCATCCTTCTCTCTTCTTCCCTCCTTTGTTACAAACCCCGCTTGTTGCCCTTTCTTCTTCATTCATCTTTTTTTTTTTAACCTTCCATTAACCTCTGCAATCCTCCCCACTCCTATAACAGGATCCTGGGGCTGGACCAGGTGGTTCGGGACGATGACGGGAACATTTTGGAGCCAGAGCAGGCCAGTGTCATCAGTCTGTTTCGTGCCCATGAGGAGGCCACAGCCAAGATCAATGAACGTATCAAAGAGGAACAGGTAAGGAAAGGATAAGGTAATAGTGCTGCAGGGATCAAAAATAACTGAGAGAGAAAGACAAATACATTTTATATGGTGAGAATCTAATTGGTGGGATGGAAATGTTTCATGTTTTATATTTAAGTAAATATAGCCATGTCTTTGTCATTGCCGTAGTTTGACTCCACTACTCCTCCGAGAAACATGTCTGCCTTATCCTCTTCTCCCCTTTCAAAGGGTTAGGAGGGGGCAAAATCTAATGTGTACTGAATACAGATAGGATCACCTTTTTTTTTGCGCCAAGATCACTTTTTTTTTTTCTACCTTTTTGCCTGGGCTGATAAGACGGCTGCAGAGAGACAGGAAATGTAAAGAAGAGAGAGTGGGGTATGCATCAAAGGGCCGAGGCCCGGAGTGAACCCTTGGCTGATATGTTGAGCACTGTACTGTAGCCTCTGTATATGGTGCACCTGATCTGCTAACTGGGCTAAACCAGTGCCCGTCACACATTTTTATTTAATTTATTTCTTCTTTATAAGAAAGAATTAAAGTAAGTGTCTATCTAAATGAAATTGCCTGCAGTGGATGGTACATTTTACACACCAATCATGTCTGCCGGCCAAACCTAATTAAGAACTCAGGTCATCACAAGTTGGCTTCATTTCAGCTCCATACAAACTATTTTACAAAACTGAGTTGTATCTAAGAAGAGAGTGAACATTTCTATTCTGTTATTTTCTTCTTTCTATTAAAAAACCTACAATTTCGATTCAGCAGCTGATATTTTTCTTAAATCTAACAATTATTAAATGTTATACAAGCCAACCAGATTTGTCTTTACCTTGACACAGACAGTTTAATCTGCCGTAAACGTTTGTCCTGATATAACCTCCTACAACTAATGTCCTCTCCTGCAGTCCAACATCCAGACAGACCACAGCGGGATCTCGGCACGGATCCAGTCCTCCCCCACCCACAGCCTGTACGTCTTTGTCCGGAACTTTGTCTGTCGCATCGGAGAGGACTCTGAGCTCTTCATGTCCCTCTATGACCCCATCAAGCAGAACATCATCAGGTGTCTCTTGTCTTCCTATTTTAGCGAGTGCTACTAGCCTCATACTGTGATCACTAAGAGGTGTGTTTTGGTTAATATATTCTTTTCAGGGTTAGCTTGAGAATTCCCCAGACACAGGTAATTCAATGCAAATTTAAATGTGAACATTTAGGCTTTTTAATACAAATCTTATGGTCATAATGAAGTCTTGCGTATGAATGTAAATCTCCTTTCATACATTTGAAATCACTTAAGAGGTGTAGTGTTGGGCTGAAAACAAGGTGCGTGACTATGAACTTATATTGCTACCTTTATAGTTTATAGTTTATGATTTATGACTTCATATGGGAATCTCTGAAATTGAGATGCAGAAAAATATGACGTGGGTTTAGCCTCCTTCATCTCTTACTCCTTTTTTCTGTTCTCTTTTGTCCCATTTGTCGCTATTCCTCCCCTTCTCTTGTTTCCTCATTTCTCACTCTCCACTATTGTTAAACCCAGCTAGATTTGAACAATGATATGCCAAAAATAAAAATACAGATAGCATAAATTATAGGGCAGGAGATTGTGACTGGCAGCATGCTGTGCTGTCTGACAGAGCTGCTGCTAAGACCTGTCACTCACTGTCACGCTGGCTATATCTAAGTCTCTTACAGTGCAGCTGTTGGAACAAAGATAGACCTGGATCGATCATCTGCCTTCAAAATAATATCCACCACCATTAAACGGTTCTCCTTTTCTAATCATTTGTCAAGATGTCACAAACTTATTTGTTTATCTGCTCTTGTTTTGTTGTTTCTTTGAATAGCTAAATATTCTTTTTTTCCCATAGTGCTCTTCATTCCTTAACCTTGTTTTTCTTTGTCTCTCCCTGAAATGTTTTTATTATGACGGGTTATCAACTTTCTTTTAGCTTTGATTCACCCAACTCTGCCCTGAAACATTCACTGTGTGGACATGTTTTTTTCTCTGAACCTGCAGACTTTAAGTCAAGAGTGATAAGAAGATCTTTCAAATTTCAAATGTTAATTTGAAATTGAACATTAAAACTATTGTGATGCATAGCTTTGTATTACAGCAATGTAATCCAAATGTTGTGTTCTTTCCAACTCTGTCCCACCCTCGGTGCAGTGAGAACTACTTGGTACGATGGGGCAGAAAAGGATTCCCCAAGGAGATTGATATGCTCAACAACCTTAAGGTTGTGTTTACAGTAAGTGACCACAAGAGGGCACTAACACACTGTTTTTCAACACTACAGGCACAGCAAGGGATATACCTGAAATCATGTATTTCCTGTTTGAAGATTGTATTGCTCTTTTATTTATTTTCTCTTTCATTCTGTCCTTCAACAACCTTTCTGTCCCCATCTCCTCTTTACAACATCTTATTATTCTTCCATCTCTTATGCCCCTGTCTTATTTGTATTCTTTTCCTGAAAGGACGTTTTTTCTTGCCACTGTAACTTTGCTAAATGTTGCTTAGTGCTGTGCTCATGATGGGTCTTTGTAACATAAAGAGTAAGGTCTTTTACCTGCTTTTTGTAAAGTGTCTCCAGATAACATTTGTGATGAATTGGCGCTGTACAAATAAAGATTGATTGATTGATTGATTCTTTTCTCCCATTATGTTCCCCTTTTCCTGTTTTTTACTACCAGGACCTGGGAAGCAAGGACCTGAGTAGAGAAAAAATTTACCTGATCTGTCAGATTGTGAGGGTTGGCAAGATGGACCAAAAAGAGATTAACAACAAGAAGGGCACTCAGGGCCTGAGACGGCCTTTTGGTGTGGCAGGTACTTAAAGAGAAGACATTTGCCTTGATCAATACACTTGATGAATACATTTCCATGTATTGTCAGTATTAAACAGTATTTCCTTTAGATGCCTCAGTTAAAGCTGAAATGTATAGGACAACAGAGTGAGACTGTCTCACCACTAAAGCCAACAATGATGGCCTCTAATTGCCTCTTCAATCATTTTTACCTGTTCCCTTAAGATCACAGTGATTCTGTCTGATTTGGCAGCTGCTGCAGCTGAAGGTTTTATTGCCAACATTTACACCTGGGGGCTACAACCATTGCACTTCTACACAAACAAAGCTTTAATATTGGTGGTGACTGTCCACTAATCTTCTTTTCTTACCCTTGAGTATACTGATGTGCACTCAAAACAGTTCCCGATATCCTCGTATGACCTTACTAAACAGCTAGGAGGGTATGTTTAGGAGCCTTTTTGTGCTAGACTACGGAAGAAAGCTCTATAAACAAAATGTTCAGAGTGTCATGTGATTGATTTGATTTCACATCAGAAATAACAGTATTGAATTTTTGTCTTCTTGGCAGTGATGGACATTAGTGATATCATCAAAGGAAAGATCGAATGTGATGAGGAGAAGCAGTATTTCATCCCCTTCTTCCCGTATGTCCTGTTTATCCTCTGCTATCACTTTCCATTCCAGTTCACAGATTGTACATGTGATTAAATAGAAATATTGCCATATTAACTCATTTGAAGGTTAAATTGTGTCTGTGTGTTTGTTTGGCTGCAGGGTAGTTGCTGAGAATGACTTTCTCCACAACTTGCTGAACAAAGTGACAGCATCACGAGGGGACAGTGGTGGCCAAGGTACTGCTCCACACTTACAGGCTTTATGTTTCCCGGTGTGTAAGCCATTTAACTGCTCTGCTGAAGCTAGCTAGTCCTGCATAGCTGACTGTACAGCTCCCACTGGACTGTGTGAGCTGCAGCCATTTGTGGGCAGACTAAATGGTCATTTCTCACTGTATCCGTGCCTCTTCTCTCTGCTCGGTTGGTTAGACTAAAGATATTACACTGATGGATAGTGTGCACCCTCGAGTCGATGTTTTCATATTACTTACTCTCTATATTCCCTCCCCAGCCTGTGCTCATGCTGCCCACTACCTCATGTTAATGGCTAACTTTGCAATCCCCTGTGTCTGTGTGTGCGTGTCTCTGTGTGTGTTGGACTTTACTGTTGTATCTCTCAGCTTTTATCTTTCGTCTTGCTCTTGAAGGCCCCAACCTCGAAATGTAGGGAGCACCCGGACAAGCAGATATGGAAGTAGCACTTGAGGCCACCAGATGTCTGTTCTTTCCATTACTCACCCCTAATCTCTCCTTATTAGCCACAAATACAGAGTGTTAGAGGGATGTGTTGAGCCTTGAAAATGTGGGTTGGTGACATAACTCGTCTAATTATACCGTGATCTGACAACTCCTTGTGTAATTTCTTTGAAAGCTGTGAGAGTTCATATTCCTTAGGACAACAGTTCTGCTTATTGTGTTTACACCTGCATGCTTCTTTTGTCTGTTTCTTTTCCCTTTCTTGCCTTCTTCACAGAACCAAGGATTGATAATAACTGTCGACCCTGCACTGACAGCAGATGTTTGACCTCCCTGGTTCACCTTGGAACTCTTAAACATTATGATCCTAAACAAATTTAAACAAAGTGGATCTCACTTTAACTTCAGCCCTCACCCTTTGTGTTTCAGGATTTCTGTTGTTTTATATTCCGCTCTGATAATGCAGAGCCTTGAAATGCTTTCATTCAGCTTTAAAATGAATATATTTACCTGCAGAGAAAATTGCAAACTCCTCTCTGGAAACCTCCTCTAATTTAAAGAAGCCACGAAAAAGGCATCTGTTTTTCTAAGACAATGTTCCTCAATCTATAACATTTGGTTCAACAAAATTGGGAAAAGTCATCTTGTTCTCACAAGTTGTTTTGTGTGATCAACTTTGTTTACTCCAGCAGAGTAACTCTCTTGAAAGCCTGCGCCACTGTACCATAATATACACAAATCATGTGTCAGTACCAAGTTATAGGTGAGGAATCAATCAGAGATGAGCAGCCTCCGATGATTAAATATCTGACAGTTGACAAGAGGAAGGATTTGAACTGATGATGGACTGACTTAAAAAAAATGTGTTCTCTGCAAACTCAGTAAATACTTAAACTTGTTTATTTATCACTACATTAATGACTGATTTAAAGATAGTCGTACATCGAAGACACTGTGACTAGCATCAGTGTGTCATCTGTTTCTGGAAAAATGCATTACAGGGGCTTTTGCCTGTTTTTATGAAAACTGAATGAGGTTACTTACGATGATATGATCCTATAACACATTTATAAGAAGCAGGATTTGTTGGATGAGGTTTTAAACATTCTCTGTCGTAGGCATACTAAAGGACAAGCCACCATCTCAAAGAACAGCTGTATTCATATCTGTGCAAAGTTGCTGAGAATGACTTTCTCCACAACTTGCTATATATTTGAGAATGTGCTTTTGATGGGGTGGGTTCATATAAAGAGTAACACGACTGTATTTCTCAAATAATTCCTCCCTCTTCCTCCTACCAGGTCTGTGGGTCACCATGAAGGCCCTGGTAGGAGACATTGTTCAGATCCGGAAAGAATACCCTCACCTGGTGGACCGCAGCACTGTGGTGGCACGCAAGCTGGGCTTCCCAGAGATCATTATGCCGGGTGATGTTCGAAATGACATCTACCTCACCCTACAGGCCGGAGACTTTGACAAATACAACAAGACCACGCAGAAAAATGTGGAAGTCATCATGTGGGTCTGTGACGAGGAGGGGAAGGTCATACAGGTGAGCAGCATGAAGACAGAGCACCATGGTCTTAATGATAGGAAAGGGATTTGTGTAAACATGGATTGGTGTGTGTGTGTGTACCTTGTGTGCAGAGTTAGAGGGATAGACATGATATGGGCCAGTGTGCAGCATGAAATGATCAAGAGCTACTCATGGTCAGGGGGCACATACACATGGCTTTTTCCTGGGGTGAAAATCCATTTGGGCATACATAGACCCACACACACACACACACACACACATACATATAATCCTGCAGCTGAATACAACACATATTTTCTCTCCATCCTTTTATCCTAGAACTCCATCTGTCTGGGAGCTGGGGATAAGGCCGTCGGTGAATACAGATCCGTCATCTACTACCAAATCAAACAGCCCCGCTGGATGGAGACAATTAAGGTGTTAGTGCATTTGTGTTAATGTGTGTGTGTTGAGGTAGTTGCAGATCTCGTAATTCATTGAGTTTGTTGTAGAGATGCACTTCTTGTTATAGCAGACCCTTCTTTCAGTTCTCTTGGATGTGTGTTTGAATTGCATTTGCATTGCCCCTTTAAACCACACTTAAAACATTATCCCCACAGTTGTTCTTGTTCTACCTTTAAAATGTGAAAAAGTCTGTCATTTTATATTCTATAATAGCATGTGTCCTTCAGGTGGCTGTCTCTCTGGAAGAAATGCACAGAATTCATTTGCGCTTCATGTTCAGACACCGCTCCTCCCAGGAGTGTGAGTATCAGCCTCCTGTCCTCTGCCTGTCTGCAGACTCAATGCACACACATTCTTGAATCCACTTCTCTGATCACCAGGCCATTATGTGACACACTGAAAGGACCTAATGATTGGAAGCTATTCACAAAATGACCCAAGCCGCCATTACTCACACTCAATTATACTAATCAGCTGACTATTTCGCTCTGGTTTCTGAATTCTAACCCCCCCCCCCCCCTTCCACTTCTGTTCCTCTGATGTGCTTCTCTCTTGACCCGCCCTCCTTCTGTTTACAAATCTGTCTCCTTTGTCTCCAGCCAAGGATAAGAGCGAGAAGAACTTTGCCATGGCCTTTGTGCGTCTAATGAAGGAGGATGGGACCGTTCTTCAAGATGGGCTACATGACCTCATAGTCTTCAAGGTCAGAACTGGAAAAAGAACTTTTGAAGAAACTTGAACTCTAAACAGGTTTAATGTCTTCTCCATAGAAAAAAAACAACAAAATAAAGACTCAGTAAGACACAGTTAGGCTCACTAACACCCTGATTTATCTAGAAGTGTATGAACAACCAGTCAGATCTCTACTGACCCTGATATGCAGAATTATACCATCATGCTAACAATCAGAGACCAAAATGCGAGGTGAGGATGCAAAATATACCCCATAATAAACAAGAGATGGTGAGACTTTGTGATGTATTTGAAACCAAAGTGGCAACAATGTCATGATCAATGATGAGACATGACTGACACAAGAAGTTTATCTTACCTTAACCAGACCTCATTATTTCTTTCTTTACTGAATTAGGACAGTGCACATTTATTTGGTTTACGTTTTTGTTCAGTAAAAAAGCATACACAGTAGGCAGTAGCAGAGAAAGAGTCTAGACAGTTCAGACCGGATCATACAGTGAGTCTGGACTGGAGATGATGGCCACCCAGACAGGTTGAGTGAAGCCAAATAGATTTCTTGCCAAATCAGCCAGAGCTAAGATTGAATCCCCTTATTGATTAAAGGCCAAACGCAATGAAGATGAATTACTCGTGATTCACTCCAAAGACCAAACGGATGGTCCCCCTGTGCCCTCTTTCTACATTATCACTTGTTATCCCTGTGTTCCCCTCAATGTCAATGCCACTTCTGGCTTCAATCTCTTGCTTCTGGTTTTCCACCCGCTCACTCGTTATTACTCACTGGTTTGGCATTTAAGATGGCAGAGTTTAGAGCTTGTTAAGTTGTATAATGAGGGAATGTATTCTATTAAGAATACTCTCAGACACAAAACAGTTTACATTTTCCTATTTTCTCTCTTCATCTTTTCAGAACTTTGTTACTAAGAAGAAAAAAGCTTCATAGTTGTTTTTTGTTTGTGCTCTTAGTTTTCTAACCTTTCCTGGCTCCACTGTGTCAAAACGTATGAGTTTACAAACTGAAATTGAGTTTGGAAGACGTACATGAGGTCTCAGTGATCACAGAGAGTTACTGGTTTGGAACTTGCGACTTCAATCATTGTTTGTGATTTCTTTTCCTTCAGTGCTGGTTCTGATGAATCACAGAAATCTCCAGTGTCTCTCTGTCCGCCACTCCTGTGTTCCATCGAGAAAGTGTTGCTATCATATGAATAAAAAAAAAATCTTCCAGTGCTGCTATGAACCCCGCAAAACATCTGTGTGGTCATCAACACAGTCGTAGCATCGCTGGTGTACGTGATGGGTTAAGAATGACTCTATATAACTATCCTCTCAGGGTGACAGCAAGCGCATGGAAGATGTGGGCTGCTACTTGTCATTGCCCTCAACCCGCCACCACCATAACGACAACCACAAGGTGGCAGGGCTGAGCCGCAGCTCCAGCAATTTGACTGGGAGTGGAGGCCTGTCGGTCAGCTCTAGAGACAGCTTCTCTATCTCCACCCTGGTCTGTTCCACCAAACTCACCCAGAACGGTAGGTATATGCCTTTTTTTTTTTATATAAAAACACTTACATTTACAAACTTAAATTAGAAGGAGGTCAAGGAAAAATTAGGACCAGGCCAAGGTCATCATGAAATTAGTAAAGGACAAATCGAAGGTCCGTTTAAAGGAGCAGTATGTGACTCTGACACGCAGCGTGTAAAATAGGTACTGCAGTCCAAATTTGAAACATTGACGAGAGCTGTCTCACTTAGCCCCTTTTTCCCTAGAGCCGATGCACAGGCAGCTTGCCATGTCACAAACACGGAAGATTCCCTCTGTAGCCAGCTCTGCATCAGTCTTGAAACCTTTCTGGGTTTTAACATCTCATCTTTTTTCAGAAGAATCTCCTATATGTAACCTAATTTGACCACGTTTCTGGTCATGGACCTTTTTAAAAAAATGATGCAACTTTTTTAAGGTCAGGTAGAATCAATTATCTGAACCAGTTCACTTCGCTGCTTCCATCGCTGCAACACCTCGTGGTTTGCCGTGATAACTGGTAAACTGGGGTTGCCTTAAAACCGCCTAACTTCTCTGGTCTTAACAAATACAGACCATTCAGGACCGGAATCAAAATTAGAAGGACATGCTGGCTGCTGTATTGATGTCAGAGAAGCAAGCACTTCAACAGAGCATATTTCCTTAATGTCTGATGATACAGTAAGGTCATTTTGTGATTTAATTCAGTAGATCATTTACATATTGATCCTTTAAGTCTTATTGACACTTCTGGTGTTTACACCTTCTCGGATAAATGTTCCTCCTCAGAAAATGTAGAAAATGTGTTGCTTGTTACCTTTTTCTGACCTCATTAGTTATTTTTAGATGCAGAGTTTAAAATTGAGTCAGGATCACAAAACCTGAGGGCTGAGGTTAGAGCGAGGGTAAAGGAGACAACCAGCCAATTAACATTGAGTCTGCAGTATGTTAATTAGGTTAACTGTGGCAGAGTGTGTACCTGTGTTTGTGTGTGTACGGTCATGGGTTCGTAAGCAAAGGACGGGGGGACACTTTGTGTATACATAGGTTTTATTGCTTGGGAGTGTCCCCATTTTGTCCTACACACTCTGGCAGGCAGCCACACAAGCAGGCACACACATTGACGTGCACATTCACTACTACAAATGTATACACACACTTTCTATCCAGACAGTATGGTGCATCAGACCCAGGTGCAGAGTAACAGCTGTTACTGAGGAAGCCAGTCCATCACCATAATGAATATTATCCTGCAGTATTAATCACCTGTACCATAGACACACACACACACACACACACACACACACACACACACACACACACACACAGACGCAAAATGACAGTGTCACACAGGCTTACGGACAAACACACACACACACACACACACACACACACACACACACACACACACACACACACACACAAAGGCTCTAGGCTTGCAGGCACACAATGTTGTTCGGGGCCACCCACCAGATGTGCAGCTTGGCTTGGTGAGTCAGAAATTATTGGACAGGGAAAGCAGTGAGCTTCAAGCGGACAGCTCTACAGAGACATGCCAATCTGCCCCGTGTCCAACTGTAACAGAATGAATGACAGAATCTGCGGATGTGGATGTTCAGCTGGTAGTCTAGCAGAGGAACACTGACTCACAATCTCCTGATAAATGTCATCTTTGGCGTTGCTTCTCGCTGAGCGATTCACTTGGAAAACAAAATAATGGAATTTAAAATCAAATCAGTGAAAATCCACAAATTGACCAATTAGCAAGAACAAGAAATGATACAAAACACACAATGTTTACAGTTCACATTATTAAAAGTTATCTGTTTATGAATAATAAATATATTATGTATAATTGTGTGTGTACACTGTATCTCCAAAGTCCCATATTAATAACAACTATGACTTTTTAAACGTCTCCTTTTCTAAAAATAAATCAAGTCACTGACATGTTAATTGAGTAAAGCAGCGCTTATATATTGTGTGCAACTCAAAAGCTTAAGTACCCTGTCAAATATCAAAGGACAGAAAGTAAGAAATAAACTTAGATTTGTTCTGTACTTACATTTAAAATCATTATGTGTATGAAGACCAGTTTAACACAAAATGTGCTATGTGTGTCTCTCCTCTCCAGTCGGCCTGCTGGGTCTCCTCAAGTGGAGGACTCGACCTGAACTCCTCAGAGAAAACCTGGAGAAACTCAAAATCATTGATGGAGAGGAGGTGGTGAAGGTCAGTGGTGTGAATGTAAGTGTGTCCTTGCACAAGCGTGTAGACATGTATGTGTGCACTCTCACATGGCCTCTCTTTTGTCTTTGTGTCTGTGTGTAGTTTCTGCAGGACACTCTGGATGCCTTGTTCAACATCATGATGGAGCACTCTCAGTCAGACGACTACGACATCCTTGTGTTTGACGCCTTGGTGAGACTGTGTGTCTAACCAGCAAGTGCTCGTGTGTCTCACTCTGTGTGTGCCTAGTCAACACATTCAGCTGATTTTTTTGACAGGCTGTCTGTGTCTGTATCAATTCTTACATGTCTGCCTGTCTATCTCTTTCTATCAGAAGATTGTACAGAGCTTCTCATCTGCTCAGTAAATGTCTGCTGCCATAAAAAAAACTCTTGCTGTCTCTCTGTGTCTGACAGATACACATCATAGGTCTGATCGCTGACAGAAAGTTCCAGCACTTCAACACGGTGTTAGAGGCCTACATCAAGCAGCATTTCAGCGCCACTTTGGCCTACAAGTAGGTCACTTCTTGAATCACAGACCCCGTTCTGTCTTTTTCTTTTATAACATTCTGTTTCCTGACTGACAGAAGACAGTGCTGTCATCACCACGTGTGTCTTGCATTATATTTGAAAACATTTAACAAAGTTTCTACACCTTATCTCATCAACCTGACAGATGAGTTTTACTCAAACTTATCAAGCACGACAGGCTGTTATGGGTGTTAATAATTTCATGTGGGCTCCATCAGATTCCAGCTTAGTACCAGGATTCAATGTGAACTCAGGGATGCATAGGAGGATAATAAGACTTGGTGTCAACAGACCTTTATAAAAACCATACCTGTAACAATTAATTATGTAATAACACCACATTATGCAATAATGCATTCTAACTTCATGTAATGACACCAACCGTAAACCGTATCTATAGCGTACCTATTTTTTAATCTAAAAAGTTGGCTGCGTCTTACACATATGCGCGACCTACATACCAGTATACAATGCAGACACCGCGGGTGCAGCCGCCACCATCACACACTGAACGCAAGGTGACGCGATTGAAAATTCATCCCCATTCATTGTGTATTGCAAGATGATTGCAAGCTGTGCTGGGATACATAGCAACACAGACCAGACTGGCTGCACTACTTTTTTAACATCTTTGCTCCCTCCCTCATGCAGTTAAAGCAAACTGTGGCATATTGTTCAGTGAATAACACTTTTGGGGTTCTCTTTTGATTGAAACACTCCTATATTAAAGTTAACGAGTGACCAGCGGAGTCGTGCAGCGTGAGCACGACCTCTGGGCTGTCGGTACTTCCCAACTTTCCCCGTAGGCTAAGACAGATGGTACTAACAGAGCGACACAGCTGTACCCAAACTGCACGCTGCACGTGACTTTGCTGAACACAATAGAAATGATCACGCAGGAAGACAGTTTAAATCTTTTTTTCTTTCTGGGACACTCTGTGAAACAGGCTGCGTCTTATATTCCAGTGCAATTCATATTCCAGATTTGACGTAAAAATGCAGAATGATTGCAGTATGTCGTAAATCTCCCCACATTTTCTAATAAACTATGACATATTGCGGCGGTTAGTTTTATAAAATAGCAAAGTAGTAATTTCCATTAGTCATAAGTACATCCGGTGTGACAGTATGTCTTAGCCCAACAGAAACTGTACTTGATGGTTCATAGATATCCATAGATACATAGAGAAACACAAGACACACACACACACACACACACACACACACACACACACACACACACACACACACACACACACACACACAGCTCTGCCTTTGCTAAGCAATCAGGATTATGTCAGGTCTATACAGAACACCAACATGGAACAGTTCATTCTTAGTACGGTATGTTAAGGCAAAAAACATTCACCATACTGAAGTATTGAAGTGGCGTAGTGAAAAACAACCTCAGCATAGAGACTAACAATGCACTTATTTGCAGTGAATTATCTAATATACAAACATCTCAGTTTTAACTTTCACAACATTCTTATAAAGTAGCCTCAATAGAAATAACGTCTTCCATCCACCAAGTTCTTCACTGAGAGCAGGCCAATTACATTTCATACAATGGGGCATGTTGTACTCAATGCAGCAATTGTACTAACCTGTTGGAACTATAACATCATCTGAACCCAGATTAGATAATCTGAATATGTTTGTCATCAAGCCAAGAATACAGTCTGTTTAGTGGTTCATAGAATCTCAAGCACAGAACAAGAAACGCCCTCATACACACCTTTCCACAGTCCATACTGGAACCTATACAGTGGTTACATATATTGTTGTAATTTAAATATCACCTGAGGATATTAAATGTTAAATGATTAAATGCACTGATCCAGCTACCACAGGAGTCAAGTGCGGGTTAGCCTTTAGAGAACTTGACCGGACCACACTACTCTACTGTATGCTAATCTAGCCAGAGTTTAAACCCTCCTCTCTAAAGAGTACCAGCTAAAGCACTCAGACGTGCTCCCCAAACACTACTGTCTGCTTCTTACTCTGTTTAGTCACTCCGTGGGCACAGGAGAAACATCGGTTTTTATTACCAAAGCTTCAATAAGGAAATTAAAAAAAGATTTCAGACTCCTTCTGCACTCCTTTTTCTTTCATTTAGCCTCATACTCCAACACTTACTGCCCTTCTCTTGTTCTCCTACTCTCTTGTCTCTCTTCCTGTCTGGTCTTCACTCCATCTCTTCATCTGTCTCTCCACCATCACTCCATCCCTCAGCTGCCCTGCCAGTGTGGTGATGCAGTTCACCCTCTTTAAGAGGGTCACTGCCAGCTAAATGCCTGTCAGCCCAGAAGCTGTTATGTAAAACTCTTTAACTCCCTCTCACTATATTTTAAACTGTTTATCTCTCGCTCCAATAAAACAATCCTCCTGTTCTTACCCTTAATCCATGCAGTAAAAAACTAAGAAGGACTGAATGGTGGGTACAATAATAATATTTTCAAGGCCACCCTGGTGTTAGAGGTCTTTTTCTTTTTTCTGTACACAGTTGTATTATTTTAGAGGATTTTCTGGCTTTTAAAGCAGTTAGTGGATGATCCTCCTTGTCGCCATTAAAGGCCAGACGTCTTGACCCTCTGGAGGCCTGCAATATTGTTTATAAGTGTACTCAATGTGCTAGTATCTATAGCATGGATGGAGATCAGGCAGAGAAAGGAAGGTAAAAAATAAACTTAGACTGAACTCTTCACCACCCACACCTCTCTCGCACTGCTTTGACACAGCGGTATATTTAGGTGTGTCTAAAGATGCCTGTAGGGAGTGCATGTGCTGGAATGATTTTTTTTCTCCACCATGCATCTCAGGCAAATAAAAATGTCTGTGAGTTGTATGAAAGGTACCTCAGTTGAGGTGTAAAATACTATTTTGCCATATTTCCACTTACAGGCCCCCTGCCCGTCTCGTTCTTTTCCTCTCACTGGGTTGCACTCTGTCTTTCTGCTCTATGGAAGTGAAAAATAGAGTTGGTGATTAACTTTCAAACCTGTGGAACATCAGAGGAGGGATAACAAGTCAGACCGAGAGTTTTTTTCTTCCTTTTTCTCTCTTTTACTTTATCAACTTCTTTTTTTTTTTATCACTCTCTCTCAGGAAGCTGATGTCGGTGTTGAAGAGGTATCTGGATGTGTCCAGCCGAGGGGAACAGTGTGAGCCTATCTTCCGCACCCTGAAAGCCCTGGAGTACATCTTCAAATTCATCGTGCGCTCACGTATGCTCTATTCCCAGTGAGTGTTAATGTCACTTTTTGTGGCGTGTTCCAACTATGATGACTTCTAATTTCTCTTTGGACCCAGAGTTATGCACATACACACACAGCTCAGTGACACTGCATTGTCGGCGTAATTGTTTTGGACAGCTCGGTGAGAAAACTAGCTGATTACTGTGCTAATGTTGCCAATAAGCAATGATGATGAAGTGAAGCATCCGCAAGAAAGGTAAGGAAAGGACAGAGCTGCTGAATGGGCAGCCGATCAAACACCAGACAGACAAAGTTCCTGCAGAGAGACTTATGACACCCACTGTGCTCAGCCGAGAGCTGCGCTGTACGATAAGTGTAAACACTATTTATAACTGCAGCACAGAAGATGATGCTGACAGATGAGATACATGATACATAACTCTGTGATTTGCCCTGCCTGTGGGTCACGTCAGTGCAAGTGTTTGTGTGAAAGAGTGCAGGAATATCAGACACAATCAGGTTTGAACTTTTATGACGGTGTCATTCAGTGTCCACTAGTCAATCAAGTTCTTTCTTTTTTTAAAGGTTTGTAGGCGTGCGTGCGTGTGTGTGTGCAGGATGTTCGGTTAGATTAGCCTTTACATATGCATTTACGCTCATGTCTAAATACTTGTTTTTGTGTGTGTGTGTGTGCATCATATTATTGCTGAAGTGCTCCTGGATTGACTGAGCTCCAGCCTCCTGGGCCTCTCTGATCAGATAAATCTCACCTGCCTTCTCCCTTTCTCTCCCTCCTCCTCTTCCTGTCGTACCTACTGCAGCTGTCTAACTCCAGCTTGCTCTGCGTTCAAAGTTTTTACGTCAGATATCTTCCTCTTTAAAGCCTCGTGATACAAACAGAAAAAAATCAGGTATTCAAGGCAGCACTGTATGTGCATCTGTAAAGCTCCATCTTCAACACTGTCAGTCATTAATAGTGAAATAGGCATCAGTGAACATTTATTAGTTTGTCAAAGCAGCTTTATGTTCTCGCAAAGTCTATAAGAGCCGTGTGCTGGTCACTTTCAAATATGTAAGGCAGGCTGTACCAGATCTGGCTCTTTCTCTCTCATTTTCTCTGGCCTTCACGCCCTGAAGCTTTCATTACACTCCTGTAGTTTGGGTCATCGGTTGTTTATTTTTTCTCTCCCCAGAGAACCTGCAACGTTCTATATATTTCCCCTCTTCTGTTGTCCTCCCCTTTCACTCTTTATTTCCAAACCTAAAAACTCACCTTCTATCTCTTTTTTCGGACCATATCCCGCTCATCATATCCCAGTCATCTTTCACACGAAATATAAAAACGATCTCTAATATGTTTCTCATTGATTTAATAAGGATCTCATTATTAGAAGGTCGCTTCTGTTTCCAAGGTCTAGATGGTCTCATTTGGTTATCTTGTTCTACACTGACACGTCTCAATATTTTCAGATCATTCTTCCCGATAGGACGATATGATATCTTAATCTGCTAATAAGAAAAGCGTCTTCTTAATACAGCGGGGGAAATATAATGTGTTGAGGCATACTTAATTAACTCCGGTTCATCCATCAGAAACAGAAATGCCTACGCTTTACAGATAAACAAAACAAAACAGACTTTTACAGCATCACACTGATTGGCCTTGGGGGGGGTCTAAAACATTTGATCCATTTTCAGCATGAATAAACCATTTAACTAGCATCGGACTGAACAAACTTCAAGGTAATTATGTGACTCATTGCACTATTCATTCATTCTTATAAGAATAACTCATCTGTTATAAAGGAGCAATGTTTTTTTATTTGTTTTTTTTGGGTGTTTTGCTGTTTTATTGGTCACTGCATCACATACCCCCCCCCCCCCCCCCCCATGCAAAACATCATCATTTAAAATGTGTTTAATTTCAAGAATTATTTACTGATTAGTCGAGGGGGGAACTGCGATTATGAATCATGACAAGGTGACACTGTTGACGGATATGCTCAGGTAGTGATTTTGTTATTCACAGGGGACATGTGAAGTGTTCCTTTGTTGTTTCCCTTGTGTCTTCTCCTTCTGTCTTCCACCTCTACAAGCTGTGAACTGCCCTCTTACTTTCCTTCCTACACCTTCCAACTTTCCCTCAGACTTCCCTCACTCCTTTCCTTTCCCTATCATCCCTCCCTCCCTCTCTCTCCTCTCCATCTGTCTCTGCTATTAATTTGCTGAGCTGGTGTGACGCATTTGTGTTGTTGTGCAAATGTGTGGGTACTCTGTGTGTGTGTGTGTGTGTGTGTAGATAAGTTGTAGTGAGAGCCTACAGTCATTTTTAGTTCCATATTTTTATTCTGTGATGGATTAAAAAAAGTACTCTGCAGTCTGTAACATGAAATACTGTACTAATGGGACACATTTATTTTAAGTTACTCTAAGTGCATATATGGCGAGAGCAGAACCGGGTGTTATAACACCAAAACTGACCCTGACACATCAAGACATCATCTCTCTCTCTACACACACACACACACACACACACACACACACACACACACACACACACACACACACACACACACACACACACACACACACACACACACACACACACACACACACACACAAACACTCATATTTTTATGCACGTACAGGGCGGCTGGATTAAGCAGGACAATGCGTCTGTAATCATAACTGTACTCTGCAAATAGCCCAGTGATAATACCTCTGTGTTACCGTCTAATCCCTCCCCCCCCCACACACACTAAAATCACTGTGTGTGCCACATACTAATCCTTCCCTCCAGCCCTCAGACTTCTATTGTAATTAACCACTGCACAGCTTCACTGAATCACACGGAGATAGGGAGGAGACGTGGGAAGGAAAGGGACGGAGAGATGAATGAGAGGAAAGTTTGTTACGGGTCTGGAAAGTAGCACTGAGGGAATAAAAGGTGTGTGGGTGTTTGAATGTGATGTGAATAGCAGTTACAAAGATGCACGTTTTTTTTGTCCTATTTTCTTTTTGTTAATCAGAGGAGAAATGGGATCACAGCAGTTGGTGCTTGTACATGTTTAGTTTGATTTGTGATCATAATAGTGTATTGTGTTGAAGCTTCATGTGGCTGATTAAAGGGAATTGAATTACAAGTGTAAGTGAATACAAGGAGACCTATACTCCATGAAGCAGTGATGTTTTAGAATAATGATTTTACAGCTTCATATGTAAAATAAATTACTTTTACTGAATGATGTAAGTGCAATTTAGCATCTTCATGTTAAATGTTTATTTTCAACCATGCATAGAAAAAAAGATGTTGAGAACTGCAGCCAGACTTTTGATTTCCCATTTCCATTTCCACACTGCAATTGAGGTGTAATTTCTCTTGTTGCTAGATAACTCTGCACAGAGGAAGCCAGCGCTGGCTAGATGAAGATGACTTCATAAACATTATCATTACCAGCTTTGGATCAATTTAAACTCTGATGAGAAACAACTGCTGCAGCATGATTTACATCCCAGTGGAGATGCATGATGTTTTTAGGAAATAAAAAACGTTTAAAAGCCGCAAAAACAAACCAATGAGGGGATGGAAAGAAGGAGTTACTGGCAGAGTTTAAGCAGTCAAACGTTGATTTCTAAGGAAAGATGGGCCTTGTTACGTTCACCAAATGATCATAGGCATAATGAAAGATTGTCAAACTGAATTATCTCTGAGAACATTTAAGATTGTTCTAACACTAGAACCGTTTCAGAATGGTTCAGCTTTTTTAAATACACTCTTAAGCCAAAGACAAACAACCTAAGTATCCTTTCAGGTTCAGGTTACTTTATTTGTACACATAGGTTCATTTGGCTGCAGGGCGAATAACATACTTAATAAACCACAGACAATACATAAAACATACAGAGTGCAAATGCACAGTGCATGGGTTAAAGTGCAGTAGTGCATAAAGTGCGCAGATTCCAATCGTTTATTTAATTAATAATCGATACCATTAAGAAGCATGAAATCAGCTTCCCAGCCTGCCATCTCTGCCCCTCCTTACAAGACCTTTGTGAAATGACCAACAACCACATAGAGCAGCAAAGAGGAAAAATCTAAACATGAACCACACAGATACCCTACGACTTGTTACGCTCAATAATGGCTGCTGGGACAAAGCTGCTCCTATGGCGCTTTGTTCTGCACTTTGGAACTGAGAGTCTTTGTCCAGAAGGAAGAAGATGAGACTCACATTGCAGAGGGTGGGACTCATCTTTTAAGATGGAGCAGGTTACCCGCTCAATACAACACAAAGCATCATCTTATTTTGCAGCATGATCCCTTTGGTGTCTATATGGATGACTACATATGATAATCCTGTCATAAACACTGGTGTAAAAAAGGAAACAAGCTAAGGAATGAAGAATTAGTTACATCTAAGTTACACGTTTCATATTACAATATTAAATGTTTTGGCCTTGCAAAAATAATTATTCTGTTGCACAGAAAACATAAAGTACATTATTCTCTCTGTGTTTACATACTTATTTTGTACCTTAGTCTGTTATTCTCCCTCTACACGTCTCGACCTCACTGATGGTTTTTATCCACTTTGTTTTCCCCCTCATTTTTCAGTCCCTTGCACAAACCATTTGCATCCATCCTCACACTCTCCATCTCCCGTTTCTAATCATGTCACGTTATGTTTTGTGAAGTTCGTCTCACGCTGTCTCGTTTTCTGCCCCTCTCTAATGTTTCTGTTTCATTTCCTTTAATTTCCTCCTGTGCTCCTAGACTGTATGAGGGGAAGGAGCAGGCAGAGTTTGAGGAGTCACTGAGGAGGCTTTTTGAGTCCATCAACAGCCTGATGAAAACAGACTACACCGGCACTCTGCTGCTCAGGGTAATCACGCACATTCACCGTGCACCTCTAGTTCACCTCAATACTCCTCTTTAAATTCTTTTCATCCTTATCCTCAACCCTTTCTGCCTCTTCTTTCCTTTCTTTTACATATACTTATATCATCTTCCCACTCCTCGTCATGCTCCAACTTCTCTGATGTGATCTCTCACTCTGATTCTGATACAGGATTATTCTGCTGCGTAATGTCTTCCCCTCATTCACACCACTTACACTGATGCAGATGTTCAAAGAGAGAGAGTCACAAAAAGTTAGGCAGACAGACGGGTGGCCCTGTGAAAAACATCATCTTTTCTTTTCTCACCAAAGTCACCTTCCTATTTTAAGCAACTACCACAGGATACTGAGACGGTGATTTAACAGTGTTTACATGTTTTGTTTGCGTGTCACCAGGTTGCTGCACTGAAGTACCTTCCAACTGTCCTGCATGATGTTGAGAAAGTGTTTGATGCCAAACTCTTAAGGTAAGCTCAGCCTTAAACACACTCACACACTTGTCTTTGGTGTCAGTCTGTGACACTGACAGACAGGATATATGGGAGCTCTCAGCTCAGCTCTTGTTTCCTCTTGGCTTTGCTCGGTGATCCTCATCCTTCTGTCGGCCACACATTCCATCCTGTTCAAGACTTCCCTTCTTTATCAGGTGATAAAAATCTCATCAAACTGACATAAACACAAGGACACACCCTGTACCTCCTCCGTGTGCCCCTGACTGAAATGACAATTTCAGTGAAACCATCAAACAAAAGCCATTTGAACTGCGTCTCTTTTACGCTCAGCCTCCCGACGAGTATAACAACTGGGAATGGCTTATTTCACCTCTCTTTGACCCAGAATCAAACTCCAAATACAACGTGAAGCCCTGAAAATGACCCCAGTGTTAAAACGACTTTTAAGAAAAGAAATTCAGGCACGTTATTTCACCTCCAGCAATTCCACATCCAAACCTATCTTTATCCATTGTCTCGTCCCCATCATTTTTCTTTTCACCTCTCAGTGACCGCTGTGTGCTTTACTGTGTGTTGTTGTGTGATTGTATACCATCCCCCTGAGTGGCTCCATGTCAACACAGCTTTACAAAGGTGCTACCTTTAATACCAGCCACACACATACACAAGCAAATAGACAAAGACGCACATCAAAAGGTGATGAAGGGCAGAGAGTCAAAGATCAAAGCACATATTCTCACTTTCTGTCATTCATTTTCTCTTCCCGCAGAAACTCACTCGCACCTTATGGTGTGACTTCTGCACTTCTTTACACACACATGCACAAACATACTTGAGCTTTCTGAACTTGAAAGTTAAGTCCCCGTTGCATTCCTGATCAGAATTGCCTCAGGTAGAATTCCCCAGCAGCCTGCATGATTTACAATCAGCGTGCATGAGGTGGACATCAAAGTTTTGTCTCATCTTTTGTTCAGTCACACTCCGACACCTTGTAAACTCACCTGGAGTGTGATCTTCGGAGTGGTACCAGTGCATACATTGTCATCTATGCTTGTGTTTTGTTTGCGCTGTTTGTCCTTTGCATGTCCACGTGGGAACTGCCTGACATTTCTGATTTTAATAACATTCAGCTCAGTTGATTAGTGGGCGTGATAAGTCTGCTCTGAGCCTCTGTGCCCCGGTGTGTCCTTGTGCCAGATTATGCACATCAAAAGTCGTACAAACCTTTTTGTTGTGTTTGAGTTTGGGAGCAGAAGTGATGCATTTTTATTCTTTCATGCTATTACTGAAAGTGCTTGCACAACCTTTGCAGAATAATTTAAGACGACGGAGACAAAGTGAGAGACGGACACAAAAATGAAGACAAAGGGTTTACCGTGCTCTGAGCATTCAATCTTTCTAAGTGGCATCACGGCTTGCAACCAGCCTGTTTAATTATTATAAAATTGAATTTGGGGGCGGAGGATGACTCAAACCTGTGTCTTCATTAAAGCATGTTCAGGCTTGGGCACATTTGTTTTCATGCAGCACACATCTGCTCGTGTCTACGGTGCACTACGTTCCAACCTTTGCTTTTAGGCGATGCATATTTCATGACCGTAAAGGAGAGCTGTTTAAAGCTTGACTTACTAAGATTGAATAGTTTTTCGATCTTTGAATGCATTACATGGAGGGAATAAATAGCGCTGTTTATTTAGAAATCAGTATGTGTAACAATCTTCAGAAAAAAAATATCTTGAATATTTATTGTGCTCATCTTTAAGACGAGAGACCTGTTGCTTCTCCTGTGTAATTATCTCACAGACTATTTATTCCACTGCTCTTTTGCTTTCTCTCTCCAGTGAACTGCTGCATGATTTTTATTCCTGCATTCCTCCTGAGAAACTCCAGAAACAGAAGGTTGCTTCCATGACTGAAATCGTCAGCAGCCAACTCTTCCAGAGACAAGGTGTGTAATATTTTCCGGTTTCTGTCCCCAGCACCAAGCTGACAACCAATAGCAGATGAAATGCTTGTATGAAGAACCAATAAGAGTTGTGCACACTACCAAATAACCTCCAGCCCATTCAGTGTAAAATCCTACAGAGCATTAGTTGCTTTTCACTTAAAGGTTGAGACCACATTAAGAGGTCTATTATACAGCAAGTAAGTCCAGCCCTGCTACACTGGGCAGACAGCTGTTCTCACTGTACTTTACGATCAGTAAGGGAGTCCTCTGCTTTAAAGGTTTTATCTTGATGCAGCACAGTGGATCAAAGTGTGCTGCTAATACTGCAGGGGTAATGTTTCAGTCCCTGTAGGGCAATCCAGTTAAGCACTCTGGATAAAAGCATCAGCCAAATGCAGAAGGAAAATACTGGTGTTTATGCATTTATCTTTGATTCAGTTAACTGCAACATACACACACTGTCCAGTCACTTTGAGGTATGGAGGGTAGACTGCTGGACGGGTTATATAAACTACATCACAGTCTTTTCAAATTTAAATAAATGCCTTGTCTCCCTTGTTCCTTTGTTTTGTTATTGGATTTATACAAAATAGGATTCCCCTATGATAATGTTTTCCCCTGCTGAAGCTAACATTCAAACACAAAGTCTAAGTTACTTGTTCTCCAGAGCTATTTACTTTTGAGATAAAGAAAACAATGGTTATTTGATGTTTATGCTGTATCACATATTTTCAGGGCTCGTCTATTCACCTACACAAACATTATAATCAGTGCAATGGACCCGAGTCAGACACCAATCAGCGCACGCAGCACAGGATAATGTTCTCCTCTGTAACGGTAAAGGTCACTTAAAGTCACACGTGCTGAGCTTAAACAATCTTGAGGGTAAAAAAAAAAACCCATTGACCTAAACAAAGAATGTGCAGTTTCTGGTGTAATTTTTTTGGTCCTTGGAGCTGTGATATCAATATCAATAGGGAATTGAACCAGACTGAGAATGTCTATGAACCTTAAAAGGAGCACACTTTTCACGTCTCAGCAGGTGCTGGAGGTGAGAAGAGGAAAGATGGGTTTTTATCTCTATACAAGTCAGAGGTGATACCTGCTGTGTGCCAAAGAAGAATAAGTGATATTACTTAATGTTTAAAGAAGACAAAACATGACGTTTTTTCTGTGTTATTGTAGTAAGTGAGTCAATTTTCCCACAATGCTCACTCTCCTTTTATTGATTTTAAATAGATGTGACATAAATGCCAGGGACATGTGTGTTAGCCTGTATTGTACCTGATGGAGTTCAACCCTACCTCTCTTCAGCCCTATTATGTCTGTCTAATCTGCTTGCAGTGGGCTGACAAGTGGTGCTTTCACCCGCACAGGACCAAAGTGATGCATGGAGTGGGGTAATGATGTCCTGTTGGTTAATGCAGACTCGATAAGGGGGCCCATAATCGGGCCTCGGCAGAGCACGCTAAAGAAATGGAGGTAGACTGTAAATGATCGAGGCAGACTGAGTTTGGTGTGAGACAGAAATGTGTGTGAATGGGGCTGATATGAGATACATGCTGGGCTGTGCTAGACGGAGTCAGTCACATCATGGTGTTGCCCCATGTGTGCATGAGTGCAGTCTCATACACAACCTGTAGCCACACTTGGATGTATTTGTTTCAGAGTGAATGATGACTCTGTATCCTGGTGTGAGTGTTTTTGTGCATTTCAGTGTATGTGCAGTGGTGCATGCTAAATGGTTGAACACACACTCCCTTTAATGTTGTTTTTGCCCAGTGTAGCAGTGGGTCGGCTCATCAGTCAGTCACTGCCAGTCGAGTCACAAGCCGGTCCAGGATACGGTCTTTTGGTATTGATCCTGGCTCGGATGATTGATTCCACAGGGGTCTAGACTACAGGCTCTGCCCACTGGCTAGCTGTCAACACGCTCAGAGTCACACTCTGTCACCAGAAGAGGAAGGCAAAAGGGAAGAAGGGGATGTTGAGAGGGAACCATGGGAATGATGGGTAGAAAAAGAGAAAACATTAAAAGGAGAAAAAAAGCAAAGTAAGAAATGGCATCATTCCATTTTGGCAAAGGAGGATCTCTGAATTACCAGTCAGTATGTGAAAAAACAAATGACTGTTCTGTGATAACTTTAGAAGGTTTGGAAAGAGTTTTATTGTGTTAGTTGTGGTGTGCAAAGTGTTTTGAATTCATGCCAGGAGTCGTCTGGAGCGTCAAAAGGCGGAATAAAACTCAAATACAAATTAAGATATGATGGCGATGCAGTCAGGCAGCAGAAAAACTGAAAAAAAGAGGTGCTATATCGCAAAGCAATGAGATGGGAAGAATCCCTAGAGGAGAGAAATTGGTTTAGACCAGGAAGGAAACATGACATGATGCTTGGCAAAGGTGGGGCAGGGGCAGAGGGATAAGTAAAGGGAGGAGAAAGATGGATGGCAGAGGAATGGGGAAGAGACAGAGGCTGGTTGAAAAGAGGGAAACGAGGGATTTCAGACGAACACAGAGGGTGGGAAAAACAGGTGGATGGTAGTGCTGAGAGAAAGCAAAATAGCTTAGGGAGAGTTATAAAACAAGAGAGTGAGCAAAAGAGAGAGACTGGCCTTGTTTTGCAATTAAACAGTCCAAAAGTGATTAAAGTTTAAGGCCTGCTTCACACTCAATCTATCAGCAAACCTGCTTTCTGTTAGTCAGTGATAGCTAGCTCTCTCCTACCCGTCCAGCCATTCTGCTGCAGCGTACTTATTTATTTATTCGTCCATTTATACATTGGTCCTCTCCATCTCGAATCTCTGCCTCGCCAAATGAGGGCTGACACTCAGTCTAATTGAGATGCATCTTAGCATTGGGATGCTAATCAGAGGGCTTGTATGCAGTGGTACCATTCGCCTGGATGCTGAAATATGCAGCAGAGTTAAATTATATATTTAAAATAGCTAATGGCCCCCGGTGTCCTATCACTGCACTGCAATACATATTTAATAACCCTACCTGTCTGACTGTCCGTGTGAGCAGGCCTGTCAAGCACATCCTCCAGGGAGAAATGTCAGCCACTGACAGTGCAGGACGGGTTAGATGATGGGAGGAGTGTGTTTGTGTGTGTGTGTGAGAAAAGAGATTGCTTGCTCATATGACAGAAAAATAAAAAGAACACAAAAATCTTGGTGGTGTTCGATTTTAAAATGTTATTAGCACGGCAACCATTCTGTACTTTAATCATTGTTGTTGTTTATAAAATATGTATTTTTACTTAAAGTTGCATCCTGAGCAGCACATGATGAGATCTTGATAACCGTTTTTCCTCACATGATGTTACTGAAAAAGGGTTCTAGCCTTGCGTTGGGGGAAGACGTTGCTTACAGTAAACTAAGTTGGTCAGAGTCTTCTGCCGCAGGATAGGAAATCTTTTTAATGTGTGTTATGACTCAAATCTGGACGTGAATTGGTTTTAATGAGAATGCTTTTCCTGGATATCTGTGGGTTTATTTATACGTTTTCAGAAACAGCTGCATAAACCAGATAACAATCAGTCCTGAACCATTGTGTATGTATGTAAAGTTTTTTTTCTCCAGTGATTCAGATGGAAAGCACTTTCTATTTTTATAATGAGGTCCTGCCACATGGTCACTGGTATTTATTTTCCTTGGTTTGAAATGTATGTAAACGTGTGTGTGTGTGTTTGTATGTATGTGTGCAACTTGCTGACTTGGCTTATAATGGGCTTGGCTTTCTCATGACTGGTTGCATCCATGGGCACTGTTTGAAAGGATTGGATTTTTTTTTCCCTCTCTCAAAAATGCTCTGATTTATTCAGCATACGCTCCTGGGATTATGGGCCTTGGCAAGCACATATTGCATACACACAAAGTCACGCACAATACACACACGCACACCCCGGCATACATGCGCAGATACGCAAACGCATCCTGTTAATCTGGTTTTGAGACTAAATTTAATTTACATGGCGCATTATGGCTCAATTTAGGCAAATCATAACTCCGTCCGGCAATCACTGTGACAGATTGAGAGCATCAACAGTGATAAAAAGGAAAAAAAAAGAGCGAGACATCAGGGAGAGCAAAGAGCAGAAGGACAGAGGGATGAGTCCGTCATCCAGTTTGTCCACTCATTTCCCAAAGCTGGTCCAAGTCCCTTATTCAATCCACTATCCCTCTGGATTTCCTCCGTCTTTTCTCTTCCTCCATCTGTACAGTTTGACAAAAGACTGCGGACATGTAACCCGTCTTGTACATGTCAAACAGATAAAAGAGAATGCTGTTTCAGTTCATCGCTCAGATAATGACTTGCTACAGCTAGATAGCTTTATAACATCACAAGTAAAACAAATGACCATCATAAAGAAATGAGAGCAGCTTCTTGTCTCTATAGTGTAAAACTGTGTTTCTTCATAAATCTGTCATAAACGCCTAGAAGTCTCATTACTTAAGTTGCTTGCCTTTTACCGCAGCACATTATGCAGTATTGTTGACATTGTTCACACCAATGTATATTTCCCCTTCTCCTGTGATTACTTAACAGATGCATGTCAAGGCTTGATGAATATGGATGAGTGACGTACCATGCAGTTATTATTGTCAGGATTTAATCAGTGCTGAGTGATCTCAGTTGTCAGCACATTCTCTACCAATCAGCATTAGTGACAGGTCACTTTAGGCCTCACTTATCATGATACTAAATGTGGCTTTCTACATCTGGCCTCAACAGGAACTTTAAATGACAATGATATTTCCAAGCAGTACATGAATCTGGATTTCAGTTCTTTTCTCCATTGCCCATATTCACACATTTTGGTCACTCTAAGGGTGGGAAGCTAACGGCTGTTACAGAGTCATACTGCTTTATTCCAAGTGTCGTGTTAATGTAGAAGATCTGACAAATCCTTCCAGATTGGTCACTTATTAAAAAGGAGTTAGTGTGGGAAATTCTGGAGAGACATCGGGCTGCATCTTAATTGTAAACAAAATTCGTGATAGCATATTAGCATCCATAACAGCTAGGGTAAGCATTCGGCCACTTTCTGTCTAAAAACAGGTTTTTCAAGGGAGTGGCTGAATTCTGATTCATCAATTTGATATTGTAATGGGATATGATACGGAATGTGTTAAATCCCACAGAGACAAGGTTTGTTAGCAAGCTGTTGAATGCTAACATTAGCGGTTTTGTGATGGTAGCTAATGAGTTATCTAATATTTGGACAACCTTGAAATATGGCTCAGTGTACATGATTACAGATGCTGATCAATCGAGATTGTCACATTCCCTACATTAACTCAACTAACAACCTGAAATACTGCAGTCACCTATTTTAACACCATTGGAAGGACAAGTCAGAGGTAAAAGGCGTATGTGGTCACAAGTAGAATTAGGCTGTGTAAATGTCCTTCCCTAAATTTCATATCTCATTTAAGCCATTGTGGAAAACATTGTTTTTAATTGAAGAAAGAGAGAATGAGCTGATATATGTGTTCGGGCTACCCTGAGGGTAAGCAAAGTGTTTGCTAGCACCACAAGAGACCAGCCTTTGTTGTTGTGTATTCCAAGCGTTTTTCAAAGAAGCTGGTTGAGCTGTAATTTTAAAGCTGTCAGTTTTACTACTGCTCAGGACGTGTGTGTGTTCTTATGTGTGTAACAGGTTGATTGGAGGTCCGGTAGGCCCCATGTTCCAGTATGCTGTATCTTTAGTTTTAAAGCCATTTTAAGAGACAGACATGTGAATCATAGAAAACAATATCGTCATATGGCTCCTGTTTACCCTACGGCTGTTATTCTGTTCTGCTGCACTCTGCTCCTGATGAGCTTCTGTCTTTGTTTACCTTTCTCTTCTCTTCTCTTCTCTTCTCTTCTCTTCTCTTCTCTTCTCTTCTCTTCTCTTCTCTTCTCTTCTCTTCTCTTCTCTTCTCTCCTCTCCTCTCCTCTCCTCTCCTCTCCTCTCCTCTCCTCTCCTCTCCTCTCCTCTCCTCTCCTCTCCTCTCCTCTCCTCTCCTCTCCTCTCCTCTCCTCTCCTCTCCTCTCCTCTCCTCTCCTCTCCTCTCCTCTCCTCTCCTCTCCTCTCCTCTCCTCTCCTCCCCTCCTCTCCTCTCCTCTCCTCTCCTCTCCTCTCCTCTCCTCTCCTCTCCTCTCCTCTCCTCTCCTCTCCTCTCCTCTCCTCTCCTCTCCTCTCCTCTCCTCTCCTCTCCTCTCCTCTCCTCTTCTCTCCTCTTCTCTTCTCTCCCTGCAGTGTCTGGCTCTTTCATTTTATTTTATGTTACATTACATTACATTATTTTATTTTACACTCACTGAAACAAAGCACATACAGTCTACCATACCTGTCAGAGGATTTTGGATGTTCATATATGTCAGTGTATCCTCTAAGTTTACCTGCTGGGGGTGGCCGCCTGGTCCCCAGAGGGGCGGGGGTGTTTTGTTTTGTTTGTTTTTTAAACAGTAACCTACATGTATCAGTACAATTTAAAAAAACACTTCCCATTCCCTTTCCCCTCCCTATCACATGTATTCAGAGGCAAACTAAATTAAGAATGGAATCAAAAAGATTTATTTGTGTCATTATTTTAAATGGTGACTTTTGACATATCTCTTCTTATTGGGCCTTTAAACTATTAGGTTAAGAAGATCTGAAAAGTTGCCCCTCTGATGTGTTACTTTATAAAACTAAAAATGATCCCATAGCATATTTTAGATAGTAAATATTACAAAACGTCAGCATGTGGGGCTTTGCGTACATGCTGCAAACATGAGGGGACTGTATATTAAGTAAATATTATATTTCCCTAACCACTGACAAATCCCTGCATGAT
Source organism: Tautogolabrus adspersus (assembly GCA_020745685.1). Taxonomy (NCBI): domain Eukaryota; kingdom Metazoa; phylum Chordata; class Actinopteri; order Labriformes; family Labridae; genus Tautogolabrus; species Tautogolabrus adspersus. The sequence goes on from CM036540.1 coordinate 17,984,709, forward strand.
TTATGTTGCATGATTTATCTTGTCAACAAGGGGTGCTGCGTGCCGGTGTAGACTGCCAGCCCAATTACAAATTGTAAACGGTTCTGGCAATCTAGAAATGTATTTCTCAACTGGCTGAACATGACAGTAAAACGCGTAAGTGATTTTTTTATTCTGCTGAAATAAATATGCATTTAAATTCTTTACATTATTTATTAATTTTATTTATTATTATTTTGTGCCTTTTTTCTTGAGTGGTGGGAGCTCACATTGGCGTGGGGGGTCACCACCCTCAAATGAATGGTAGGGGAAACACTGAGTGTGTTTTGGTGTTTGACAGCTGAGGAGACATCTGCCACAGATTATTCTTGACTGATTATTCTTGTTGATATGCAGGCTGACCCAAAAATAGAAATGTTTACTATAGAGCTCTGCGATCCAGATGGTTAATGATAGAGAGAGAGAGGAAGACTCTGTCACTCATTCCCACTCTGCACAGACTGCAGTTTGAGAGATTGTGGATGAAACAGTCGAGAAAAAGGAGGATGGATGAGAGTAATGAAGCAAAGTGAATGTAATTCAATCATTCTGGGAAATGCCTCTGTCTCATACTAATTAACATTCAGATCCATGCTTGTGTCAGTGGGTTGATCTCGATGGAAATGAAATGCAGACAAGGACAGCAGAGGGGCGCAACAGTCAGAACACACTTACCCATTTATACATTTGGTGTACGTGACACTAAAGAAACCTGACACAACAGCTTGTTGCTGTCAATAATTGACTTCCTACTAAAAAGCTGAGCGGCATCTTTCACCTGTGTCCGTCAAGTTTCTGCAAAATAGTGCTGTGGCTCTAATCTTAATGATCCCCTGTGGGATACCGGGTCATTACAAAGACGTGATATCAGAAGATACTACGACAAATGATTTCAACACTTGATAAGTATAAGTGAATAAAGATTTACAGGCGGAGTTCATATATCATGGTCCTCATCCTGTTATCCAATCCAAACAGATACAAAGGATAAAGAACTGAAATCAGATACTGGCTTAACTGGAGCCAGGAGCTTCGTGATAAATAACCTTCCCATTAGAGGACACTGGGAATAAGTCTGCCCATCAATCAAATCAGTGCAGTGGTTCACCGCAAAGCATTCATCTACCATTGATCTGCCGTGGTTAAGAATGCTGTAGCTACTGACGCTAGAAGCAGACTAATTGGTCAATCAATTTGGTAGTCATGTGGAAGAGTGAGCAGAGGAGGAGATGAGAGGGGGCAATTAGAGGGTGACTCAGTGACTAAGACAGGTGGGGAGAAAGAGAATTTACTCGCTGTTTGAAACAAAGGGCAAAAAGATAAAAGCTGCATTTGGAGGCTTCACTCAAGGGATTTATCTGAACAAAGTAACAACAGTATCTAGAACTATTTTTTAGTCTGTGTATGTAGACTTGGAAGGAAAGGTAAAGAAATCCAATCAAACTGAGGAAGGCACCCTTGGCTGGGATTGGGTTTATTTTGTTTTTTGCTGACTTTGTGTTTTTGTGTAGATCAGTTCTTATCAGCATCAAAGCAAATATCTGACAAAAAAAAACATTTTCAGGCATCACTTCAAGTGTATATCAACATCATTCACAAGTGTACTGTGTCATCTGAAACTTATCAGCATAAACTCTTTGGAACGCAATCTCTCATTCATGTTGGCAAAACAATTTTATAACCCCAATAAACCATTTTCAGACAGCTTCTAACTTTTACAAATCTTAAAATAAACAATAACATATTTTACGACCACACCAAGTCCGACAAGCAATCAAAATAAATTGCAACAGTCAGTGGCACGGCCTAAGTATGAACAGAGAAAATGCATGGCTCTACATTTCTAATGGGGTTCAAAGATGGAAAATGAGAAAGTTAAAAAGGAGGGAGGAAGATAAATGAAGTAAGGATGGAAAGTGGATGGGAGTAGACACCCACATTGACACGGAAAGATGAAAAACCTGCTCAGAGAAACATTTAGTCATCACCAAGCGGGAAGACAGTTGGCATGGTCCCAGCCCCCTCTGAAAGCAGGAGATTTACTTGTCGTCGCGCCTCCAAACCTCCTCATTATCATCTTTTCTATCACTCCAGCTTCCCGAAAGCAAGACAGAGGGAAAGATAGAGAGACACCTCTGATTTACATGCCTCTTACAAACAGAGATTGCATCTCATTAGCATGTACTGTAGTTTATTGTGTTTGGTTGTCAACTGTAAAAATGGGGCCGAGAAAGGATGAGCTGGATGCTGAGCCATCAAAGCTGCTCTCTGTGTGGTGGCGTGCCATGCAGTGGCTGCTGTCGGCTCTCTCAAACTTGGTAACCCAAACACATCACCACACTCTTGCTCAGGCACAAAGAGATTCCAGCTCTTACAACATCAAATAGTGGTTAAGAACCAAATCAGACACAAAAAGGACAATTCACACTCGGGGCACACAGGCACACGTTGGCATTAATAATCAAAGGCTGCGATTACAGCTTGAATAAACAGACATTTCTAGTTGAACATAGATGAGTACTTTGAGTTCTGCTGATGTGCGTTCTGAATATTTTGTGCATGGTGCATCAGCACCTGTGTGTATTTCTATTTCTTTGAACAGGTGTGTGTATCCTCACACGGTGAAAGCTAGATGAGAAAAAGTAAAAATGCATCTCAATGTTCGCCCCAAGACCTTGATTTCCATTTGTCTGTGCCTGTTGGCGAGGCTTTCTCCCACAGCATGGCTGAATTGATTAACTTCACTGCAGCACTGCAGGCTAATGCACATAATATGCTGCTAAATCACACAAGCAAGTACAACATAGACATAGAAACGCTGATGCATAACCATTGGTCCATTAACACAAGGTGTGTTTGTGCCTATGTCAAATTGGGCTTTTCCATTTTAAATTGACTCGTCAAATGTGAACGCAAAGCAACGACTGATTTACTTCAAATACCTTCTTTCTCTTTTATTCCTCTGGTGCCTTTTTCACAGTTCCTTCTACCTCTGTATCTCCCCAGCCACTACCCCTCCTCTTGCCTTAAGTTGAGCCTCCCAGGCTGCGTCTCTTTTTAGGCTTCTTTCTAACAAAACAGCCGCCAGCAAACTCCACCAAACACACCTCTAACGTTTTCTAGGTTAAAGGATTAGGGCCACAACTGGCGTTAGACCCTGCCAATCCTAACGTAGCATCCAGAATGAAGCGTGCAGACTGCAGCCCGAAAGGCAGTTCTGTGTGAGAGGATCAAGTCAGAGAAGATCTGTAGCTTAAATTATGCAGCACTGTTGTGTACTCACTGAGAAGTTGAGATGCACAGCTTTGGATAACGAAACATGGGTAATTGGTAAGATAGGTAAACGGGTCCCAAATTAATGAAAGTTTACAGTGAAACTAATTAACTATGAAATCCAGAGCTGCAGAGGCAGATTTATGATTGAAAGATCCAAAAGATGATGTGACAGTTATGGGATATGGGAATCCAGAGGAAAGGTTTTGAGGAATGCAGAGGTAAAAAAAAAAAAAAAAACATGACACAAAAGATTGAGATGCAGATTACATTACATCAAGAACCAAGGAAAACAATGAATACAAATAACATGAGGATGTTAGTCAGCAGGAGGATCGAAAGGAGAATATGCTGGCAGAAACTGCATGTTGTATGAGGAAGCTAAATCTGTCTGCATTGTAGTATCCAGCATGTATAGCATCTGTGCTAAGGACATTTCTGCATTTTGTCAAACAATCATCTGCTTTTTACAAAATCTACAAAAAGGGCAATCTGATTGTTTTAGAGAGGTTTATTTTGTCTCAACCAGATGCAAAAATCTCCCTTAAATGAGGTCAGGGGGCTTTGCTCACTGTATGAGCTCTTGCAGTGTCTATTCAAAAAAAGATTGAAGAGGAAATGCAGGAGGCACCCGCCATGTTTGATTGACCCACTGAGAACTTACTCATTAGTATGCAAGGAAGGTTTAAAAAATGTATTTTGGTACATCCATATATTTCTACACAAAGGTCGGCTTGTGCACTCGGCCACAGCACAGTACCCCAAAGAAAGTGTTTCTTGAAATAGCAATAATTTCCTGTGCTCTTAAAGGATGACCTGGGAAGCTGCACACCATAGTAGCTGGTGTTCTTACAAGACTGAAAGCCCGGAGGACCGCGATGCAGTTCAAAGAGCTCACAGAGCAAGCTACCATTCAGGCTGAAGCGGCAGATATTAACATTCCTGATGTTATTCCAGGCCAGGCGAGGTGCAAAGAAATACCTGCAAAATTAAAGGTGCTGTTCTGCATCGGTGAGTGAAGACCATCAGCATAAGAGTCCGGAGGCAGGCTGTACTTCTGTGTTTTGGATTCACATATTCAGAAGCTCAAGAGGCACTTTGAATGGGAGGAAGAAGCTTGGTGAAAATCAACAACTGACAATACAAGCTGACAGATTCTTCAAAGCAGGATGCGGGAGATGAGCAAGCAATTGGGGCGGTTGTGGTTCTGTTAATTTTAAGATGAAAAGTAGCTGCTGACTGAGATAAAGGTGTTTGCCTTTGCATGCAAAAGCTCCCAGAGGAGCCCAGGTTATACAGAGACTATTCAAAAGAGCATAAGATACTACTTGTTTACCCATCACCACTGAAATTGGGGAGACTTTAATCTTCTTGTGTCAGTAAGGTTTGTGGAAAGGTTGACCATTTCAGTGCATAATGTGTCACTGGGGACAATCACTGCAGTTGTCTTTTGTAAAGTTAAGAAGGCATATGTATGTACATTAAACCTCAATAAACTTACTTACCTGACTTGTGCTGAAAGTGTTCCTCATTTAGAAAGAACTGCACTGAAATAGGTTGTAAATGTAAGTTCTGCTTTTGTCTGGAGCCTTTTTTGTCCAACAAATTACTGTTGTGTGCTCAAATCCCTCCAGGAAGTTTCAGTGTTGTGATAGATCCTTCAGCCACTATATGATGCCTTGTTTTTGGGTCTTCTTTGTGCGTAAAGTGAGAAATAATAATTTCTCTGTCTTCCAGCACATTCACCAGAGCAGGCGTAGGCCGTTTAAACATGGTAACTTTTCATAACGCTGGGTTCCTGACAGTAAAACAAAATGCACACAATGTCTCAAAGAACAGGAACAGCTACCCACTACCCCTCCACCAGCTCTCTACTTCACATTCTCTCTCTTGATCATGTTGCGTCTGAAAATATCAGCTGAGTTTATTTTGTCAATCAATAGAGAAAAAACTCGTGTTTCTTTGAGGTCAGTACACCGGGGAGTTCTCTGGAGGTTTAATCGTACATCCAGCCGCCCGGAAGAGAAACAGATTAATTCTCACACGACAATATTGCTATAAAACACAACTCATTGTTTTGCCAAGCTGGGGGGACAAAGCGGACGAGTTCCTGCTCTGATGGATTCAACACATTTAGTTTTGACTCCAACCAAGCTTAAAGCATTTAAAAAACAACCCTGTATATTTTTAAATGGTCCTCATTTCATGTTCCATTATACCATCACAAAATAAATGTTTATATGCAGTTTAAAAATGATAATGAATAGAGTGATATTCTGATTTTGATTGTCGTCCCATCTTCCATAGTGTCTCCCTCCAACCTCCCCTTCCTCCTGGCAGAGATCCTTTACATGTCCAGGCCCCTCCTCCCCCTGCCTCTGTTTCAGTCTGAGTCTCTGAGGGCCTTTAGTGACTCATGCTTTTCCCCCTCACTGCCTGTTTGTGTGACCGAATGGATGTTGTGGTGAGGGTCCACTCAGCAGGCGTAAAGGCTTGGCTCAGTTAATAATGGAGCTAACGAGCATCCGCCCAAATGAGCTTTTAATGGGCTCTGTCTACCTGCGGCTACAAGAGAGGGATGAGGTGGAGGAAGATGAGGGGGGTTAAAGATGGAGCAAACAACAAAGGTAGAGATCAAGGTAGACAATTAGAAAAATAAGGAGGATCAGTTTCATTGCATACACACTTTTCTCTTCATTTTTTTAACCTCAAAGTTGATCATTTTGATATTAAGTTCATAATGTAAATCTGACCCTGGATTAAATGATCTATTTGTCTCTCTGATCGTTTGTTTCAATCCATTTACTTTAGCCTTGGGCTTCTTCTTTGGTAATTTGGTCACAGCTTTGCTGACATATTAACAGTGTCTCAGAAAAAAGAACCTGAAATAATTGTGAGCCTGGACTGGCCATTAAATCATTGAACAGGGTTGTTAATGTCCATTAAACACTAGTTTTATGTTCATACATTTTCAATGGAGTGAAAAATTAATTAAAACATCTTCAAGGAGCCATCAATCATGTCCTTAAGCTAATATATGTAGACTAACTGGATGTAAACTTGTAAATACTTGAATCATTTTTGTATGGAGTTTGGAGTAATGTTGTTTTTGTTTTTAGTGCAGCTAACACTTTCTTGTCGGTGTAAGCAGATATGGGAGAGTAAAAAGGAAAAGTAGCAAAGTGTCACAGTGATCCTTTAATTGACTCAGGTCTGCTTGTACTTCAGTAGCTCCCCAGAGAGGAGCTGTGATTCTTTAACTTCCTTACAGAATTGACAGAGTGGTTAAGCTACAGGTTCAAAAGGATAACAACACAACGGATGCATTCATGTACAGTAGGGTTCACACTTTTATGTGCCTGAATTAAACAATCTTATGCATATCATTGATGATGCATTGCATGTGTGACCAGTTTAACATATAAATAACCTAAAGATTAGGATAAATCACAGGACAAATGTTGGATCATAGTGATTGATGTGTCGACTCCTAACTGGATAGAGCTGCAGAAATGCATGAAACTGTAAATAGACGCTTGATTGATGTCACTTCATTGTGCAGTCTGTGGTTCGGGTTGAATTCTTCCTCACTGGGCAGTAACATCATTACTCATCGCATCGTGGGCTCAGCTGTCTCTGCAGGCCAATTGATGTAAGGGTCTGGGGTTTGTGTTTTGAACAGTTTTTTCAGAGGACTGGCATTAAAGTAAATCTTGATGTTGTGACTGTTGATGTTTGTGTCTACACTTCTTAAATCATTTTTATCTTAAAGGAACTTGTCAAAAGAAGTAAATAAAACATCACTTTTGCATTGGCTGTCTCACACCACCCAGTTTATCTCACCGACTGTGAAGTTTATTTCGTGTTGTTGAAAGAATCATCAGTCTACACTGAGTGTGTGCGCGTGTGCGTTCTTGTTACTGACTATAAAACCTATGAGTCGACAAAGTTAGGTTGGGTGTGGTGTGGGGGGCATAGGGGCCATATGGGAGGGTTGTATCAGCGTTGTCACTACCTGGCTAGCTCGCATAAACACAGCCTGGGTTTATTGTAAGTGGGAATGCTGTTTGGGTTGCAGTGGCAACTACTGTAAGGGCCATGCGGTAGGTTATGTTACTTATCAGTATCCCAGAGGGCCATATTAGGGATGAGGGCTCACTGAGTGCTTATCCTTTCATTTGGGCATGAGTATGTTGTGTTTATTTCAAATAACCCTGTATTTGTTTTTTGTTTTTTTGGTACCTCACAGAGTGCCGTGATGTGCTGTTACCCATGATGCTGCGGGAGCTGAGTGGGGCACTGGCCAGTATGGCTGACGGGCCTCATGATGAGAGGAGAAACAGTCTGGAGCTGCTCAACAACATTCTGGAAGTCCTCAGCAGGAACAACGTGGTGAGACATTTTGTACTAAAGAGAGTAACACTCTGTTCACAGTCAGCTCTTTAATACGTTCTGGTCGATGGTTTCAAGACAGATTTGAAGATATTGAGATCTGAGGGCTTAAGCCAATTTTGAATATAGTTAGTGTACAATTTCAAGATTTAGTTGTGTTATTATACCATGATTCCTTAATAAGTGACTGGAGCCCTCATTATCAGCTAAATTAAAAAAGCATCTCTCAGCTCTGTGACACCACAGAGAAACTTGTTTCCTTAACTGTGAAATCTAAATAACCTTAATCTGGCTTGTATTCAGTCATCCAGTCATGCAATGAAGCAGGCCTTGACCAATTAAAATCTAATTGATTTTGTTTCACACGAGCGGCTGCATGTTGGCCTTCTCAAACAAAACTCTGTTAGACCTGAACTAAACACCTTTAATACGCTCATGCACAGAACAAATGCATCACCAGTATCTAGCCAAGGGCTTTTTAATTGCTCCTGCAAGTTGTTGACAGGCTGCTGAGGCTGTGAAGAAAAGGTACGGCTTTTTCAGCTCTATTTATTTGAGTCACACTAATAAGAGAAGATGGGGAGATGACGAATAAAGTGGAGTGAATATGATTCAATGTGTTTGAATTTGTATAGATATTAGAAAAACATAGAGAGGGCTGTGGCATAGCAACAAAAAAGTCTTTAGAAGCGCAGATACTTTCTCATACAGACGGCGAATCTTGTGACGCACAAAAAAATGCAACATGAGGATGAGTGTAACCATTTTAAGACAAGGCTGTTTTCCTCAAACATCACACTCAGGGTGGGAAACTCATTTGCTTAATTATAAATTTACTAAGCTACTGCTGTACCCCAGGTTGCAAATCATACATATGTAAAGTTCATCTGAAAAATGGTGATAATTCAAAAGTTTCTAGATTGACCAGCAACCAAAAAACAATGTGAAGGGAACATATGGTGACATTGGGTCCTTTTATATCTTTAAACATATCTTCTGATTACAGCTAATGTTAGCATACAGCAGCTAATGTACAACAGCTAATGTTAGCATACAGCAGCTAATGTTAGCAAACAGAGGCTAATGTAAGCGTACAACATCTAGTGTAAGCAGTGGTGGAGTGCAGGGTATACGCAGGTATACGGAGTATACCCACTTATTTTTCAGACTCCATAGGGACTCCACTCCATCTCCTCTGATTCACACCAATTATTGATTGACAATATTCAGTAGTATGCTTCAATGTTTAGGATGGTGAAGGGATGACCCTCCCTACTCTGTTTCTAATTGGCTAGTTTGCACTAACTAAATATGTAAGAGTAGTCATACATGTAACTGTTCATAACAGAGGCCGTTAATCTTCTGCTGGATGGGTCACTTAAAGAAAAAAACATTTGGGGGGAAAATTCAGAATATGGCAACTTCTTGAAGCGCCACTACACTGAGTGTAAGCATACGACAGCTAATGTTAGCATACAAGGGGCTGATGTTATTTTTCAACTATATGAACAAAAACCAAACTTTGGAAAATGGAAATTCATTGTTAAAAATAAATTTCTATAAAGCAGCTGTCCAGCACAGCATCAGCAGCAAGCAGCTGTACATTAACATTTTTAAAAAGAAGCCATGAGAAGCTTCAGTTTTGCACGGAACAAGAGAGAGAGAGAGAGCAAGCAAGGGAGAGAGTGTGCATGAAAAATTAAATAAAAATAGGTTGGAAATATACTTGGGCGGCCATAAATTTACTTGGTCGGCCCGCCCAGGTATCGTCTATGTGTGGGAAACACTGCTAAATAAAGCCAATAAAGCAAAACCCGTAAGAGTGGTTTAAAATCAACAATGAAAAGGGACACAAAGTCAACACTGCTCTCGACTATGTAAGGATGACAAACATTTGACGGAAAAGCAGGACGGAGCTTTAACAGCTAAACAGATGGAGCTGAGAATGTTTATTTCAGAGACAATAAGGTGGCAGGATTTTTACAAGAAAACAATAAAGACAGCCAGAGAGATGGCAGTCTACAAATTGGAAGAGGAAGGAGAGAAAACAGATGGAAGAGAAAACAACAGAAGAGGCGGTTAAAGAAGAGAGAGTGACCCCGTCGCCTTCTACCCTTTTTATTTTCTGTATCCGCTCTTCTTTTGAGCATCACCCACCCCTCGCTTTGTGTGGTACCTGATTAAGCTGTCACACCACAGATGTCTCCAAACTAGAAAGAGATGTAGAGAGAGACAGAGATGGAGTAGAAGACGACGTAGAAGACTGATGCTGTGGGAGAGTTTGATTTGAACTTTTATGTGTGTGAGGGAGGATGTAACAGAAAGAGACATTAGAGACATGGCTCGCTTGAGCTGTTTTGCGTAATCCTATCCCCTTCCTCCAAACATATTATCTGTTTTCTTTGTTTCTTGAAATCATTTTGCCTGCAGAGATGATATACCAGTCTGTCTACAGTGTGGAATAAATGAACAGAGTATCGACTTCTTCGTGTTTGTGTTCGGCAGGAGGGAGAGCGAAACAGACAGAGAGAGAGAGAGCATTGTGTCTCATCTCTTCCTCCTCTCAGACAACTATCTCTTACCAGGCGACCAAAATACCTACAGTGAGCCTGAAAAATTAAGGCTTATTTTGGATCAACAGCTGCGTCTCAAGCTACTGTGTGTGTGTGTGTGTGTGTGTGTGTGTGTGTGTGTGTGTGTGTGTGTGTGTGTGTGTGTGAGAGAGTGTGTGTGTGTGTGTGCGTGTGCGTGCGTGTGTGTGTAGATGTAGGTGTAGGTGTGTGTGAGTTTGAGAAGTATGAAATGGTATTCCAGATTACACATACAGTTGCTTCTCTTTCCTTTGGTCTGTGTCTGAGATTCAGGGCATAAAGTGTGGTTTAATCTTGATGACCTGATTTCTCATCATAGCCTTCATATCTGACCAATACACACACACACACACACACACACACACACAGGAAGAGATAGTGGTGTGTTTGAAGCTTTGAACTTCAGTCTTTTTTACCAACTGAGTGTTATTTTTGGACCTTCAATATTTCTTTTCATGCTTTGCTGATTTGCCATTCAAGTACTCATACACATATCTACATTTATCAAGCTCAGATTGTGCTAACAAGGTCGCACACAAACACACACGAATACACAGACGCATACATGTACACACACACATGTACACACATACACACGTACATACTGATGTCCCCTAGAGCATTAATGCCAAGGTGTGTAGATGTAGCAGATGCTTCACTTGTGAGTTACTTCCCCGAGGCAAGTCTGAGTCAGCTTCCATTGACTGACTCCACTGCTGCAGCACAGTGTGTGTGTATGAGTGTTTTTTGTCCTGTGAGCTTGAGTCACGTCACTTTGAAGGTGCACACTACATTTTGCAGAGAGAGATTTGCCCCGTTTGTTTGTAAGTGTGTCACTGTCATTAGTCTAACCTCATTACTTTCAAATAGTGTCCTTCAAGGGTCATCAGATTTGTTTTATGTTATTTTTTTAATAGTAGTAGTTTTCTTAGTAATATAGAATTAAAATCAAATATGTAGCATGATTGGGAATTAGTGCATCAAAGTTAAGAGATATTCTTGATATTTTGATTGTGTTAAGAACTTTGGTTTACACACACACACACACACACACACACACACACGTATATATATATAAATTCTCTGAGAACATCAAAAAGGTTCAATTGAAATAAATGCATCACTTTCTGTCTGACAGCTCTCGCAGAGTGTCGAGAGCAGCAACAAGCATGTGTACCATCGCATTGCCATGCACATGAGGCACATGAGGAAAGAAAATGACATTATAGGCACAAAGCAGTCATTAAACTCTGCACAGGTCTTCACAGGTAAAACACAAATATGGCTGCATACATCTTTCTTGTTCGATTTGAACTGCTGTCATCCAACCATTCAGCACCAACGTAAAGCTTAAAATTGTGTATATGTGCAATGTGTTTCCACAGTGAGGAGAGTTCATGAGAGGGTATAACTGCAGCCAGACAAAACCTGACCAATCTCTAAAGTTTTGCAGGAGATAGTTGAAGGATATTCCTTCTAGCAGCTCTTCGTTATGCTCAAGTGGACGGCTAGAGACAGACAAGGATCTGTTCTCAAGGATTTTTTGTGTGTTCACCTAAGGAAAGTCTAACAATCTGTTGTTTCCTTGTCTATATTTCCTCTCCTTCTTTCTCTGTCATCCTCTTTTCTTCCGGTCTGCCCTCTGTCTTTTTTTTCCACAGGGGGAAACATTTCAACATATCCAGGACATTGTGGTGTCTCTGCTGAGGATCATCAATGGGACATACATCGCCATGGCACGAGAGCACGCACTCATTGTGAGTACAGTACAAAGCAGCAACTTTTCAAAAGCACCTTCCATGCTTAACTCTTCAAACACATGGATCAGGGATGCAGAACCTTTTTGTGTCTTCTTTTCCCCCACTTGGTTTGCTTCTAAAAATGTATTTGTAAAAGATCCAACCCTCAATCGTTTTTCTGCCTGTTTGCTTTTTAATGCTGAATCAAAAAGTAGTTCAACAACGGCACAGATTGTTTAAAATACACACTTTTATTGTACATACGAGAGGAAGATCAGGAAGAACGGGGCATCATGGGAGCTCACAGAGTTTTTTTGGGATTAATTTTTGGAAATGTGTTGTGTCACCCAGGAGACTAACATGAGGCATCTTGTCGTCCAAAAGCAGCTGAAGTAGGAGATTAGTGGTTACGCTCTAAACTGCTGTTAACTAAGCATAGTGCAAATTGTTTTGTTCCTGTGTTTGCAAAAGAAGAGTGTGGATGTGTGATGGCAACAAGACTGAACACATTGAAAACTATTTGCAGAATTCAGGGTTTAAATTGCTTACAATAGGCATGTGTGGAATAATGTGCCTGATATGGTACACAGATTTGTAATATATTTCGATGTGTAGGCCTGCAGCTGACAGAAGAGTGGCCTGAATAGTTCAGAACAAGACATGTATCCAGTAGCAGTATGGAAGTCATAATCTTTCACATGATCAAAGAGATATTTGTTTGATATCTGGTACATTATCTATAGAAATATCCAATCGTTTTGAAATATTATACATGTTACACATTCTGTTCAAATAGTTGGCCTTCCACTTCATCGTTTTTGCAATTGAAATTAAGAAAACTCCAAACACAGAAACTAGTTTAGATGACAAATCGAGAATTTGGAGGTACCTCATCAGCCCAGAATTTGCAAACATAGACACATCTTTAAAACATGAATAGCTAACTGAAGTGAAAACTGGTGTAAATCTATTTTGCACTGGTTCACTGGTGAATGTGTGAGAAGTACTCGCTTGTATATTTGCATGTGTATTCTAGTTTCTGTATATTTATGCATCTATTTGTATGCACATGTGTGTGTATGCGTGAGCTTCCATAGAAAACACTTCCGTTTTGGATGGTAATAAAGGACAGAATCAATCACCCTGTCAGACAGCGTTGACAGAATTTTTAATGATCTGACATGGGCTGTCAGTCTGTGATCAGCTGCTCATCTCATTGTCTCTTAATGTATTCTTAATACAATCACCACGCTGCTCTCCAAAAACCCTGATACCTATCCAGCCTGCTGTCTCTTTGTTTCCAGAAAAGCTCATCAGCTTGTTTAATCCGAAGCCTCTTGGTCCTTCAGTTGTTGCTACATCAAATCTTTGGCCGTCATGCTCTCTGAAGTCACAGTATTCCTATTAGGCGTTTAATTCCAAAATTGTTTCGGCTCCCCTGCTTATTGCTGTAATCTTGCCAAAAATTGTTATGAAGATTCATTCCCAGCTGTAGGCGTGGAATCAATCTTGGCTGAAATTCGTTCATACATCTGTCCATCTGTCTAGACAGCCACTCAGCCAACAGTGTGCCCGTCTATCATCCAAGGTGACAATTCTTCATCTCTGTGTCAGAGGAGTGTTCTGGGAAAACGTTATAATCACTTTCAGGTTAATGTTAATCAAAAATTGGCACCTGAAGCCAGTGATCCTGCTCTTCCTTTACCTCTCAGACTGATATGAGAGGACAGTTTAACAGCTTGTTTGGTCCTCTTTTCCCACCTGTGCATTAACTCTCTTGAACTGGATATTTTTTACAGCTAACAATGGTTTGGAAATTCCTCAACTGATTTTAATGACACGTAAAGACACACCACACCCACAGGACCATGAGAGAGATGTGTCATTCCAAGACTGTGGTCTCCTTTGATTACATCTTCCTTGATTTAGTTCTTCAAAGTTTACAGCCACCAGAAACATTTCTTGCGGAGTTTTTTGACACGGTCCTTGGTGCTGGGGCGGCTAGAGGAGTAAGGGGCTGGTGTAGGCTTGGGCTGGGTGGGTGCAGGCACATCATAGTCCCCCTCCAGGGCCTCCATAACTCCCTGGAAGCGTCCCTCCTGCTGTCGGAAATCATGCTCTACACTGGAGGGGAGAGAAAAAAAATGAGTGAGCGGCTGAAGGGGGAATGGAAAGGAAGGAGCATGATTTAGGGGTTGTGACACATCAAGGCAAATTTATTTATATAGCTCATTTTCCCCCAAAAGAGATTAGATCCAGGGGCAGAGAGAGGGGGAGAGAGAGAGAGAGGATGAGTGGAGGGATGCGAGGAAGATTTGAGGTCTATGAAGCAGGAGGGGAGATTAGAAAGAGAGGGATTGAAGGAAAAGATGAGCGAAGGAGTTTTAGTGACATTAAAGTAGTTTTAAAATGCTGACATCTTAAAGAGAGGTGATACTTAAGCATAATGTAGTTTTATATAGAGATGTAAAACCATGATGTGTTCCTAACTCCGATATATACGCACCTTCAGCATACACACATTCACACAGGTCTCAACTCAGCACTCATTTCACGTCTGTAGTATTCTTTTGCACCTCATGCAGCCATAGATCACAGGCTGGGGGGATGAGAGGAGTGGGAGAAGAATGATGGGAAACGGTGGAGGAATGGGAAGGAGAGGAGAGGGAGAATTAGTTAAATGGGAGGCAAAAAATAAGGAGCAAAGGAGGGATATTTTTCTTTATGCTCTTGTGCTGTTCAAAGCAAAGCCTCTTGGCTTTCTTTTTCTATGCCCCCCCCCACCTCCTACATTGGCACTCCTTCTCTCAATATCTCTCTGAAGTGTCCACCGCTGCGGGTCATAGTGTAGTAGACTTTGAGCTTCCCTCTCCTTGTGGTAAACGTGTTTTTGTGTGACCGAGCTCTTGTGTGCGTGCTCAGTGGGAATATAGGGGTGGAGCTGCAGTATAGGGGACTGGCATCTGGAGTTAATGAGCCAAATGATGAGGCAGGGAGAGCAGAGAAAACTACCCCACCCTCTACACCTTCAGCATCCCAACACAAACACATGCAGCACAAACACATACTGTGCTCCCCTGACATCCAACATGTGCATCTTCCACAACAAGCCAGCAGCTGAGTGAGGAAGAAAAAAGACACGTATAGGGAAAGTGTCTCCTGTGGGAGATGGAGGGATGGATAAATGAAAGAAAGGCAAGCTTTAATGAAACAGGGTGGAGAGGTCACTGTAGAAGAGAAGGGGTGAAAGACACAGACAGAAGGGTAAAGGAAGAGAAGATGAGTGCCACAAGAGACGAGAAGAGAGGGAGGGGGGGCAGAAAGGTCTCTGCTCCCCAAGAAAGAGCACAGCTGGGATGGAGGGAGTGAGGACACAAGTGAATAAAGGAGGAAATAAAAGCACTAGTGGGCGCTGAGGATGGGAGCTGGCTACCATGAATAAATTATTAACACAGACACACACAGACACACACAGACACACACACACACACACACACACACACACACACACACACACACACACACACACACACACACACACACACAGAAAAGCAAAGATAAAGTGGTCCACCTGTCCTACATTCACTCAGTTTAAAGTCTACTTTGTTTCAGAGTGGAGGACGTTTCTTTGTCAGGTCTCTCTTTGCCTACATACTTCAATATTTCGATCTTTTCTGTGCTCTTATATACTTCCCTCACTATTGTTCATGGGATTACAGCACGGTGGGAAAGCTTCTGCTCTTATTCCTTCTGCAAGCAGTCATTTTTGCTGCTTCGTGCCTGACTGTGACAAGTCTGTTGCATTATTAAACCTTCTGTTTCTGGTTAATGGGGGGGGTGAAGGTAAGACATGTAGTGGACAGGGTTAGGCTAAGGTTTAACATGTGTGGATGTGTTCTATAATAAGCGTACATAATACGCTTAGATTAATGGTGTCTTTTTATGTGGCTGCATATGTCTGTGTTTGCGTTGTTTAAGCTTTAGGAGAAAACAAAGCGGCCGTCAAAAGTTCCTGTCGCTGTTGTCTCTCATCATACAGATTAATTAGGACTGACAATATAGCAAAACATCTTCAGGCAGCCAGCCCATATCAAAAACCCCTCCACCAATCATTGGGATGGATGTTTCAGTCCCACGCATTATTCATCCTCTGCTTGTGTTTCTCACTTTCCCTATCTCTCACCCCCTTTACCCAGAATCCTCTCTGAGGGTTTGATAAGGCTGAGACTGCCCAATCAAACAAAAATAGCATTCTGTACTTTTGGCTTTTATGTGTGTTTGTCACTTAAAATGTGCGTTCTGCCTATTTAATGTAAATGATTTTCTGTAAGAAACGTGCAGATATGTTAGTGAATAAATAATGAGGGGGGGGGAATTCTGTGAATCTATTTAAGTCATTACCATTCATCACATAGGGTGAAAAAAATAATTTCATGTATGTTATAGTGTGTTCATGTATGCATAAAACATGTGCCCAAAAGTATCCTAACAGAGCGTCCTCTGTTATGTAGTATCCATGTGTACATGATCATATTTGCATATGTGATAGAGAAACAAAGGGGAAGTGGAGCAGGACGAAAATCTCTGAAACTAAAAAGGATCAAAAGACAGAAGTAGCACATACTCTTGAGATTCAGTTTGCCTCAGGGCCTTAAAAACTCCCAAAAAACAGCTGAAGTAATCTAAATTTAAGGCCATGAAAGTATTGTAATGTCTACATTACTGCTGTTAGATGTTCATCTTTCTAGGTAATTACAGTTTTTTTCACTTCACCCATAGATTACAGTGCTTAGCTGTATGTCCTGTGATATTCACTGTCTCTCGTTCACTTTCAGAGACTCATAATCAATATAAAGGCAGAGTTTGATAGTTAAAATGTCTTTTTTTAGCTGTTTCTTGTAATCTGTGATTGTCGGCCTTTTCAAAAAATGTAGTGAAACTGAATTTATTTTTTGTAAATCCTTTCGGATGAGCTGTTTGTTTTCTCCCTCTCAGGGGATTGATTGTGTTATGCAACCATTGATAGTTTCCATCACTGATTAATTTGTCATTTCTGCTTTCTGAAGGGACGTTGACACATTTCAAGGTCTGTTTTTGTCTGACAATCAGGCCTGATCATACAATATGACATTAGCAAAAGTTTTAGCACTAAGTCCTTACATTCAGAAACCACATGATTTGGTACATTGTTGCTATAAAACTGCATGTATGAGTATATAAAAGTTGCCAATTGTCAGTTGAGCACTAATCAATTAATCAGCGAGTCTTTTCAGCTTGTCTTAAGGCTATATTTAATATTTTAAGCTTGTGCTTCCTTGCGTTCAGCTTTGGTTGTCTCTTCTGCATAAGGTTGCTCTGGGAAAGATTTACATGTTTTGGTTTACATCTGTGCACATCTGTATGGATATATAAGTGGATGAATAATTTGCCATGTGGCCGTCCCCTCCCTAAGGTGTTCATTACAACTAACTGGTCTAAGGATCCTGCTGTGTTAATTAAGATCAAGGGAAGGAGGACATTTGAGGAGGAAGGGGAAGAAGGAGTTGGAGAAGTGTGTGAAGAGATGAAACAACTGAGGAAAGGAAAGGAAAAAATACTGGAGGGATGCAAATGTGGGACTGCTGGAAAGCAAGTGTTTTTGTGAGTAATAGAGAGTTGGAACGATAAGGGCCTTGTAAATGTGTCTTCATCCCTCGTGGCCTGCGAGCAAGTTTTGTATACGACTTTGAACGAGCAGAATTAGCTTCAAGACTTTGGTGTGATCACACACTCAAAACCTCTGGACTTAAATGGAGGTTTTTACAACATCCCAGTTAGAGCAAATTAAATGTTTACTTTTTTGTGTGTGTGTTTACCATAGAACACACATTACAGCTTATGTAAGCTGTGCAGAAAAGGAGCCATGGTTGAGGCACTGCTGGTGATTGTAGCTTTGCCATTTGACAGATGGACTGAGGTGAGGATGTACAGATGGGAAACCCATTTGATTGAAAGTTACAGATGAAAGACGGAGAGGGTGAGCAGGTATGAAATGTAAAGATGGAATGATTTACATAATGAAAAGATGAAAAAAAAACGAGAGGTGGGATAGAGGTGGTGGAAGAATTAAACGACAGTGTGTGGTATTAGATTGTGGGTGTGCAGCTTTGTAAGTTGCAAAGGATCTAAGAATGAAATAAGCTATTTAGGTCACTCACATGAGGGACGAGATGATCAGGAGACACACTGAATTAATTTGCTTGTTTGCACAGAATGTTCTTTGCTGTGTAAATAACTTCCCTGAAGAGAGGATCCGCTTTAATCTCTCGAATACCGCATGCATTCATTTTAATGTAGATGAGCGGGAATCACTCTTGGTTGTATACCTTTCGTATTATAAAATATATTGTACAAGATGTAGAATTATCAGAGAGGGAGAAAAGGGCAGAGACAGCAGGATACCAGGAAGAAAGGCTAATGAATATAAAACAAAAACAAAAGATGTGCTGAATAAGTGATAAAACCTGGAAACGCTGCGAAACACAAAGGCAACAAAAGGAGCACAATTTGTGG
Source organism: Tautogolabrus adspersus (assembly GCA_020745685.1). Classification (NCBI taxonomy): domain Eukaryota; kingdom Metazoa; phylum Chordata; class Actinopteri; order Labriformes; family Labridae; genus Tautogolabrus; species Tautogolabrus adspersus. Next base: position 18,003,274 of record CM036540.1, read on the forward strand.
GGAGAAGTTTCAGGGCTGTTTGTTGAGCCTTAGGTGTTGTGTTTGGTGGGTTGTGTAATGCAGTAAGCTCATTATCTGGATCAGGTTACCTGTAGATGATGCAGGCTGTCTTTTGGCAGGTGGGGCAGTTGTTAATGTCCTGACCAGTTCTGTATGAGCTGCGACTGCAGAAACAACAGATGTAAAACAATCACACACACTCACAAGATGAGTTTAGTTGAACACGTGCACATCACATGTTACAAACACCTTTGAACCAGTTTGATGGTGCTGTTATTTCAGTCATAGAGTGATTGTACGTACTTTTAGATTTTTTTCCCCTTTGAATTTTGTGCTAATGTTAAACAGCAGAGGATAAATGTAAAACAAAACACAACAACGTAGTTTTATTTGACTGGAAAGAGTTTGTCTCTCTTTGTCTGACTGCTGTTGTGTCTCCACTCAAAGCTTCAAAGTAAAAGTCCTCTGGGAGTTGCCAAAGGGAAACATAATAACAATGTGATCTTCAGTGTATTTGATGTACCCCAACAGAAGTATTCAGGACATTACTTTAATGATGCTTCTGGGTTAAACCCTGTCTGTTTTACTGGCAGGTGAAAATAAGAATAGTTAGCAGGGACTGTCAAGGCAGGTCTTGTTAAAAGAAAAGCATTATTAAGTTTCCAGGATCTTTTTTTTTGTCATTCTAAAAATAGCTTCGTTTGTGTATTACAAAAAAAAATCTGACTACAAATAAAAACTGTGTCACCAAGGTTAAACAGGACAACAGAGCAGGAGATAGAAGAGCCAGAATTGTTGGTAAATAAAGTCAGCCACAAACATCGGACACGCTCACGCTGACTGCCATGTAATTAAAACGCTGCATTTTGCCAGGATATTTTGGCTGGCCCTCCCCTGAACTGTGACGAGGGAGACTGATTTATGTTGATAAAATATACTTTTTAATTACATGGAGAGGGACCCTGTGACTGGCATTATTTGCCCTCCCCCACCAGTATTTGTCAATATCAACAACAACAGCAGTAGAAGACGAGAATTTGCTCCAGGAGGGGATACAAACAAGACGCTGAGCACTGCAACAACCTTTTAGCTCAGCCGAAATCTTGATCACAGCGGGCCATTTAGAGGACTTTCATTTATAGAACAGAGTCGGGTGCATGTAGTCCCTTTTGCCTGAAGGTTCTCTTACTTTTCTCTTCTTCACACCTCTTACTCTTTATCTCTCAACGACACTCTTATACCCTATTTCCTACACACTTAGCATGAGCAATGAGCCTCCTAACAACAAGCACACACACTCAGAGTATACAGTCACACAGGGCAGGGCAACATGTACACTGAGTTTAGGAGCCATATTGTGCAGCTTCGACATTAATTGCGTCTCTTAAAGGTAATCTGATTCGGATTAGTTTGGAATTAGAGACATCTGTTAAAGCAGGGAGGAGGGATGGAGGGAGTCAAATCATAAAGAAGAGGTTTGGGTAGAAAAGAGAGCTTTTTGAGATTAGGTAAAAGGGTATAGAACTGGTATCAGGATGTTTAGGATGAGAGAAAGAACCAATGGGCATAGGAGATTAAAAACAGTGGGAGAAAGGGCATAGGAAGAACTACTGACAGTTAAGGTGAAGCTGGAGGTGGAAATAGAGGTAAAGAATGGGGAGCCATAAGAGGAAACATAACTGAGTGAAAGTCAACACATGACAGCAGGGGAGAGTGATGGACAGGTTGTCGGGGCAGAGAGGAGGGGAAGATAAAAAAACATAGTGAGAGTGCAGAGGAGTGATTCACAGTAGGGCTGATTCACATGTGGTGGAGGAGCAGAAAGAAGGCTAAGGAAAGAGAAAATGTATTAATTAAGAACAAAGGTAAGAGCGGAGGTGGAGAAAGGCGTGAATAGCTTGAAGTGAATTCAAGAGCATCGGAAAAAAGAGGAGGGTGTCGATTGAAATGGAGTCTGCAAAGCCAACCAGGATGTATGAAGATGAGAGAGACGGAGGATGAAGAGCAGGTGGGAATGATTTATGGATAAAAGAATTAGCAGGAAGAAGAAAGAAGATCTGATTAGTTTAACTTGTTGGGCGTGTTATTGTCTCCTAGGGAAGAGTCACCTTTGGGAGTATAAACCCTATAAGGGTTTATGAGATAAAAGCACAGAGGAAGGATCTGCTCGCATTGACTACAGGCTGGCAGGCATCATATATCCCTGCAGGCCTGAATCTCTCTCTCTCTCTCTCTCTCTCTCTCTCTTTCTCTCTCTCTCTCTCTCTCTCTCTCTCTCTCTCTTTCTCTCTCTCTCTCTCTCTCTCTCTCTCTCTCTCTTTCTCTCTCTCTCTCTCTCTCTCTCTCTCTCTCTTTCTCTCTCTCTCTCTCTCTCTCTCTCTCTCTCTCTCTCTCTCTCTCTCTCTCTCTCTCTCTCTCTCTCTCTCTCTCTCTCTCTCACACACACACACACACACTCTCCCACTACAGTAATTCTCCACAGGCCTGGCTGACATTTAAAATCTATTACACGGACTTGAAAGCCTGTCGGTATATATTGCTATAAAAACTCAAATACACCTTCTTTTTAATCCTGTGCACTCCCTTGACATCCTCTCTACTCCCCCTCTTTATCACTCAAACTCCCTCTCTAACACTCTAACTAGAATATCTTTACCTATTGTCTATCTTTTATCCATCCCGTATCTCATTTTTTAACCTTATCCTTATGTGTCTATCTTTACCATTTAAGTCTTTGTGTCTAATTTTAGAGCGTACCGATATAGGATTTTCCTTCCTGGTACAGACGCTGATTAAAATGCGTGGACTTGAACATATACTGAGTATTGGGGTACTAAGTATATGCTCAAGTCTGAGCACTTTAAGTAGTGTAGAAATACTGGCAAGAAACCAGGTGCGGTTGACATTTTGATAACTCAGACTATCACTACATTATCCGCTAACACTACGTTCTTGCTATCAGTACACAATCATTTACATGAAACCAGATTATTGCGTGGCCTAATTGGTGTAGATATGGGATCAATGCATTGACTGGTGTATTTGGCAATTCCATATACCTCATTTTGGGCTGTATTAAAAGAAGTCTCCTGCATCAGTATTGAGCAAATCTATCTTCTTTTTTTTTGTGTCATTTTACATTTCATCCTCTGTTTCTCATCTTTTCCCCTTCCCTCTTTACATCATTTCCCTTCAGAAGCCCCTTCTCTCACCCTTCGCTGAGTGCCTTGCTCTTCTCCAGGTCTTGAATCACGTTGAGAAGAACCTTGATCTTCTCCTGATTGGACACCAGGTTGTCCTCCACACTTTGCAGCTGCCTCTCCAGGCCGCGGGGTGCGTTCACTGCGTGTCCGGTCAACAATCCTCCTGGAGCTCCGTTACATTGTGCTTTCAGATGAGTCTTGCAAGGCAGAGTGTGGTCGTCGAATGATTTGCTCTTCTGTTTTGCGTAGCCCTTAAGTTTGGACATTTCTGAGGATGATTGATTGGAACAACTTGTGGCCTGTGGGCTGTTTTTGGTTTGGGCTACAGGTGTGGATGGTTTGGAACAACTGAGCTTGGGAGAGTTTTTGGGTGGGAGTGTTGGAGTGTTTGGAGATTTTGAGTCACTGTGAAGAGAAGAAGCTGGATGTTTAGGAGTGATATGGACTGATGTGTACTGTTGTGTGTGTTCATCAGTGTGCTGGGTTTTAGCCAAGTTGTGCTTGTGTGTGTCTGTTGAATGTGTTTCTGTCACTTCTGCAGATGGTGTTTGTGTGCGTCGTGTACTTGTGTTATTTGCGGTCTTGTCTGTGTCGTTGTGCGTATGTGTTTCTGCCGTTTGCGTGGCTGAGTCCTTGTAATGCGTGAAGTCTGCAGAATGTGGCCTTGTCTGAGACTTTGAATCTTTAGCTTTGTTCTGGGTATGTGCTGTGCTGTTGGAATGTGAGCTGTGTCTTTTTGGTATAGTGTGTGACAGCTGTGGTATTTGACTAGTCTTTACGGATGTGTGCGTTGAGGTGTTTGCTCTGTCCGTGTTCTTGTTCTGAGGCTTAGAGTCCAGAGAAGATTCTTTTCTTGACTGGTTCGGAGCCACAGATGGCTTCCGTGACGGATTAGGTAAAGTCTGGCTTGCTGTAATTTGATTGACAGCCTTTCTTCGACATGCGCCTGTGCACGGTGTTATCTGTGATCGTCTCCTCCCACATGTGCCACAGAGGCTGGCTGGAGAAGTCGCCATCACTCGACAGGGCCGTGGTGGAGTGGCATGCACCATTGTACAAACACTCCCTGTCTTTAAAACTGAGCGATGGACCTCTCCACGTAAAGACTGCACCCTCCTCCTCTCATGAGGTGGCTCCTTACCTTCTGCGGACTCGGAGCATACCCCTCCCACTGCATCAGAGGCAACCACACTGCCATTTGTATACCGAGCTGTCCGTTTTACTCGAATCTCCTTTGGGTTTGTCCGTATAGTTTTGATCTGGCAGTAAATCCCGCTGCCTGACCCCTGTGACCCCATGTCGTCCTGTGTCAGGCTGTTGATCTCGTTCTGAGACGTCTCCTTGGACACCGGCAGACTGCTGCTGTCACTTCTGATCACTCCTGCCTTCTCCACAGTTGTTGTTTTGTGTGTTGCCATGGTAACTGGCCGATGCGGGTTGACTGGTTGACTTCCGTGTCGTTTGATGGAGGGGAGAGTCCGCAGTCCGGGAGATGTTTGCACCCCGACACTGCAAAGAGGGCCCCATCGCCCCCCTGCCAGGGGAATCCCCAGCGCAGGCACTGGATTGGTTGGGTCAGCCACCCTCCTGCCCATACTCCTCTGCAGGTTGGCTCAGCCCCCTGCAGAGCTGGACAGGGTGGAGTCCTGCGGTGACATCGGCCAACGTCAGCAGGATTGAAGAAGGCAGGAATGTTTCCAGCTTTGGTTTATACAAATTAATTTGTTTGTTTGTGGGCCAGTGAGAGTTTGTATGTGGAAGCTGCAGACAGGAATTCAATATCCAATAAACTCCCAATGTTCCTACATTAATGGCCTTACTACTTCAGCTACTTCTGATTGGACATCACTTTTAAGGCTTCTCTCAGTCCTTAACCAGTGGGCCGAAGATGATGAGTTGAAAGGATTTTCTTGGCATTGCTGGTTTGCACTGAAGAGAGAGAAAAAGAGAGAGGCAATGAATAAAAGAAATTAGAAAAGAGGGAGACGGGGAATTAACGGCCAGATTGGCAAGAGGACACAGACATTAGGCACGTAAAAAAGGAGTAAAAGCTTCGACCCCGACTGAACACACACACTGACTGGATCAATAGAACTCTATCAGGTTCTTATTAGAGCAGAAGGTTGGGAGTTACGGAGGAAAAACCTTCATTCTCATCAAGATGTTTCTCTTCAAGAAACAAAAAAGACCAGAGATATATGGGGGATAATCGTGTATGTCTCTATAAAGTTGCGAGTTGCACACACAGCCCAGGAGCTGTGTCAATCAATCTTGTACATTGAGGACTACAGATGTTGCAATCTTTTAGAAAGTGATGGAAAAATCTGACACACTTGGCATGTCTAAAGGCTCATGGAGGTCTGTCTAATAAGTTAAGCATAATGTTAATCTCTGTTTTAGTCGATCTTCCCTATTTTCATTAAAGTACACCGGCATGTTACCTACAGTAATAATCTTTTACCTTTTTGAGTATTTGTAAATTAAATGGATTCAATTGAATTGCGAACAAATTGGCCCTTTGGATTTTGATCGCCTCAAATCATTTTAGAGATGATTTTGCACTTTAACCCATTTTCCTTAAGAGGAAATTGGGCCATTGCAGCTGCAGATATTGGCAGGGTACACACACAGACACACACACACACACACACACACACACACACACACACACACACACATACACACAGACAAAGAGTAAATGGAGGTTGTTCAAGCCTTTGAATGTAATTTATAATATTCTGCAGTATTACATTTATATTTGCCAGGTTAAAAATGTGCTTTCATCAAGGATAATTGAGTCTCCTTATCGCACACATCTAGCTCTGAGGATAATTGACCATTCTCTGGTTCATATTCCTTAGCAATTGTGTGACTACAAAATGCCTCATGCATCAATATATTTTAGACATGCTGTAGATCAAAGCCTGACATTTTTTTGCAATTTTCTGTCCGTCCGTCCACATTTAAATCAGACCCCGCCCTGCTGTCGTCCTCTGTGGCAGAAATATGTACATTCCTTAATATACTTTTCCAACAGATGTTCTTTTAGGCAAATGATGAAAGCAATGGTCACTAAGTACATTTCTAAAGAAATGTCTCTCCTCTAGTTTTGATCCATTTATATTATTTTGCTGCTTTCTTCATTACAGTGCTGTCCTTACGTTGCAGTCAGTATGGGCTGCAGGCACACACACAGAAAAGAAGCTGTATGGTAGTTGGTGCCACATTATAGCACCGATCTTTGCAGAATTAGTTTAAGGTTTTAACCAGCAGATTAAATGTGGCCTTGTCACTTTATTAACCCCTGATGTACTGACACAAATTAAAGCTCTCGAAAGCAAACACATCACATTTTGATTTAAGTTTCCAGAGGTGTTAAAAAAATCTGCCTGTCAGCATTCATTGCCCCTGCAGCAGTTATAAAAAGTTCTTACTCATGAACAGGCACTTACTCTTATTGACTCTGATGAGACTCAGTGCCGCACTTGTAGTAATATGTATTCAGGAACAGAGTCATGCACATGTTCACCCATAGCGATGCTCTGTGTGACCTATATCGAGTCATTTTAAAGCCAGATGATGTCACATGCTCGTCAGACAGTGGGAGCAGATTTGAGAAATGACATTTGAGCCTTTTTAGTCTCTTTTTTTCTCACAGTAAGTGTAATCAACATTGTTAGGCCCTGTGGAATTTCAGGTTTCATTTAAAATCATTACATATTCAAACTGACTGAGTACAGTTTATCATGCTGGTGGTCCTGTCCATGTGCAGCAGTAACACATTTTGAGCAGCTCAATTTTAGACTTCTTCCGTCTTTTCTCCTTCTATGTAACTTTTCTACATATTTGATTAAATCACAGGCTGTAAAGTCCAATAATTGTCCTTGAAACAGTCGCTTAGAAACTGCAGAGCTTTAAAAAATGTAAGGTCTTTACATTTGTCAATATCAAGGGATTTCTGCTTCAGTGAGATATTGCTACTATTTTTATGGATATCTTGACAGCCCATTTGGCACAAGGACTGCCACATTGACTGAGAGCTCACAAAGGGTTACATGTAATTGATAGCCCAGCCTGTTTATGATCCGTTTCTATGGGAACTGTGATAATGGCCCAACACATCTTGACCCAAAAGTCACACACATTCCAAGATTTGTGTCATTTTTCCATTATTAATATGTGTGTCTGTGTGCGTGTGTGCGTGTGTGTGTGTGTGTGTGTGTGTGTGTGTGTGTGTGTGTGTGTGTGTGTGTGTGTGTGTGTGTGTGTGTGTGTGTGTGTGTGTGTGTGTGTGTGTGTGTGTGTGTGTGTGTGTGTGTGTGCGTGCGTGCGTGCGTGCGTGCGTGCGTGTGTGCGTGCGTCAGGCGTGCGTGCGTGCGTGCGTGCGTGCATGAGAAAGACATACAGACAGACAGAGTGAGAAATGATTTGCAAAGCAGGCTGCCATCACCACATGGCAGGAAAAATATCATCATCATCATCTGCAATTTCACATTTCTCTGAGAGAAACACAGAGAAGAAAAAAGGGAGACAGAGAATAAGAGAAAAAAATTGAGAAAAAAACATTGTATGTCTGTACAAAATAAAGAGGGAGGACTGCAGATGAGCGTGCATTTGTAAGAGTGTCATTGTGTGCATAGTTTTGCAAGCAGTTTGCCTTGGGATTCAGACTAAGTCAATTGAAGGTAATTTCACTGCAGCTCATTTCCAAGCATTTGTCTTTTCCACCAGCAGCTACACCGGAGCACCTGCTGCAACAAACTCTATCTCTTACTCTCTTTCTCTACTCCTTGATCTATCTCGTTGTAAGATTTTGTCTTCATGTGTGTTCCTTTCTTCTTTCTTTATTCTCATGCCTCACCCCTGACCTGAACGCCATCAGGAAGAACTAACATCATCTCTAATGAAATAAGTGCCTGTGATTCACACACCTCTCTCTCCACATCTTATTTGACATCATTCTCCTTTTGTCACTTAACTTGTGTTTGTTGTTGCACTTATCCTCCTACCACCCACTTTTCCATCTCTGTCATGCTGTCTTTGATTTGCTGCGTGCGTCTCTCTCCCCTCCTTCTGTCTCTATAGTCAATAAAGGCCTCTCACTCTTCTGGCTGTGCAAAATGAACAGGGAGGAGAAAGGGAGGTAATGCTGTCAGCCAGGGGTTTGAAGGGGAGGTGAGGGTAGAGGACACTGGAGATGGCAGCACAAGGAGGCGCAGAAAGGTAGAGACGGTATAAGGAGCAGGAAAGGGATGAAGGAGAGACAGTGCAGACCAGATGAAAGTTGTGCTTGTGTGTATTTGTGCATGCCAGGGGATAGGATGTAAAGGTCTGTTTTTTTCTGTGTTAAAAATCTTTAAAAGTGTCTGAGAGAGTTTGTTAAACATTAAAGAGAGAAGCAACGATATACAGACAGGCGTTAAAGAGGAACAAGGTGATCTGGGAATCCACACACTGCCTGTAATCAATACACACTGCTAGAGTGCTTGAGCATCTGTCATCACACACACACACACACACGGTAGACTGTGAATAATACAGTCTATGACACACACACACACACACCCACAACCTTTCAACACTACAGTGAGTTTCTTGACAGGGTGGAACTTTTTATGAGATTTGTTGCATATATGCATTGGCTTTCATTTAACAATTAGTGGCTTTGGTTTGTCTCGGCACGACCTTGTGTCTTTGTGTGTGTGTGTGTGTGTGTGTGTGTGTGTGTGTGTGTCTGAATTTGTGTGCACCCGTGTCTCTGCAATGGTACAGTAACAGAGCCCTGAATGCTCCAGCGAATCCAGTCCCCTGTCGTTTCAAGGTGAGCCTCATTTTTCAACTGCCGATTGACGGGCCCTGTGTGTGGGTGTGTGTGGGTGTGTGGGTTTGTGGGTGCTTGTTTGTATGTGGATGTGTGTGTGTGTGTGTGCGATTAAGTGAGACGGAGACTCGCTTTACTGCTCTGTAATCGCACTGCTTCTCTCATTCACTATCTATCGCCCACTCATGGCCACAGCAGAACAAACGCAATACTTTATTGGCCCTCAGAGACGGGGGGGGGGCACATTTAATTTTGGGTATTGTAATCAGCATTGTTCTTCGTCTGTCTGGCCTTTAAGCAACAAACATATTTTTAGCCTCTCACCACAGCATCTCTTAAATCAGCTTGGACAAGCATGTGTAGACACAGTTTGTCTGGCAGAAGTTGAGTGATGTCATTACAGGTATCAACCACAATCTGCCAAGTAAGAGTGTGAGCTGTTAGATATGTAGACGTGGTTTAACGTAACTGATGATTGAAAAAAAGACTTTTCGTACTAGCAGACAAGCTGTCAGACAGCTAAGAAACCTCAGAAACGTAATTGTGAGTGTTTCTGCAGCTCTTTAAGATATGAGACGACTGTTTTTTCAACCTTTTAATGTCAACTCAAACTAAAAGTGCAGTGAATCACAAACATTTGTGAAACCTGTTTTTTCTATTTTTAATTATTGATAACAACTTTAAACATTATAGTGTCATGATATACTATATAACATGTTCAACAGAGAAAAGCATTCGATCATAATCACAGAGCAACAGGAAGCCAGCTCAGCCTTCTGCAGATGGTCTGGTTGTATATTTTAATTGGTGGAAACTGTATTTCTCAGGGACAGTGCACTTTAATAAGCACTTCAACTGATGAGCCAGAAGCTAAAAAGTTCATGTTCATATTAGAAAAGCTAAGCATTTCAGCCAACCCTGCATAATCCACTGAAGCATTGTTTGCTGCAGATTGTGTAAACCTGAGTGATTGTAAGGGATTCACGTCTCTCTCCAAATCAGCCAGTGCGAAGCTGTTGTTGTCTAAGAATTTGAATAGAATAATAGTTAATTTCCATCAGTGGTTGCCAAAGTTTTTCCAGTCATGGCCGTCAAAAGTGATTCTATGGAATGGCACCCCAAGACAGCCGACTGCCAACTTGATATGGTTATTATACTAAAGTAGTTTGGCTGGTTGGATCAAGTTCAGTCAACTCAGATTGTGTTAGAGTTGAAATGTGTTAACCTGATTAAATTGTTTGATTGCATACTCTGAGCTCCTGAAAAACACAGCGTGTGACCCTGCTCTGTTTTGTATGTTACAATAGCTATGTAATGTCAGAAAAAAAAAACATATTCCTGCACACTAATGTTGCAGAAATGAAGGAGAAGTTCAAGATTTTGTTTGCAAAAGTGTTCTGGTTTCCATTGTTAGTGCGTTTGTCATCCATTTAGTAACAACTAATATGGTTTGAGAAGGTTTGGTTGTGAAAGCACTCAATGTGAGGAGCAAAAGAGGCAACAATGTTTCTGCTCTGGAAAAATGAAATCCAGGAAGCCCTCTGCTACTTTCTGATGAGCATTTACAAGATCTTCTCTTTAAATATGAATCTATCTATGAAAACAGACAACAATCTTGTTAATGTCTGTGTTCACCTACAACTCCCCTCTCATGTCTTACATGGACAGTTGAAATATAAAAAAGGACAAGTGCACAGGAAAGGAAGTCTTAGTCCGTTAAACTGTTTCTCAGTTACGCAGATACAAAAATGCTTGTGATAGGCTCTGATATTAGCAGCAGAGTCAACTCCTCGAACAATGATTTTGATGGGTATTACTGGGCATTAACTCTTTTAAAAAGCTCGTAAAGTTAACAAACACTTGACTTAATAAATTGTACAGTCCTCAAGGTTCAGCTATGTGAACCACTGCTCTACAGGACATGGTGTACTTTGTGTTCTTTACAAATTCACATTCTGATCTGGCTCTTCTTTTCTCCACCTCGGTGATTCAACTTTGCTCTGAAGACGAATGAGGATCAGGGCTTTAGAGTTTTGCAATGTGCATACAGTATGTGCTTCCTGATGCTCACAAGTTCTTATAAATTGAGAAATAATCATGGTTGTTGGTTATGATGCATAAACAAGAAACATTTTTAACCAAAGATCACTTCATTCTTCAATTTACCCATGAGGCAAACGAGTCTGGACTTGCCAGCCCTCTCACTGAACATTCTCAGATAAAGATGTCAGAAAAAAAGTAATTGGATGTTATTGGAAGTCTTTTTAGTTGCACATTGCATACCTGAACATTTTCAATAAACTTTACTAGTCATACATGCATGTTTTTCTTATTTAGTTTGAGATGATGTTCTTCTGCATTTTGCATAAAGCTGCTGTGATAAGGACTTGGCCTTAATGATATATGCTCCACCAGGAGAGCTCCCATGTGACAGCACAGCCATATTTATCTCTTCTGCATTTGATGATTTGTTACAGAACAAAACATCAAACTTTCATGCCCAGTTGAAACATTAAAAAGCCTCCAAACAAAATAAGTGGTTGAAGCTTGTTTCTGTTAATCCAGCCTGAAAGGATTTTTTTCTTTAAAGTTTGAATCCTTTTTAGCCCCTTTAACTTTTTATGAGGGGATAAATACCGGAGGTGATAATGCAGAGCAATTGCCCGTCAGAAGGGGACAAAGGAAGTCTGGTTTCATGCTGGAAGCTTCTTCACAACCAAGAAGGTTCCTGTAAGAGGAGAAGGGGTGAGATATATAGACAGAGCAGAGAACTGTCACTTCTTCCAGTTTAGTTATGAAGGCCAGAGGATTGCTTGTTAGTTAAACCAAAGTAATACTCAATAATTATGAGATATTTGCTTCCAAATATTTGGTCATCATAGATGAGCAAGATAATATGAAAGATTAGATCTCATACTTAATCAGGAAGTTAAGAGAAGGATATACAACCACACATACTTATCAGCATCTCTAAAAGAGACTCCTCTGGGCTTTGCATTCTAACTCTCCCCCCTTTCTCATTTATCCCTTTAATCCTTTCACCTCATCTTTTAACCATCATTTTCACCTGTCCTCGTCCTCTCCCTCTTCTGTCTATCCTCCTCTATCATCTCATCTCTCTCCTCTCCCTCTTATCACTCATCCTGTCCTCACGTCCCATCCAATCTCTCCATCATTAACCCACAATCTATCTCTCCTCCCCTCATCTCTCCATCCTGCTGCCCCCGCCGCCCTCTCAGCCTCTGCCTCATCCATCTTCCTGCCCTTTCTGACTCTTAAGTCCCTTTTTGTTTCACACCATCTCATCTTCTTCTCATCACTTGTTCACAGCCCGCCTGGTTAGCCGAGTGGTTCAAGTGTCAGTGACTCACAGACACATACACACACTCACAAACACTCACATTTCTTTTGACTTTGTCTCACTGTCAATCTTCCCTAACCTTTACTTCTCTTTCTCCATCATCTGTCATTCTCAGGGGGAGAGGGGTGTAATTAAAGTCAGTGCAGTATAATGTCTAAACCTATTGATTAGGTTTTCTTAATCTCTCATTTGCATTATATCCCTTTCATTTATCTCTCTGTGCTGCAGCTGTTTCCTGCATACACACTTTGTTTTGTGTACATTTATTATTAGTTAAGTACAAAACTTCAAAGCACATCTTACTTATGTTTTAAAAAGTATTTTTCTGTTCCCTCAGTTGACCTAAAACAACCAGTAAAGGGCTAAAATAAAAAGGAAAATAATGTAAGCACCAAATAGGAAAGTACAGAACCGTAATAACAAGAGTACATTAATGAGCAAATTGAAGCAATCTTAAGAGATGTGATTAGTACCAAAGTGAGTCTCCGGCTGCACACCTAGGCCATGCATCATTCTTTCCTCTGAGGATGTAAACAGAAAAATGCACCTAGAAATATTCAGATGCATCACTGATAATCATAAACCCACAATTTTCTTCTTTTTATATTCAAGCATGATATATTTATTTGATCATTTATGTCACACACGTGGACAAATATTTATAGAAATCTTCCTACATCTCTCACACACATTTTCATTCAATTTTGAACAATTTTCTACATCAATTTATTTCAGCAGTTTAGACAATGATCACGTCTAATATTTAAAAAAAAAAAAGGGGAAAATGGAGAATAACTTAACATTTCATAGACAGTGAGCTTATTTTTCTATTAGAGTTTGACTTGTGTTTAACTGTGGCAAGAAAAGGCGCTTTGATAGTGGGAAAAACACACACAAACACATGTATATGTACGAACCCTGATTTAAAACGTTAACTTAGTGCACTGATTGAAGATATACTGTCTAGTTTGTAGAATACATTTGCATTTTCTCTCTTTCACACACTCAACACACCCACACACACAACACACCCACACACACACAGATGTCCAGGGGCAGCATTAGTGTATAAGAGAAGGGTCATTGCAATATAATCCCATATTAAAGCTACGAGAGCTGTTCTGATGATTGGTTCAGAGGCTTTTAATAGCAGTCCAGCAACAAACACACACACACACATGTATATGCACACGTACACACACATAAATGAACTGTCAGAAGCATTTCAAATATTTGCAAAAGTTGCAAATTAGTGTTGCATGGTAGAATCTGCACAAAAGAAGAACTACACACACGTAGAGTGCGCACAGACGCACACAGACGTAATCATATGCATCAAATCCCACTGAGACAGATGGATAGGATTAGTCACCTGCTACACAAACACACACACACATAGTTTTAATGCTGTGATCACACTACTTCTTTACTTAACATTTCTATAAAGTGCTTCTTGAAAATGTAAACAAAGCTCCAGAGTTTGAAGGAAACACGATGTAGGAAATGAGCCACTAACGGTTGGCTTTTATTTGTTTGTTTTGTGTCATCCAGAGGTTTAACATCTGGATTTTATCCATTAGTCCAGTTGGCTCACTGGCGCTTCATCCATACAATCACCTTTAATCAAATTCTGCCCAGTTTCTTAAATCTTGCATGAGCGGCTTTGAAAATAAAGTACAGGCTGCAGGCTAAGAGACTGAATACATTCCTCTGAGGGTCATAACAGAGCATCTTTACCCAGAAGAAAACATGACCAGCTTTTATCAAATCACTGAAAAACATATAATGCACAGACACTGACTTATATCGCTTTCTTATAGTCACTTACCTTTTCTTATCCTTCTCTTTGGTCCACATTCCCCGTGTTTCTCCCTTGTTCTCGGTGTCTCCCTCTCATCTGATAGTCCTTTAGTCCTATGAAGCGCTCTACTCACACTCTTTACCGCTCTCTATCCCTCTCTCTGTCTCATTCTGTTGCTGCTGATCCTCGCATGCTCGCGGAGCCCAGTGATCCTCCCACCTCTCTCTCTCTCTCTCTCTCTCTCTCTCTCTCTCTCTCTCTCTCTCTCTCTCTCTCTCTCTCTCTCTCTCTCGTTGCTCCCTCCCTCTCTTTCTACCGTATCTCTTTTTCATTTCTTCTATACCTGCTGCGGTTCTTTTTTCTTGCTCGCTCTATCACATTTCTCAAATACCATCACTTTCCCATTCCAATTTATTTATTTCTGTTGGTTTCTCCATTTCTGCGTTTTCCTTTTTGGTTCAGCCCATGACATGCCCTGTTTTTTTTGGGCTGTTTGTGGGTGTGTGTGAGTGTGTGTGTGAGTGTGTGTGTGCCTGCATTGACCCTGGCATGGCTATAGACCCAGAGAAACTTTGGCAGCATACAAGTGTCTGCTCCTGGGAGCGGGGCCAGGACACAAACAAACACACACTTATACACACGCACACACAAACACACAGTGTTGCTTCAATCATTCACTTTATTTATATCTTTGAATTCTGTGTGAACTTGACTATTTTCTCTCTCTCTCTCTCTCTCCTTCCAATTTTGTAGCTTTATCCCCCTCAGCTTCACCTCACACCCACCCCCCCCTCCTCTTTGAGCTGTTTTGTAGCCTGTCCTCCTTCTTCTTTGCCCCACTTTAGTCTCTCACTACCACACTCTCTCCTCTTCTTTTATCTTCATCTCTCACACTCACCTCATCCCCCCTGTGTTTGACTGTCCCACCTCCCACCATCCTCCTTCTATCTCAGTCTCTTTTTCTTTCCCTTTCCTTTGCTCACACCAGCCGAGGATGACACTGCTTTCTTTTTTTTTTTTTTGTCTTGAGGCAGAACCAGATGAAAAGCGAGATGAATCAAAAAGAAAGTGAGATAAAAGGCTCTATGAAATCAGGTTGTAATTATGCTTAATAACAGGTGCTTTTGTGATTTGTACGCAGCGGGAAATGTGTGTTTGCAAATTAATTTCCTCATCTGTCATGCATCAGGAAATACGAGGATATTTTGCTGTTCTTTTCTTCTTTTCAGGCAATTCAATATTTTGTCAAAGGTAACATTTGATAGAATTCAATTAAGGCTCAGTCTGGGTTAGTGTTAGTTATGAAATAAATGTACACAAACTCCAGGTTTGCGTGTTTATAATGGAAGAACAAATATTTGAATGGAAACGGGCACCTGTAACTCTCTATTGTGCTGACAAGACGATATATGAACGTATGTATGTACGTGATTTTGTTTTGTGTCAACAAAAGGTGAGCAATACTTTCATTTTCATTTGTATGATTTACCAACTATGACACATTTTTATGAAATATTCTCTCACTTAGTGAAAAGACGGTACACTGGAACAAATATAGAGAATCTTTGTTAAGGTCTGTTTAAGAGTGTATGTGATCTACCTATTATTATGAAAAATAAAGTTGGAAAAATTGAACAACTCAAGCAGATGTTTTAGAAACATACTACAGCTGTTCGCTTGTTGTTAGTGTGCAACGGCTTATGTAACTGCATTCTGAGTTATGACTGTCAGTTAAAGTGTGTAGAGACGTAGAGGGTACACGTGTGTGTGTGTGTGTGTGTGTGAGTTCCCTGTGTAGTCCTTTGCTGCAGGGTCCATGTGAATGTCCCTCCTGACCCCTCCCCCATCTTAAAATAACTGGTGATGTATGCGCCAAAGCAAAGTGTTTGACTCACCTTGCGTTGTGTTTCAATTGACCTCTGGCGAGACGAGTGCTGAATTGTGTGTAAATCTGTGTCTGTGTGTGTGTGTGTGTGACCGTGTGAATGTGTTTGTGCACATTACATAATCAGCCAGGCTGAAGTCATTGCAACACATGGAGCCTGCAAAATAACACACATGTGCACAAAAACATACAAGACTGACTAAGCATTACAGAGCTGTGCTGAATCTACGGTGAGGGAATGAAATGTTGTAGGTGTGGAAGAAAGGAGTGGTCTCTTCCCTTCTCCTTGTCTTCTTTTCTCCACTAAATGATTCTTCTATCCTTGACCTCTCTTCCTCCCTTTGCGTTCTTTTTGGTTATAGTGTCAGCTGGTTTTGTCTCTTTTTTTCCCTGCAGAGATATAATAAGGTGAGGGAACACTGACCTGTTATCTCACCATGTTCACGCACACAAACGCCAACATGCAAACACATATACACCCATGTTACCTCTCTCTCCCTTTTCTTCTCTGCCTCGGACAAACACAGAGCCTCATCAAAACGACACATCAACAACAACCAAGACTGTAATTGCACCTCCAAACAATCCATCTCTCTCTTTCACCCACAGTGTACTCCAAATCTCAGCCCCCAGGTGTTAGAAAAATGTGTGTAATTGAGTGTGTGTGTGTCTGTCTGTGTTGTGTGTAATCGAGGGGGGGGGTCAGAGATGAGCGTGTGCCTGTGAAGGTGCTGTGAGGAACGCCGCAGGCTGCCAGTGAGACTGTGTTTCTAAGATTTTTATTTTTGAAAGATGATGAAAAATCGCAGTTGAGAGCAGCGTAATGACTTCCCACCTGGTGGGATGCAAATAAAAGAAGAGGGGAGACGTGAAGGAAAATGAAAATGTGTGAGGTGAGCACAGGCGGGATGTGGACCCGCTGTAAATAAAGTTAAGTTGAAGGCAGTGGGACTGATGGGGGATTATTTGGGTGGCTGATTGTTAATAATTCCCCAGTGATTTTAATCGTACCAAATGAAAGCATCAGCAGGCAACACTTTCATTAGAATAGTGTTAAAATAATCCTTTTTGATAATTGCACGTCACTAACAATATTACATTTATATATTCCATTAAATAAATGTGCGTCTGAGCACCCGCCTTTTTGTGTTGATTTTTTCCCCCCAAACTTATCTGCACTGAATCAATCGACCAATCAGTATAGTTTCACGTAATTAGCCAATCACAGCAAACTTGCATCATCAAACTTCTCCATCACTTGTGTATGCAGCTGTGTGCTTGCATGTTTTGTGCACTATTTTTTGGGTGGGGCTTAGCGTAGTGATTTGAGGTAGCAGAGGGAGAGGCAGAAGGTTTGTTCCATTGGAACGTTTATGTTGCTTTCTGCCACTTCATCACTACCTTCTGTCAGTTGTGTTGTCCTCATAACAGGCAAAATATCATAAATATTGCAATATTTGTTAAATGAAAACATAAATATAGAGACCAAACCGGGGTATAGATTGCTTGTCCAGCACTGTTGAATGAAACCTTTTTTCCTGTGTCCCTTTGAAAGATTAAACACCAACTCTTTAAGTCTTTAAATTAGGTCTGTCTGTCCAACTTAATGCTTTAATGCTCTCCCTAAATTTAAAATGAATTGGATGTTAATTATATTTAATTGCATCACTGGTGTCTCACTGTTTATCCCACTGGGCATCTCTTGAGGATACTGCATTTTCAACAGGCAGTTCAACCTATGACTCGGTGTTCTTTATAACTCTTTATAAGAGGAAAAAGCAGAACTTTCCCTTCCCCAGGAACCAAATGTTCAATCTTGTGATAATAAAATGCACTCTTGCTCTTCTGGGTACAGTTAGACCAATTGCTGCTGCAGTCTTACTTTGACCAGACATTAATAGAAATGTCCGATAGATATTACGATGTTAGGTAACTCACTTTATGGCTGTTTCCCAATCCTCGCCTGTGATCAATACAAATACTGTTTCCTGCAGGAGAGCAGTGAAATGAATATTGCAGTGTGGAGAAGCTTCTGTAAGGGCTGAGTTGAGGTTTATTTCACGTCATGCAGGTGCTTTTCTAGATAACTGTTGGTTTGATGCAACCCTGTAGTTACAAGTTTCGATACATTATTAATGAGAGTGGCCAGAGAAAGCGTGAGCGAGAGAGCGACCTGATGGATAAATGGAGGAAAAGTGAAGGAGAGAGAGGAGGAGGGGAGAGAAATCCCAGACCTTGCCAGCATCTGTGTCCTGTTTTGTCAGTAATCTCTTCACTGTTGCATAAGGCTTTCGCCTCGACAAGCCCTGAGCTCTCACTCTGTCCGTCTGTCTGTTGCACTCACTGCAGCCGTCAGTAGTTTTAACACTTAAAGGCCTCCCGTATGTCTTTGCAGGTCATGAAATGTGTTGATGAAACACTTTGATATGGGAGGACATGGGCAGCTGATATTTGGCCCTTGAGGATTGGTGTGTTTGAGATGACTTTAAGTCAGAGAGAGAGAATGCAAAAGTTTTCAGCCAATTAGTCTGAAGCAGGGTCACACCACATGTAACTATACGCACATTTACACGGTGAACAACAAAATAATTCAGAGTGAACTTTGCTTCTAGCTCCCTGTCGTCAGCCTTTTGAGAGTTTATATTTGGTTTTCTTTCTGCTGCAGCAGTGTGACTAAAGAAGGGCTATATGGATTTCCTTATGCTTCTATAACCTATCATTAGCAGCTCTCAATGGCCGATACAGAAAAAACAAAAGATCATTTTACAGTTATGTTCCTTTAAGAAAAAACTCAGTGTTGGAAAGGCGGAGATAAAGTGAGCAAAGATGGATTATGTAATATAGTTGTAGATATTTTATTGGCTGGATATATAGTTTGTAACCCTTATAAATAATAATCAGTGACAGTATTTCTTTATGCTGGGTTCTACTTTCACTGACAGGAGTTAATCTTTATTGACTAAAATGAATGATTTTAAGACAATCTCAGTGCTTACTCATGACTTTAGTGTCACAGCTAATCATCCTCTCAGCACTTTTAAGGGTGAAACATGATGATAAGAAAAGGGGGGTAGAGAGAGAAGAGGAAGAGAAGGGCAGCGAGATTAAAGGAGGGAGCGAGATGACAGGGTTTCTGGTGTCACTGCAAAAAAGGAAGTTGATGCACCGAGCTCAAACACACACACACACACACACACACACATCCACAAACACAGTACTAATTTCCAGTACGACATCTATGTAATAAAGTCTAAACTAGAAAGCTTTCTTTATAATTTGGCATTAGTGTGGCTCGTGCCTTTGGTATATTTGCTTTAAAACTGTAAAAAAATGTATTACTTCCCATGAACACCTGAAAAGTTTGTTTCAATTTGAATACAGGCATCACAAACATACACACACACACACACGCCTCATTTTGATCAGAAGAGAGCTGTCACCACATGAAAAGCTTTTCATCTTTCATCTTCAATTAGCCATCCATCATCCTTCATTTCTGTCACGTTTCCCTATTCCGGTACAAACTCTAGAGTATAATTCCACCCAAACCCATGGCATGAGTACCTGTACATCTGCCACGTCCCGGCAATAAAGGTTTGTGAACTTTATTCCAGCAATTAAGCGGAGAGAGCAGAGGGAAGGATCAGAAACAATCAACGTAGCAGCAGAGCAAAACAAACTGACAGAGACTTTCTAGTGGGAATAATCCAAAACTCCCAGCTGCTCTCTGGATATTACCACTGTGGTCTTTAAAGAGTGACTGGTTACCATGTGGTGCCCCCCGACCCCTTTCTGCCTCACTCTGCTCGCTTTAATGACCATCAGGGTAATGCATCTGTGTTTATGGACTGCTAAAGAAATGAAAATAAAGATGACAAATAAAGAGAAAGTGGAAAAATGGACAGAGAAGAACTAACAGGTCTTTGATTTACTGCAGATAATTTGTTATTTTTCATATTGTCCTTGTTTTGCCCTTTTTGCAAGAGAAATGTTCCGTTTAAGTTCTACCACATTTCAAGGTTCATCTTTTACCAGACACACTTCACAAAATGCTGAGAGAGAGAAATAATGAAACAAGTCTCATCAGACAGAGAGGGGGGGAAAACAAGGAGCTGATGGTAGATGACCTGAATTCATTTTTTTCTCTCATCTCATATGTATCCTAGCTCTCTGGGGGTCAATATTAAGATATGATGTGTATGTAATATAAAGAATCCCGTCTATATTTGAGTGTATATCAATGGTTATTCCTTTTCTCTCTTTGTTATTTTCAGTTTTGTAGGTTTTTTTTCTCCTTTGCATGCTGCCCCTCTGTGTCTTTTTTGTTTTCAGCCTCCGGGTGTGGACGGTTCACGCTAAATTTTCCATGAATATAATGCTTTAATCCAGCTCTTATGCCAGTTTTTCTTGGCATGAGTAGTTCCGAACACACTTTAAATTGGAACTTGCTTTTAACAGTTTTTCCCTGCTCATCTTTTATGTCAGTCTAACTTTTACAGACATACCAATGCTCGTCCTACTCTCTGCCTCGCATTATTTTTTTACATTGATTTTTTGGACTTTTTATGCCTTTATATGAGAGCCAGGACAGTGGAGAGAGAGTAGGGAATGATGTGTGGGAAAGAAGACACAGGCCAGATTTGAACCTGGGCTGCCTGCTTAAATATTTCCACTTAAATTCTTATACTGAGGACCTTAAACCCACAGTATGTAAATCCTGCCGCCATGGGGCTCTCAATCAAAACAATAACAAAAGATGACATCAAGGCTGGCGGGGAATCATGGGAGTGATTCTCTGTGCTACTCCACCCCCACACCCTATGAAAACAAAATCCGAGTTGACCGTAGACGTAGACAATACGAACGGGCGACACAGACATGATGAAGAGAATGTTTACCGACGAGTTAATGTACCCGGGTAGTTTACATCTGACATACTGTAGGTTTAATCAATTTTTAATTAATCAGTTAATTAATTTAGATATTTTGTTGTAAAAAATTCGACATATTACACCTTTAAAAACACAGATGTTAAAGTAGAGAAGTTTTGATGATGCCTTTTTTGTGAAATCAGAGAAGTAAAATGTTGTTCTTTGGCAGGATGTTGTACAGTGAGACTTGAAGGTAAAAGCAATAAACTTTTATTTCTAAAGCACTTTTGCACAAAAAAGTCAACCAAGAGCTTTAGAAGATAAAAGTGTTTATTTGAAAGTCACTCTCCTTTATTGTGCTGCTGTTGCTTGGTTTTATTGACACAGTGTAATGTTGTCCTCTCTTCAGTTTAAAGAATATTTTCCTTCACTTGTTCGCTCATATTCCGCCGCGAGGATCTCTTCAAGCTTTTGCTCTAAAAAATGTAATACAACAATTCAGAAGCTGTTTTTGAAAACTGTTCTTGTTGGCAGTGGACCACAATTTAAACCATAAAAGTAAAATTAGAAACTATACATGCTGCAAGCTTTGAAAGCAATGATTATGTGTGTTTATACAACATTATGCTAATTAGTGAACATCATAACGACCTGCTTATACTGCATCTTTACAAATAACAACAGATTGTGTCGAGCGCTGCCCCAGCTGTTGCAGGCTGTATGTAATAACATAGATTCAATTATCAAGCGACAGAACTGGTCTCAGGTTCTCTTTAATGTTTGTTTTTGGAAACCTCGGCTACAAATTACATTAAGAAATTTAAAACTTTGGCTTTGGATGTAGTACTCAGTTTAAGAGTAGCTGCACAGAGCAGTGTGTGTGTGTCTCTCTCTCCCTCACTCTCTCTCTCTTTCTCTCTCTCTCTACATCTGTAGTCCAGGGTGGTGGCCTGCATGACAGCCATCCTCAGTCAGATGGATGACCGTCACTATGCTTTATACATAGAAACCTTCAATGGGAGCTCTGATCTTGTGGTAAACACACACACACACCTGAAGTTGTCTGTTTGATACACATTGGAAAATTATTATTTACACACTTATCCGCTTTGATTTTCTTTCACCGCAGGACTTCCTGATGGAATCTTTCGCGCTTTTCAAGGACCTGATTCGGAAACACGTGTACCCCTCAGACTGGATGGCTATGATCATGGTACAGAACAGGTAGGATTCACCATCCATCAACATGGCAAAGATCTGCTTCCTTTCCTGACTGAACAGGCCAACCTTGTATGACCTGCTAGTGTGACTTTCGGGACTTGGAGTCTATGGGTTTAAAAAAAAATGTTGACACCCACAGAAACCCACACAGGAGAAAAGTTAGAGATGGCAAAGCTGGGATCAGGGCTGCAATGAGGAAAAAGGCTGAGGTGGCTACTGTGTGTGTGTGTGTGTGTGTGTGTGTGTGTGTGTGTGTGTGTGTGTGTGTGTGTGTGTGTGTGTGTGTGTGTGTGTGTGTGTGTGTGTGTGTGTGTGTGTGTGTGTGTGTGTGTGTGTGTGTGTGTGTGTGTGTGTGTGTGTGTGTGTGTGTGTGTGTGTGTGTGTGTGTGTGTGTGTGTGTGCGTGCATGTTTGCGTGTGCACTGATGGAGTTGAAAGTCAGTGGTGTATTTTTGTGATGTAAGCTTGAAGAGAGGCCACAGCTGTGTGACGGGAAAAGAAGAGGTAAATAGGTGAAAGTAAGAATGAGGGAGAGAAAAAGACTGGTGGATAAGTAGTCTGTAGGCTGGGATTAGAGAAGAGATGTGTAGGGAGAGAGAAAGAGAAATCGAAAAAAAAAAAGGAGGAGGACAAGGGAGTCTGCACTGAATAACGATGACAGATAGATAGTGCCAGGGCAGAGAGACTGGGAGCAGATTTTCTACTTAACTTCAGAAATGCTCAAAGTTACACCGCCATGATACACCTGCACACTGTGTGAAGTTGCTATCATGATGTGTCACTGTGACAGAAGTTTTGAATCAGAAAGAATTGTAGTCTTGTCTGGAATGGCAGAATAAAGCTATGAGCTAGAGCAGCTGTCATACTTTGATAAATAACAAAAGAGTTGTGTTGTGATCATTATTGTGCTGTATACAGAGCTATTACAGTCAGGAGAGACCCCCCCTCCTAGTCTGAACACTGTGGGTGGCAGTGACAGAAAGATGCGGGATGAGATGAGGGGTAGACCTGTGAGGAGCTGGAGCTGGACACTGTTCAGATGGATTGGAGATGACTGGGGGTGGAGGAGGGTCACAGCAATTAAACTGACGGTAGAAGAGAAGGAACAGATTTTAAAATGTGTCAGCAGCAGGATGATAGCTTGTGGTGAAATATGGTTGCTTTAGTAAATCCCCATTAACAGCTGACCGGAGCAGGAAGAGAGGGAGGGGGAACACGGACATGAATGAATGTAAGAATAGGTCTGAAACAGTGAACATATACGCTGAGCTTCATTTATTGTAGGACATTCCTTCTTTTCCCTTTATGGTTCTTTTCCTAATTACATTTTTTACAATCAAGCTAGGAACACCAGGAAATGTTTTTTCAATCTTCAATGAATTTCCCTTGATACAATTCTAATTTATCTTTAGATTTGGTTCGGATGAGAACAATGATTGTGTGTGTTTCTGTCCATTAGGGTGTTCCTTAGAGCCATCAATACCTATGCAGACACAATGAACCAAAAGTTCCTCAACAATGACGACTTTGAAGTGCAGGTGAGTGTGTTTCTGTGTATTTACAAGGCTTCCTCTCATATTGAACATCTCTTTTGTCTGCTTTAACACTGATTTATTTTATACTCTCTACATTCCTCCCCCTCCTCTTTGTCCTGTCTAGTTGTGGAATAACTATTTCCACTTGGCGGTGGCCTTTATTACCCAGGAGTCCCTGCAGCTTCAGCACTTCTCGCCAACCAAGAGGAACAAGATCCTGGCCAAGTGAGAGCAGGGCCATATAATGTCCTTATTTACCACACCTACTCTCCCTGCTCTAATGATACTCAGTGATTTGTGTTCTTCTTTGGAGTCTGCATTTACTCTTTACACTCCCACTGCCTATTAAAACCCCATGGTGCTTGTAGATAGACATTCAATTGAGCTCATGTTTGAGCAGATTAGTATACTGTTATCTTTGCCACTAGCCTGTTCAACATCTGAAGGGACAAATAAGCGTATTGATCAAGACATAAGAAGCCAATTTCTCTCTGTGTCTCTGTTTCTTTGTGATTTTAGATATGGAGACATGAGAAGGCTCATCGGCTTTGCTATACGTGACATCTGGTACAAACTAGGTAAGAAAATCGTCTCTATGAAAGTCTGGTTTTCCTACTTTTTCGGGGTATGCAAAAATATGTGATTACCCTCACATCAACACATTACTGTGCATATGTAGATGAGTGCACGTTGTTCCCTCACCTTCAGTTTCCAACACAACCAGAGGAATCTGCATTTGTTTTCTGCATAGCATGGAAATAGAGGCTCACAACGTCAGCACCATATTGCATGGACAGACCTCAGGGTGGCATAACATATCGGTCTTTAAATTCAACTCACAGTATTCCTTAGTAGTCAGAGAAGAAACTGCCTGTATAAAAATGCAGGGTTATCCTCCGGACCAAAGAATAAAAGTTCAAACACTCCTTGTTGATGTTAAATGGGGATGTTTTGATGGACACAGTTCTGTGGGTTCAAAAAACATAATAAGTACGTGCAGTCTAATATAATTCATTTGATTTCATACGTTTATTTTTCAGGCAGTCACAAGATCTGTTTCATCCCTGACATGGTGGGTCCCATCCTGGAGATGACTTTGATCCCAGAGGAGGAATTGAGAAGGGCAACAATTCCCATCTTCTTTGACATGATCACTTGTGAACATGCACACACTGGAAACTTCCACAAGGTGAAAACACTCACATACATCTAAAAGTGTGTGAACATCTGTTAGGTGGGGGTTGTTTCTGTATTAAATGGACAATGAGAACATCTTGAAACAGACTGTGGATCATCTTAGATTTATTTAGCCGTGGTCAGACAACATAACACAATACACATCGCAGACAATTGCTGACAATTGCTGACCCATGCTGACAAATATCTGACCCATAACTCACACATGCTGACCAGGATCTTACAATCGCTGGCAAAGTATTCATCTACACACTGTGCTTATATTATATATCACAAAAGACACTTGGCTCCAATCCAAATGTAACTGCTGCTATGAGGTCTCTTACACATACTGTATGTATTACAGCTTCACAAACCTTAAAGAAGAATTACTCTGAGATGGTTGACACAATTCAAAGATATATCCACAAAATTATCAAGATGTATGAATCCATGAAAATACGTACTAACAACATCAGTCATGCAGAAATGTTTCATCACAACCTCTGAAGCTTTACATGGGTAATTCACATTTGCTCGCCTGGAATCCACACACAGAAATACCAGCACATACACACATTGTGTTCCTGCATTGGTTTCCTGAGAGGATGCTGATAAAAGTCAAAGCTTAATTTATGCTTTCGTGACTGATCAGTTCTTCTCCCTTTGGTGTCTTTCTCTACTCCCCCCCCCCCCCCCCCCCCATTTATTTGGCAGTTTGAGAACGAGATCATCTTGAAGTTGGACCATGAGGTTGAGGGTGGAGGAGGAGATGAACGATTCATGCAACTCCTGGAGACTATGTAGGCCTGAGTATTAAAAACATAACAAAATGACAGGAGTCAACAACATGCTTGAAAGTATATAAACATGTACAAAATGGTTCTAATGAAAATATCTAGGTATTACCACGGCATGACTTTGCTGACCTGGCAACCCGAGACCACTCGAGTTTGAAACATCTCCTTATATTTTGTCCATTGGAATCAAAATGTCTTTTGATGCAATTGGATAGACGTTAGGGCTGAGAATCTTTGGATGTCTCACGATTCGATTCGATTTCAATTCTTGGGGTAACGATTCGATTCAGAATCGATTTTCGATTCAAAACAGTTCTGGATTCATTGATCCATGGATTCAAAGTCTATTTATGAATAACTACATACTTCAGGATCTACTCCAGTCATCTGTGAGACTGGCGGAAATTCTTGTTGCTCTATTTGGCATTTTACTGATTTAAAGAGCAGGGAGTGACTGATAAGCCAAAAAAAAAAAACGTTTTTTGGAAGTTATGAATTGATTTTAAATCTTAGAAGAGCAGAATCTCGATTTTTACATGAATCGATTTGTTTTACCACCTCTAATAGACGTACGATCAATCACAGAAGTAAAACATGTGAGTTAGTGGTAGACTGAATGGCTGGGTAGCTAGCACCATCATCTATTTCATGGGTCTTGTTGTCGAACTTAATAAATGAAATGAATTCATATCCAAAACTTACAATGTACTTCATGAAAATTGCTGTGTAGTTAATGTTAGTCCTGGATTCTAGAGGAATCAGAACATGAATGTCAGCTGGAGCCATCTTTGTTGTTATGTAAATGTCTCCCTGGCGTTCTGTTGTACAATCACAGCATTAAACCCACTTCATATGAGATAAAGATGCATTATAAGCCAGGCCAGCTGCAACTATGTCTGACTGAAGGGGGGGCGAGACGCATCTGCCAGAGCAAATACAGCATGAGCTCATATATGTGTCTGATTGAATAATCTCCTACAAACCCCTAAAATGTAACTTGTAACTTGTGCTACTGGTCTCCCTGCAAAAATCTTAACAAAACTGCCAGACTTCAAACCCCTGAATATTTAGGCAACGTCCTCTGCTGATCATTAACACGTGCATCCTGTCTGCCAGTCTGCTGGAATGCACTGCAGAGAATTCCAACCTGAAGCCACAGGTGCAGCACTTTGTCGCCTTGGTGAAGGGACTCCTCATTCGTCTCCTTGACTACCGCACTGTGATGAGCGACGACAGCCGAAACAACCGCATGAGCTGCACTGTCAATCTTCTGGTGAGTCCCACTTCCTTTGAAGTTAAGCTGAGTTGCATTTTGCTTTTAAATTTCAGCAGGCACAATTGTTTTTTTATTATTAGTACTTTGCAATATAGATGTCTGAGTGGCTATTCTTGAAGGCCACATACAGCATGGTAACAAGACTAAGAATGACGTCACCTTGTAGAATTTCACCATGCTGCTTTGAACCTTTCCTCCATACACATTTCATCATTTTTTGATGTACCCATGTTTTATTGATGCCGAGTGAATCTTTCAAAACCTCCCATACGTTGAGAGTCTGGCAAGCTTGACCACATATTTGCATTTATTGACACTAACCTTTTGATTCATGCACTGTACCTTGTAGCTGTAGTATTGAACTTCTCAGCAAAGATGTGCTGATCTCAGTCACACACACAACGACACACACACATCGATAAACTCATTATAATTTGAAAGGCTAATGTAAGGAGAGACTAGTGAGTGAATTTATTCCATAGAGACCTCAGAGAAAAAATCTCAGCCAAAGCAAAACAGCCAAACTGATTGAGGAGTTCATTATAAAATACTGATTTTTTTTTTTTTTGTCTTGTCTTTGATGCCAAGGTCTTTGTATATCTTCTCCGCATTTAATTTGTGTGCTGATTGATCTACAGGAAAAGATTCATCTCTGTGTCTGGTCTGCCACTGTTTGCAGAGCGTTGCGTCAGCTCCTGTCTGTTCCACATCCTTTCTCTTATGTGATCTTCTAATCACCCCCCACCCCATGGCATTCTCAGGTTTATACTAGAACCCATCTACCCTTAATATGATCTTTGCCACAGCACATTAAATCATAAATAATACCTCTTTCTAACTTTCTGCCTTCTGTCTATTGTATACACAGTTTGCATTATCTTGAATACATTTAGATGAAAATGAATGTTTCTCTTTTCAACTTGTCATTTGTTGTTTTCTCCCTGAAGAGCAGAGGGTGCTGGCACATGGCAGAGGTGTTAAGCTTGTTGCCTGTAGCAGCTGCCCATTAGCTATTCTCTTTCATTTGTTTGGCTGTAAAAAAAAAAAAAAAAAACCTTCTGCTTGCTAGAAGGCTGTTGTTCACTCTCCTATCCATGCCACCCCCCCAGGCTAACTTCACTGAGGCAATGCACACACACATAAACACAATCACTGGCATACACAATCACAGGTATTTGCTATGCTTCCTTATGCAGATGCTCTTTCCAAGAAGCACAAATACACAATCATAATCACGCACACACACACAACACTCAGGCTAATGTCAGCTCAGCCAACAGCTATCCAATGCAACTGTTATCTTTCCCGGGAGTCTTTCAGCTGCTCACTGAAAACCTGTTAGTATTGTATAGGCACTTCTGCCATACAATATGTATAAAGGTTTTAAAACAGGCTCAGCCATCGCCTGAGTGGTGTGTGAGTTAGGAAAGGAAAGGAACATAAAGTATAGTGTAGTTTTGTTGTTGCTCGTGTTGTTGTTTGTTCAACAGATTTGTCAACGTTAACCTCTGTGTGTTAAAAATCTGACCTTCATGGAGATTACCAGCAGTGAATTGGTTTGCTAAAGTTAAAACCCGTTGATGCAAACACTGATGTATCTGACCTTTGAAGAAAATAAAGCACTTAGCCATAAATATGCACACAGTGTGCTTTGGTTTTACAATGAATCTGACAGTAATGAAGCTCCTCTTACACATGTTGGTGATTGTCTCTGTGTATGTCTTTGTGTGTTTGAGAGCATTACTGTGTCTTCTGGCTCGTGCTGGTGATGGGAGGTGGGGTTACATCAGTTCGCTCCACTCCTCTGTTCTCTGCAGACGTCATTAAACTTCATTAAACTGGGAGCTTGTGCTGCTAATCTAACAAATGTGCATGCACACACTCCTACACACTGGCACACAAAGGCCGTCAGAGGTCTGCAGCATAACACATACATACACACGCAGACAACTGCCAGGCCACACAAATACAAAATTACAAACTTGCAGTCGGTGCAAAGCTTCAGAATGATTTTGTAAATCTCTCTGTCACAATAATATATTGGAACAAACACACACACACTCTTACAGTATACGTTGATATTGACCCTTCTTTCCTTTTGATTTTGCAGAACTTTTACAAGGACATCAACCGAGAAGGGATGTACATCAGGTATTTATGAGCTGACTTTGACATAAATATACATTTCACTGGTGCATGTCTGTGTTGTATTTGCAATAGTGTGTGTGTTGAAAAGTGTGTACATGTCTGCGTGAGTGTGTGCTGGTCCATAATCTGACAAGGGATTATATGAGTCCCACTGAATTAATGTCAAAATCCACAGGATCAGCTCTTGGTCTGACTGGAGGGTGAGCAGAGAGGAAGGGAAGCATGATGGGCACAAGGGAGGGAGGGCGGGGGAGGAGGGGGGGGACGGACGAACGGACGGAGGGAGACAGGATGATGAGAGTCAAGTGTATGGGGGAATATGGATCCTGGCAGGCGATAGCTTATAGACCTAATTAGTTAAATGTAAGAGTGAATGTGAGCTGAACTCTGTGGCTGATCAGCTGTCTTCTTCTGCCCTGTGGTGAATATGGTCACATTTGGACGGCTCTCTAGTTAATGTTGGCAAACAAACAGTTTAATGCAAAAACACATTTAAGCACTGTGTGTGATTCGTAATGGGCCAAATGTTAGCTGTTACTACAGGCCATGCCTTGATAATAAAACAAAACTAACAATGGTATTGCACAGTGCTTGAATTATGGGCCATTAAAATAGCAGCTTAACTTCTTACACCTATTTGAAAGGATTCTTAACAACTAATGCAAACACAACTGACAGTGCACTCATTTTGAACGTTACCTGTATTTGTAAAAGTTGCTCTGTAAAAAAAAGAAAGAAAAAGATTGAGAAAAAGATTATTATCTTTAAATGAAACTTTAAGTTAATTCTCTTTAAAATACACCTTACATTGATTGAGAAAAGATCATTTTCATGGCACATTTATTTCGAACTGGCTGTTGTGCTGCCATCCAGAACAACATAGACTTGACATTATGGGATGAAACAGCACTGAGCAGCTCGGAGTTTACCTTCATGGTTTCTGTGCAATGATTACCCAATCCATCAAAAGTAAAGTGTCCAAATCAAAACTCATTTCAGGAAACACAATCCATTTTTCTGGATTAAATTGTTTGTTCAACTTTAAAAGGGCTTGTCCAGGGTCTTAATACTTTTAATTCTTAACTTATTTTATACTGTGAGTACTACATACATAATTTACCACTTCATATATTCAGATTTGAAGTTGGTGTTCAGACTTCATTCTTTACTGTTTTGGAACTTTTCAAATGTCTATCAAACTCTTTTAAGGACACCACTGCCAAACTAAACAGACATCACAAAAATGAAACCGTCCCAAACATTGAACAGGTGATTTCTATCTCCTTTATTAAAGGTCTTATTGGAGCATTCTTAATGGGGACACAAAACAGAGTATTAAGTAGTATACATTTCTCGTCTTACTGTCTCCCTGTCTCTGGTCTCTTTAAAAAAGACACCATTGAACCTGTAGCTAGACGGTATAATAGAGCTCATAAGATTCATGGAAACCTCCCTTCTTATTGTCATCACTGTACTTCACTTTCCCCGCTGTGACGCCATGACTTATACAAACCAGAATTATACAAACATTCATGCTATGAAGTTGTACTATCAGATCCATAACAACATCTCATCTCCAGCACTTAGTGCTCAAGTTCCAAGATCCAACACAAGTCAGGAACACATCACTAAATCACTCTCTCAAGCATTCATTTCTAGTAACGGCTTACAAAAACAGCTATGGTCAGAGATCGTTCTTTCATACTTACACTAAAATCTAGAATGTGGGCTTGTATTATATCAGTACAACAACCTCAGTAAGGCATTTCAAGCAGGCATGTAAACACCACCTGATGAATGGACACATTTGTAATCACTGATTTAACTAATATATTGTGAATTTCAGTGCCCCCCCGATTGTCTGTGTTGCTGTTAAGTCTGATTGACGGTTGTGTCTCTTGTCTGATGTGATCTTTGTTTTTATTTGCTGCAGAACAGGAGCCTACTGTTAACCAGTTTTAACTGAGTCCTGTTTAGCTGTAACTTATGTAATGTTACTTTGAATCGTTTCCTGTATAATAAATGGAAAAAACATAGGTGCACTCACTCTAAAGAATTGAACATTTTTAGTCTCTATATGACCTTTTTAAGAGCTATTTTGAACAAATTTGAACTAAACTCACAAAGGTGTCTTCAGAATTGTGGATGTAGTGGGGACAAATATGCTAATGTACTGCCTAAAGAGGGTACAAGGCTGTAGATTGAAATAACTGTGGACTATATACGACCAGTGATGTTTCTGGTGGACAGTTTGAGCTGGTCTTTGCCAACGTTTCCATTCAGTGGTGCCATAACCTTCATCTTCCTTATTTAATCAGAGGGCAGCATGACATTCGTTTGAATTTTAAAGAAAAATTCTTCAAACATATTTTTCCTGTACAAAGTGTGTCCTTTCCCTGTGACAAAAAAAAAAGAATAGAGACTGTGTGATTATTCTGGCTTCATGAAAGCATGTCAGTGGTGAATAAACCGGTTCATGCAGAGAGCTGCAGGAGGAAGACAAGGGAAAGGGGGGTTTAGAAGAGGTGAGAAAAACAAAGACAACAGGAAGAATCAAAGTAGATGAACATGCACTCAAAGAAGTCAGATGTGTTTGTTTGATTCCCAGTAATACAACAGTTAGACTGAGTGTGTTTAAAGGGAACAGAAGAAAGAGATTTGAAAGTATTCGAAACCAAAGCTAGACCGTCACTCATTCAGCCAGACGGAGTGACTGCCCAAACATTAAGCCACGGCTTTCTTATTCTGTCATACATGCAAGTCAAACTTTAAGAAAGACGCAGAGGGAGATATATACGCATGTAGATATAGACAGACACAGGAAAGGATCACATCTTAATTTGAATGTTTAGTTCTCATGGTCCTCCTTATCCCGCTTCTAAAACACGACTGAACCACAGAACATCAGTGAGTCCATTAAGAGGCATCCATTGACTTGTGCTCTTGTGTGTGGGCATTTGTGTGTCCTTGCCTTGCCTACTGTATGAATACATCTGTGTTGTAAATATTTCAGGATATATACTGTCTAGGTGCGTGTGTGTAGAATACAGATGGATTGACATATTGGTGATTTATGTCTTAAATTGCCTTCAGCTTACCCAACAGTGGCATCTAGTGGAGGGATGTATAGGATGCATGTTCAATTCACTTGACCTCTGTGACTATGTGTGTTTGTGCTCAGGTACCTCTACAAGCTGAGGGACCTTCACCTGGAAGGTGAAAACTACACCGAGGCTGCATACACACTGCTGCTGCACTCTCGCCTGCTCAAGGTAGGACACACACTCTTAGGTAGAGATTATTTTCTGGTGTTATGTTTTCGGTGTCTCCTCTGCCTAATCACCTGTCTGTCTGACTCGAGTGAGACTGTTTTTTTTTATCAGCTGAAGAATGGTTGCGACGTCTCCAGCCTCTAAATGATGAAGCTACGAGGTTGGTTTATGGCACGGCATCGGCCACTGTGGCTTCAGCACTGCTGTGATTGATGCCTTGAGAGTGTGTGTGTGTGTGTGTGTGTGTGTGTGCATGTGTGTGTGTCTGAGTGAGTTTGACCTCTTTTGTCTCTTCATTTCTTTTATAGGACACTTCGAGGCTCACAGAGCAGACAGAGGAATAAGGGCATCTCTCGCCTTCCTTCTCTTCTCCCCTCTCTGTCTAGTATCATTATGTCAAAGCAGTTCAACTCTTTAATGTTTTTTTATAATCTCTCCATTCATTGTCAGTGTCAGTTCTGTCATTCCACTTTCACATTGTTGCAAAGAGCAGGCTGAAAGGCAGAGCTCTCTCTAATCCCATTCTACCCCACCGCAGATAGAGCAGGTCCTGTGATGTCATTCACCCGAGGTGTCTTCTTTAGTTAGACTCATAATGAATATCAGTGTAATTGTATTATCTACTTTCTTTTTATGTCATAAATGAGTCTCTTTTGCAAACTTTGCTTTCACCTTTATGATTTATTACCAGAAAGAAAAGCTTTAACCTCTCCTCTCTAGTTTCAACACCATGATGAATGGGACTGTAGAAACAGTCGCTCTGATAGTGACCTGTTCTCTTTAGTTTAAACAATAAGAATGTCTACATACACTATTTCCTAATTGTACTTTCTTCCTCTAGTGGCTCGACGAGATGTGCAGCCCCCAGTTTGAGTTTCACGGCTCCCAAACCCAGCGGCAGCTCAAAGAAACGCTCTACGACACCATCATTGACTACTTTGACAAGGGCAAGGTCAGCATCTTTGTAGAGCATAAAATGTGCCTCCTTTTGTTTTGAAAAGTGTTGCTCAGAAATCAGTTCCACTTAGACTTTTCTCTTTTGGGAGACAGTACCGTAGAAAATGTTTTTTTTTTAATTCTTTGCAAAGCAGTTACCTCCTGCATTCATTTCACAAAAGGATAAAGAGAACACAATACAATGCAAAATAATCCTTCAACTTTGTGATACGCAGGAGCAAATCAAATCAGAATTCAACGCATGGCCGATTATTCTTGAAAAAAGGTTCCTTTCCTTTTCCATTCAGTGTCTCCTAAAGATGAGACAGTGTTGCAATATTGCAGTCACAGTCGCTGTGAGCGTCTGTGTTGGTGACACGATATCTTTTGTATTCTCCATGAGTGCTTTTTGTGTTCTCTGAAGCAGGGAAAGAGACATCTCCCTCCACTCTCCAGGGTCCTGGAAACACAGAATTTCACAAGCTGGCTCCCCAACAGGACAGCTGTTGCAGATTTATTAACAGATGGTGTAATGAAGGACACTTTCTTCTTTCCTAATGTGTGTGTGTGTGTGTGTGTGTGTGTGTGTGTGTGTGTGTGTGTGTGTGTGTGTGTGTGTGTTTGTGTGTTTAGATGTGGGAGGAGGCCATCACTCTGTGTAAGGAGTTAGCTGAACAGTACGAAAACGAGATCTTTGACTACGAATTACTCAGCAAGAGACTGGTAATACATGATATTTCTGCTCTCCGCCTTCTGGTTTGATTGTACAGATGTTATGATGTTTTGGTTGTAAGTGGATATTTGAAGGGAGGCAGTGAACTCAAGCTAATTATTCAAGTAGCAGCAGAAACACTTTCAACTATATGGGTCAAGTAAATACATTATTATGAGTTATGCACAAAAAATATGTATTTTGGACAAATAGTAGAGTTTGGTCTTTGTGAAGTGCTTTTTTAGAGCACACAGCATTAGAACAAGTTTTGCCCAATAAGCAGTTTCACTTAATTAGCCATCTACACTTAAACATTACAAACTATTCAGTGCAATAATAAATCTTTCTTCACACTTCCTTGACACAGATCTTCCTTTTTAAGCCAGAATAACCAAAGTTTGAAACCCCATAATTCCATATGAGACCACTGATATGGTTGCCAGTCATCAGGAACTTCAAAGCCTTCACACTTTGTCCTCTCAATCACTTGTTTGTTTCTTTAATCTGTCAGAGTGACCCCCTCTATATCCAAATCCTTCCTCCCCTCCCCTCAGAGAATTACAGTTTGAAATGAAAAAAATCTCTCTCCTTTATATGACTGCAGCAGAGGCTCTCTTTGCTAATGCTGAATTTATGTGGTTATATAAATGACAGACACTGCCCTTGGATGCAGTGCACTTTTTTTTTCTACATCCATCACCCTCAAAGGCCCAGCATTCTGCTGAGGGTGGCTTTGTCATTGGCACCAGCTGATAGAACTGCTTCAGCTGCACACGGTGCACATCCAAACGTCTCCTTTTTAAAACACACTTTCTCTCCCCCTCTGCAGGAGAAACAAGCCAAGTTCTATGAGAACATCATGAAGATCCTGAGGCCAAAGCCGGACTACTTCGCAGTGGGCTACTACGGACAAGGCTACCCTCCTTTTCTCAAGGTTTTTGTTTGTCTCTGTTAGGGAGAGGGAAATGATTACTTTATTACAAAAGACATACCATTCACAGTATGTGCAAAAAACACAAAAGTTAAATAGATTTGATCTTAGGGGGTCAATAAACTGCTGTTCTCATTTTCATCAGTGGAGCTGAGCTTTAAAATCGCAACAGTAGACAAGTTTCTGAACACAGGAGCGCGACAGTTCACAGCAAGGGACATAAAGTACCTTATGGGAACATTGTAGATCTGTGGATTTCAGCAGGGTTGCAGGATAAAATATTCCACCCTTTGTTGCTCCTGTATTCATTAGATGTGTTTATATGCTGTGGTAAGGGGTATGACAAAGTCACCATCTTTGTTTCAGGGCAGCAGGGTGGTGAAAGGAGAGACCACGTACAGGGCCATTTGTTTTTGCCTTTGATAAAGATAATGTGTGTGCAGCTTTAAGTTGACTGTCCCGCTGAAGAAAGTCATAATACGGAGAGAAGCGTCCATTTTTTTAACGGGATAAAAAATGCCTTTATATTGATTTATCATTTTTAAGACCAGGTTATTTTCTTTTTGTTCAGAACAAGGTGTTCATCCACCGTGGTAAAGAGTATGAACGCAGAGAGGACTTTCAGAACCATCTGATGAGTCAGTTCCCGAGCGCCGTGCGCCTCAACACCACCACCATCCCAGGAGACGACATCAGGAACTCTCCACAACAGTGTATCCTAACTTCAACTTTTCAGTCTTACTTTTTCTTTTGGTTTAACTATGTACATGAAAACCAAGTAACTGGTGGTCCTAACTTATCAAGTATCAGTGTGAACTCTCTGTGAAGTTTTATCCCTGAATGATCTGATCCAGATATCCAGTGTTTCACGGTGCAGCCAGTCCTGGAGATTCCTCCTCGCCTGAAGAACAAACCTGTTCCTGACCAGATTATCAAGTCAGTCATCATACGGCATTTTTAAACTTACATTCTGATCACGCTGTCACATTTGGCGCTGTCAGTAGAGTTTTCTTTTGTTGCCTTGATTGGATTTAAACCCTCTCGCCATTCTCTTTACACTGTTTGAAGCTTCTACAAGTCTAACTACGTGCAGCGTTTTCACTACTCCAGACCTGTGAGGAAAGGACCTGTGGACCCAAACAATGAGTTCACTGTAAGTTTGATTTCTTTTAAAGAAAGATTCATGACCACAGGGGCCATGAAAGTCGTATTTTAGAAGTTATTCTGTATTATCTTTTTCATTGGTCTGAAAATATGTCAGTCTTCTGTAAGATAATAGGATTTATTTCTTTGACGTGTTTTGGTTTGATTGTATGATAAGATATTAGATCGTGTTTTAGGGTTTGAGAGGAGCTCTTCAGATGCAGCATCAGACTCCGGTTTCCTGTGAGACATCCCACTTATTATACATCATCTCTAGATATAAACACAATGCTCATATATGGCACCCATCATTGTCTTAGTTGGCAAAGTAAAGACTCACTCTCTGTGTCTGTAAGCTCACCTTATAGAGTTAAACACTCATACTGCAAACTCCACCTCGGCACACTTACTGCAGTCGAAGCAAATCCTGCAGTCGTTGATAAAAGAATGAAAACCATGTTATGACTATTCACAAAAGAGCAGAGGCTAATCTAAACTTCTTTCTTTTTCCCCTGGTGTTTTAGTCCATGTGGATTGAACGCACCACCTTCACCACTGTGTACAAGCTGCCAGGGATCTTGCGCTGGTTTGAGGCCACTGACATGAAACATGTACGTTGATTGCTTTTACCTCCGTCACACAACTAACCACAACAGATAACATCCCCTTTTTTTCTACATCTCCCACATTCTGATCACCTCTGGTCCTCACCTGATCTGCTCTTTCCCATATCTTCTTTTTTTTTTAACATTTCTCTCTCCTCCTCTCCCCTGTTCTTTCTATCCCTCGGCTTCTCTCTCCAGACCACCTTGTCTCCACTGGAAAATGCCATTGAGACCATGGAGTCCACTAATGAGAAGATTCTGACCATGATAAACCAGTACCAGGCTGACTGGAGCCTTCCCATCAACCCCCTCTCCATGCTGCTCAACGGCATCGTGGACCCAGCTGTCATGGGAGGCTTTGCCAAGTATGAAAAGGTAAACGCAAAGAATCCACCCCAGTTTTTTTTTAGCTCATTGCAAATACAATGTCAAGCCTATTTATTGGTCATCTTTCTATTGCATGAAGAGTATCCCAAATGAACACCGGATTAAATAATAATAATAGTGGTATAAGTGAGCAGAGTTTAAAATGCATATCTTGTATTTGTCTTCTTTTTTTTCTTGTTATAGTCGTCAAAACGAGCACTGATTTATTGTGACTGTTTTATAATCTTAGGAGACACCTTGATAAAGTGTCTGCTCTGTATTCTTTTCATTGTTAACAGAGCCTTACACCTCAAAAAACAATCAAACCCCTGAGATTTTGCACTCAGGCAAAACTCCTCCCTCATGATGAACATGCAAAGGACTGATTAGATCACTTTAAATCATCAGTTCATTCTCAAAGATCATTGGTTGTATCGCATACAGTATACAATCAGTGAGTCCAGAGAGTGAAAATGTCAGTAGAAAAGCGAGTTATTAATTTACAAACTGCCTTACCAAAGTGAAATGTTGATTTGTGACCCCCTTAACGAGTTTGATTATTTCCTATTTATAAGGCATTCTTTACTGAAGAGTTCACTCTGCAGCACCCCGAGGACAAAGACAAACTGCTGCGCCTCAAAGACCTCATCGCATGGCAGGTACTGAAACACACTTAACACACTTTATTGACCACACCACATAAAGTTGTGTCGTTTTTACGTGGTCGTTGTGTTGACATTATAAATGTGGTTTTATAGATCCCATTACTGGGCGGAGGGATCTCTCTGCATGGGAAGAGGGTGACGGATGACCTGCGTCCATTCCATGAGCGGATGGAGGAGTGCTTCAAACAGCTGAAGAAGAAGGTGGAGAAGGAGTACGGAGTGAGAGAGTTGGTAAGAAATAAGGATGACGGAGGTAGACGGTGAAAAAGAAAGGCAATACAATGCTTTTTATCGTGACACGTCGTCGGTCTTCTCAGCAGGACTGGATGCAGACAATAGCTGAGCTGACAGGCTGACTTTAGACACAGTTAGGATGCTCGTTCTTTGGCTAAATACGATCATGAACTTATAAAGTGGCCCCTTTAGGAGAGATTAAACTAATGATGAGACGGAGTGATGATACGCTCTTCTTAACTTCACTTGCTTTTGATTTTTACGCTTCTCTGATTATGGACTTATGGACAGCCACTGTCTATAAACTTTACAACCAAAGTACTCTTAGGCCTTTTTATTGAGATACTAAAAAAGTTTGACTATCTGTTTCCAGCCGGACTTGGATGAGAGGAAGTCCACTCGTCCCCGCTCCATGCTGCGCTCCTTTCGCCAGTCCATCATCTCCATCTCGTCACTGCAGGGATCTGAATGTGGGACCCCAACTAGGCTCAATGCAGACAAGTAGCCTACTTACATGTGTTTTGATGATGTAAAAACATGCTCACCCATCACATGACCTCAGAGTGCCTAGACAATGCATAATTCACTCAAAGAAATGATATTTCAAAGCTACAGAACACTTAGGTTAGCAAACAGTGTGTACATTTGATCTTCACTTTAAATTGAATTTATTTGATCTGATAGGGTTGATGTTATATAACATCGTTTCAGTACAATAGACATTTACCCCTATTTATTAACGACCTTCACCCTTACTTACTCCTCTCAGAGACTTCCCCCCTGAGTCTCCAGTCTCCTGGACGTCCTCCCTGCAGCGCTCAAGCGGCAGCATGAGTGCAGGTACAGTGGATGAAGTGGTGACTGTGGGCGAAGCAGAGGTCAAACTGAGGAAGAGTAAGAAGAAGAAGAAGAGGAGCAGCATGATCTTTATCACAGAGGAAAGAGAACGGACGAGTACACTTGACAGCAAACGGGTGAGAGTGACGAGAAAGAGGAGATGAGAATATAAGGAAAGGTGGAATAAGTTAGAAAAAAAACAGATGAAGTGAGTTAAGAGATATTTAAGGGACAGGGATGAGAATTTGTGGAAGTGTTGTCTGAGTTTGTTGTGATCTCTGTCTCCCTCTAGCTGTCCAAGAAACAGGAGTTCCGTAGTGACACCAACTTGTCTGAGCCAAATGAAGGAAATGTGTTGCTGACGAGCACCAACTCCAGATCCCTGCCTGCCATCACAGGTATTTAACATGCACAAACCCACGTGGTGCTGCGTAGTCGACTGTGATTTAGTTACACACAAAACTGGGGGGCAAAATGTGTCTAATTGAAAAGTTATGACCCAAGGCTGTGTTTATTTCTATGTGTGGAGAGTGGAGAGAAAGAAAAGAAAAGGCACAAAAAGCCTTTGAAGCCTTGTGGATGTCAATAAAAAACTTGGCAGGCCGGGGAATGTCGCAGTAATTGCTTGACCTGACACAAATTCCGGTGTAAGGTAGCAAAGTTATCATATTGGTCGTAATTTTGTTGAAAAACGTCCAGTTTGTATTCGGTATCATAACCCTGCACTTCAAAACAGTGCGTTAGACCACAATTCACTGCTGTCCCTCTGGCCTCCCGCCATGTTGGAGCAGGCAAGCTGAGCCAGCATTGATTGTTGTTTTAATAGACTCCTCTGATTAGCTCCACTGACTGCAGGCTGTACAGCTTCACTGAACACACACACACAGCTGATCCGGTGTTGACATTTCAAACAGAAAATCATTGGAACAGATGCAAGAGCAAAATTTGTCAAAACAAATCCAGGCAGCAGGGGTGGGCAGATGTTTCATTGTCATCCAGTTATCAGTGAGATACAAAAACAAAGGTTGTTTACATTCTAGGTCTGTCCCTGGCTGTGGTCGGGGGCACTGAGGAGTCGGACTCTGTCAGGGCCAGGAGGGACAGTAAAAGCATGTCTGTCTGTGGGACCTCTGACCGAACAGCAGACAGACGCTCAAAGGGAGTCATTAACCTGTTCTTCAAGTCCAAGGTGAGACCCACAGGTTTATTCAAGGCCCAATGAGAAACATCAAGTTCATTTACAAGAATAAGGACCTCTCTTTGAGTCCTGATTGGTTACATCTTGGGTAGCAATCTTTTCTTATTCTTTGCTGGGAATCAGAGGAGATGATCGAAACTGTGCTCCTGTCTGATGCTACATGTGAAGCTAAAACAAAGACATGTTAAGTTTAGCTTACCTCTAAAGCTGTCTAATAAACACTTTAACCCATACCTTCGAGTAACCTTTGAGTTGACATTGTGCATGATTGTGTTTCAACAGAATTCCAAATCAGAGGATGTGAAGCCTGGAGACTCAGCGAGAGACAGTAACAGTCATTTCTGAAATGCTTCATTTTAATTTCCTCTTTCCTTTGCTTATTTTCCATGCATTTGTTTTACGGAGAAGTTCACAGACGCCTGAAAGTAACAGCAGATTATGCATACACTTCGCTCTCTGTCTGCCTGTCAGTCTCAGTGTTGCCATTAATATAATTGATTGTACCTATCAATAAAGGCTATTTTGAGGCCTTGACCTTTTTTTCCCGGTAATTCAAATGATTCCCAGCAAAGCTAAATGCCATCTTACAGCTTTTCAATCAATTGTGCTTCTACAAGAATGAACAAACACAATCCATCCCGCCAACGGACTTGATTAAAAAGCTTCTTATTATACATTTTTGCCATTGTTGTGACTGACTGACGTTAATGGGGAAAATAATAATTTGATGCAGCACAAAGGTTACCATGTCCTCCCAAAGGACTTGAAAGAGGAACATGCTGCCAAAAAAGCTTTAGCTCTGATGCAACAAACAAGGAAGTCTAATCAAATCAACAAACTGTGCAGCCTATTAAACAAAGTCTACAGGATGTGTTGTGTGCACACAATGAGAGTTGAAACAGAGTGTGTTCACTGTGTTCCAATTATAAATAATGCTTTTCATTGTGCATGAGTTAGAGCAACCAATAGCAGTACTTCTTTAAACATTTGGTATAAATCCAGCATAAAGAAAAGTAAATATTGTGAAAATGTTCTTTCTTTACTAAGAGCTTTATGACAAAGTACATTCAACAACAATTAACTGGCAGGCAACTAGCTTAACCTGATAACTAAATAAGCAAAGTGTTTCTGAAGGTCATTCATTACCACTGTGTTTGTCATTGGTTTCATCTCAAACAATCTGATATGTAAACAGACAGTTGAGCTTTTCGAGATGCTTTCACACTGCAGAAGATACGTCAGTGCACTGAAAGTCACTGCTGTGTAAAAAGTGATTTCAGCTTCTGACTCGAGAGTAAAACCACAGCCAGTTATTTTGAATACAGATGGACTAAGTGGGGAAAAGTGAGCTAGTTGAATGAATATGTCGTAAAAAAAAAAAAAAAGTAGCCGTGAACGTAAAAAGACTGAACTATGTTTGACTGAATTCTGGATTTAGACCATTAGACATTTTTTAATCACTTTTAGTTTCATTTTTTTGGGGTGAGACCAAATGGGGTGCACACCAGGGATCCTTAGCATGATTCTGCAACCCTAGCGCTACAACAATATAAAGCAGTGAGCACTTAAGCATCTTCTGTTCTCCTGCTTGATCGCAACTTCCTACAAGTTTCAA
Source organism: Tautogolabrus adspersus (assembly GCA_020745685.1). Taxonomy (NCBI): domain Eukaryota; kingdom Metazoa; phylum Chordata; class Actinopteri; order Labriformes; family Labridae; genus Tautogolabrus; species Tautogolabrus adspersus. The sequence goes on from CM036540.1 coordinate 18,044,885, forward strand.
TGTTACAGTCTGCAGTTTTGCTAGCTACAGTATGCCTCAGTAACGAACGGTGGGGTCAACAACAGGGATGGTTTTAACCATATGTGGTAACTAACAGCGAGGTTGTGTTATGAAAGCAACACCTACTGTAGTGTTTCTAACAAAAGTGATGGAATCTTTATTAGAAGACATGTTATAAAATCTAATTAGGATATATACTGCTTAACCTACATGTTTCCATAGAAAGGCACAGAAGAGCCCTGCCTTAGGATGTTAATGAAATACTAAGAGGTTTAAAGTTTTGGAATAAGAGATTTAGAAGAGATCCTGAGTAAGCACAGCTGACCCTGACCGCTCATAAATTACCCTCTGATGTAGCCACTATGCCACAGCCTATAGACATCATGGCAACAGTTGAATACATGCAAACATACTCCACTCTACACAGTTTGAAAACAACGGGCTTTAGAAGCTAGCAGAGTCATATTTTAATCATAAAAGTAACCCTAAAAAATATGCGGATTGCAAGTGCTGAAGCATTTTCTTAAAAAAAAAACAACAACTTGAATAGTGAGTAAATTCATCCATTTCAATGCTAAAATCCTGTCTTCATTTCTTAAGCATGATCGCTACACTTCCATATAAAGGCTTCATGTTCGACAGCCAAGTATGAGAAGAATTTGTTGATTTTTCTCCAACATTGACTATGCTGCTTTAAAACTAGTTAAGCAAAAAAAAGTACATATATGTGTACCTTAATAAATGTAAACTTGATGCTGCTCATCTCTGCACTTGACGAGATAGCACACACTTCCTTAATTGTAATGTCTAATATCTTTCTCAAAGTACATTAAACTAGTCTTCTCAGACGGCAGATGCTAGGTGATCATTTCAGGGGTCATCTGAAATACGCTCAGGCTCTACTTATAACAAGTTACATAAGATTCACATTATTTTGTGATTTGTAATCCATGTCGATGTTCCAAAGCACAAGCCCCTGGGTTTGAATCTGCTCTGAGAAGTGATGTGAATAATAAAAAATAAACCAAGGATACACAGTGCCTGATTCTGAAGCGATCTTTTGGCCTGAGGAGAAACAAACTCCAAGGCTGTTGAGCTGATTCCCTCTTTTTTTACCTGCAGCTGAATTTGAGAGGGCAAGACATTCCTCCCTTAAGGCTGGATGTTGTATAATATTTGCTGCTTTTAATTTGGATGGAAAAAGACTCCTCATACTGAAAGCCAAAAATTGGTGATAGAGTAGTTGCGCCGCCAAGAAGAAGTAACAAGGTGTGCCAAGACCATAATCCAATCCAAGCAGGGCTGCTGAATGAGATTGGCCAGCATTGAAAGGAGAACAATCCAGTGGAGTGATCTATGGAACATGGAGACATAAAGGCTTAGCTTCATCATCAAAGTCCTGCCCTCTCCTGCAAACCTACATCTTCTGCTGGGAGAGCAGGCAGCCTTTCAATGCCATGATCAGACGACCCTCAAGCACATCTTGTTAACCAACGCAATCATGGCTGAGGTCTTTAGCAGGGAACCTGAGTGCAAGAGTGTCCTCAATCACCCACCATCTCTCCTCCAGGAAATAGAGAGCTTCTCTTTGGGCTTCCAAATGACCATTGTAGGACAAACCATGAGACACACCCAAGTCTGATCAGCCTGCTTGGGGCCTAACCCCACTGACGGTGTGGTGTGATAAATGTCAGAAACATCCTGAGACACTAAGGCAAACAGCTGACTATAGTCACAACTGCTTGACTGTCATCTCTAAGCCTACACAAGCACAAGTTGGTCATGTGGTCGATCTTTTTGACTTTGTATGTTCCCGATTGTGGCAACCTTTCTGGCTCTCTCTGGTGTTATTACAGGGACAGACTCCTGATGAAAAGGTGCAGGAGATTTTCTTTCTCCCAAGCAGGTAGGCTGTCAGGTAAGTCATGGAACTGTTATCCCCAAGAACAATCCTGATGTGCAGAAACACACAGTTCTAATTGATCAAAATACATGACTAGTACCACTCAGGTATAACTCAGTTTATTTTGGACCCTTCTTCTTCTTCCAATTCTGCATTTGAATCTTTAAAACTTGACTCTTAAAAATCGTGACAGCGAGGAAGTGAGGTGGGCTTAGAATTAGCTTAAGTCTCACTTTTTTTATTGACTTTTGTGACATTTTCACGAAGATATTAAAATCAACTGTTTAAAGAGCAGACAGACTGTTGCATATGATGAATATGAATTAGTAGCCAGTGCAGTTAATGATAGACATACTGTTTCAAAAAGGTCATCATGTGAGAACATCTGATTTAAAATTAGGCCTCTTTAATGATTCATGGAAATGGATGAATTTGTCTCATTTATTCGACGGTGGTTGGACTATACTAGAAGAGTTCAGATAATGTGAGGGTGTGAGTGAGAACAAAAGAGACATCTCTCCCCTCCCTTATTAATATGTCCATCATCTGATGCCACGTTGACCACCAGGTTTTTATTAAGGCCAATTTAAAGTTGCAGAGAAGCCTCTTAAAAGTCATACAAAGTGTCGCTCTGCAATACTTCAGTCTGAAGTGTGGATCATCTGATTAAACCATCGCTCCATGACCACAGAGCCCGTTTCAGCCCACAGACATTTATCTCACTTCTGAAAAAAAAGAAGAAGATGGCTGGAGGTGATAGTGAAGTTAAATGATATGCTGTACTTTCTCACAGGGAGTGAAGGCCCTGTGACGCTCGACTTACCAACAGAATCATTCCCATTTAGAATATCAAGACTGTCCTGGAAATCGTGAAGATTTACTAAAATACTGATGGATAAAATCTCTGGTGTGTGATGGGAGGAATGTGAAAAAAACACTGCCCTTTAAATGCATAAATATTCAAAACATGCAAACTTTAGAATCATGCTCTTGAAAGCTATCAATGATTCATTTGAAAGTGTATTAAAAAAATATGACTCATCATTAAAGGCTCTTGGCTGTATATTCATCATATTTCAATCAGCGTTAATGATCTGGCTCTGTGGCTTCTTTCCCTTCAAACACTCCTGAGATCATTATTAGTGTTGCTTTAAGCCTCTGAAGGGGAGTCAAATTCCAGCCATCAAGTTTAAAGCCTTAATTAGCGCTGTCATGTTGGGTGCTACTTCTTAGGTGTCTTATTAAAGGGTGTAACTCAGACTGCATCTCTTTGTTGGATTTAATACACTTATAAATTAATCTAACATTAAAGCATTTTAAAGCAGCTCTGTTTAGCTCCTAAATCTGAGTCATGTGATCAGACAAGTCCTTTAATTTGTTGGCTGAACTGGCTCATACCATATCTGTTCAATGCACAGCGTGTATCTTAGCCACATGGTTGTATATTCTACCTCAGTTTAGGTATTCTAGTATTCCAGTTACAATCCTTCAAAGATTTTAAAAGATGGATGCCTATGTTACATGTTGTTTAAGATTTGACTCTTGTGTGTTATGATTAAATGAAAGTTTATTTATGTTGGATGGAGCAATACTGTCTCTAAATTATTGATGCTCTTTCTTTTGGGCTTGTCAGTATCTATCAGGACTGAGCTCAGCTGCATGTCGCTCTCCTGAGCCTGCTATCTGCAGCTCTGCTCTGAGTCAGCCTCACTGCAGGATGATAGACACGGCTGAGCAGCTTCACTCCGCCTGACATTATAATTCAGTTTATAATAAGTATTTGATGGCAAAATAATAAAGGTGGTAATATGAAAACAGTTTACTAATATCAAGCCAAATGAAAGTAGGCTCATTAAAAGCTAATTTCAAACATATTATAGATAAGCATCTGGAAATTCTAATAAACTTTGTTATTGATGTTCAAACTGTGGCTGAAGGGACATTATATTGTGTTACAATCACGGAGCCTGACAGGCTAATGAGCTACATAATTAGAACGAGGTGTTGTTGTGATTGCTGTCCACCAGGGGGCAGTAAAACATCAATGTACGGTTGAAAACATGAGTAGGAAAATTGCAAACCCTAAAACAGTGGTTCCCAACCTTTTCCAACTCAGGGCCCACTTTTAAGTCTCAAAAATGTTCGCGGCCCACCTCCGACCCTATAAATACGGAAGCCATGTGATGCGTTTTCTGTCTATGCATGTATAATTTTTTAAAATGCATAAAAACTGTGCTGATAAGTTTAGTCTATTTAAAAATGTCTTAGTTGGGGGTCTGGGGGTCTCCCCCAGAACATTTTTAACATCAGAAATGTCTTTACTACATTCTGATCAATTTTTATGCACAATTTGAGGCTTTTCTGCTCCACTTTAAAATAATGATTTAGTATTGTCTCCTCTTTTGTGTCTTTAAATCTATTTTAGTGTTCAGGTACATTTTCACACCGTTATTATTCATTTAAAAACATGAGGACTTAAAACATAATACAGAATATGTTGATTCTGGGACACATGGTCAAAGTAAGAACATTTACTGTTAGAAGAGTTTTATTCATAGAGGGGGCGGGACATTGTTGATTGACGATGACAGTCACCATGGTTACTCACTCTCACCTGCCTGCTGCACACTGAACGAGAGGAGAACGAGCTGCTGACTGACATCCCTTATAAGTTATAGCAGTATGCATGGAAATCAATGTATTGAAATAAATGATTGTACTAATTCAAACATTTTTTTAAACCAACGAGGTCCGGACCTCGCGGAGTCGCGGATATCATCGCCTCCCTCCGTTTCATAACATCGTTTAATTCTCGTTTCCGTTATCACAACAGGTGAGCTTCAGGTGGAGAGGCTTGTTAGTAACTTGTAAAAACCGAGAGAGAGCAGAAAACACCGACAGCATCAGTTTAAACACCGGGGTTATATCTCCCATCACTGACTCTCTGAGCTCTGCTCTGTGTGACTCTCTGCAGACTGTTTAACGTCTCTCCGGCTCGTTAAAACGGTTCGTTGTATCACCATCTGAAGTAGGCTACAAACATTAACTTTGCAAACTCTTCAGATAACTGTTTCTCGAGCCCTGTCAGTTTGGACAAATCTCAAACAGTTGTATATAACTGGGATAGAGTTCTTTTAACGGACTAACTCTTAAGTTTCGTTTTCATGTTCAGCGGTGATCCTGCTCCTCTCCGGGGCAGACGGTGAGGGGGAGACGAGTCTGTGTAAGAGCATAAACTTCAGCATGATGGAATAAACACATTAGCCCAGTTCTACGATCTCTCTGCTTTGGCAGATCGTCAACACCTTCACGATATAAGATCGCACACCATGTCCCCCCCCCCCAAAAAAAAATCATACTATTTTGGAAATGATTTGGCGGCCCACTTGGCGGCCCACAGGTTGGGAATCACTGCCCTAAAACAAAAGCACAGCGAAGAAGTGTGTAAATCTTACATTTTGAGGTGCATTAGTTGATTTTTCTACACAGAGAGTTAAAATATTTTTCACGTAAGGGAGCTAGACTGCCAATCTGAGAATGAAGACTTAATTCATCCAAAGAAATGTCATATATAACATCATGTCACAGCTGCAGGGTTCTCCTGCTCATTTTTGCATCCATGTAGAAGAGAAATCCTGACCAAGATGGCAGCCATCAATCTATCAACATAAATGGTAAGACTATCAAACTTATTATATAATACATATAATTAATAGAGCCACTTCCTTGTTTACCTTTGTCATCACGAAGTGAACTGTTCCTGTTGTCAATTAAACTCTTAAACATCAACACACTAACAAGAAATTAGAGCTCCAAGTTAGGTATTTTGGTCACGGGTGTTATAATGGTAATACAAAATCTGATTTGTTCTTCAAGTTCAGAAGAGAAAACACAGAGTTCTGGGCTTTGTCTTTTATTTTTGATTTATGCACCAGAGTCTGAAATACTGGCCCTTCTTCCTCTAAAGTTTAACTTATGCATGAGGACTGTTTTCTCATTCCAGCAGATTTCATTTGGTCAGCAGTGTTTTGATTAATGCATCTATTTTCAAGGCCAAAGGCTTTAAATTGAATTCAGTAGTCTTTACTGTTTGTTTGGGTGCAAGTAGACGGGGTTAGTGGACTCTATGAATATTTGTCACTTCTTTAAGCGTGTCCTTGTTGTGGGGTTATAAATCAGAGAGTTCAAAAAGGGCTAAATAGACTAAAATACAAAACATCACAGTATTAACATTTTAAAGTAAAGCCTAAGTTATATATTCTCTAATTATATTCTCTCTCTCTTTTTCTCTATGATTACAATAACTTCATTTTTCTTGTATGGTTCTTCTTAAGCACTTAGTTGATCCAGTATTTCAGAGATGCATGAGGTATTTTTGTGTGTTTTTTCTTGTGAATCACACAAAAACTCACACTGAAGTCACCACTTGCCTATGAACTTAGTTTCATTTTGACACTGAGTTTCACAGGCAGCATCTGACTAAACTGCTACATAACACAACTGTTGCCTAGACAATTAGCTCGGGTGTTGCTTTTTGTTGTTAGGACACTCACAGCCTGAAACACTCTCTCTTCAGGAGCTGCATCTTCTTACATTTACTCTTGATCTATTGGACCAGATGACAGTTCTGCAGTTTTAAATGTGTTTGAAAATGCCAACTCTCAGTATCCCCGATATCAGCATGTTTATTATTTCCAACTACATGTCACTGCTTTCTTATTTTCTTCCTTAGAATTGAAATTCCAGCTCTGGTCTATAGAGTGCAGTGTTGAGATGTGCAATCAGTGATCTCTCACTGATTTTGGTCGAGCCATCTGATGTGATAGCAGCACAAGTCTGCTCTGTACATCCATTCTGATAATGTGTTATCAGCCATCCTTCTCTTCTTCCCTCCCTCCAATCTTCCTCTATAGTTGTACTTTCCTCTCCCTCCATGTAATTGTCTACTGCCCACTTTTCCAGCGTTTCATCCCCCTTCTCACTCTTTGCAGACCGTTTTGCCCTCTCTGTAGTCCTCTTTATATTCTCCCCATATCTCTCTGACAGCTTCTGAAACTGCTGCTGGGGGAGCAGAAAGTGTTGGGACTTGTATGTTGCTCCTTGGTAATCCTTAATCTGACAGCTCAGCACAGCAGAGTGTGCTGCATGTTGGTGTAATGTACCACATCTAATCTATACTTGCAGACTTTAAAGTACGAGTTATGTTTAACACCCTTGGGCACATATATACAGTGTAAGATAGTGCAGCACATGGATAAGACTTTAAGTAAAACTGAAGATGATAGGGGGCTGGAGTGTGTCAGGAAAGAGATGAAAGGTAGTATTAAGCAGAACTAATAATGGAAATCATTGCCCAGTTAATTCTCTGAATAATTGTAGTCAGGCCTGGTTCTAGACTGCTTTGATTGGAGGGCATTAAGTGTTGTTGACTGGTCACTTACTGCCAGACTCATTACTGAGGAACACTGAGTGTTCTTTAGGACTGTAAGCGAGGCGTTAATATGCTCTTTTTTAATGTTATCTCACTCTAAAGCCCTAAATTCTAATAATACATAAGCCCATTATGCATTTAATTTTAAACCTACCACCCACCCTCATAGGAGGACAACATTATTTATTAATTGATTAAATTCCAATTATGTTACATGGACTGATGGAAGAAAAATAAGCTATTTGCTGTAATCCAGTGTGTTATTTTCTAGTTTACTAATGTATTTTCTCATTAAATGACACCGTGGAGCCTGCTTCTGTTGGCTGCGGAGAGAGGAATCAAAGCGCAGTGAGTGAACCATACAAACTGTTTAGTTTTTGAGAAAAATGTGCCTCTGCGGTGCAAAGTAAAAAACTGAATTTAGCAAACACTAACAAAAACGCAGCTAACAAGCTTACTGCTACAGAGTGAGCAAAGCAGGCTGGGAAATCTGTGTGTAATGATGAAGTAACTGATCTCTCTGCTATATCAAGTTTTTTTATATTACCGGACAAACCAATCAAACTTTGAGTATTTCAATGTGGCATGTTAATGATTGGACAAGGACATTTGCATTATTGAGTAACCTCTGACAATAACAATGCATACAGTCATATTATTTAATAACCAAAACAGAATAAATTATTGACCAACAAATGTAAGCCCACCTTCACACCTCTACTCATTCCCAATGGTTCTTCCTCCAAATTCTAGCACAATATCTAATACCAATGCTTTTAAGAGTAAATCATATCAAATCAAATAATTATAAAATGTCATATTTAGGCCTATGTCCCTCAGACCTGCTCCTAATCTAGACCCAGCATGCCCAAAACTACCTTCTAGCCTCCTTGCTTTAGCAGCACATCCAATAAATAAAGCAAACTATGTGTAGACAAGAAACATGTGATTTTCACGAAATAAGAACTAAAATGGATAACCTCCTGAGAGAGCAGGCTACTTTTGTCCTCATGTGTATCAGAGAATTCATTCTTCCTGGTCTGCATTGGTAAGCAGCAAACTGTAATCAGCATGATTCAGCACCTTTATTTGGGCTTAAACAGCACTGCAACCCTTTTCTTTGTGACTAATCAAGATTTGTAGCACGCTGCACACTGTGAAAACAGCATGCATGGCAAATGTACTTGATTTGAGAGACTGAAACTAAGAATGTTTCAACACCTTAGGGGGAAGTTTGTTGACTTGCCAACAGTTCAATAAGAAGATGAAATTCATCAAGCCTGCGTGCAGAATTTGAAGATACAGTCAGCTGTTTAGCTTAGCATAGCATAAAGACTGGAAACAAGTGGAAACAGCTATCATGTCCAGTCCAACAAATCTTCCTCTGAGAGCTACTTACGCTCACTTTGAATGGTGCAAAAAATAACTTCTTGTTTATTGAAATATCAATTTAACAGTTTTGGAATCCAAAACAGTTTTTTTCCTCAGTCTTCTGACTTTAACTCTAAAAGACCCATCAAAACTTAATACTATAGCCACAACTGCACTGTGTTTTGCTTCCACTCCAAATGTAAGGGTTTAATATGGTAAAAGGGATTTAAGCAAAAACATTACCATGTTAGCATTACCTCTAGAACTGTTACAAAGGGCCTGGTTTTCTGACAAAGCTGGGTTAAAAGCCTTTACAGAATAAAAATGCTCATAAAAAACACCTTAGTTAGAATAAATAGACTCAAACATGTCAAGACTACATGTCACCACAGTGACCATGTTTGTATGCTGATGTGAGCCTCAAAACTAAAATCATGGCTAACAGAGTAACTTGTAATGCTTAGGACTCTATTTGTGTGGACAGAGTCAAGCTAGCTGTTTTCAACTGTTTCCAGTCCTTACACTAAGCTAAGCTAATAGCCGCAAGCTCCAGCTTCATATTAAGCTTGCAAACATGGAGTGATGCAGCATAGTATACATCTTACTCTGGTTATGATATGAATAAAACAGCAATTTTGCATAATTTCACACTACCGTCTTATTCTTTAAAACCCGAAACCCTTCATATAAATGTATGCACAGCATGCAGGCCTTCAAAACCAGTGGCTATTAAGAAGGCCTATATTCACGTATACTATTCCACTTTTAGTCTTCTGCTAAAATACACACTTCCTGTTTCAAATGTGCTTGTTACGTGTATATGTGCTTTTGGTGAAAACCAGCAGGCCACACCAGCATCAAGTTGTGCCTCTTTTCAAAAGAACTTTAAACATTGCATTAATAAAGCACCAATGGCACACCATAGTTTGGTTCCTACAAGGTTTAGCTGTGAAAGAAATTGCAATATCACAGCGAGAACGAATGCATTAAACTTTAACTATTTTGAAACACTGGAGTGGGGTAGAGTGAATGATGAGAGAATTAAGTTTCCATTTCTTAACAAGTAAGAGAGAACTTCCCTTGTGCCAAACTCGCTTTTTAAAAACCATAAGGTGGTGCACGGCTCTATCAAGGCACAAATCCATGAATAAGACCTTCAAATTGGAAGGAGATCTTATGGCTCAGCCTGCCTCGGCTGAACCACTACAGACAGAAAGAGTCAGATATTTTCCTCCTGCAGTGAGGGGCTGCAGCTCTTGTTCAAGTTGATGTGATGGATCATTTGTGACTGGAAATGAACGTTTAATTTAAAGCAAATTCATGTCAGAGTTTTTTTTTTTAAAGGTGAGACTTAATAAGGATGACATTCACGGGTAGCAGCAGCCGGGAACAGCCGAGAATGATGAATGAGTTTGACATCTTAAATCGATCACGTTATTGGCCATGCTCATATATGTGAGACAGCAAAGTGCCCTTCCACACAAATGTTATGTGTCTGTATGTGTTGTGTCTGTGTGTGTGTGCTGTGCGGCACTAAATCTGCTATCAGATCCCTCCTTGTCTTAACGACGGCTTGTGTGTGCCAGACACATAATGGCTGCAGAGGAAATGGAAAGAGGAGAAAATGGAACGGGGGAGAAAGACGAGGATATTATGTGTTGGTGAGAGAAATGAATAGCCAGTGGAGCACTTTGTGTTGAGACTTAAGACTCTGATTACATTTTGATAAAAACAATACAAAGAAAACACATTAATGCTTCAGCTTATGCTTAGATGTTGTGTGCACCGACAAAAAGCCTTTCAGTTAAAGTTGATGAATGCTTGCGTCCCTGCACTTTTTTCTAAAAGTGTAGAGTAAATATTATTCATGCACACACATTTTTTTAAACTCTGATCGATAGTCTACTTTGTTCACCATATCTAGTTGATTCATAATGATTGTCTATTACTCAAGCTGTGACCTCTGATCTTCCCTCTGTCGTTGAAAGTGGTTACCACAGCCTCAGACCTGCCGGTACACTGTGTCTTACAGTATATGATCCAAGTCCCTCAAGGGCCTAATGATGCTGCAGCCGAGGGTCTTAGTGCGATACCTGTGGGATACCTGATTTATTATATGTCTGTAAGTTCAGCTAATCAAATGTACATTTATTTTTAGCTGTCAGCTTTTTTTAATCTATAAGTCCTTATCCCCCAGAGCAGAAGGACTTACTGGTTTCCACTAATTACAGGCATGATACATGGTATCATTATAGAGTGCCACAGGAATGAGTCCTAAAACCCGGAAGTGAGTTAGCATTTTAGCGCCATGGGTTCCTAACTCTAAAAGTCAATGGGGATTTTGAATGGGTTTGTGGTTAGACGCCTGAAATAAGGTCTGTGGTTAACACAAGCTTAAGAGATGTTGGGCGTTTTGTTAGACGAGATAAACTACGTTAGATAAGACCCCAACTTGTGAATTTTAAAGTTTTTACGCGTACTAAAAACGGCGGTTGCTAACAAGTGGCTAAATGAGACTACAGTGGTTGTCGGGGACATTTAACGTCATCACGCCGGGAACTCTCTCACTAGTCCGCCTTACAGCCTCTAGTCATGTTTTTCAGTGCTCTTGCAAATATTACGTTAATAAACAACTTAAGCTACGGTTTCGCTAGCTTGTCAAAACCATTGATTAGATCGATGAAGCATAACGGTAGTGACGTCAAAATCAACCAACCGTGGTGTAGTTCGCTTGTAGCATAACGTTAGCTTTTTACTTCTCTCGGCTGCATTAACGCTTCAAACTTCATAAAAGTGGTGTTCATTTGTAAAGATTATCCTGCTGAACAAAACGCCTACGCATCAGAAACATGTGTTTGCCACAGAGCTTATTTTCTGCAATGATCCAAAATCCAATGCAAAAATCCCATAGGCGAATTCCAGTTAGAACCCATGGCGATGCTACTTCCGGGTTGGCCTACAAAAATACGTCATCACTTTTGTTCTCTATAGTGGGCTATACCAGGGGGATTGTGGGAGTTTCACACTCACACACAAATAGATCTCAAATGTTAACATACTTAATCATCTCAATTAAAATAAACATCTCATATGCAAACATACTTAACAGAGAGGTCGAGGCTTTAATGCACATTACAGTGTTCAGAGTTGTAGATGTTTAAAAAAAAATGAACAAAGTAGCTGAGGTGAAAATCACATGATCAGAGGAGTTAATGTCCAATTCCAGTGTACACAGTCCTTGATGTGCAAAGATAAATCATGTGAATATTCTAGATGGAGTATTGTTGTGTAAATGATACGGAGAAACTCCAAATGTGCCTTCAGTAGTACAAGACGTTCCCTTTAAGGGATTGTGTGAAAAGTCCAATTTTGTCCATTAGTGTAAAATAGTTTCAGTGACCCACAGGGGAAATGAGCAGACGTCTGTGGGGAATCACCCTGGGTGTCTGACTGTCCACCCACTGATTAGGCAGTTGTCACCAGAGGCCTGGTTGCCAAGGTAACCACCCTCTGTCACCTCCTGTTCTCACTGGCTTCCTGCTGCTCTCCACTCTCCGCCGCGCTCTCACTCTCCTCTTCTTTCCTTTTCTTTTTTTTTTCTTTTCAAAGGGCAAGTGCTCACCAACTTCTTCTTCATTCATCTGTGTGTGTGTGTGTGTGTGTGTGTGTGTGTGTGTGTGTGTGTGTGTGTCTCATGGGCATGTCTGTTTGCGTACGTCAGTGGGTGTGTATAACTGTATGCTGGTTTGTGTGTGTGAGTCAGTAACAGCATGTTTGCGTTATCAGTCACGCAGGGTGGCTACTGTCTCCCCTGGTGATGGACTGTGATGCCAATCTGTTGCAGCAGCTCACAACCAGCCTGTCAGTGCTGAGCTCCCTTCTCTGTTTAATGTTTTTCTCATCCTATGCTATGTACTTTCCATTCACCTTTTCATTCCTAAGTGTTACTTCTCCTATATTTTTCTCCTTTCCTCCCATGTCCTCCTGTTGTTATGACTTTTCATCCATCTTTCCTTCCTTGCTTCAGTGAATCTTCCATTACCTTCTACATTTCCATACCTCTTTACCCTCATTGTTCTCTTCATTTGTCCTCTCTTTCTGTCCATTTATTCTTACGAGTCATTTCTTGTGATCTATAGGGGGTGAAGGATACAATTTGCTTCACAGGTATGAGAGAAAATGTAGGAGAAATAGAGGATAATGGAGACCATATTCATGCAGTAATGTGGAAAAGACAGCAAAAGTCATTTTTGAGCATATAAGTATGGCACTAGCAAACCTGTTTTGAAGAGCAGACTTCAATAAAACGTCCTTAATAATTGATGAGCCGACCAGTCTGATCTTCTCTTCTTTCCAGGAGTTGGCAGAATTGTTGCTAAGAACTGTTTGCCCACACCTATACAGTATAACAACAAAAACGAAAAGTTTCCGCAGTTTGTTTCTTGGATATTTCAATTAGTGGTTGGTCTTCGTTTCTGGATAGTGTGACACGGTCTCTCAATTTTCTTTCTGAGGTAGGTTAGATGGCCAAAAGGCTACTGAAGTCGTTTGTGTTTTACAGCCTCTACTCTTACCTATATATTGTGTTTACTTGTTCTATATTATTACACTAATCGTAGTCTTTACAGACAACTTCAGATGAAATTTTGCCTGGCAAAGGCCAAGCTTATTTATTTCCTCTCAAAAGATTCAATGGAAATGCACCTAGTTCACACAATTAAATGGAAAACCCATAGTTCGAGTGAGACCTTGGAATAATATCCACAAGTACAAGTAATGATGGTCTGACATGTAGTTTTAAGAAACTAAACCATACAAATAGTGATATGAGATAAAGGCTGCATGTCTCTCTACAATTCTACAATTCTACAATTCACTTAGCAGATGCTTTTATCCAAAGCGACGTACATCAGAGAGTAAGAACAACACAAGCAAGGATCAAGGAAAAATAAAGGAACGATGTCAGTAAGGATGAACGATCAGCTTTGAGTCCGATTGGACACACAGGTGCTGAAAGGCATTGCCCAGAGGCAAGGCACAACATTAACTGCCGTTCTGAGACTCTAATCAGTATATAAACCATCTTATAACCGTCTCTCCTCTTATAAATGCCATAACTAAAGTCTGAAATTCAGATAAAAGTTATATGAGACAGAGATAAAAGATTTTTGGACCTTGGCACTGACAGATACCTGACCTGAACATCTGCAGACGGGAGTGAGATTGCCTTTTTTAGAGAGGGAGACAGACTGCTGTGGATAATTGCTTCCTGGTGAGAGGGAAGGAGTTTATGTCATGGTTTGAGTTCAGAGTCACACCTTTTCGTAAAGCTCCAGGACATCCAGAATCAGGAGTGACGATCCCTCAGCCCCTGGAAACACCCCCCCCTCCCCATCTGTGTGTGCTTCTCTGCCAGATGGATGCTGCCCAGCCCGTATCAGAGCAATACAGACCTAAACTCACAGCTAACCAGCTGGAACTGTCTGCACTGCAGTTGATCCGTCACTCTGGGATCTTGCTGGCAGCTGCTTTTTTCTGTTACAGTTTTCTAAACTTTTGCTTGTTTAGCTGACAACGTTGTAAATCCTTTTTGTAATGCATGCACTGCAGTGCATGCGAGGAAGCAGAAGTTACAGTGCCAGCAAGTTGCACAAGCAATGAGAACAGATAATGTGAGAAAAGTCATTCTAAATATGACATTTTTTGAATGCAAAGTACAGTGCTGTCCCTACTTTGCAACTGGGACACCCAGAGCCTGCCAATTACTCTGCCTTTTACCCTCCTTTATTGTCAACTTGCTCTGTCCCCGTATGTGCATGTTCTTGTCTCAGCAGAATGGTAATTTGCCGAAGACTTTATGAAGGACTGGCAGGTCCCTCAGGAAAGCCAGTCCTCTGTATGAGTCTAATTAAACACAGCTTTTTCATCTGTGCCCCTCCTTCCTCTGATCCCTTGTTCTTCCTCTCCTCCCTCTCACGTCCCTGTGATGCACAGTGTGTGCATTAATTACTCTGGAGTTTACAGATCAGCATGCTCTGGCTCGGTGTCAGCCAGTGTCAGGACACGCAGGCTCACATGGAACTTTATACAAGGGCAATGATTTACTTTTTTGTGGTTGTAATTGATGAAAGGATGCTGTCTGAGCTATTGTCATCTCTTTTTTCTAAACCGAGCCAGATGGTTTTCTCTTGCATTTACCCATATGTGTGTGTGTACGTGTGTGTATGCTACTTTGATGTGAAGTGTGTGCAGTCACCATCCCTTGTACTCTTAAAAAAAAACACAAGTACATGGCCATCTCTCGTCTGCTGGTCTGAAATTCGACAAGCAGACAGATAAAAGGAAGAAGATGCAGAACAAACAAGAACAAAAAGACACAAAAAAGATTCAATCGTCAACATTAGCAGTAAACATAAGACATTGATTCATAAGTCAACCCGTATCCAGCAAAAAAGCCCTCCTAAAAAAAAAGAAGAAACCCTGGTAATATGATAGACCCAATCATCTTAACCAAAGACTTTTATTTAGTGCTTAAAAGATATTATTTATTTGTCCTTCAACAAGTTTAAAGAGTAACAAAGTGGTGCAGGTCAGACCTTTCTAAGGAGTCTATCTGACCAAACATAAGCTGACTCTCTTTGGTTAGACCCTTTCATGAACTGTCAGCCTGTGTGTGTTGGCTCAGCAGATGTGTGCGCTCTTGAAGAGGTTGATAGTGAGGGCTGAGTGTGTAATGTGTCTGATCATGAATCAATGCGGGATTCTTTGTCATATACTGTACACGCAGGTTTTAATTCTCATCTCTCTTTTTATATGAGTGTTGGCAGCAGCATCTGGATTGGTTTTATGAGAATCAGTCAAGATAACGTGCAAGTTTTTCCTCTTCTTTTCTTTGACTGTTGCATCTCCACAGCTGGCAGGATACTATGGGAAGAAAAGAAGGCTGTATCCTGTCTGGCGTGATGATGGATCACTGTACAATCTTTGCTATCAAACTGCTTGTGTTATTCAGTATTGTCTCAAGTGAAAATCCGTCAAGTCATATCTTAGCAGAGTAAAACAGAACCAAGGCTGTTATAGGGCGGAAGAGGATAATTGTAATTTGTTTGATATGACTTTGATCGTACTCTCAAATCATCAACTGAAAATATAGCGTTACTTAGAGATAACAGCTCAGAAAAACTGTTCATTTAGCTCTCTAGTTTAGATTGTCTTGTGTTTTTTTTTATATCTGTGAACAGACTATGATTTATACACTAAAAATCATATAGAAGTATTATATGAACACTAACACCTTAGGAAAAGGCATCTTATGAAAAAAACATGTAATCTGTTTACACTGTCACAATAATAATACCTTTGAACACATTTTCCCGCTGAGAACAAGTGTATCACTGAAGAGAAACCACCCGGTGAAAATGGATATAAATGCTTTTGAAATAAAGCAGATTGTTTGACATATCAGGAGTGTAAAGAAATAAAAGGGAGACTCAGGAGGATTTAAAAAACACAAAGCCTCGAAATAGCAGGCTCATGTCGGGATCAGCAGGGGGCTTCCCAGGAGTCTGTTTTCTTTAAAGTCTCTCGCTGAAGGTTAAGCTGTGATGCAATGCAGCAGAGGATCTGAAAATCCCTGCTAAGTGGAGGAGGTTATATCGGAGCAAAGAGCTGTTATTACCCTAATGCAAGGGAGAGGAAACAGATGATACTATGAATTAACTTCTTAAGTAATGTTTCAGCCTTTATAAAAAGAATGATTCTATGACTGTAGCAACTACTCGTAATTGAATATGCTGTGTAAACACTAAGTGAGCTCTTGACAAGACTCTACAAGACTTTTTGTACAAAAAGGTTTTAAAGTCCAGATGTCTGTTAAACCAGCTTAAGGCCAACAAATATTACATTTAAAAAAAAACAAGTTTGTTTTTGTCTGTTTGTCAAACAGAAATGTGATAAAAGTTGAGCTGCTTACAACTTGTGAAAAAAAAGAAAACCTTGTAGACTGCACCAGCAAGTGATCAAGCACAGACGTAGTTTTTATTAACAAGGTCTAGTTCTTTATCCTGGTCATCTGTAGGCTGATATACTGTAGCACACAATGACATTTCACCCTTATTAATGACAATAGCCTTCTGCAACTAGAGGGGAGGATGGAATAACAACTCCTTTTTAAGCATGTGTAAAAGTATGTCATGTCTTATACAATTTTGAGAGACTGAAGGGAGGGAGAATGTTGTGTATGTGTCTGAGAGGCTGAGAGCACAGAGGTGGTAGAGAGGGATCGAAGAATGACAAGAAGGGGCCAAAAAATGAAAAAGGCATGTGAGAGAGAAACAGAACAAAACACAGAAAGATTTTTAAAGAAAATGTGTCTTTGCTGAAGTGGCTGAG
The DNA here is from genome assembly GCA_020745685.1 of Tautogolabrus adspersus. Classification (NCBI taxonomy): domain Eukaryota; kingdom Metazoa; phylum Chordata; class Actinopteri; order Labriformes; family Labridae; genus Tautogolabrus; species Tautogolabrus adspersus. The sequence continues at coordinate 18,061,981 of CM036540.1, forward strand.
AGATATTGAACCAGACAGATGGAGAGAGAGTGTCTGTGGTAAGGAGGAGAGTGCAAAGAGGCACATCAGCCTCTTGGAAAGCAATTATCCATAGAAGCAGCTGTCGTCAGATTGATGGCAAGATATGACAGCACATTTCATGAACAAGGGAAACTCTGATCTGACAGAACACTCCAATTTCAGGCCCCGATAAATAAAATAATACAGACAACAAGACAGATAAATGAATAAGAATGGTATCAGATGCAGTGAGAGCAGGTGGTAGAGTGCTCTCGGGTCATTCAGAAGTAGAACACGTGAGCAGAAAGCTTACAGACAGCAGTCAAAACAGAATAAAAGATAGAAGAACCCACAGTGAAAACCACGACCTGTTCAAGGAAAGTGTTCTTTGTTTTGTAGTGACTCATAGCAGAAACTGCAAAGACATAATCTATTAATTCACCAGCTGTATGTTTTGGTTATTTATTATTAAAGGAATTGCAGCTTGATATTCATAACTTGGGATGTTTCCTCACTTCACTAAAATCACCACATCGTTACCACTGTACCTGTCTTTTTGTGTTGTCTAAATGATGCAACAGCTGTGTATTAAGTACATTGAAACAGTGCACACTGTTTACATATTTTAAATAACTTACGATGTGACAAATTAATGTGTGGTGCGCTTTGAAAAGGAGGATCAGACTGATTTTTTGCAGATTCACCCCTAACAACAATCATGGGAAAGATCTGGTTTGCGCTCTTGGTGAATATCGATATACAGTACAGCCCAGATATATACATATCTGGGAATGTGGGTTTAATGATTATACCGGGAAAACATCAGCTAACAAGAGCAAGAAGGAGAGAAGGATGCGGAGCCACTGATGGTGTTTCCAAGCAACTGTAAACATTCTAGATTAACCTTATCCAGCAAACAAACAGGCTTCTTTTTTGAAAGACACATGTACATAGCCTGTGAACTGGTTAGCTAACACATTAGCAAGACAGGAAGCTGCTAGCAGTTAACACGATGTCTCTGAGAGCTAATTTTTCTATTTTCAATATACCCTGCTGTTTATTTTCTCTTCCATTATTTTTTAAAAATAGCCTTTTAAAATATAATATTCAATACAGAATTGTTAATGAGCTGTCCACAGAGTTAACAGCCGAGTAAGTGTGCTGATAGCAGTCTGGAGCCACACTCAGTCCTGAGAACAGAGGAGATCGGTTAAGATCTCTAATTAGCCAAATGACTAAAACCACCTGGGTGGGTGTTCCTTTATGAGTATAGGGACTTTAATAGAGTTACTTTAAATGTCTGATTTTTTTAAGGCTCTATCATTGAAGGTGTCCTGCTGTTTAGCTCGCTATCTAGAGTAGGTCTTCCAGGGTTAGCATGAGTCAACGTGGTTTATGTAACTCTTGCATTATCCTTCGGTGCCATGTGTCACATACAATAACTAGTTTTAAGTCCCACACTCAGAGGCAACTTAGAAATATGAAACCATTTTTCATGTTCACCTCAGGGGCCCTGTCCACATGAACCACTAACTGTCAATTATATGATAATAAATGTGTCATTAAACTGCTTTATAATGACATTAATATGTGCTGCAGAGATAATCTGCCCTTCAAAATGTGTTATCCAGTTGTAATAAGACATGTTTGTTTGGCTAAGGCACCAACAAAATGTCACAACATAATGAATGGTATATATTGCAATCACAATATATGTAAATTAATTGCATAACATATCTTGCAGCCCTAATACACACTGTGCATATTCAGTAAATCATCATTTCTGGTCAAATATAGCACTAGAAAAATATATTGATCTTTGTCATTGTTTCTAGTAATGTGTGATAAAGCTGTGATGCATTGATTAGCTGAAGGCGACCTGTTTCATCATCATTACAGATGCTAACATTAATGTCAGACTGATCAGTCTATTATCACTGCTAAAACTACACATACGTGTTGTTGTTGTTGTTGTTGTTGTTGTTGTTGTTGTTGTGGCTCTGTTTGTCTCTATCCTTCTCCTTCTTCCTTCATCTCCCTCTATCCCACTTTCAGTATCAGCAGATGGCTGTCCAACATGAGTCGGATTCTGCTCGAGGTTTCTGCCTCTTAAAGAAAGGTTTTTTTGCCACTCTATCTTTGCTAAATGTTGCCTAGTGCTCGTGTTGGATTCATTTTGGCTCTTTGTAGCTAATATGACAAAAAGTAAGATCTTTCTCCTGCTCTTTTGTAAAGGGTCTTAAGATATCATTTTGTTAGGAATTGGTGCTATACAAATATTGATTAATGATTGATTAATGCAGTATGTAAGCACTTCCATTGGATTGTGCTATTTTTGACTGGTTGAAAAACGCTGCCTTCTATGTAACATGATCTCAATGTTGCTCTCATTAGTGCTGTGATTTAATTCTTCCACAAAGTCACGCTCACTGTGTAAGCTACGGGCCATTTTGTCTTACTGTTATTAGCCAGGCTATTTAGCTAGCCAAGTTTGGTAGCCTAATGTGTAGACTAATCTGGTCGAGGAGGGCCTTTCTCGTTCTTATTCTCTGGCTCTCTGCTCCACCTTCTTTTTTCTTGTGACCGTCCATTTCCCTTGGTGCTAATGTTGTCAATGTCCGTTGAATGTCCGTTTAACTTGTGCACACAATATAATTATCCTGTTTGCAAAAGCTACAGTATAATAACCTGTGAGCACAAGATATATTTATATATTTTTACTTTTTGGGACATCAAGGGCTCCGTGAAATAGAACCTCAGGCCAACAGGAAATGGTATTCCAGACATACAATCCGTGCCTGGTTCCCATTATATCTTGAGTAATTCACCAGTGCATGAATGCTTTTCCCCAATTGTGCAGCTAATATAATGGCAGAAGGAAACCGATGCACGTCTAGCATATGGATCAGCTGTGAAAGCCTTTGCAGTGATAACGATTCTAATCAATGAAGTTTCATACAAGACTGTTGTGTGTTTTTCATGCAAATTTTGCCATGTAAGCAATTTCACAGAAAAAACAAGGTGTTCCTTTGAGGTAGACGGGATCAATATTTGAAAAGTGGCTGAATATATCAGTATAATGAGATCAATAACTAATTAGAACTGGAAAAGAGCATTCCTGGTAAATGATACAAACAGTGTATCTTAAACATGCCTATAGGAATAATAATAAGCAAAGGCAAGAACACACCAGAGGATACAGAATTAGCTCTTTATTAATCAATGTATGCCTTTAATCGAGTTAAGAGATTAACCGAGAGTTAAATCATTTAACCTGTTAAACCTTTCAAAGGGTATTATTGATCACTTTTACCATGACCGTCCTCGCCAAACCTTTCATCTTTAATAAAGGGGATAAACAGGCGAATAACATCAGCTTAGATCAGGCGCTGCATCCTTTGTAGATCACAGATACCCACCAGGCTGCACCACTGATCATGAGAGCTGACGTTCATATCCACGAGTGGATCAAAACTACTGTGACAGTGGGAGGAGAGTGAGACCGATTACATCGTTGTTTTTACCCCCAGCTCTTTATCACAACAGCAACACTTATCTGCTCCCTGTGGAACAATGTTATTAGAAGCCTGAGTGAGCGGCAGAAAGAGAGACAAATGACTGGAAATGCAGAGAAGGAAAAATATAAGGGCTGGGTAGATAAAAGTTATGAGACAAAGTCATGAATCAAGGATTATGTGATTATGTGGAAGGAGGAGAATACAGTAAACAAGTGTCACCATAATTAAGTAACTGATGGGTATATATTCTCAGTCGATTTGTCAGGATCATAGACTGTATATTAAGAATGGGCTGAGCAAAAGCCCCATGGGATTGCAGCCATAATATTAAGAGCTCCCCCTGCTGGCTGGCTGCAGTAAAGGCCAAAAACCCTGCCTTCGCCATTATAACAGAAGGGACCTGGGTCAAACTATAACATCAAAATGCACGTAAGATACATTTTTCTCTAACCCAGTATCGTCATGATGGTTATTATATAAGTTTAATCAATAAGTTAAATGTGTTTTTGTTTGACAAACTGTGTGACGGCAATACCTTGTAGCCATTCTCTATACAGCGCAGACTCTGGTTACAAATTTGCAATATGCCAGTGATCTTAATGACATTAGTCTGGCTTCATGTGGTTCTAAGGAAGGGGGCAGAGGGATGCTGTCCGCTAGTATATACATGGTCAGGACCAACAACAGCAGGTTTGACAAATAAATCAGGTGTGGAGACAAAATCCCTGTTTTTTCTTTAACATGCTCATACAAGGTGAATAGTCACAGCGACTACCCTTATCACCACACTGGGAGGGTACAAATCAGGTAATTGGTATCTGTAATACTTGCTCTCAACAAATAAAGGAGAACAGTAGATAAGATCATTACAGTACATGCAACATGTATTCTGTCTTTATACATTTAAATGTACATATAAAAGCAAAAATAACCAATAACATAAACAAAAATCGAACAGTCAAATCAAATGTCTTAATTATAAACAGAAAAAATCCAATAGATATACAGTATGTTAAGTGAATCATAATTTTGGCAACCTCACATGAGAGGGAGTGGTGTAGGAAATATCATGGCTGCTGTGATTGGGTCATAAGCCTGAGCACTGGGTTGAGGATTATCACGGTCGTGCTGACACAGTTCAACATCTTGACCTGTTGTGATATTACTTTGATAAAATAGATCTGAAAGATGCATGCATTTAAAAAAAGTAATAGTCAGTATGAGCAACAAAAGATAACTGTGTTTATTGAATCATTCATTTGGCTCCAACAACACAACTAGTTCCACAACTTGACTGGAACTTGATCGATGCAAGTCAAAGAAACATGCTCTCGCTCTCTCTCTCTGATTTGTGTTGTCTACATGTTACGGCTGATTAGCTACTTTTTATTATGTACGATTAACTGCATGTTGCTATTAATCATTCAACCAGTGTAGTAAAAGACTATAGTTGCTATGGTGGCCTGTGTGATTCCGAGGTACGAGTTCAATCATACAATTTATACACGCTACTGTTAGCTGCGAGGTCAATGAACTATTTCCAGAACACTGAGTGGACGCCGATTTAATGTTAGTGATGTTGTACTTGATTTTGATCTTTGATCTTTTTGCTGTCCTACACGTCCTGTTGGTCCAAACCACGCAGTGATGGATGTGCAGAGAGCAGACTAGATTGTTTCAGTGTACAACCCAAACATTAGCTGCTGAGGCTGGATGAATTTCCTCAGCTGGTGTGGGGAGCCTATGATTTATGGATTCCATCATAGTTTATGAATAGCAACCAAACTTTAAATTATTATTATTCTCACACACACACACACACACACACACACACACACACACATACACACACACACACACACACACACACACACACACACACACACACACACACACACACACACACACACACACACACACACACACACACACACACACACACACAGGCTACACATTTATCTTCATCAAAGCTGTGATAAGGAAATGTGGCTGGTGAAATGGCTCAGAAAAAACTCTAATTTCAAGCCCAAAGCATGACTCATATAGGCAGGCATTTTAAGAGAAAGGTTCACGTTTACTTGAATATACTTACAGGCAAGGGTGAAAACCAGGTAGGCAGTCAGAGCAGACACTTAGTTCTGTAAAGGGTTAGGCACAGAACCATCCATCAGCAGACCAAAAGCTGGGGCGGATGCAGCCAGCCATTCTGGCAAAGACAGAGTGGAGATGGGCCGGTTTAAAAACTGCAAGACTGATGAGGGGAAAGGGGAGAAAAAGTGGAATGGGATGGTCATGTAATGAGAGAGGTGGGGAAAAGAGCTTACTGCAGGACAGCACGGTGCCTGAATTTAAAGATACTGGAGATACAGATCATGCCAAAGAATTAATACTACTACCTAGGGGTGTTCATGGTAATCCTGCTGCTCAAAAATAAGCCTTTAGTGTGGTTGCTTTGATTGGAAACATCCATTTTTCTTTCATGGAAGTCATGACAAACAGAACAGTAGCTTACTGTGATACTGTAGCTACAGATCGCATGGATGTGTTTAAAAGATTAAGAGTTAGTTCTTACAGCAAATGGCTGCTAGAAGCTCTCACATTAGCAAGTCTAATCATTTTTGGCTAAAATGAAAAAACTTAACACATTTGCCGGCAAATAGCTGCTATACTGTACAGGTCTTAACAAAAGATTTCAGGTTTTTAAAGAGTAGCTTTAACTATTAAAGAGCAGGGGTGGATATGTGTATTGACAATGCCTTAAAGACACACAGCCTCCTGGAGCAGGACCACTTACAACAAATGTACCTTCACAGTTTCTCACTAAAAGGGCCATAAAGGGGTCCTTGTGACTGTCAAAGCTTTAACAAGACCCCCTCTCTGTCCAAAAGAGTATGTATGTTTGTAAGTAAGAGCTGTTTAGTATGTGTCAAAATATGAATAAAGGGACATGCCCCCATCCCTGTTGTTGATGCAAATTAAACCATCCTCCTCTTTCCGAAGTGATGGAATAATACATTGAAACAAAAATGAAATGTCACAGACGTCAAACTGGTAGCTTGTATGTGTGTGTTTAAAATATGTGTGCACCTAAAGTGTGTTTACGCCTTAAATGACTTTTTTCCTGCTGACACTAAAGGCTTGTCTGTCATGAGCTGAGAGGAACACAACAAAGAAGTGCGCTCATTTTTCTCGCTGTCAGGTTGATAACAAATTGGGAGGGTTTGTGACAATAGAAGTCTCATCAATTCACAAAACACAACACCCACTTGACAATTTCTCATTTATTCCCACAAAACATGGCCACACAAAAGACACAGTTCAGTGTGTCCTGGGGGAGTGTGTGTGTACATTTCTGTGCCTTTGAAGGTCAGGGAGGACAGAAGGATGAAGAAAGTACTCAGTAATGTGAGTATATTTGCCTCATGTCCACATGTACAAAGCCCTTTGTGAGGGTTTCTTGAAGCATTAGGTAGGTATTAGTTTAAGGAACATGTCCAAGTACAAGAAAGATTACACACTAACACAAACCGCTTCTATTTGAAGTCATTAAAGTTATTATGCAATATGCATCATGAATTGAGCAGGTGTTTCCAATGAATGCTTTGATTAATGCTGCATGAGCTGGGAACATCTGTACTGTTTGTGTTACTGTCAGACTTATTGAAAGTATTTAATATCCAGTCAGATTTATACTTGTCCATTACCAGGAAGTTGATGCTTCTTACCAATCATTGACAATTTTATGCATTTTTATGAAGGCTCTGTTCTTCTCCAAGTCAATTTATTTGTCTTTTATTTGTAGTGCAGCTTCAAAGAATCAGATTGTGCAGGGCAGAAAAAAGGGAGAATGACATGCAGCAAAGTGCCAAGTACCTGAATCAAATCCAGGGCTGCTGCAGCGAGGACTCCGCCTCCTTACATGGAAAAGCTCTATTAGGTGAGCTACAGAAGCAGGATATCTTGACTTCCCACCAGCGGTTATGTTAGACTTTCTCGATGTCTGTTGCTTTGACCGACAGGTCTTAAAATTTCACCATAATGTGTTAATACCCGTCATTGTAATTTCTAATTTTTCCAATGAAAATGCGATACATGTGGCTATGACTCTATCCATTTCTTAACAAACAATGATATAACATCTCGTGTTCAGTCCCCTTGTCTGTATTAGAATTAAACTGAACACCTTTCAAGGAAAGACGGCCTGAAAAAACCCCCACTGCATTTGTCTCTGCAGCGTTACAGTAGTAGTTCAGTTTGTAACGTTAGCATTCTCTATTTAATTCTAACCAGATTAGTCAGCTACTGTGGTGTTACCACTGTACGCTAGTGCAAGTAGGCTAGCACAAAGATGCTAGCGTTAGCTCACACCATGGTTGGCTCATAAAGCGAGTATGTACGTATTAGCTCACTACATTCGCTGATCCAGGAAGACGTTTCTGACATCTACCAAGGTTCACTTATTTGTGAAATGTACTTGGCTAAAAAGAAAATCTACAAATACTCTAGAGCACTGTCACGCACATTGAAGTTCTGATGTTCAAGAGAAGAGTTCATTTAGTAGTAGTCCTAGCAACACAGCGGGAGCCAAACTCAAAAACCTGTGTGAAACGAACCATAGAGAGAACAAACCCTGATACTCAACAAGGAAACAAAAGCTAAAGAAAGAAAGAGAGAAAAGGCTTACTGTAATATTATAGTAGTGTATATAATATTACTTATATTAATATTGTATATTATATTATAGTGTAATATAGTAGCATGCTGTATGTGTAAGTTTGCATGTCTGATTCTCTTCTATGTTTACACTGTGCACACAGAGACTCATAATACAGACAGGGGCTTTATATTTCAGCAGCAAACTAATGAGCAGTCAACCAGTGGCCCAGCGACTGTAACTGCTGAGTTGAGCTGACGTTCTGTTTGTATTGTCTAATTAGGTGAAGCTCACCAGTACTTTGCTTTCATATTTCTCCCTTAGGGACAATAACTCAATACAGTAGCTTACAAGAAGGGAAGTACAGCTTGTAGTGTGCAGTTAAAACTGTTTTGTTATGTCGAGCAGTTACTTCAGTGTTGATGCTGAAAATGATCAAATATTAAGTCACACATGGATGGATTGTGAAAGACACTGAAACGTGAAAATGCATTTATACATTTGTCTTGATATAGATATAATTTATAAGATTGATCACTTGCTAATGTTACCAAACATTAATCATAAACCGCAGCACCTGTACACACATAAACACAAATAGGCTGCACATTCATCTTCATTAGAGCTGTGATTAGGAAACGAGGCCTGAGGGTGTTATTGTTAATACCGATGCTGAACTCTGATGTTTATTCCCCTTTCATTTTCACTATGTATAAAGTAAAACAGACACCCGATCCAACCTGTCTGACATTAAACCTGAATGACACATTTGTGTTTACCTAGTAACATCACAATGATGACAAGACACCAGTAAATGGGACCCCTGGACAATAACAATTAAAGCCCAATAAAAGAACCACCATTTTTTATTTATTTAGTTAGGACTAAACAAACAAATTATGTACTGATTTGATAGCTTAATGACTCGTTAGAGAGGACATGTATGTCCCTGACTTTTGGCTTTATGGCCCCTTACTGGAAGGGTGTAGCATGGCTCCCGCAAATCCTGATCTGACTTAAGAACAAGCAATATTATACAAATATGTATAGATGACCAAATCACTCAGAAACTGGACTCTAAGCCTTGTTGCAGGTCTGCACTATTCTCCGACCTGTGAAGTCATAATGATGATGGATTTATACAGGAAGAGGCTTCTTAAAGTCAAAGTGAAATCTTAACTGCAGAGTGTAAACATGTGTAGGACATTGGGAATAAATGGACATTTCTGTCGTAGTGAACAATTCTGGTTATTCAAGTCTAGCCGTCAGCATTCTGAAAGCAATGAGGACACCAAATTATTTTCTTAATAGGTTTTTCATATTTTTTTGACTCATTTGAATATATACAGTATATCTATAGGTGTATTTCTTTTTTGCTTGTCGCTGAGGAAGGCTACTCATGTAGATCAAGGCAACAGTTTTAACTCGAATAAGATGTGAGTTTTAATCATCTAGGAAGCATGCTGGTCCATCACTGAAAAGTGTTCCACACACGCACACACACACACACATACACACACATGCACACATACATGCACATACACATGCATAGATTTGGTCACCAGACTGACTGTACAGAATTATTTCTCCCCTTGATTTATCTCTCTCCTTGTCTCTCTCTCCTTGTCTCTCTCTCTCTCTCTCTCTCTCTCTCTCTCTCTCTCTCTCTCTCTCTCTCTCTCTCTCTCGCTCTCTATCTGGCTTCTATAAACATGTTTTTAATAAGAGCACACTCACACTGCTTTGTTTGTACAACCCTGCCCAATTTCTTATTCATATTTGATCACTCATGCCTACCGTAAATGATGAAAGTAATAAAGGCTGCAGGCTAGTTGTGACAAAAACTGAAGCTAAGCAGTAAACAGTCCTCTACAGTACCAATCAGAAGTGTAAGGTGGCAGACAAGTACAAAGGCTCTGCTCCACTAACATCAGGAAAAATGAGCATATTAAGGAAAGATGCAAATAAAGGCAAATGCAAGAGTTCTAAACAAATCCAACGACCAACGTGAAACAAACATTCTGCAAAAACAACAACTGCTTTGATTAAAAAAATGCTGCAAATACATAAACAATACAAAGTTGAAAACACACTCGACTCAGCTAACAACTTCAAATAAACAAACACTGCAAAACCAAATTTATTGTTTGGATGGGAAACTGGCAGTTTGACGACAGACAGTCAGTTCATTGCACCGCAAATTAGGGTCATATCTGGAGGAAGCTACGCTTAGCAGTGGTAACTTTAACTTGCCTACTCTTGCCTATATTGATATATATGTATGTATAGACCTGTTGTACAACTCCATGATTAACTCATATAGCTCCATTTATCTCAGAGTATGGTTGTGTTTGGGTTCTTGGATTCTTTACTTCTCATATGTTTCTTGTTTAGGTTATTTTACCCTTGTGTCTTATAATGCTAAAACACTGCGGCTACTTGTCTCCCCTCCTCTCCATCCTTTCTTGGGTGCAGGGCTGACATGTCTCCTTCTAAAGAGGCTAATTGTGTTTATTTTCCCATGGGAGAGTTTGTACTTTATAGTTTTTAATTAAATGTTGCTGAAGTTTGAAAAAAGAGCGGGGAGAAAAGGACAGCTTAGGATCTGTGCGTGTATATGTGCGTGCATGCGTGCGTGCGTGTGTGTAGGCTGTGGCGGCTGTGAATCATAAGTCTGTGATGAGTGCTAATGAAAAATAATTCAGGCTGAAAATAAGATTGGACAGGAGACACTCTTCAAGCAGCCTTCCTATCCTCTGCCTCTTTTGTCATTCCTCCCTCGTTCTCCTCTCACTTTCTCCCTCCCATTATCATAAAGTCCTTCCACCTCTCTCTCTCTCTCTCTCTCTCTCTCTCTCTCTCTCTCTCTCTCTCTCTCTCTCTCTCTCTCTCTCTCGCTCTCTCTCTCTCTGATAAAGGGGGAAGAAGAGCCAGGCAAGAAATGAGGATTTCCTAATGCCCCTTACTGTGCTGTTATATTTATCAGGCATGGAGTCGAGCTTAAAAAATGTCATTATCTGTGAGAAAAGGCCCTTTCACTACTCAGTATTTATAAGAAATGTTTCTGTTTTTTCAATGAGAGAAATTCCTCTTCTCCTTTGACGTGCTTTAAAACCTCCTCTGTGTTTTTCACAATGGGACATCTACCATGATGCTTAAGGGACCAGTAATAACTCAGGACAGTATTGACTGCTATTGTGGTTGCATGAATGGGGTGTTGGGCAGTGAGTAGCAGGACTTCAGTGAGGGAAGGACAACAGAAGGTGACATTTGTAGATTATAAATCATCGTGAGGCAAATGTGTGATATCAGGTTTCATCAATGTACTTAACTTGATTTTTCATCATCACATGGCCAAATAGATGAATTAACTTAAATCTTTAAACAGTATAGATATATATTTAGAATTGCAGAACTTATGTTGTAATTCTACTAACATAATATGAAAACCCTTCACCTTATTGTACAATTTGTGTCCCAACAGATGTCTTGCTAGTCAAAAAGGACGACAATAAATATGCATCTGGATGTACAATATGGCGGACATCTATGGTCAAATGACCTTCTACATGGTGATTGGGTGAGAACCAGCCAGCAGTTATTCATTCAAATAGGCAATTAGAGATCTCCAGGCTACAACTTGTTTACTGTGCAAGTCTCATTGTTATGGTTCAACTATCAACCTGAGATTGAGAGGAAAAGGAAATGAGTGACATCTTTTATGATTCCATGCAAACACCTGTTGTTATGCATAAGTTTAAAGCTAAATGGGTGTCAGATGAGCCCTTAAGGGTTCCAGGATCGCGAAAAGAGGAAATAGGGAAGACAAAAATGTGAATGTTAATTTTCTTAAGGCTACATTGGCTGTGAATGTCCAGTTTCCTTTGTCTACATATAGACCACAATAAATGTGTGCTTAACCGTGCTGTTTATCTCCCTTAAAGATTATTGAATACGGGTAAAAATAAATGGATGTCATTCATTTTTCTGTCATTCCAAGCATGTTAAAACATATGGGGAAAAATGCGTTCTTTACGCCCCATATTGCATATTAATTAGGGCAAACCTACTAAATGGGACAATGCATGTGTCTTGCACATTTAAAAGAGGCCCTCCTTAGAGCATGCCATTAGTAGATCAGCTTGCACACTTGTTTGCGGGTGATATCAAGTTAATACACGTTTTAACAAACCTTTAGTAAATCAGGTCCTCTGTCTCTCCCCTAAGTGGGACAAATGTATGAGCCTGACTAAGAGAAGACAAAAAAGTAAGTGGGAAAAGAATTTTAATTTCCTACTCAGCAGGGGCAGCCCAAGTTAATTAAACTTTGCGTCTTGTTTAACACAGTTTTAATAATTTATTAAGCCTATTAAGGAGAGCGAGAGACAGAGAGAGGAGTAGATTAGGGGTGGTCGCTTTCATTTTTACCATCCACAGAGTAATTTTTTTCCTCATTGTCGTTCATTCAAGAGAAAATATTATAAATGTAACAAGGAACAAGTAAGTGATCCTTTGAACTCGCAGCCAAATTAAATTTAGCTCTAGGGTGTTGTACAATACATTTTTGTTCTTCAGAGGTTAGCAGATTTCTGGGAGGGGCGGCGGGCCGATCAGTAGAGTTTGTATGCAAATATCCCTTTAATCACAGGGTGAGTGCTTACATTCAAAGTGTATGATGAATCCTGCCCTAACGGATTAAATGATATCTCTTCTCCAAGAGAAAGTACAGCCTGTGTGCCTGAATGAATGAGTTTTCTTCACACTTAGTATATCTGAGAACTGATCATTTTTCTCTCTTAAAATGTCTGAAGTTTGACGTCCTACAGAGCCTGCCTCTACAGTCATCATGACTTGGCCGCCAACTTCTCTGTCAATCAATACAACCTTTGAGAATGTCACAATCTGTGTGTGTGGTAGTCAGGAAATGGATATGTGTCTTATTACTCAAGACTGTGTACTTCAGTCTCCTTTCCGTTCCTGTCCCTCTCTGACAGAGGGTCACCTGTGCCCAAAAATTACATTTGAAGGTCACTTTGAGGTCAAAATGTCTGATTTGTCATCTCTTCAAAGGAATTTCTACAACATCATGATGCCAAGTTAAAGAGCTGGTAGATTTGCTTTGTGTTTTTAGTCTTCCTAGAGTATGAAGTACTGATCCCTGATCATAGTAAAGATGCTGTGTCATTTAGCATATTAAGCTTACATAAAATGTATATAAATGTATGTGTCTGTATCTTATCTCTGGGGTGATTTTTTGCACGAGATGTTTTGACACAAATTGTCCTTCCCAATACCGGTGCCAATGTAAAATACCACGTGATGCCAGTTCAAAAATACAGTATATGATTATTATAGGTAGAAAGAGCAAACACTGATTGCTACTATTTGTTTTAGCTTTGTGTTATAATACACTCTTTGCCCGCACTGCACTGTTGTTGTTTGTTGTCCTCATAGGATAAGTTGTCTGATTGACAAAAGATGTTTGGGGGTTTGCTAAATTATGTTGTAGGAGCAGTGCATTTTCTGACTGACAGACTGACTGACTGACTGACTGACTGACTGACTGACTGACTGACAGACAGACAGACAGACAGACAGACAGACAGACAGACAGACAGACAGACAGACAGACAGACAGACAGACAGACAGACAGACAGACAGACAGACAGACAGACAGACAGACAGACAGACAGACAGACAGACAGACAGACAGTGCATACCACAATTTTGCTCTACCTGAGGCCAATACTGGTATATGAACAAACCTAAGGTAGCTGAGTTTCCCTGAAATGTGATGACTCGTCTGTGTTGTCTTTGAGTAACACTTGGAAATTAATTAGCTAAAGCAAGAAGTGTTAAGTGCTGCAAAAAATCAACAAATATACCTGACCTTCTTTCATCCTCTGTTGTTCAATTTGCAAATGAGGTGAAGTGTCACTGTGAGACTATGATAAGAGACAGCAGGATGCATGAAGTAGAAGACACATAGAGAGCGAGCGAGAGAGCGGGAGGGAGGGCGAGAGCTAGAGAGAGAGAGAGAGACAATGTGACAGAGAAGTGGCTGCTCTGCACAGGGATAGATAAGCCAGCCAATTCCCGCCGTATCTCCTCTTCTGCTTGATTGTGGGTACAAAATAACCTTTCGCAACACCCGTCCCCAACCCTGCATCTTTATTTTTGGCCACCAATTTTGTCTTGAATGCCTAATACACTGGAGACGTATTTTCCTCTTTTTTTTTTTCTTATATTGAATTCCCCTTTAAATTGAGCTGAATCCCAAATAAAGTGTGAGGCCATCATGCTGTCAAAACTTTGTGGAAAAGTAGTGTGACTTGTGGTGATGGTGGTGACGGAGAGACAGCAGAAATGAGAAGATCAGTTTCTGTAATTCACTCCAGAATAATCTTCTGTCATTGGTAATTTGGCACAGTTTGCTCTTCCTCCGTTTCCGTAGAGGAAAATACAGTTGAGCAGAGAGAAGAGATGAACCAAGCAAAGTAAATTGGATATGATTTCCTTTGAGAAAATGCGTTTTTGCGTCCAAAAGCTTCAAATAAAATGTTTAGTTACTAAATCTCACTAGCTTAGCCTCTATAAACTTAAACAAAGAGATTTACATAGTTTCTTCACTTCCTTCTTTATATTGCTGTTTCTTTTCCCCTTTGTCCTTCTCTGTGTCCTCTGTCCAGCTCTGACTCAGCAGAAAGACTCTTTAGACTCTTGTCACAGTATGTTTGGACTGCAGAAAGGAGTAAGTCTCACATTTTCAGGGTTGGTATTTCTCTCTTTTTCTCCCTCAGAGTCTTCCTCTTGTGTTTGTTCCAAAGCTCAAACAGTCTGGACCCTCCAGTGCAGTCTCATCCATATTTGACAGACACCCTGCAATTGTCCACAACTGTCTTTCTTCACTCTCCAAATTCTCTCCTTTCAGTCGGGGGCACATTGAGGATGATGACAAGACGGAGACAGTGATTGTGATGGACAGAGGAGGCTTAAAGAGAAGCACAATGGAAGCTGGAGAGAGAAGGGCAGTGGCTGAGAAAAGGAGGAAGAGGAAGCAAAATGCAAAGCCTGTGTGACTGTGAGTATTTTGTGTCTATATGTGAATGGAAAGACGAGTTTCGCCCCAGTCTACAGATGAGCACCTGAGCCCAATTACATGCACGAGCCACCATTTCCTGTTTGCCTTGGAGAGGAAACAACACATCCAGTCCTGCTTCTCTTTCTTTATGCAGTCTCTCTGCAAAAAGAGCAGCTGGAAATAAATGTCGAATTTAAACACAGTTCATTTAAATCTTTTTTGTGCTACCCAACTAAAAATATCTCTTTCAATTCACCAATCCTTTTTTTTATGCATATGGTAACTTCTTCTCTCCAAATACTGAATTGATATCAAGTGCCTGTCTCCCACATTCAGACTCACTGTCCCTGCCTGTGTCAGCTGCATAAGAATACATGTTACCAAAGAGGAAATGAGAGGAGAGACCGCTTGGCAGTCTGTTGTGACTGAGTGATTGCAACTGATAGTGGAAATGTTTTTTTAATAACACCTTTGACAAACAAAACATACTTGTGATTAAGCAGCCAATAGCTGTTCTGCATGATGCATCCTCACTGATACATACTACCTTCTTTGTTTTAAATCATCTGGAAGCTTGGCTTGAGATAGTTAAACGTGTTTATATTATCATCCTCAGAAATCTGAGTGAAAATAAAGGATTATAACAGCCAGAAAAAACTATTTCACTGACCTTGAAGACTTAGTAGTTTGGACAGATTACATTTTGATTGACATTTACTTGCTCTGACAAAGAAATGGCTGATGCAGAAGTAAAAGCAAAGCAATTTTTAATGTCATTAAAATAATTCCTTTGAGTTTAACCCAAATGATTAGTCCCAAAGCTAGTAAAGCAAAGCTATATAACGGCTATGAAACAATAGCTTGTGCTAATTAACAAGAGACTGTTGTAAGTTTTTGAGACAGATTTTCTTCTCACAGCACCAATTTGTTACTTGGTTTCTGCTCCAGCCTTTGGACCCACTGTTAGAGCTACAGTACACACAGGCTCTCCCACACGTCCACACAAACACTGCGTGCTGTTTAACAAGCAGGGACCTCGGCTCAGCAGCAAGTTGGCAGAATAAACGATGTTCGCTTTTATGGGGGATGTTTTTTTTCCTGTAAAACACATTGGACACAGGGTGCAGGTACTGTGCTGCTCATGGTCTTCATCATTAGCTCTCACACTGTGCTCGTAAAATGAGACAAGTGCACACAGTGCAGGCTGCTCTACACCTCTTCCGCCTCTTTCTACTTGTCTTTTCCTGTCACTTGTATGATAAATAACTTTCAAATCTGTTGAGGAAGTACATCCAAGCAACCTTTAGACCTAAAAGCTTATAGTAATTGAAATACAGCTGGTTCAGAAGACTATTTTCCTACATGTTCTTTTTTATTCCTTGGAGTCAGATATGTTTTAACAGCTCTATGTTCTTTATCAAACAACAAATAAACACAGTATTTACTTTTTTATGTGTTAGCTCCCTGTTATCCATGAAAAGAACCCTGACAAGACCAAATGTTTAGATCATAGCAGGGGTTCTCTCCATGTAAATACACTGGCAGATGCAGAACAGCATCAGCTGTCTCATTCATACTTTTCCATCAGTGACTCGTGCATACATCAGCTTGGATTCGTCAGAATTTTTGAGAGCTTCCTCAAAAGGCATCAGCCTCTTCTGAAATTAATCTAACTGTATAGACTCTTGCCATACTGTATAAATAGTCCAATCCAAAAACATAATATTATCATGACAAAAATATTTTACTTAAATCAGAAGTTCTCGCATAAAACAATATGTGGACATGAGCACACAAACATATATATCAAATATACCATTCTAAGAAGTGCATGCTATAAGCTTCTGCCTCCACACTGCAGAAAGGTTTGAAGAGTAATATTGATCACGTCAGAATAACTCAACTGAAATTAGGCACAAAGCTCCTTCACTGTAATGTATGTTTGTTTTTTTCATAGTCAGGTTACAGAAGATGCAAATGTGGAACAAAATCTACTTAAACCAGCAAGCTGCAAAGGCATGAATGTGACTAACAGCCAAATAGCTCATTAGAGGTGTCAGAGGAGTAAAGTGATCGGGTTACATTTGTGGCTGGGGGGGGGGGGGGCATTTTCTTCTGCTGTCTTTCACCCAGATCTCAGCTGTACTATGAATCAAAATAGTGTCAGTTTATTATTAAGATAGCTTTTAATACGTTTAATTCTTAATCAGGTTATCTAGGCACAGAGAGTTGACCTGGAGAAAATGTCTGGTATAAAAGTTGCTCCATAGTCTCCTGTATACATTTCATTATCAAGCACAGTCCTTCACTCTGTTTCATTCAGAAGCCCCAAAGCTCCAGGATCATTAGCTGACACTGACAACCAATATCTCAACTGATTTGAATAGCAGGGAAAATCAGACATCTCATTTGAAATTCTGCCGTCACTGCTCTGCCAGGTAGGCAGTGGTGCATGTGATGATGCATTCAGCCACTCAGGGAGGGTGTGTGTGTGTGTATGTGTGTGTGTGTGTGTGTGTGTGCGTGCGTGTGTGTGTGAGAAATCGTTACTGGAGCTTGGTATTAATAATGGGCTCTCCTCCCGTGAATATTGGCCCTTCAGACTTTAGTCACGTGGATTAAGAGATGCTCTGCTGTATAGAATGCATGCATGGAATGTGGGTCGTGAGTAAATTTGAGTATTCATACATTTTAGACGTAAGCCTCTTTAAGGATGAAACGGTTAGATTGTATAACTGTGTATGTATTTGAAGGTGACGACAGAGTGATTGACTGATATTCATGGTGATTGAATGGTAGTGCTTTAAGTGCAAATTGAACAGCTTTAAATTCCAGCTAAGATATGACGAAGCACAAATGCTGATTGAAGTTTCTCATACAGCTTAACACTCACTGCCTGTACATTGCATCGACTACACAGATTAGGGCTGCAGATGGAAACAGTTATTTGTTGGGGTAATTTGAACAAACTAATCAAATCAAGACATAGTCATAAGGTAAAGCTCTTTCATTTTAGAAGGAACTGATCTCATTGTGTGTCATCAGATACACTTTTGCCATAGACATAACTCCTCTGAACTAGTGAGCTGGAGACTTTTAGAAGTGATACTCTGTGCTCTTTTCCTTTGAGAAGAAGACGATAAGAAAACAGTAAATATCAGAGGATATAGGTCACAAAAAGATTTGGGATTAATTATGTTTTTCTTGCTTGTAATGAACCAGCATCATTTTTACTTTTTTAAACTTTATTCGTGTGACTTTTCAAAGTAAAAAAGTGTGATGCATTTGGTGTTAGGTTGTTGTGTATACTAGACATCTGTGCAGGTACATTTTCATCACTCCCATGGTGTATAAATATCACAGGTTACCCTCACCCTAAAAAACCACCACGCTTACGAAGCTTCAATTCTCATGCTGACTCTTGTGATGTCAATTACTCAGACTTGACAAAACTTCTCCAAGGCAACAGACGACATTCTACCACTGTTTTCACAGGCTGAGTAGTGCTAACAATGACTAGTTAGGGATATAATGTGGAAAACAGGAAACAGAGTGCTCTTTCAAAGGATAATGATTTGATTATCTTATGTTCTTATTCTCAATGAATCCCTGTAGAGACAAAACCACCACTTCTTGTGACTGACAAAGACGTTGCTTTTACTGCTGTGAAACAAAACTCCAAATTATCTTTATCATGAAAGTGTGCTTAGAGTTTTCTTTATGATAAGCATTTACTGAGGAGAGCAGACATCACTTTAACAAAATGTACATTAGCCTGTTTAAAAAATCAAAACACCAAACAGTAAGAGAAGAAAAGTCCAGTTTATTTCATGTTTTATGTGGCTATGTTTTGGGATTGCTTTTTCCATCAAGGGAAAGTATTACCTGTCATAGAGCAGCTCTCACTCTGACCACCACAGTCCACTGTCACTTTCACTCCTTTGTTTGGAAGTGTGAAAAAGAAATGTGGCCAGCCACTTCATCCTCTCAGGACCTGTTTCAATTTGCAGCATGGGTTTCCCCCATAGACTGTAAGGTTTCCCCTGGCTGTGAAGGCTGAGGTGAGACTGTAATGGAGGCTTTTAGTAAAGAAAAAGTCAGCTTGTGTGGGTTCACCATGAGGCCAGAGGCAGATGTGTTGTGGAGTCATTTACAGAGAAGCAGAAACATGGTGTGGTCTTTTGTAGTAATACTTTACCAGGAATCATTAGTCCAGTATCAGCCCTCTGTGTTGTTAAAGTCCCTGTTAAAACTTTGAGAATGTGGGTTATTTCTTTTTGTTCTGGTTGTTTTGACTGGATTGAAGTAGTGCCAGGACTTCACATAGCAAAGACAGTTTGTTGAATCTTATTTACTGTAATGGATGCACATGTGCGCGTTGGTTTTGTGTATTTGCTTGTCCATTCACAAAAGATTACACAAAAGTACAACTCATTAGTGTTCTGTGTGCCAATAACAATCTGCTTTTTAAATAAAGGAAAACATCATGTTCTTGTTTGTACTCCCAGTGCCCTTGTGGGGTTTTTCCTGGGCACTCCAGCTTCCTCAACAGTCAAAAGAAATGTATATTAGGTGCATTAGCTTTATATTGCTCAGGGGTGTGGATATGGATGTGAATGTGATTGGTTGTTTGTAAATGTTTCAGCAGTTGACTGGCATTCAATTTCAGGAACACTCAGCTACACTTAGGTTTGTTCATACTGTTTATCTTTACCTGTTTCAGTATCAGCCTCCGATAGAGCACAATTGTGGACTCCTGACCCGAATTTTGAGTTGCACGACTGAATTTGAAGTCAGGCCAAATTTCAGCTCAACTGAGTGTCTTTTGCCGTGCAGTGTACAGGGGGCTGATCAGCTGTTCCTAACTGCCGCAGACCCCCAGCTGCCAGGGAATAGCTTATTTCTAATGCTTTAGCTTGCTAGGTACCTTGTGTTTGTTGGTGAATGCTGAATGTGTGTGCATTTATGACTATGTTTGTATTAGAGCCATGCCTATGACACAACTGAAATACAACTTCCATCTGTGAGAATTATCAAAGAAGACTTTGTTGACAATTGTAAATGCTCCATCCCAATTTAACATATGCAGTGTGAGCACTCAGTTTGTGCTTGACATTTGGACCTTTCAGTCAGAGCACATAATTGGGGAGCTTTGTTGTAAACGGTTTACTCGTACATTGTGAGTTGACATTAAGAAAGTAAGTAAAGTTTATTTATAGCACTTTTCGCAGACATTAGCCACAAAGTGCTTTACAAAGACACAAAATACAGGAGGTAACATAATGATGCAGTTAGAATTACCATAATAGAAATAATAACAACAAGAGCACATAAGAAAAAAGAAAAAATGAAAAGTTAAAATAATTAAAAAACAAAACAAAAAACAGTTCCCAAAATAGAATGAACAGTAAGTTCACAGTGCATTCATTGATAAGGATAATTATCCAAATGCCTGCCTAAACAGGTGTGTCTTAAGCTGACTTCTAACAGATTCTGCAGAGCGCAAAGACACAGGCAGGGCATCCCAAAGTCTGGAAAGCTCTATCTCCATGGGTCTTTAGGTGAGTATGGGGAACAGACTGAAGTTGTTTTGAGTTTGACCTGAGGGGCCGAGTCATTACACCTCAACATTTATACGATTGTCGGCCCAAGGATAGGTGGTATAGATCATGGATGGGTGGAAATGCCACTGTACTTCCTGTTGGAATAAAATGTTGCATTTGAATGTTCATTACTTTTGTAAATTAGTTACACTCCTCTATTTGTAACAGTGAAGCAGAAGGCTTTAAAACGACCACGTCCCCACTGCACCCATTGTACATTTAAGAACTACAGTTTATTATGTCCTGCTGTCAGTGCAGTGGCTACATGAATATTCAACTGTTCAGGTTTATAATGACAGTGCATCAGTCATTTCCTCTAGCTGTTGTAACCATTTTTTTAAATATATGTTTTCTCTACATTTGGTGAGTTTAAATTCTTTGTAGCATAAAACAGACAGTCATTTTTGTCTTGAAATGATAAATTAGGAGTTTACATACTTTTAGTTACAGGGTTAGCATTAGTTGATTTGTTAGTCACACTTGAAAATGAAGAGTGGTTGTGTGTTCTTTGAAAAAATGCACAGAAACCACTTGCCTGTCATGCTGTTGAATCATTAAGGGTTTGTAAATTAGATTTTCTAACCAGCACACATTCAATCCTGTTAAACCCAGGTAGCTTGTTTACTCAGTAGGATGCCTCTTGCTTAAGGTGCCTGCGTGATTTAAAAGTGTTTTACCAGTGTACCTCCAGTGCTCCAGCTGTTTATCTTAGGAGCAGCTTCAGCAGAGACAGTGTTAAACCTATCCTCATAGGCCAGTGGTGAGGATAATTGATTGGAGGTTACTCTGCATGAAACAGCATTCCCCACATCACTTGGATGACTAACTAGAATCTGTGACACGTCCTGTCCCCCTGAGAGCAAAGTCTGCCACATCCACTGTGAAACACACCAATTCATATTTTAAGTATGAATCTGATTGTTTAAGAATCACCAAGTAATCATCACATCACATCACAGATTTAGTTTAGTTAGTTGCTTTATTGTCTCCCTTAGGAGGAATTTGTTTTGGACACAAGAGAAAGTCGCATGTTCACATATGGCACATCACAAAACAAAAAAACAAAATAACATGAGCAAAAACACAAACCCCCCCATTAAAAAACATGCTTTTCCTATTGCACATACACCCATACAACATCATTAGTTCTATTGCACTGATTATTTTATTGCACTCCTATTATTCTATTGCACTTCCCTTACCATCGATTTTATTGCACAGTCCTTTTATGAATCTCTCACTCCCACACGCACACTATCTTGCACTATTTAATAATTTAATGGAGGTAGGTATGAAGGACAATTTATATCTATTTAACTTGCAGTTTGGTACCCTATACCTTTTTCCTGAAGGCAACAACTCATATTCGCTGTAAAGAACATGATTTGGATCACCAGCAATTTTGCGGCCTTGCCTCCTCACCGTCTCCTCAAAGATTTCCTGGAGAGAGGATGGGGGTGGCATACCGATTATTTTTCCCGCCCGTCCAATCAGATTCTGCAGTTGTGCTTTTTGTTTTACAGGCAGGTTACCAAACCAAGTTGTAATTCCGTATCTTATAAGTGATTCAATCGAGGCCCTATAGAACAACAACTTAATTTCCTTATTAACACCGTGTAGCCTGAGTCTACGTAAAAAGTGCAGACGCTGACTTATTTTTGAGCATACATACTCTACCTGATCTGTCCATCTGAGAATCGAAGTACAGTCCTAAGTACACTTGTTCAATTTCTTCCTGGTTAATCAACACAGGGCTGTGGTCACCTAGGCTTTGTTCAGACTGCCGCCCAAATCTGATTTTTCCCCAAATCTGATCAGAATCCGATCTAACTGACTGACTGTCCGCATTACAAATTGCAAGTGACCAGATCCGATCTGCCTGTCCGTATTGACATGGTCTGATCCACATTGATTTCTATGGTAACAGGTTACGCCCAGGAAATACAACTGACAGAGAAGTGTGTCTATTTCTGACGCAATCAATCTTGTGGAGCAGTCCGTCCGGAGGTTGTTGTTTTGCTCCATGTTTGTTTTTATTTTTGCTGTTTTCTTCCACAGACCAAAGCTTAGACCAGTTTGTATAATGCGCCTTGAATTAACTTCCGGCTTGCTGGATCTACGTCGTTGTTTTTATTGTCAATGGTGTCGCGTTGCGAGTGACGCAGAAGACACATTGAAGCGACCGAGACGTTCAGAATGAATTGGATCTGTAGGAATCTGATTTGAATCGCATTCGAAACCACCTGCGTATGTGGTTTGAATCAGATTTGGAAAAATCAGATCTCATGTGGCTTTTTGTGTCCAGACTGGCAAAAAAACAAACTACATACAATCTGGATGTGCTAAAAATCAGATTTGGAGGTGCAATGTGAACAAGGCCCTAGTGACCTTGGATCGAAGATTAATTCTTTTGTCTTCTTGACATTTAATAATAACTTAACTTAAAAACATCAGCTATTTCTGATCTGTAGATTGCTGTGTCTGAATCCCGGGTCAGTAAACTTAACAAGGCTTTATCATCAGAATATTTTATGATGTAGTTGCATGAATGCTGGCTTCGACAGTTATTTGTATATAATGTAAATAAAAAAGCTGAGCTTACGCATCCTTGTGGGGCCCCTGTACTTATCTCCAGTGTATCAGAGAGGGTTGAATTGACCTTCACCCTTTGCTGTCTCTTGGTGAGGAATGCATAGTACCATCTGATGGAGTAAGTATTCAAATTACATTCTTTGAGCTTTCTTAACATGATCTGAGGGAGAATCGTGTTAAACGCAGAAGTAAGATCCATAAACAGGAGCCTTGCGTATGCTGTGTTATTTTCCAAATGTTTTAAAACAAGATGGTTTGTTATGTTAAGTGCATCATCCGTTCCTCTACCATATCTACAGTATATGCAAACTGGTAGGGATCCAATATATCCTGCACCTCATCCCTAACTCTCCTGGCCATTATGGGGCCAGGAGAGTTAGGGATGAGCTGATACAGGGGGCTCCAGGCTGGGGTCAGTTCCTCTGCAAATGTTTTGAGCATAAAGGCTGAGATGCCGTCTGGTCCGCAGGCTTTTTTTATGTTCAATTTCTTGAAGACTTTAGTTACATCTTCAGTGTCTATTATTATTCTTTCATCTGGATCATATACTAGTGTGCCCAGCAGATCCCTGCACTTCTCAATGTTAGTTTCAGCATACGAGTCAAATCTTTTATAAATCTTTTATTTGTTCAAATATTAGTAAAACCTGTTGTTTGAATAGATGACAGTTAAAGAATCAAAAGGTTCTTGACAAGGAAATGCAGCCCCTTGTGCAGTTGTCTTAATTTAAATCATCTCGCAATTTCTTTAGGATTATTGCTAGAGTGGAGAATAGAGACACATAAGAAAAAGATCTTCAGAGAAAAAGAGTTTCACATGAAACCATAGTGAAAGTCTCATGGTGCAAACCTGAGCCCATTTAGTGAACCCTAGTTAAATATGGGGATTCATTTCAGTTGTCATTTTGTCTTTTTGTCCTCTGGTGGAAGTATTCACTTGTCTGGAGGAAATTTAAATTAAAAACAAGTATGAACTGTTGTTTGGCCCTGGACAAGCTTAGTCTCTATTTCACCCTTTGTCCTTTACTTGTTAACTAAACTAATAAATCCCCTGCCCCCACCTCTTGAATTATTCCATCTGCTGGACCTGCCTCTTCCAAGGCCAGATACAATAACACACAAGCGCGCACACACACACACACACGCACGCACGCACGCACGCACGCACACACACACACAGACACACACACACACACACACACACACACACACACACACACACACACACACACACACACATTTGCCATAGTTTTTTCTTAATGGCTTAGACCCATGTGTCAGGGTGCGGACGTACATTACTGGATGCACCCAAGCAAGATGAGGAGAGTATGGGTTTCTCTTTATACATTAAAGTATGACTTTTTGAATCATTTTCAAGATTTTTCTCAGTGTGTGTGTATCTTTAGCATCTGCGTGTGTTGGTGGTTTAAATACTGGCACATAGCTTCACACATAAACCCAGAGTCTGATATCTTCAATGAAGGCCAGTTGGCATAATATCTCATTAAACCCTCTGTCACAAGTCATTCATCAACCCCGGCAAGCAGACATAATGCAAGTTTGAAACACTTCACTTTCTCTCCTGTTGGCAGTACCAATAAAATATGCATAGAGTATGGATTGACTCCAATATCTGCCCATAACTATTTCAGTTTCAGTTGTAAATGGTCTTGCTGGCTGGAGAAAGAAAAAAGAGAAAGCACGAAGGAAACGTACAAAAACAACTAACAACACAAATCTGTGGAGAGACATCTCTGTCATCTGCCGTCCCCAGGGAAGTGCTGCCCCCATGGCTTGACGCTCCATTGATCAAAAACACAATAAAATTAACATGAGATCGATGTAGGGTGTGAGTGATTGGTTCTCGTGCCCTTCCTCCTCTGACACATTAACACTGATTGGCCTGTTGAAGTCAATAAGACAGGAAGCTGACGATACCAGTGTACCGCTCATTTAATCACTTGTGGATCTGACAAATGCAAATCACTGAATTTTTCCAGCATTTCTTGAACTCATAATCACAGCTTAATACTTTTCAAACACCTTAACATGTGTTGACTGGTTAGTTTAAGCCAAAAAGGAGTGAACAAGCAAACTAAATTATATGTATTTTGATTTCAAAGATTTAATCGGATGATTTGATTCTGACTTTTGAGGAACTCCAAAACAATGACCAAAACGTGTAATTCACGATAAAAACCTGTTATAGTGAAATTTACTTGGTATATCTGTGCATACAAATAATATCAACAATAAACTCTCTTTAAAGCTTTTTAGCTTTTGCTAAAACTTGTGACAAATAACCAGAAAATGTGTTTTTCCAGACTTGAAGTGTTAACAACTGGGACAAAACTTTACTGTCAAACAATTTGTTTGACAGAAAAGGAATAAATAGAGGACACAGAATGTCAAAAGGAGGCAGATGCAGTGCTAAAACAAATCAGTAAAGACATTGCGACCCACTAGTTGATTGATTTTTGTCCCGCTTGGTAGGCTCTCATTCTCTTTCTACCATAAGTGTGCAATCCCTGTCTCCCAAAAGAATATTCACATTCCCTCATCTTGAGCTAAAATTTGTGCAGGATATGTATATATATATACTGTGTATATATATATATATACACAGTATATATATATAGGGTGAGGACCCCCTCCTTTCTTTTATTACACAATTATTAGAATTCCTAATGTTGCTTGTAAAAGTGTTGAGCCAGTATGTCACTGTACATCTGCACATGTATAAGGTAGGAAAGATACCACGAACCACCACATCATTTTGAGCCAGGAAAACCCCTGTTTGTGATTCCCCCTTTTTCTACCTCTTTAATCTACCAAATCCAAGATTCAAATTGTTTCTCAGGTAAATTCAAAGCAGATGAATGACAGATATTAGTCTGTCAGAAGGGGCAGAAAGTGAGAAATCCATTACAGTTTAGATTTTAGGGGACTTTCTTTAGTAGAATATCAATGAAGGACTCCTGCTGTCCTCTTCATACCTGAAGGGGATGAAGGTAATGAAGAGAAGTGAAACCTGATGAGGCAGCCAGGTTACAGCTCCCCTTCTCCAGCCAAAACTCAAAACAGCTTAGAGCCACATGGACTGTCAGCTCTTCCTGATGGTCTTTCTGTCTGGGTGCCACAGGCCTGCTCAGGCACCTGTGAAATGTGAAGCCAGGACTGTGAACCTTCACTCCTTCTTCCAGAGAAAGTGGGAGCTGGCATCGTAAAAATGGCACATCAGCTGTCTGCTGCCACAAGAGAATGACTGTCCCCAACAGTTCGTCTACCTGACTAAACTGAGTGAGATGCTGGAGGGTTCATCACGGAGTGGCTGGGTTTGTCAATAGATGCTTCAAGCAGCTAGCTGGGGATACCATACTAAGTCCCCTTTAAGTATAGAAGGCAGGATTTATTTCATTTTTTCTCTCTAATAATATCGGCATGGTTAAATATTAGTGACAGTGTTTAAATGGAAATTTCACCACAGTTGCAGAGCCTCAATATGCCTTGGTCTTGCTCTGCAGTACTACATTATCCTCTGTCTAGAAGTATAGCCAAAGTAGGAGTCAGCCAAAAACCTGCAAAACATGCCCTCAGCCCTGTTGATACTTTGGTATTCCATTTCCCTCTGGTATGTAGTTAATGTGGAAAAACAAGCAAAGCACGAGACAAAAAATAAAAGACAAAATGACCTGTAGTTTATTTGTATTTTGTGGCTGATAAGCAGATTTTGCTGCCCATTAAGAGACAAATAGATCATTGGAATCACCTGCAGGAGTTTTTCACACGGAGGATTGGAATGCCTTCTAATGTAATCTTAGTTGACTTTTGTTTTGTTGCAAGGTGCAATTCAATGTAACCACTCCATCTCTGTCTTCCTGCCTTTCAAAGCTGTCCATCTGTCGTATTTTCTCTAACATGCTAGGCGCACAGCATCTTTATTCTAAAGTGACTTCTTAAGTGGACAAAGAATTCAATCTTGTGTTTAAAATGCTACAAAACCCTCAATGTAAAGTGTTAAGTGTGTATTGCATTGGACCAAGTGCTGCTAAACTGTTCAGTAGCACCAAGATCGAAAAGCAGCATGTGACATGCCACTTTGGGAGCACCGGCGTGCCGCTGCTTTTTCATGGCATACCAGTTTGACAGCGACATCTCTGTTGATTTAAACTTTCAGGTAAGCAGCTTTTCTTAACACCCTAATCAGTGATTTCCCAGCAGAAGTGCTGCCTGTTAAAAAAACAATAGAAACATCCTGCTGTGGCCCCAGTGATTGAGGGGAAAATGTCAACATAAAGCGACCACACATTATCAAATACTGCTTTAATGAAGCAAATGAGAAATCCCATTGTTTTCCTTATGTTAATATCTCTTGAGGAAGCCAAAGTATTTATGATAGTTACTTAAAACTGCAGTGGCTTTCTGTGTCAGGTAGTAAGATTAATAGTGTGTTTTGTACAACTAATACTAGCTCACCTGAATTGTATGTATTTGACAATTGCTCCTACAATGCGGTGTGAGCCTATAGCGGGATGTTACAAAAAGTAAAAGACTTGAAAAAGCAGCTTACTGCAGCTTGTATAGATCACAAACAAGCCCTCAAAATAACCCTTTTGTACTTCAATACAACAGATGAGGTACAATAGCAGACCCTCACACTTTGACACACTCACAAAGCCACTCAGTGCCTGTTGACATTCACAGTCTCTCTAAATCCTCGTTACTCTCTGTGCTACTAACAAGGATAAACTTAGGCAACAATGTATTATCATTACATTTTAATGTACAAGAGCTTATGCCTCAATTGATAGGAGATTACAGTGTTGCCTTGGAAGTGTTGGTTTCAGCTTTACAGTATCATTTAAATATTAATTTTCAGATGTGTCATTAATCCTTAATGGCTGCTTCACTGGTTTTATCATCTGTACACTATCAATCTAAAGTAAAGATGATGTGAAAATACATCTCGAGTTTGTTTTATAGGAGTGTTGTTTCCTGGTCCTCTTGAAAATAAATGATGCATCTTTCATTTCCTGGTGTTAACTTTGTAATTTAATTAATTGATTGGATATGAATTTTAACAAATACATAAGATGTATATTCTTCGTAGACCCATGTTTTCATGAGTAATGGACCTCTTCTATTATCAGAGCTAAAACTATGATCTATGTGTGTGTTAGATGTGAATAAATACATGGATAGATCAAAGACCTGTGTGAGGACTGCTTATTGTCTGTGTGGGGGCGCAGGAAGTCTCCATCAAGACTAATGGGTCACACACACACACACACACACACACACACACACACACACACACACACACACACACACAGGAGAGGGTACATATTGTGTACATAAACAACCTCTTCATATCTAAAGACAAAGACCTTAACAGACTTTATGCTCAGGTTACCTAAGAACAAGTAAGGATCCAGTGTATCCTACCATAAACCATACCACTGAGGATGCACGTGGGCTACTTTATAGCCTAATAATTGCTTGTTCTCTTAAGTAAAACAGGATTATGTCAGTACAATAATTGGTCTACAACAGGTGGGCGTGTTAACCCCTTAACCTCCCAGTCAACCTATTTCAAGTGGATTCTTCTGTGTTTCTCGATGATAAGTAAATAATGTGCTTGGTCGTCGGTTTGAATACAATTGGGAGTCATCTAGACTTTTGTGTTTGTTAGCTATCCAGTGCAGGAGGCTACGTGATTTCAAAGTTCATCTGTATCTAATAAGGATTTATAAAGCACAGCCTGGAGCAATCAGTTTTTCTAAATTAAGGATGCCATAGAACAGAGTCGTTTTTCTAGGTTAGTACAATTTGTGAGTATTGCTTTTTGGCGCTGTTGTCATTTGTTTCTTCCATTTTATAAAGGGCTGGCTCGTTGCGCGCGCACGCTGTGCTTTGTAATTGGTGCGCACACTCTCGTGGAGGTTTGGTTCATCGTTGCTGCGCGGCACAGCAGCAAACTTGTGCGGTGGAAACTTTGGCAAACATCATCAAATGTCTGTCACATAGCAAAAGATATCCAAAGTAAATGCTGACCGCGAGCTTTACTCATGTCTGACGAAGGTGAGGAAAGCGACAGCGGCGAGAGAGGGCATCTCTCTGACTCTCCCTCCCCGCCACTGTCTCTCTGTCTTCCCCAAGGATCTCCGTCCTCCCCCCGGCCCTTGGACCTCTTTTCCTCAGCCTCTCCACTGCTGGGGGACACAGACCCGGCTTACCTGACTTCCCCGGGCTGTCTTCACCAGTCTCAAGAGAGCCGGGACTCCCCACGACTCACAACACCAAAGTTTCACCACAGCACTGAGGACACCGGCTCTCCGTTTCGGTCACAGCAGGATGTGCGGGTAGACACGGTGTACGACCGCTACGATGACCCGTTTCCCAAATGGAGAGGACGAGGCGCGGCGACCGCAGAGCGCTTTCAGCACCGCGGACAGAGACTCCAGCGGGCTCCGGAGCTCCCAGACCAGGGGAACCACAACTCCACTGAACACATTGACACAGAGTTGAACTCTGAAACCAGGCAAACGTGAGTCACCCTCTTTATTCACCTGCAGCTTTATTTATCCACAGACTGTGCAGCTGGATAATAAATGAGTAAAGTAACCAGTTTCTTGGCCTTGTGTATCATTTATCTGCTTAGTAAACTCTGCAATGAATAAAACAACACTGTTGAAATGGCACAGCTTTAAGTATTTTAATCAACACCTACTCTTTCACCTGGAATTTCAACATGTGAGGCCAGTTTTGGAGTGAGTAAAGCAGCTGCTTTCACCTGTCCATGCAGCTGCAGACTGAGGATTGATCAGCTTTGCTTTGCAGCTCCTTTATGGATTATACCAATGGTCCTGGGCTGTGATATACTGTACACTATGTTAGTATTGCTGGAACACATTCATAAATTTGCTGTCATTCAGAAAAATGAGGCTTTCCTTAATTAGGTGCATCGTATTTGCATTTACTGAGTAAGATTTAGACCTATTTGCTGTTATTGTAACTTTGATCTTAAAATATGTAAAATACTGTAATGTTTGAAGCTTAATCTCCCACTCTATCCTGCTAATATGATTGTGTGTGGCTGTTGTGCTGTCCTTTGGGAATACATGCACAGCACAGAGGAGAAGGGAGGGGTGTGGGGGTTTGAATGAATTAGTGTGTCTGTGGGGGGTTTCCACTATAGCCCTTACAGTTTGTCATCCTCGTGCAGAGAGAGAGAGAGCATCTTGATTGGTTCTGGTGCATGAATGCACAAGCAGCAGTCAACAGGGATTGTGTGCGTTTGTGTGATTAGTTTGAGTACAGGAGAGACACACAGGGCAAAACCATGTGACACTGAGCTGAAGTAGACTGCAGAAATCTGCTCGCTCTGTTCATTCCCACACTGTCATATGACGCACTCCAAAAACCCTGGTTAAGAGGCTCTCTTCCATTGTAAAAGTAAAGTAAAATATCACACAATCTTCTTATATGTTTAACTACTTCAGACAGGGGACAGCGAGCATAGCTGTGATCACATTTGAGAGTTGCAGGCCTCAGTGTTGGCTCTTTGATCTTCCTCGGTCTGCTCCTTTGAAACACCAGTGTTCATCATGAAAGGACTCGCTGGGGAAAGAGGCATGTATGCTTTCACTGATGCTTAAATGTTGGACGTCTTTGTGGATGAGTGTGTGTGTGTCTGTGAGATAGACTGGGTAAGAAAGAGGTTGAACATGCCTGTTTCTCATTACCAGTGAAATATGGTGAGCAAGTCACCTTTGATCTTTAAAATTGGCAATTTACTGCTTGAAAGAGTGTCTGTGTGTGTGTGTGTATTTGATAAAGAGCGAAAGAAGGCAAAGAGAAAGTCCTCTTCTGTATTCATCTCATGTCTGTGCACTGATAAAGTACCGACTCATTAGTCACTTGTGTAAAAAAATCCTGCTGAGTTGAAAATTATTTTCACTAAATATGTCAAAATATTTATTTCAAACTTATTCACCCTTTTTTCTTCTTCTCTAGTTCATTAGTAAATCACATAACCTACCAGAAAAAATAGACTTGTAGGTCTTTCTGTACCTACAGCTGTTTCAAAAAGCCTTTTAAATTGCAGCTGTGAGATAAGATGTGGAATGGCCCGTCTCTGCCTCATTCAGCTGAGTAAGCAGTTATTATTGAGGTGGTGTGACCCTTATTTTCATTATGGTGTTGATTCCTTGTGGCTGTAGTAATTATGATGAGCACAAAGTGAAGTAGAAGCTCAGTTGCTAGAAGGTGGTTTGGTTTGATGAATGGAATGAACAAACGTGTGTTACCTCACTTCCTCTTTATTTTTTACAGTTTCCTTTAAGTACAGTTTTTTATCTAAACTTACAATCCTGTTTTGTAAACCTAAACGAGTAGTTTTGATGCCTTAACTCTGGTGGCCCTAAGAGGCCATGAAAACACCAACCAGGGGTTCTGTGGTGGTGAAATCCACCCGCAGTCTTTTCATTTTAACACTACTCTTTGTAATCGAGAATAACGTTGGGGCTATTTATGTAGTAAAAAAGCTGACTATCTGATCAATTCTAAACTGAGGAGTAATATGTTACCACTCAAAATAAAGAGAGCAGGTGACAAATATTGTATGAAACCTTAATGGAATACTCAGATTGTTTTGTTTACATTGTATTTCATGGTATTGTTTTTCACACTTTTCAAGTCCTAGCACAAAAATCCATTGATTGTTGCAACAGGAGTGAAATACTTTATGTGCTCATATCAAGAAATAAAACTATGCAGACTGCAGAAAATGCACCTTAAAAGAAAGACTATTTCTATTCTGAAAGAACTACATTTTCTAGGTAGGTGAATTCTCTAAATCTGAGTGTTCTTTTCACTTATTTGAGAGCAAAATCTCTCACTTAGGTAGTCAGACAAAGGGGAACACTGTCTTTAGTTAAGCTCTTTCTTCATTCATCTAACAGACATAAAGGTGAAACCAACATCTATTTGTCTCTGCTGAGTTCACTTAATCAAACAGTGCTTACATGAATATTGACTGCCAACAGAATACAATCCAAATACAGTACTAAAAGTGTGAAAGACCTAGAGCTTGGCTGTGAAAAGAAGGTTTAGCAGTGGTGTGCTGTGATACTGTACAGCTGGAATCCTTGGTGGCAGAGATGGAAGATAGTTTCTCTCTTTTCTGACAGTTCTGTGGTTAATAGGAGAGGGAGCTGCTTGCTTGAACGGGAGCTCTGAGTGATCTGAAGCAGCCTCTGAGTCAAATGCAGCTTTTAAATGAGAGCTGGGTAGACTGAGCAACAGTTCAGCCTGTGTAGTGTAGGGGTCAGGGATTAACGCTTCCATATGATCATATACAAGTTTCCCTAAACAGCCAATTAATCTCAAACAGATTAAATGTGGAAATATTGCCTACATTGCTGTTCCAACTAAAAAAGCAGAACCCCATCTGCACTTCCTTCACATAAGCTGACTAAGTGCTTCCAGCTCACTTTGAAATGGGGGAGAGCGGAAATTCGTGAGGACTGTCGAACATCTACCAAGCTATATACACCCATGTGTATTTCCCCAGGTGTTTATGAACTAGAGCAGGGATTAAAGGTGTATGGATTTAAGAGCTACGTGAGCTACATGCAGAAACATGACTAGTGGGCTAGGATACAGTATGTTTGTAGTTGGGGCTCTTCTCTCTGTCTTACATCAAAACCTTTTACGACAATGTGGGGAAAAAAAGCCTGTTTGTTTGGATTGCAAATCAGCAGTCCTTAGAATGCAAAGCAATTGTACATGCTAGAATATAATCAGTCATACACATGTGATCCCTCCTTCACTCAAAAATTGATCTTCATGTTCGTCTCTCTTTCTCCACACACGCACACTTTTCACCCATCCATCTGCTTGTCTCTGCCCCCTCCTTACTTTGAAACTACAAATCTGCACAGAAATGATGCAGGTGTATTCTGTTTCAAATCAGTCACAGATCGATGGAGAGGAGAATAGAAAATGATGGAAAATGGCGATTCATTACCAGACTATGAGGTTATCTAAGTGGGCTGCCAGCCAGACCGTTCCTTATTTATGAGGAATCCTCCTAATGTTTACAAATGTGTTTGAGTGTGTGCACGCGTGCATATGTGTGAGCTTTTGTGGAGGTTGAGGTGTAGTGGTTGAGGGGGAAAAAAGGTGCACATGACAGCATAATGCATTATACAAAACCATCAACACAAACTATTACCTTTAAGAAAACAGTAACTTAGTTTATTAAAACCACCATAGAGACAGTATTTACATTATGCTGAAATTATATTTACATTAAATCGCTTTGTTTTGGTTTTCTTGGTATTTTACACATGATGTATGCTGTGTCCATGTTCTCGGCAAACGGATGGCTTGTCCATCAGTGCACTGTATATCTATAATCGTAGTCTTGTGTTTATTCATCCGTGGAAAAGATAGCAGTTGCTATGTATGTGAAATAGAGAGACAGAAAGACAGACAGGGAGAGAGAGAGAGAGAGAGAGAGAGAGAGACAGAGAGAAAGAGGTAAACATTTTGCAGTCTACAATTGATTTGCAGCTCAAGGCATACACAGCTGATTGTGTAAATCGAAAAAAATCAAGAGCTCCCGACCTTTTATACCCTATACACATTCACTGAGAAACACACCCTGCATCCCTCTCTCTTTCTCTCTCTCTCTCTCTCTCTCTCTCTCTCTCTCTCTCTCTCTCTCTCTCTCTCTCTCTCTCTCTCTCTCTCTCTCTCTCTCTCTCTTTCATG
Source organism: Tautogolabrus adspersus (assembly GCA_020745685.1). Taxonomy (NCBI): domain Eukaryota; kingdom Metazoa; phylum Chordata; class Actinopteri; order Labriformes; family Labridae; genus Tautogolabrus; species Tautogolabrus adspersus. The sequence continues at coordinate 18,096,208 of CM036540.1, forward strand.
TGCACACGCTCACATACATACATACATACATACATATCTACATACATATATACATACATACATTTGTCTCCCACAGTGCTTTCTCTTGGTGAGCACTCTTCATCTTCTCAGTTCTGTGTCCTTTGACACCCCTAGGGGACATTTTTTTCCCCATGAAAAGGTTTCCATTTACACCTTTTGCATCGATGTCAAGTTCTCAAGCCGAAAATTCAGCTCTTACTGTGAAACTGCTTCCTGTCATTTATAAGCACACTGAACCAATTCTGAGAACACCAATGCAAATGAAACTGAAGATCTTTGTGCAGACTTGATTTAAGTTAGCAGTAGGTGTGTCGACTCAATGTTAATTCTTTCACGTGTGCTCTTATGGACTAAATTTAATTTGATAAATTAAATCTCTTAATTGTTTCTTTTAGTGCTGGGAAAACAAACGGTTCCGGGTATACATTTTCTACCAACACCACGACTACTTTTCCATTGCCACTGATTTGGGGAAACTTATGAGCTATTTTCATTTGAGGGTCAGAGTGTCAGGCTTCTCAGCATATGCAGGAATTATTGTGGATGTGGTCTGTCAACAGAAATACACACAAAAATGACATATTGAATAGGAGGCAAATTTTCAAGCCTCAGTGAGTGAATGTGTTGCCAACGAACAATTCAATGCCGGTCAAAGAGTCATTGGATGACCACTCACTCAGAGTGTGAGTTCGTCATGCCACAGCATAGGGTGACAGCTCCATTTCTCCCCTGCCAATCAGAGCTGTTGACCTGAGATGGCCTTGCGGAGTGCTTTGACCCTGGTAGATTTGCATTGATCTACTCAGGGACAGATATATCACAGATGTGTTGGTGGAGCTTTCTCCGGGGTCAGAGTTGAAGAAGGCTTTGAGGAGTGCTGATTGGTTTTGAGCTGCCCTTGTCCATAGAGCGACAGTAAAGGCTTGGTTTGCTAATGATACTGTCTCTTCCTCTTGCTCTCCACTTGCATTTTCCATCACTCCTTCACACTGTCTTCTCTTTTCTGTCTCCAGGGTGGAGGCCATGCATCGTCGGCACACCACACTCAGAGAGAAGGGGCGTCGCCAAGCAGTGCGGGGCCCAGCCTACATGTTCAATGAACGTGGCTCGGCACTCACTGCAGAAGAGGAGCGTTTCCTGGATGCTGCTGAGTATGGCAACATTCCTGTGGTCCGCAAAATGTTGGAAGAGTCCAAAACCCTTAACTTCAATTGTGTGGACTACATGGGCCAGAATGCTTTGCAGCTTGCAGTTGGTAATGAGCACCTAGAAGTGACCGAGCTGCTTCTAAAGAAGGATGGTTTGGCGAGGATTGGTGACGGTCTGCTGTTGGCTATCTCCAAAGGTTATGTAAGAATAGTTGAAGCCATCCTTGCCCACCCTGCCTTTGGTGGAGGTCTCCGGCTGGCTTTGAGCCCCGTGGAGCAGGACATGCATGACGACGACTTTTATGCCTATGACGAGGACGGGACACGTTTTTCTCATGACGTCACACCAGTTATCCTTGCCGCTCACTGCCAGGAGTACGAAATTGTTCACATCCTCTTGACGAAGGGGGCCCGCATAGAAAGGCCACACGATTACTTCTGTAAGTGCTCAGAATGTATGGACAAACAGAAGGAAGACTCGTTCAGCCACTCACGCTCCAGGATGAATGCATATAAAGGCCTTGCCAGTGCAGCATACCTATCGCTCAGCAGTGAAGACCCTGTGCTGACCGCCCTCGAGCTCAGCAATGAACTGGCAAGACTGGCAAACATTGAGACAGAGTTCAAGGTAAGATGATGTCTATTTCTTTCTCAGTATTTTGTCTTTAATTGTGAATCAGTGGTTTTGTACTCATTCGTTCTCACACTTTTTCCCCAGATATTTCTTTAGTTCTTGTGATTCTGCATATGAGTTTATGCAGAATAGGGACCTACAGCTGAGTGAAAATGTGTAACTCCATCTCAGCCAATGATTCAATTTAGCCAATAAATTAGAATTCCAAATGCAGTCCCAGAGTTTTGATGCTTCTCTGAACTTCCCATTACACTTAATAAGTGAAAGGAAAATATCATGTCATTAATGCTCTAATACTGAAAATAAAGATTAAACAAGCTATACAGACACGGAACCGGGCTTCCATGATACAGGTAGTGGTGGAAAGAAAGTGTCTTGTCTGTGTTATTGTTAATAATAATGGTTGATCTAAAGACTTATTGCAGCCACAAACAATCACTCTCCATAACCTTTTTTAAATCAGGAAATCAAACCTGTCCTGATGTTCTGACATTTATCCCGAAGCTGGTTTATTGTCTCGGATTGGGGGAAAACACGCCCACTGACTTACAGGGTTGGTCAGATTTGGGCAGGCTTTACTATACAGGAGATGATTCCAGCCCACTGGGCCAGCTTCTACACCTGTCTGTGATAAGTTGGCTTGAGATTTTAATGGAAGCAAACACACTGACAAATGAGAGACAGAATGACTGAGAAAGCTAAACAGCCGACTCTGTACTGAAAACAAGTATGCAGTTCACTGCTCATGAATTTAGGAGGCACAATCATATGATTGAACTAATCAGATAAATATGATAACACTCAATATTTTCCTTTTCTTTACCTTTATTCACCCATGTGCTGTCACATTGTGTCCTCGGCTCTCTGTGTTTACCTGCCTGACCTTATTCATCTTCTCATCAGTTTTTCTGCCCATCTTTGTGTTTGTCATTCAGCCTGTCTGTTTGTCATCCTGTTTCCTAACTGCAGACAAGTTAATGAGAAGGGCTCACCTGAGGGAGCAGAGTTGTGTTGGAGCTCATCTGTCTCATTATCATCTCATTATCACCCCCCGTCTCCTCTCTGTATATGGCTCCCTGTCTTTCTTCCAGCATCATATTATACAGTGTGCCAATAGCCTCAGATAGCCGGAGTCCTGTTTCATGGGTGAAAATTAAACATCAGAGAAAAAGATTGAGTCATCATGTCACTGAGAATGAATGTACGATAACATTTCCAACACTCTATCATCGACGACACCAAAATGCTTAAAAAGATTTCACTTTAGCGAGTAACACCAACATTTCAGAAGTCTCTAAAGTTTATGTTTGCATTCTACCATGTGTCAATTCAATATCAGTATAATATAATTTAGCCACTTTCTAAATACTGCTTACTTTAAACAGGACAGAGGCCTGGCAAGAATGAATAGTACTTGTATAGACGTTTGTAGTCTTCTGACCACTCAAAGTGTTTTAAAACCACACATCAAATTAACACACTGATGACAGAGGCTAAGTAAAGTGTCCATCGGTATTAACTAATCCCATTCATACACATTCACACACTGCAGGCGTGGCAGTGGGAGCAATTTGGGGTTCAGTGTCTTGATCAAGGACATTTCGACATGTGACTGCAGGAACTGGGAATTAAACCCCATACTTTCCAGTTGAGAGACAACCGACTCCACCACTGATCCATATCCAGATGCAGTCGCTTTCGTTGCTTTGTTGCCAGTAACATTCATCTATATGTAACATCTCTCTCTCTCATGAAATTAACAATTTCTACATAACAGCAGGGGTCTGGATAAAGTTATGAGACAGAATCAATATGTTTTTGAACCAACCCTCTAACGGTCATGGGCCAGACTGCAACCAAGCTAAGCTAACTAGATTGCTAAATAATCAATGTTGTACTCTTGCAACGACACTGTCCAAAAGCAATCCATGGTGGGCGGGGTCATCTCTCTTTCCCCAGGCAGTGGACACGCTAATATGTGAGAGGAAGAGGTTTCCCCAAATAAAGATGTTTTTTTTAAAAACATTAAACATGTTTGAGCCTTTGAGTGTCACAGAAACAAGCTGAAGGAAGCACCGACCCGTATGAACACAGAGCTGAGAACAACAAATCCGGAGGCAGTTTGACTTCACTTTCTTTTTAGCAAGTCATTACTCCGCAATATATTTGCGTAGTGTATATTTCATTTTTACCATTAAAGGGTACTTCACCCATTTGCGTTAAGCTTTGTATCATTAGAAACCTGGTAGTAGAATTTTTGAATGGTCGTGCATCCCGCCCTCATTTTCCCCTGAGACGGGAAAGCTCCTTAGTTCTTTTCTGAAAAGGAGCCTTCGATGACGCAAAAATCGTCATTTTGTGTTGTTTTTGCGCTTTGGTTAGCAGGGGTGAAACTACATCGCTAGTTCCTCATATTTTCGACCACTGAAGCTACAGACCTATTACAGATCAGTGGGTGGGAACTCACTCCCATAATCAGAACTTAACTTCCGCCATATTGCTTGGAAGCTATGCTAACAGGCTCAATGGAGAAAGCTAATAAGAACCGAGAATGGCGAAAAAAGTATGTTTCAACTTAAAATTGATATGGATGAAGGGGATTTTGAAGGTCTTGTGCTCGAATCAGATGTATGTGGCTCTTTCTACGAGCCGCAAACTAACATAAATCATAACATAAATCAGTGTTTGGAACATTTTATACTCCTTCACATCACAGGGATCAATCTGTGTTTAATCAAACTGGAACATCGTGGGCTTGATCTGGATCAGGACTCAGGTGTATGATCTGGATCAGGACTCAGGTGTATGATCTGGATTAGGAATCTCGGAATCAGTTGAGGAAACGTCCGTATGTGTTGTAGTAAACATCTGTAAATAATGCTGCATTCAGCTGCTGCTCGGGTGGTCGAAGTGTCCGAGTTGGGAAGTCGTTCTTCCAACTTCAGTGTGTTTACAACTTCTGACTTCAGTGTTGTAATAACAGCACAAAAAAAGTGGATGCTACGACGAATATCAGTGAAATGTTACTGTCAAAAGTTATATTTAAGCAAAAAGTTGATGTGCAATACGTGCATGAATAAAAAAGTATGTTAACATTAAGAAAACATATTTTGCCCGCCATTTGATGACAATTCTGACATCAAGTCGGTACCTAATTCTTTTCTGAGTTTCCGAGTTGTTCCGACTTGAGCAGGTGTTTCATGTGCATTTTACAACTCGGAAACTCGTTTTTCCGATGTGTCCGACACCACGTGAATGCACCATAAAATCCTCTACTTCTGCCGGAGTGGCCTGCGGTGCTGTGCATTCTGGAAGTTGTTGTCTTTCATCCACATGAGCCAAAAAGACACTTTCTGCCTTTTGTCGGTCAAGAAGGCGCCAACTTCAAAAAATATATCACATTTCTACTACATCTATGACCCAATGTCAATACAGATTCATGTTTCAACGGGTGAAGTATCCCTTTAATATTCAGAATGTTGCATAAAGCCTTTAATGTAATATAACAAACTAACAAGCATGCTATTTTAGCAACTATTTGGAATACTAGTCACAATGATTAAAGGCTTAATGTAGGCAGAGTAACAAAGTGTTATATTCGAACCAACTCATGTATATCCACGTTTGCTTATAAGGAGTAAAATTACACACTTATACATAACGTCAAGTGAAAGCAAATTCACTCTCTCACCCTGTAGCACATACCTTGTAGCCTGTCAGAGAACTGAGATGACAGAACTGCTGGTGTTTGGGTTTGATGTTGAAGTGGCGATTGCTAGAGGCCTGAGGACCTCCCTAATGGAATAACATTTATCTTTCAGCATCTTATATTTCAAGACAGCCCATTGATTTCTCAAATAAGCCTCTGGACATGCACACACACACACACTGGCACACACACACACATACACATACACACACACACACACACACACACACACACACACACACACACACGCACACACACACGCACACACACACAAACACACTTAGACAACACACACAGTGAGGTTGAGACACAAGGAGAGAGTGAAAGAAAGTAAGAAAGGGGGTCTCAATTACATTAAATCACATCTGTTCTTCTTCTTGCATGTTACATTTGGTTGGAAATAAAGAGTCAAAAAAACAAAAACAGGTGAACCGACCATGGTAAAGGTCCAGAGACGAGCCATAACACAAACTCCTTCTAGCCATCTCTTCTGCTCATCCCTCCATCTTTCATCAGCCCCCCCCCCCTTCCGCTCACTCATCTGTAACCACTCTCACTCTGCTTCACGTCACTCTGTCTCTATTTTCAATCTCACAACATTGTTCTTGTTCCTTTATCTCAGCCCCAGAGGCACAAACCCCATACTGGGTTGTGATTGGATTTTCAAACTGTACATATAGTGATTCTGATTGTGTGTATTTGCTGTATGATGGAACACCATTCATTAAGGAAACGTTCTCCAACATGTACGACCCCTCAAGCCTTGCCTTTCGCTGAATGTAAATAGACAAGATGAGTAATTGATTTCTTTCACTTAACAACCTGGAGTCAAAAATCAAATGCCAGATTTGACTTGATGTTCCCAAAGGCCCAATTTATGCTTGCAGCCATTGCTTAATGCCATTATCATTTTTTTTTTAATTTGCAGGTATTGATGTCACCTTTCAACAAACTTTTTCAGTATATGCGCCTTTTGGGGCAGATTAAAAAATGTAGCTTATCCTATATATTATAACTATTTGGTACTTAAGAGTACGAACACACTGTGAATGCATAAAACGTATTAAAGCATTTTATATTCAACTGATAGTTCCAGTCAAACTAGAGAGTAACCCCCTTCAATGCTATTTAGGTTCATGGTCAGTCATCACTAGTAAATGAAGGTAGTAAGGACTTTTTCATACCTGCCTGAAGTAAAGGTGCATCCCAAAAGAAAGGGACCTGTGTAAAGGGTTTGATGAAAGTGGGCATTATCAACACACTGTAATAGTCTGTTTGGACACATTACAAACAGAGCACTGAATGCATAATAAGAATCAGTCCTCTGGGACTCTCAACCTGCCAGAAGCTCCAATCTGTTGACTGTTAGAACTACTCAGCCAACTGGTGAGGAGCATGAGTGAGAACGAGGCAGGGAGGTGAGGGGAGGAGGTGAAAGAAGGGTGAGGAGACAGAGGAGCAGAGGGTTTAAGACTGTAATGATCAGTGAAAGAAAAGGATGAGAGAGGGTTGAAAGGCATGACGGGAATTGTTCATTATAGTGAAGTGGAAGAAATTACCATATATTGAACTGGGGGATTCAGAGTTTTGAAGTAAATTCAATCTTAGCGTTCAACAAAGGTGATTGTAACTTTGACAGTTTCCTCTCCATGGAGTAATAAAATATATATCTTCATTTGCTTTCCAGCACTTTATTTTATGTAGAGAGTTTATGTAGTTCCCGAAGTTCCAAAAGATAATATTTTTATATGTAGCCCTCAAGTGATTATCCTGCTCTTTCAAGATAAAATCAAATAAATTCCAGCAGCAGCAGCAGCAGCTGAGGAGCAGTGGCAAAAAAAAGTGTACCAGCTTCATGTTGCGCCTCACATCTTCTCCACTGTAGGACCCTGTATAATTTACTATCTGCTTTAGGAGCATCTAAGAGAATCCTTTACCAACGTTTTGAGCACTAACTATGTATACAGCCCAGATTAATTACAGTTTTATTCTAAGTTAATTGTCATTTTTGATCACCATCCAGAAATAAAGCCTTCAAGATTATACAGCTTGATCTTATCTTACCTCATCTTTTCTTCATTACATCCTTCTTCCCCGGAGACTCAACAGAAAGGTTTAAATAGACAGCGTCATGATGTTTCCAGAGCGATGATAAATGTGCACATTTTGCATGTGTGCGGCCTTTAACTAGCCTCATGTTGATTGTCTTCATTTCTAACAACGTTCCTAGTGAGAGCATAAATAACAGTGAGGTGTGATATTAACAGTATGGAGGGGGTATGTGGAAACATCAATCTTCATTTATTCAAATGAATGCATGGGCGTTCAGTTTTCAGTTGTGTTTTGTTTCCCTATTCAATTGATTTGCATTTATTACATTTTGAAAATGTTAGCAAAATAAAATGGAAATCAGTATTCCATCAACTGGTTTTATGCAAATACTGAGAGCATGCAACAAGACTGCAACTATTTCTTTGATTAATCCATGGCCTTTGTTGCTTCCCACCCAGGAAGACAGTTATGTTCACTAGATGAAAGGATTGCTTCCTGTGTTTGGACTGTCCATCTTCTTTTTCTTCTTCTTCTTCTTGTCTTTTTGATATTTTTCTCTTACTTTTTCTTCTTTTTCTCTCTGGTGTTGTTTTTTCTTTCCCATAGCTTAGATTTATTGAGAGTTTTAGACATTTTCATAAAATTTGCCTCGAGTGTTTATACAATTTTTTGAAACAAGCTGGATTGAATGCAGGGATTGAGCATAAATATCAGCAAAAACTGTCCTGCTGTTTAAAGCTTTCCATTGCATCTGCGGCTGTTTCTGAGAACGTACAGTGTGGGATTCTGGAATGTCACTAATGAAATAATTGTCAAAAATTGTTATTTTAACCCATGGATATGGTTGGCCATTGACAGTTGTTTTTCTGTCAAACTTTTGCTTGCTTTATGGACAGTAATAAGTCAAGTAGACTCTCTCCTTAGGCAAATGTAAGTTTGAAAGCAATACAGATTATACTTTGGGTCTAAAAATGCACACAGGCGATTTTTTAGAAAACTCAATCTGCTTTGTTTTGAGATGAAAAGGTCATGAACAAATTCACACTTGAGCACCATATTATAATTTCAAATGAGAATAAATGTCTCTCTGAGGTTGACATTTCTCACTTCATTAACCATAAAAAATGGCTCAATGTCCAAGCTCAAACACATAAAGCAGCAGGCACTAGAGAAGCAGCTTCACAGCTAAATTGAAAACTGTTAAAGATTGGAAAAAATACACATAAACACCACAGGTGACTGCACTGTACACGGGTGAAAAGGTTTTATCATATATATGATGTGAGAAATTATGAAGTGCTGGTAATGTGTGTAAGACTAAGTAGAAAAACACTGAGGAAATATTGGACACAAAAAAGACCCAAAAGAGTGTAAAGGAAGCCTGATGGTTCCTCATGTGTCTTGACAGTGCTTGCATTTATACATTTGAAGAAGTATATATTTTCTTTCAATTTTCTCACTTTTTCCTTCAAAGTCTGTCACTACCAACTCAAATATTTACATCCTTCTCTGACCCATGCAGAATGACTACCGAAAGCTGTCCATGCAGTGTAAGGACTTTGTGGTGGGTGTGTTGGACCTTTGTCGGAACACAGAGGAAGTGGAGGCCATACTTAACGGAGACGTGGACCAATGTCCTCCAAGCCCTTACAACCGACCCTGCCTCAGCCGAGTCAAACTGGCCATCAAGTATGAAGTCAAGAAGGTAAGATGAACAAACAATAAGTGATGATGAAAGTATTTCTCATGGTGTTTGGACTTAAGCCCATGACCTGAGAACAGGACTTACAAGTAAGGGTCCTACATATCCCATGATGCATGTCTCTAACACCTTACAAACCCAGTTTATCACTTTCCAAGATTTATTTTTGGGATTTTGTATGCCTTTATTGTAGAGATAGGACCGTGGATAGAGTCGGAAATCAGGGACAGAGAGAGTGGGGAATGACATGCTGGAAAGGAGCCACGGGTCAAATTTGAACCCAGGCCACCTGCTTGAAGTACTTCAGCCTCTGTACACGGGGCACGCGCCACTTGGCCACTGGCGCCCCCAGATTAACACTTTTAGCTTGTAAATGTATTTTTATTTGTGAACTCCGGCGAGTCAGAATAAGTTTAATAACGTCACTATGGAAAAAGTAGTGGTTTCTTTTTTTCTAGCGCTGGTCAACTTTTCCAAACTCTATGAGGTTGATAGACAACTGTTTTCACAATCAGAGTCGTTCGTACTCCCGATGAAAGGTAAACCTGATGAGGATGTTGATGTCAAAATGATCCAATGCCCCAATGGCGTTAGATGATGTAGTTCAAAAGTTACCCATAGATTTGAAAAAAGACTGATTGGTATGATTTAAAATCACATTAATAGTCCTCTAATTTCTTTGAGTAGATGGTTCATCATAATCCCATACATTCATATTTCTTTGAGTTGGTTTTATAATATTTCCTCAAATGTTAATTAGATACAACATATGGTATGATTTTTTATTTCTGAAGGGCTTTAAATTAACAGCGGTGTTTTACCACCTGTACTGTGACTTATCATTTGTGTGTGCGTAATCTAACTGCATGAGTCTTTTTATTATGTGTGCATACTGTATGTTTTAGTGTATTTTTCTTCTGTAAACAACAAACTGGCCTTGATTTCAGAGAGCAAACCCATGCTGACCGGAGGTGCTCCTACAAAATGTCAAACCAAATCCCCATTTACCACTACCAAACTGTGCTTATTACACACACCCACACATGCACACTCACACACACACACGTTCCTGTTTGACCTTAACCTGCCGAATGTTCATTGATTAGGTATTTCACCAGTGTGTTTGTCGTGGAGGTGCATGCGTTTGTGTGTGTCAGGCAGTACACAGCCTGCTCGTGTGTGTATCATGTACAGGAGGGTGTGACCCATTCTCAGAGAGCAAATGATACAAGAGGCATTAAGGGAGGGGGGCAGGGGAGATTTCCATGGAGACCAGGTGGAGCATGACTGCCTGTAGGGTGCAGGCAGGGTTCATGTCGTGGGTCACTGGACACGTCTGGGACACAATGTTAACAATGATGATTGCTGTGTGTGGTGTCCTGCTGGATGTAGAAATGATTGAGTGAACATAAACACATTGTGAGTTTCGATCGGCGGATGGAAGAAGAGCAGTCAGTCGTCAGCTTAGATAAATGATCTCTGGTGTGATGACCGAGGATGAGAGGAGAAGAGGTGGGGAGGACTGATAGTGGGAGAAAACAAAGACGCAAACCAAAATCCATGGAGAGCAGGTTTGACAAGAGGGAGACCTGCTGTGAAAATCTTTGATGTGAGCGAAAATCAACATACGAACACCACGTTTGACTAATCCACCAGCTGACCTCCTACTGAGCATCGATTGCTCTGTAGTTCACATCCTTCTTTCAGCTGAAACAAAAACATCCATCCTCTTCTTCCTCAGCAGGCCGGTGGTTACTCTTTTTTATATTTATCTTTCTAGGGGGAAAGTTGTCAACAGATGCTGAAATACCAGAGTGAGCCCTATTTAGTAGCAAACATGCTACAGTAATGAATGTAAACACTCAGTGCTTCTTGTTTGCTGACTGTTTCTTTTTACAAACTGCCTGTATAATAGATCCTCTGACCTATTTGTTGAGGTTTTTGTCATTCTTAATACAGCCAAATGGCAGCTGTGAATCCAAGCATGTTATGAATGATGATATTGTTTTATTGTGTTATAATTACACAATAGATCTGCTCTAAATAATAAAACAGCCTGCACACTCAGGTTCAAATGAAAGCCGGATGGAAAAGCCTTTTCAGATTTGCCACTAGGATTTGTTAGAAAAAGATCATCTTGCTGTCTTTCAGGTGACACCTCTTTCAACCTTCCTGGTTTCTTAAGAAAGATAATTGGCCACAGCAACATGTTCTAACTTTTTGCTGCTGCAAACAAGTCCTGGTGTCATTTTTCTTCCCCCTGTCACTGGTTTGTTATATCATGGGCATGATACAGTGTTGAGAACATTACCCAACTATCAAAATACTCCTAAGATAATGTCCTGCAATCACAGATGTACTTTATTTAAAGGGGACATATTGTGAAAAATCCACTTTGACAGTGTTTTTGAACGTATATGTGGGTAACCTGAGTGTCTATCGACCCACAACATTTGAAATCAATCCATCTAGTCCTTTGTTTGTGGTCTGCATAAGTCTTACAACACAGAGAAAATTGCTTCGTTTTAAATTTTCTCAACTTGTGACATCACAAAACCAGAGAGACTGGTTTATACAGGGGCACAAACCTCCTCTGGTGCTTGATTCATGTTATATTTTGACCAAAGCACAGCACAGATGTTTCATTAAGACCACAGGGGACTGTTTGAAAAGCTGAAAAAGGGGGATAATATGTCCTCTTTAAAATATGTAATAGCAGAAATTGTACTCAAGTATTAAAACACAAAAGCTCTGGTGCATATTGAGCCCTTTCAGAGTTTCATCGAGAGATTTTCCAGGGATTTGATTTTCCAGGATCATGTTAGGTGATGCAAGTAACTGTTAGCAGCTTTTAATGTTTGTGTGTAAACATTGAATGGTAAACGGAAGATTTTTTTATACTTAGTATGTTGTATCTACAGGGTTGTTTTCTACAAAAATAATGAGCCCCAATATAACTCTGCCTCTGCTGTCAGCCTGTTATATAAGACGCCCTCTTCCTGTTTGTGACAACTGGACTGTTTCAATTCAGCAGCCAGATATTTACAGTCAAGATGCTTGCTCAACCTGCTGCTTCAGTAAAGACTTCATAGATTCTTCAGGGGATCAGTGAAAACACCAGAAACAATTATTGTGAATGTTTTCAAAAGATTGGATGAGAAAAGAAATAAAAAATTCAGTTCTTTCTTGTTCTGTCTCCTCTGTGCTCACATTTCTTGTCCTGTAGAAGACACTGATTTAAACTTCTTGTCCCCGTCTCTTCCTCCAGTTCGTTGCCCATCCAAACTGTCAGCAGCAGCTGCTAACTATCTGGTACGAGAACCTGCCCAATCTGAGGCAGCAGTCTGTTGGGGTGAAGTGCTGGACAGTGCTGGGAATCACCGTAGGTCTGCCCTTCCTGGCCATCTCCTACTGGATAATGCCATGTAGCAAGGTATGAACCCACCTGTGCTCTAAGTAACAAACAAAGAGAAACCTGCTCTACCCTTGACCTAAGCTGTTTGCTCTATCATCCTTGATCTGAGTTTATAACACACACATACACCATCAACCCTGAACATTTTGTCTTTTTTTACATTCCTACATACCTCAGATATGAACTGACCTGTCACTTAAAGGTCCCATATTATGCTTTTTCTGGTTTTATATGCTCTTTAGTGTGTTTTCCAGGTGTCTTGTGCATGTTTAGGCACATCTATGTGCAAAAATTCAAAGTCCGCGGAAACGCGGCTTCTCCTACCTCCTCCTGTTAGCAGTAGCAGTAGCTGCATGTAACGCTCGGTTCTAGCCCCCCTCGTTAAAAATTGGCAGTGTGATATCACACTGCGATGATGTCACTGATCCAAGCCCATTGGCTCGTTGTGGCAAGCACAAGCTCATGCTGCACATTAGCTACATTCCCAATATGGTAAAAGGGGCGTAACATTTCCGAGAATTGTCCGAACATCTGACCAATTACAACAGAGCAGATCGGCCAACCAATCAGGTCAGACTTGGCACACTTGGGGACCCTGCAAACACAGGCAGATGAGACTGGCTGCATCGATCGGCAGTACATGTAAACAGACACTTTTTTCGAACATTAGCGATTGTAAACGTACTTTAGTAGGCACATAAATTAGATATATGAACCCCAAAAAGGGCATAATATGGGATCTTTAAATGATCCAGATTAAGCTTTATACATGTTTCAAATTGCATATTTCCAAAAAACACCAGGAAAGTGCTCTGATTCTGCGACCTTCTGGCTTCCAATGTTGGAAATCTAGGTATTTTAGGCTGAAGTAGTGAGGTTACCGTCTAAGGTCCAAGTATGCAGAGTTTTATTCTTTATCTACTCTTGTTAGACAGCTCCACTTCAGGAACTCTATGACAAGAGGTCTGGGCCTAAATGGTTCTGACAGAGTTCTCGCAAAACAGCTCAAGTTGCACAAGTGTGGCTTCTCCTTCTGCTTTTTTTTTAAGGCCAACTCTGCACCCTGTAAGTCCTCAATGTTAAACAAAAGGTATCTGGCTGCACTGCACTCACGCTCAGACATACAGGCAATTTGTAGAGACCATTGAAACTCTCCAACATGTCTTTGGATTATCCTGATTGAACCCTGCAGGGGTAGAACGTGCAACCTCCAAACAGAGAGGCCCCTGTCCTGTCAGGGATTCTATCTGACAGAATTACCACTGCACCATCTTGCTGCCCTACCTCTGGCCTGTTACCCTATAATGTTTCTTTGGGGAAAAACAGTACAAACAAAGCATTTAAACTTTCTGACATGATGGTAAGAGAACATTGATAGAAATGAGAACCAGGCAGTTGAGTACTACAAACTAATGAAAGATAAAAGTATAATTATAAGACTGTCACAGAACCATCAACATGCTAACAGAAATGTTTTTAATATACTGCATGCTAAAGTAATACTCCATCCAAAATCTACAGTTCTTTTGCAAAGAATTGCTTCTACTCTTCTCACTTGCTCAAGAGCAAACCTTGTGGGCTTATTAAAGTCATTTTGTTTATTTCTCTGGACAAAAGAAAAATGTGGCCAAATTTAAAGAAACAAAAAACTCAATCACACGTTGTCCAGACGTTCAACTTGGAGACCAAGGTGGGGAAACAACTAATAAGGCTAAAAATATAACAGGTTTGCGTTTGGAGTACAGCACTAAATAAAAACGGAAATTTTTAATAGGTCACTGAGGCACTTTGTCAAAGGTTGTTAATACGCCATCAAGCAAATTATAATCTATAAAGTGACACAAAGACACACAAACTCCCACTGGAGCTGAAGGCAAATCTGCTCATCAACCTGGATAATCCTCTACCTCAACATCAAGTGATGTGTGTGCGCGTGTGAGCGTGTGTGTCAGTGTGCGTGTTTGTGTGTGTGTTATGAGGACCTTCAAGTGGGTTGTGTCAGATGTGACTTGAATTAGTAATTTTGTAGAGAGTGAGCATTGGATCTCGAGTGAAGGGCGTTCTCGCTGAGAGCGGCTCCACCGTTGAGACATGAATTCAATCATGAGAAACACCTGTGTGTGTGTGTGTATGTGTGAGTTTGTCTCTGCACGCCTGGGTGTGTGTGATTACATCAGGGTAATAATAAACCAACCTCACAAAACTGTGTCTCAGTCATAGCCATTTGCCGGCGCAGATAAAAGAGTAAGAAGTACATTATTATTATCATTATTATTATTGAAGATTTATTGTTTGCTTTTGATGCTGTTTTTTCGAAAGGACAGATAGAGTCAGAAACCTGGGAGAGAAAGAGTCAATGACAAATCAAACATATAACCATGAAACAAATCAACAGTTTTGGATTCGAATCATCATGAGGGTTGCTCAATGGATTTATTAATCAAATTATTGAAAAAAAGAAAAACAACAAGGCAGACCAGGTTGCTTGTGTATCCTCTTACGCCTGAATCATAATCATGCAATTTTGTTGTGCTCATCTCACTAATTGCTCTACTACAGCTCATAATATTCTCCTTTTTAACTCCTCCACCACACGTTATTATCAGATCCCCCAATCCATTTTACATTTCTTATCAGCAGGGACAGATTGTGAAGATATTGAAACACTTTGTAGCTCAGAAGTAAAAAGAGTTAAAAAAAAAAAGATCATAACATGCTGATAGCGATGTGAGATGCATTGGAAGGTGTAAACTGGAGTACCTTTGGTTTTTTTCTGAATGACGTAAGAGATGAAACATAGAATAAAAGAGTAAAAATCAACGGTAACAATTTGTCTGTGCGTGGCTATTTGGTCCGTTTCCTGATAGAAAGAGCTCCATTCTTGAGTCAAGCAATCACTCTTCCTTAATATTTTATCAGTCTTTTACAGCTTGGGTTAATTAGTTGTATATTTTGATTGATAAACTGTTGCCTTATTAATTCATTATTTAGTACTGAAGAAAGGAAACAAGAGATGAAAGCAAGGGAATACATTAAATAAACAATGAAGCGTAAAAGGAAACAAACCAGACAAGAGTTGCTTCATTAATTCTATATGTTTCCATATGTGGTTAATAATTCAAATGACTTATCTGCATTGGTGAAGATGACAAGAATGTGTGCTTGAGTTACAGGGAGACAAGTTGAGAACAGAAACTCCAAAATGTAGACACTTGTGGGAATCCCCATCATCGACTGTCTTTTTAACACAAAGTGCACATACAGTATTATCTACAGCTTGACAGGAGGTGTTTCCTCACATCCAGATAAGTAATTATTCAGAGTGGATGCCTGTCTGCTCGCAGTGTATGTCAGGTCGGATATTCTGAGGTTGAATCATGTAAAGGGACACAGCGGATCTATAGTCATTCCATTTCCCATCTGCTCAGCTGTCTTAAGAGTCAGCCTCTAGTTGGACACTTTAATACTTACCTCACAATTATTTACATTTAAATTGCACTGACTGTTATTTAATGTCTGTCTTTGATAATTTTGCACTACCTTCTTTTTAAACACTGCTGTACATACTTAAACAACACAAACTTTCAGAAGGTCTACACTTTTTATATACAGATCTAATTACAGATTTTCCTCAACTGTTTATAGGTTTTTGTTTAAATTGCACATATATTTTGATCCCTGCACGGGTTATGTACATTTCTTTGTATAAGTCTATCTTTAATTGCACAGGTTTAAATTTGATTCATGCAGGGGTATTCCTTAAATCTTTGTTTCGGTTTAATATAAGTATGTATGTATGTATGTATGTATGTATGTATGTATGTATGTATGTATGTATGTATGTATGTATGTATGTACTGTATGTATGTATGTATGTATGTATGTATGTATGTATGTATGTATGTATGTATGTATGTATGTATGTATGTATGTATGTATGTATGTATGTATGTATGTATGTATCTATGTATGTATGTATCTATCTATCTATCTATCTATCTATCTATCTATCTATCTATCTATCTATCTATCTATCTATCTATCTATCTATCTATCTATCTATCTATCTATCTATCTATCTATCTATCTATCTATCTATCTATCTATCTATCTATCTATCTATCTATCTATCTATCTATCTATCTATCTATCTATCTATCTATCTATCTATCTCACAGCTAACCTTATTTATTTACATAAACCTGTTTCCAGGAGACATTGCTGAAGGAGAGAAAATCTGCTCCCGTCAACATCACAGTGATAAAAAAAAGAAAGAAGAAGCCCACTATGTTTGCAGTCCTCACCAGGAGTCCTCTGTATCTGTGATGACCATCTCACCTAAACTGAAGGCTTAAATGGATCAGTGCAGGGTGGGAGATGGTATAAATGAAAGGGGCAGAGCTGTCCCCGTGGCAGAAGGAGCTTCAGAGCAGGCTTTGCAGGGTTAGGATTAACCAGACAACCTATTCCACTCAGCTTTGGTTTTGTGTGTCGCAAGGGGACAGCTATTGGATGTGATGTGTTACTATGCATGCAGAGAGTAGAGATATCCTGTGGGTAGTTAATATTGAACACAGCAGGTTTAGAGAGAGGCAAATGTTCAGATCGCAGATGATGAGGTGTGTGTGCACATTCGTGTTTCTTCTGCACCTCCATGTTGCATCATATTGTCTCCATATGTCGCATACCAAAAATAATTGTATAGTAAATAGCTACTCTGTCATTCTGATGCTGTGAAATTGATCAGTGGTTAAGTCCAACAGTGAATTACAACAGCTGCTGTTTGCCTGCTAAGATGGTTGTGTAGTGGTGCTTACAGTTTTTATCTCTGAAGACCAAAATCTCTGCAACTGTGCAAATCGCTGTGAAATATAAAACTCGAAGTTACATAAAAGGAAGCGAAAATACAGATGTTTTATGTGGCTGCACTTTCATATCTGATCATAGTCAAAGTTTACTGAATACAACTCAAACTGAATCTTCCTGACAGAATGAAAAATGTGTGTTGGCAAATAGGGTAAACAAATGGGCTTCAGTGTGGAGAGAAGTTGGTCCCAACATGTTTCCTGCATTTACTTTCACTGATCTGTAGGTGGCAGTAATGCTCCAAGAACTGCTGCAATGTGCGAGCAGTTGCATGCAGGGAAGGAAAGGATGAAGGACTCAAAGTGTTAAAAAAAAAAGTCCTCTGCTAATGTTTTTCATTAAGGAATTTGTTGGAGCCTACTAATGCAAATAAAGGTTATTTAATCAGTGACATTAATTATCAATATCATTTTGGTTTATTTTAAAGTTAAAGCCAACATGGCCCATTTGAAGGAATTACGTTTTTGTATTGTTTTTTTAGATGGGATGAAATGACAATAGATAATAGATGATATCAAAGGTGATAAAAATCACAGAGAATTAAAAACCCTGTTTCGAGATGAACTAAAATGCTGTTTATAGAGGAAAGGCATGTACTGTATAGAGAGCTGCTGGACCAACTCTAAAAGACAAAGTTAACCGTTAGCTGTAAGATCTATTAATATTATAAGAAGTACAGGAGACAAAAGTTGAGCTAAAAGGACAGGGGATAGAAGACAGGAAACTGTCTGCAAAAATGTCATCAAATTTAATTTATAAATTGATTCAATGTCCATATTGTGTTGACAGCTTTCTGTGCTGTCCCCTTATGTGCTAATATTACTGTTCTTTTCTTTAAACTTCACACTTTGTACGCCTTAGATAAACAGTGGAACAGTTATTACCACCTTGATCTTCTCACTTCCAGCTGGGTCAGATCCTGCGGAGCCCCTTTATGAAGTTCATAGCACATGCCGTCTCCTTCACCATCTTTTTGGGTCTGCTGATCGTCAACGCCTCTGACCGCTTCGAGGGAGTCAAGAACTTGCCCAATGAGACCATCACAGACCATCCGAGACAGGTGTTCAGACTCAAGACCACCCAGTTCTCCTGGACGGAGATGCTTATCATGAAGTGGGTGCTGGGTAAGTGAGCTCCTCATATAGACAGTCCACACTTGGCTGTGTGAGTGTTTGAATTTCTGCACCGTGACATCCAATTAAAATGCAAAATGATGTAAGATCAGCGGAGGGCACAGTTCATCAAAAGTTTGGCATTGTTAACCATCAGTCTGTTAGCAAAGACGTTTAGCTTCAAATATCAGTTAATTCTAATAATACTGGACTGAAGTTAACATAAACATTCAAGTTTACAGGTGTTACAATTTCAAAAGTGACTGTGTTAACTGGTGACCTTCAGCTACTATGTGTCTGTGTTTCTTGTAGTTAAAGACATATGATTGCTATTTTTTACATTTTAATAAAAAAATAAACAGAGAAGCATTTGTTAGGACACTTTCTTTCTTCAACATCTGTTGTAACTACGATAACCAAAATGACGCATTACACTAAAAGTTGCCAGTTAGCACGGTCACTTATTTACCCATAACACCTAAAACATCACCTTTTTGCAATGTCAATAGATTCAAGTTCTTATAAGCCATGATGATTTAGAAAACTCAAAATTATTATTATTCATGTGTCTGTATTGAAATTCTACAATAAAAAAAAAAAAAATGTATATCTCACCACTGTCCTCACTGTAGTGCCGCTTTCGGAAGTACCTTCATGTAGCTCAAGCAGCATTTCACAATAAAAGCGCAGAGTGCAGAGACGGTAATTCTGGTTCGTTATTCAATCACTCTCCATAGTACAGGAGGTGATATGCTCTTGTTCAGGTTGTCCGCGATCCATTTACAGCAGGGTTAAAGGTAAAGGTACCGATCATCGTTTTTCACAGTAACATCCACGTTAAATATTTGTTTTAAAGCTGATAATTAACGATTAACAGACTTATGCCCTGCTCTGTGTAAGATAGTCACTGTGAAAACAGATTCTCCATCATCATAAAGAACTGCACATGAGAGACTCAAGGCAAAATGTTTCCTGAGGAATCAACTCTTAAAATGGTTCATTTAAAAAAAACATAAATGTACTCTATTAACAATATGCTGTTGTCGCCAGGGTTTGAATGTCTTTTTTTATAAACAAAATCCTGCCCCATAAATATTCATTGAAAGAGGCTGAAGGAAGAGACTGAACTGTTTTCCCAAATGTAATATATGGCAAAATGAAATATGAATACATCACAAAACTATGTGGATGAAAACAAAGTCTCAACTATACGACTAATTATCTTCTACCAAGCACAGATCAAGTAGAAGTTTCTTTGTCAGATGCAGACTTGTGAAAAATCTGGTCACACTGAGTCCAATTAAAGAGCTGGAGGGGAATTTAGTTGACCGGAGAGTTTGTTGCTGAGGAAAGAGTAGAAGGTGGAGTAGAGAGAAATAAATGAAAGGGGGTGTAGTTAAAGAAGCTAAGTGAAAATAAAGGGAGGAGTGAAGAAGAAGACAGGTTTGAGGAAGAGAAAGAGAAAGACGAACTCAGCAAATAAATAGCCCATGGCAATATCTGTCAGACCTCAGCTGCTTCCCATCTGCTGCTGTTGCTCCTTCTCTCTACACATACACACACACACACACACACACACACACACACACACACACACACACACACACACACACACAGCAGTATGTGAGTGGTTTGTGTATGTTGGTGCACATACGGCTCTGTTTTTTTTTTTTTTTACGTGTTAGTGTGCCATTCTTTTCCCAGGAATGGTAATTTTTTGGCAGCAGGTGCTTGTGTGTGTTTTCCCAAGTGTGTATAGTGTTTGTGTGTTGGTGTATGGTGGGTCGGGTAAAGCAAGGTAATTGAAATTCAGGCCGAATGCTTCAAAGGCCCAGTAATTGTTATAGAGATGATTCTGATCAGGGTTGCCTTTTCAGTAAACCATTTTCTCCTTGTTTTGGCTCCAAATAGAGAATGACAGAGGAATCTGGTTTTCCACTGAGTGTGTGTGCGTGTGTGTGTGCCTGTGTGTGTGTGTGTGTGTGTGTGTGTGTGTGTGTACCTTGGGTATGTTTGAATGGCTTGGTATAGATAATTAGCTTTTTTCTCTGTGTGTGAGCATGTCTGTGCATTTATAAACGTTCTTTTATGTTTCGTAAGAGTGCTTTTAGAGCCTCTTCATCCTGAGCATTTGTGTTCTTCTCCTGTGCCATCCATCTTTGCATTCATCCACTTGTCCTCTTCCTCAGGTATGATTTGGTCAGAGTGTAAGGAGATCTGGAGCGATGGGCCCAGAGAGTACATCATGCATCTGTGGAACGTCCTGGACTTCGGCATGTTGTCCATCTTCGTGGCGTCCTATACTGCACGGTTCATGGCGTTCCTCAAGGCGTCCAAAGCCCAGCAGTATGTGGACCTGCATGTACCTGACGAAGACCTCAGCAATGCCTCACTCCCTGAGGAAGTTGCCTACTTCACATATGGTAAGAAATATGTGTGAGCTTTTTAATGTTTGATCGAAGGGTGGCAAGTTTTATGAATATTTGTTGTCAAGTTCACTTATTTTTGTGGGTTTTGCACAACATTTCCGAAAGTTTTGGTATTCCAGTATGAATTTCTGTGTGAAGCCCTTTTCTTTGCCTTCTTAGCAATTGTGACTACTTTTCATTATAATCTAATTCCTCTATTTAGTCTCTTTCTGTGGCACAAATTGTTAAACCGTCTCGCGTCTTATCAACCAGACAATTTTCCCCACAAAAGGCCAATTTCACACCACATGATAAAATGTGAACACTTTCATGAGCTGCCTGAAACATGGTGCTACCTCAGTCACTGATAAGGCAGCAAATCGGATGAATATTTGTGGAAACATGTCAGGATTAACTCAAACCCCATTCAGGGACAGTTTAAGATCAGAGTGGATTATTGTTCAGAAAAAAAACCTCATTATTGCATACTTATCTCAAGATGTTTAAACATATTTGTGCACTGCTTGATCATTGTACAGTCTGGACGGCAGCGCAGCATATTAAATGCTTGCACATGCTGCTACCCTTCAACATAAACTCAAATATGTTGTACATGCCCGAACATATGTGTGGGCATGTGTTTGACTGTTATTTTGTGCATCAGAGAAATCAAGATCACAGACACATACACACATATTTTACTCCACTTCCTGAACCAAAAGTCCAACTTTAAAAACACTGAAACCACAGGCTATAGGCTATAGGTTATTATGGTGGACTGTACAACTTATGTGGTCTACTGGGAACCTTCATCAGTGCTGTCATCTTGTGGTGTGAGTCTGACATGACATATCAGAAGATAAAGATGTAGCTGCATTGGAAGGTCAGTTATTTATTCATGTCCATGTCTTCACTAGGAAGAGCAAACATTATGTATAATATTCACACTCCTTGTCACAGATAGTCACAGTTTAAAGCAAGTGAGTGATATTTCTTCCTTTTCTCTGTTTGTGATATCTTCTTGACTCATGTCTTTAAAATCCAATGTTTCCATCTGTCTAATGATCCTCTCCATCTACATGTCATGTATGTCCCTATGACTTACATTCTCTCTCTCTCTCTCTCTCTCTCTCTGGCCTTATGTCTCCTTGGGCCACTATCTCATTATCCCTTTTCTTTTTCAACTGTCTCGTACTTTTTCTTTCCCCTCCTCACTCACCTTCCTATCCTCACTTAATCCCCCTTTGTGCTGAACCGTCTTCTCCTTCAAAGACCATGTTCCTATAAGTCAAGATTATGCTCTTCAGAAACATCTTCTGCACACATTTAGATCCCTCTGTATCCAAAAGTTGGCTCCATACATTAAGAATGTAAAGAGATATGTGCAGCTGAGGGCGGAGTTCAAGGCGTTACCAAAGAAATGCAGAATTTCACTAAAGTGTTAAACAGGAAAGTGTAAAAAGTGACAAGTAACGACCCTCAGATCCATTGATAAGATCTGATACAAATACATATTTAAATCCTCAATCCAGAAAATGCAGCTATGGAAGAATATTGGCTGTTATAATGTCATTAACACTTACTATACTTGCTTACCAAATGCATTAGAACGTGAAATGTGAAAATATAACGTGTAAGAATTGATCCAGGGATCTCAGTTATTTTCCAAACTACTAAGAACCAGTTTCCCTGTATAAAACATTGACCTGTGGCTTGACTCTGCAGTAGCTCAGTCAGATGAAACCTTAGCAGCTTACTCAGCTGCTTGTCTTTTTCTTTTTTCTCCTCACAGCCAGGAACAAGTGGCGGCCCTCAGACCCCCAGATCATCTCAGAGGGCCTTTACGCCATCGCTGTGGTGCTGAGTTTCTCTCGCATTGCCTATATCCTGCCGGCCAATGAGAGCTTTGGCCCGCTCCAGATCTCTCTGGGGCGCACGGTCAAAGACATCTTCAAGTTCATGGTCATCTTCATCATGGTGTTTGTGGCCTTCATGATCGGCATGTTCAACCTGTACTCGTACTACCTGGGAGCAAAGTACAATCCTGCTTTCACCACGTGAGTAATGCCTGGCGGCAAGAGTGCTTTTTTTGTTTTGTTTTTCAGATTTGTGTCAGTAAGTGGTGGTTATGTCTTAACATCTGTTAGATAAGGTCTAATAGGTAAATAAAATTGATTTATGCAGCACCTTGGAAAAATCAAGGTCACAAAGTGCTTCACACGGGTAAAGCTGTTTAAATGAGACCGTAAAACAGTCAAATGAAAACAAGCAATTAATCTTAAAACCAGACCATAAAAAGACGCAAAATTATAAACACTACACAGCAGGAGGCAGGACAAAAGACAGATTGAATCAATTCGTTTTCAGCTGCTTTTGAAAGTAGTTAACAGAGACTGAAGATGAATAATTCATAAGAAGGGCTTTCTTCATTTTCATAGTGATCTTTTTAAAAGCACAATCACTTTCTGTGTTTCGTCATATACGTATATATTTATACATCTGCATGTCTGCACAAACCAGTTGTAGCTTTGATATCAGTATCGACTGTAAAGAGAAAAATAACTTGGGTCAGAAGTATCTGATTTTAGTCCCATGTGGCTGTAATTGCTAAACAAAGCCATTGAACATGTAAATCCTGAGGATAATCAGAATCGGCACATGTCGTCTTTAATGAGGCTGTTTGCTGGGTTCATTAAATCCTCCATGCTTTATCAGTGGCAGAGATCGAACTTTAATCTTCCCTCTGGCCTAATAACAGCAATCAAGGCTGTATGCTTGTATTTAATTGGAGAATGGTTTCGTGTCAGAGCTTCAACAAAGTTATAGTTAGAAAAGTGAAAGTTCTAAACGTTTTAAGTCAGCATGGCTTTGTAGAGAGACCCACCCTCCTGTCCCCTGTGTCACTACTTTTAAAAACACAAAGCTAACATTTGTGGCAGGTGGCAGTGAGAGAAACCAAGGACAGCTCCGGTCTGAACTCTGGGCAAACGCATCAATAGTGTTAACATTTAAATGTCCTCCGGTTTCATAAAAACAACTTTGATTTGACATGCAGTTAAGGATGAAGCGAAACATCTCAGGAACTATTGATTTTTTTAAATCCTTTTGGTCCCAGATCAATTTGGATGTGAAAGTACTGAGAGCACGCAGAGCTTTGGGAGATTTTTTGACAGTGTCTCAGAGGTTTTTGATGCCGGGATAAACTATGTGCTCAAGTTTCTCTGAGGCAAAAGAGCTTTCCATCATTGAATAACGTGTCAGGGTGCAGTCTGTGAATTTAATCGACGAGCTGTGCTCTGAAGCAGAATTTAACACAAAAAAATAGTTTTTGAAAATTGATGCTATGAAGACCATTTTACGAAATATCAGCCATTTCAGAGGAACTACAACTCACTTGTATGCTTTTTTGATTCTGTACTTAACATGAGTCCACAGTGAACCCTTTATAACGAGTAGTTTCAGTCCAGTTATTTATACTTGGGAGAACAATATCAAGAGTCCTTGAAAGGGTACCTGATTAAAAATCTGCAAATACATTTAACCTTCAGTACTCACAGTATACTAGTTATAAAAAGTAGGATATCATCAGCATACCGAGCTATTTGGTGTTCTTGATCACCGACAGAGATTCCAATAGTGTCTGGGCTGTTACTTGTAGCTTTTGCTAGTGCTTGATTGTTATACAACAACATAACCCATCTGCAGAATGTGCCTCCAAGCCCAAAACTGCTTCACACTAGAAAACAAAGTGCCAATCCAATCTGTCGAAGGCTTTTTCTTCATCTAAACCTATCACAGTAATGTCCATGTTTTTCTGATGTGATAGCTGAATCACATTTAACAACCTCCTCATATTGTTGCAGCAGTTCCTATCAATAATACATCCAGTCTGGTCTTTTTTAAGAAGTCTGTTTATCATCATTCATCTAAAAACAAAAACCTTCACTGAAGTGTCTCCATGTCACATATCGTTCTTCATTTTCTCAGAGGAAGACATCTACAGATTTAAATTGATAACCTGACACAATCTAATAGAGCAAAGTGTGCTGTACAAGGTTGGCTGTAATTAGACTGTCAAACACTGTTCTTCACTTTTTATTATGTAGACAGGAAAGTCTGTGTAGAGGAAGTTTTTCATCTGGTAGGTTTAGGTTCAGATGTGCATTTACTATCTTCAAGACAGCCAAAAACAAGGAAGGCACAAAGTGGTTATCAGACACTTTACAGGTTTACGGGTTTTCATATCAGTGAAGAACACATTGAGAAAATAACTCCAAAGTGTGACTTGATTTTTTGCCCTTAGTTTTGTATTCGCAGCCATGATATACTGCTGCCAAATGTCAGCATTGTCTCCTCATGACCTTGTGCTGCAAGCTTGTTTGCTGTTACTTGTGCAAAGTACTCCTAGAAGTATTTTTTAAGATTATTTTCTGGTCCAGTTATTTCCCTCACTCCAAGTGTCCCCCTCCAAGATAAAACCTAATTAGAGAATTCAAAATGTTAAAGCTAAAACAGCCTGGGTGCATTGCCACAACCATGTTGCTTCCAGCTGTACTTGCTGGCCTATGCTTGTGATTTTGGTTTCCTGGCAGACTTCACCATGTCAGATTTCTTTTCTGAGCCTGTACATTTGTAGAGTTAGACACCTGTT
Organism: Tautogolabrus adspersus; assembly: GCA_020745685.1. NCBI lineage: Eukaryota > Metazoa > Chordata > Actinopteri > Labriformes > Labridae > Tautogolabrus > Tautogolabrus adspersus. The sequence goes on from CM036540.1 coordinate 18,121,926, forward strand.
CATACACCTGCTGATATCGGATCTATATATCTAATTGTTACAGCCTTATAACTCTCTAGTATGCAAGTGAACAAGTTTAGCCTTTCAACACTGTTGACACACATGTTCAATGTCTCAAAAAGTCAGAAAAAAGATCCAGATGTTGTATCCTAGATTTGGTGAAAATTTGATGCATTAAATGAAGAATGTGCGACTTTCTGATCCAGTAGATGTCGCCCTTGAGCAACAGCATGAAACCAAAACAAACCGCTGTTTGATGACACCTCCACCATACTGTAGCCTCTGCTCTCCCCCAGCGACACACCCCCAACCCCTCTCCACTCGTGTTCGCACAAAGGAGTTATCAATTAGAACGCACCATAATTAAGCACCATTGAGCGCAAGTGGCAGACAAAATTGACCTTTGCTCGAGGTGCAACTGCCTGTGTCCTGCATTGTTGTGTTAGCAGGCTAATGTTAGCACACTTTGGTTAACTCATAGCTTCACATTGAACATAAATTGACACAGAAGGACCGTGAGCTAAAGACACTTATGTGACATTCAAATACGCAGTGAGTTATTTATGTTATTCTTCTTTTCACTAGTCCTTGACTAAAACAGCTTTATATGTAGGCCTCCGTCCATGTAAACGTGATGTAAACACGGCTCCGACAACAGTACAGCTGATGGGACTCACGCTTCTCACTCATTGTAGGCAGTCATGCTATACTTAATTTCTGCTGAATTTATGTGTAAAATGTCACACATTCTTCCTTTAATATCCAAACAGTCCGTACGCCAGAGGAAAGTTATTAGCCGGGCATTTGATTTTTAAGGGCGGGCCCAGACAACCGGAGTCATTTTCATTTCAGCCGTTTATGCAACTACGGATTCACATTAAACATTTCAATATGTATATATGAAAAAACAATGTAATAATATGTATTCTTCTTAACTGTATATTATAAACAATCAGTCAAAATGAATTAATTAAGACAAACCTGCACCCAGCAGCTGCACCCGCCTATTATTCACAAGATTGTTTATTCTTACAACACCATAAAACTTTACAGTTTACACGCTGCTGTCCCTGTGTCAGAGCGGCAATCACCATCCTTTATTAGGCGACCTTTTCTAGTTAGTGAAGAACTTTTTCATATCCATTTACAAAACAAACAAGTGCTAAAACAAAGTTAGCCTGGTGCTGGCTGCGGTGAAGCCCCCTGCTGACTTGGAAAAAAAATACTCAAAACTCTCGAGAGGTTGACGTCACATTCAAAACCATCCTAGTGGATCACCAGCAGAGGGTGTACTTCAACCATATTTTGAGAAATGAAATACTTTCTTTCAGACATTCATCCCCACAAAACCACGATATTCCATACACTAATGTTTCAAGACAGTTGAATACAAGACATATTTTGAACGAGCATAAATAAAAGTATCCACAACCAAAATAATGATAGCAATAAATGCCAACCAAATGAAAAAAGGTATATAATAATGGTCATGATAATTTCTCCTGGGAGGGCCAAACTCTTGATGGGCAGCCCCTGCCTCATGGGGCCCGCAGCATCAGATGATCATTCTGCAGCATCAGATGTTTGACTACCTGTATCCTCACATGATCATATCACCTTTGAGTATGTGCAGCACCAGAGCAAATAATAAATTCATGACCTGTTGGACATCCACCTCACATAGATTCACTAATAATTAAAGGTGTGTGATGAGAATCCAGTGTAAGGGACCTTGATTTCAAGGCTGTCTCTCCCTCCTCCACTGTGTGAATATACAGTAGCACTTCTCCTGTTCCCCAGCTCAGGGGTCTTGGAGGCTGTGAGTTCTACTTGGCTGCCCACATGGAGCTGAAGATCCAGGCAACGTGATGAGCAGACAGATTTAGCGGGAGTTCACTGACAGAAAGGCTGACAGACAGGTAGTAAAAGAGTCTGATTGAGCTGAAATGGACGGTCAGATAGATTGCGGTCACAACCCGAGAGTCGGACGTAAAGACGAATTTTCCAAAAGCAAAGGACAAGTACAGAAAGAACTCGGCTGAGCAGATGAAGGTGCCTTATCATCATCCTTAGACACTCATTTTCAGCATGAGTGTACAGGTCAGCTTTGTGCTTCTTTCCTTTTTCACATCTGACCTCTACTTTAGAGATCGCCATCAAGGCTGATTTTGAAAGTGAGCGTTAACACAGCCATGTTAAAAATAGACACCGCTTTGCTCAACTTAACAACCTCTGACTGAATGTCATGTAAGAGAAGTTTTTTGGCTGTTTTGACAGAAAAATGTCCCAGCATGTCTGCTTTTTAATGAGCCACGCTGCTGTTCCTTTGACAGTTTCTTAAATTGCTTTCCCTGTGGGAGCTGCTGCATAGAGATGCTTTTAGCACGACAGAGCCTCCTGAAATATGGTGTTGTTGTCAACCTCACCACAAGGGGTCAGTGTGGCCTTAAGTCTAAACCTGTCTGTGACGTGGCTGTCAGCAAATGCCTGAAGTGAACAGAAAAAAAAGTCAGTGATGCATTGAGATATATATTTTAAATCTCATTAAAAAAAACTTTAATTCAATTTTCATACGATTGTGATAGAATTGTCAGGCTTTTTTACTGCTTCTTTATGTCAGTGCTTGTTTAGTAACTCAGCTAAAAGGTGGAACTGCATTATGTTTTCTTGACTGTGAACGTGAATATGAGTGTCTGTATGGATGTAAGTGTGTACTCATGCTCAGTTTTGTATGTCTGTGTGTGTGGGCAGTGACTTTGTTACAGGCTATGTTTGATGAAGGGCAGAGGAAAAGGCAGTTCTGATAGCTCTGATTCGGGAAGATGAGGAGGGAGCCAGGTGGAAGGAGTAATGATACCCCAGGAGGGGCCACTCGGGGGAGGGAGGGAGGGAGGAAGGGAGGGAGGGATGTGAGGAGAAGACAGGGAAGGGTGTGGCTGAGGAGTGAGGCTATCCACACACTAACAGAAGCTCAAACTCAGACACATGCACACGTAAATGCACAGCTGGATAGGGCTTAATGAATACTGAGCTGTAATAGCCACACATACCCAATCCCCAGAGGCGCGGGGACTCAGACAGCTTTCTGACTCACACACTTTAAAAAAGAAACACACATGCACATGAAACACACCACATGCTCTTTGTTGAAGTGCCCACACAGAAATGTCCAAATACACTTAAGAAGGAACACACAAACAAGGGTCACACACAAACACTTCCCCTGCTTTACTGTTCATTTCTGAAGGATACTTAGCGTGCAAACATGTATGTACTAATAAATTCACCGTTGACAGGATTCTGATTTTGGCAGAGCTGGTGGACCTGTCTGTCCCATTGCTGTGGTCAACCATGCATGACAACACTGCACGGGGGGGGGAGTCAGGTCAAAGTCAAATAGTTGAGTTAGTAGTGAATATGTGTTGCACAATCACAGTGACAGAGCTTACAGCAGTGCAAAGAGGAAAGGAGATCAGGTCTGCTAGGTTGAGGAGGGAATGAGGGATGAGAGGAGAACCACAGGGGAGACGTGTAGATACAGAGGAGAGTGGGAGAGTGTTATTGGCTCAACCTGTCGGGATGCAAAGACAAAGAAGGAACAAAGAAAGGGGAGAGAATGAGGGAGGATGGGAGAAGGTCAAACAGACAGAGCAACAGACGTACACACAGGCTTAATGTAAATAACTTTACCAGGAAATCAGGAAATAAACCATATAATGTGTATTCTACAGATGTTATCAGCTGTTCTTTTTTCAAGCTGTTCATGAGGATTACTTGTTCACTTGACCGTTATTATTTCTATAGCAAAGTGGGATGCTTTATGTCTGATGGCACGGCTCCCTGTTCATACTATTGAAACATGATTGAATTGAAAGAACCAATGAGCACTGAGATGGTATGGGTGATATTGAAAGCATATCAGATTAAAGCCATGGACAAAGCCATATAATGCAAAGCAAAAGGAGAGAGACAGAGAGAGAGATAGAGATAGGGAAGGGATGCAAACAGAGACAAAGGGAAGAGTAGAGTGGATAAAGGATGACACATAGAACTCCAGGTTTTGAATATGAAGTTGAAGCTCTGTCAGGTGGTGGAGGAAAAAACAAAGAGTGTGTGTTATTGAGTTTAGAGTCACAGATTGAGTTAAGAGGCGAGACTGATATCCTGGTGTGAGAGACGGGGACTGAAAGGAGAATAAGAAGTGGCTGAGAGACGGAAAAGAGCAAAGAGAGTATTTATAAGCTTTGGAAGGAAGGCAGAGGTGGTGTCTTCATGTAACTACAATAAACAAAGGACAAACAGACAGAAGGGGGAGACAAATATATACAGAGATATAACCTTCAGACAAACACTGTTACCAGTACAGGCTTTTAAAACAATAGCTTTAGAGTTTGTGCTCATGCTTCGACAGTTTCAATATATGTTTTTAAATGTGAAATGATGTCAAGCATTTGATTACCCTCTTGATGAGATGTCATTTCTCTGAAATGCAGCAGCTCTCAGGTTATTTGACTTTAAAATGTTTTTAATTGAAAGTCTTTTAATGAAGCTCAGAAGCTCCAGAACCAGGGATCAACTCACATATGACCATGGAAACATTTCATTATCGGCCATTGGGTAATTTTATGAGGAATTGTATACAACGTAGAGAGATAAATCATTTGCAATTTGTTGAGCCCTGCCTTCCTGGTCCAGAGTTTCTGAGCCCGTCAAGCTCTCTAAAACAAAAGGTTTGCTCAGATTTTATTTTGTATATTAACTCAACTTAATTTTCACTTTTCATTATTAAGAGAAACATTATATTAGCTGGGTAAATATCATTACAACAGAGCTGGGTAATGTTACTAGCTCATGAAAAGTTTCATATTGAGTAATGTGTGTTTTTTCCAGGACAACAACACTTCAATCATAAAGTTATCATATAGAATATGATTCATTGCTGTAGATTAAACTACTCAGCTGTATTTAGAGTGGTTAAAATGGACACATCCTTTAAAAAGGCAAAATACCCATACATGGAACACAGGTTCCATTTGACTGCATCCTTAACTACTGCATACTTACTGTAGATAAAACACAAATACTTTTAATCAAGAAAGCTTTTAATGACAGGACTTTCACTTGTAACAAAGTCTTTTTTTATCTGATTCATTTCCAAAAATGGAAATGAGTTCTACTTCAACTATTGCAGTTTACTGTAAAGATGTTTGACACTTAAATTCATAACATGTTTTTAGTCCCTGCAGTCATTTAAGATAGATGGAGACAAGGCTTCTAGTTTAGAGTCTGTGAATTTAAACTTTATCTGGTGAACAAAAGGCACGAGCAGATGTTTTCAGCTGTAGCTAGCTCGCTAATAAAGCTACCGTAATCTCCTGTAGTCTCTCAGGTTCATTTCAGAATTGTACCTATCAAACATGTCCAAGATAAAAAAATTAGCAATTCTTACCGATAAATAATCCATGTAAAATACATGGAAATAAAAGCTATATTTTGTTGTGTAATTTTAAACGGTACAATTATTTGTGCTGTTAATCAGTCATTCCAATGCTCTGGAACGCTCTGCCTTCACATGTCCGGCTGTCCCTCCACACTGCCTGTTTTTTTAAATCAAACCTCCTTGGCTTTTGGCTTTGGCTCATAGGAGTTGCCTTTTTTTAACCCCTTTGCCTTTTTTATTGGCTTTAATCCTTTTAAGCATTGAATATCCAGTTTTATTCATTGGTCTTAGTGTTTTTATGTTTTTGTGTGATGTTATAGAGGTCAACTTGTGTTGTTTCTAAATGTGATTTATGAATACATTTTGATTGGATTGGATTATGAGTTTCATAGTTATTAATGATTATTTGTACTCGCAATCATTTCATTATTTTTCAACTATTTTAATACTTTAAACAGTTGAAGGTGTAATATGTAACTTTCAGAGAGGATATCTAGTAGATGTCACACTTTAGCACCTGTTTCTTAGACCAAAACAAAACATTTCTTTGGCAAACTTTTGACCCTCAGGGCAACACATCCCCACCTCCCCCACCCCTCTTAATGTTCCGACCCAGTGCAGCCATTTGTAGGACTTTCCTACACTCTGATATGCAGCCCAAAGAGGATTACAATCTGTATCTTTATAGCATTATAGACCAAACAAAGTCTTGTTTTCGATTATGGAAAGTTTGTTTGTTTTCCTTTATTTGTACTCTTGAGACATTTTACAAACAGCGTCCTTGAGTGGGCAGGGGCCATCTCTCTTCCCCCATGGTGGTAGGGATAACAGTTGGAAAGAGAGGGGCTCATGTGGAAAAAAACAATCTCTAAGTGACACATAAACAAGCTGAAGAAAACGTCGTCCCATCAGTGTGAACACAGTGTTCAGAACAACAAACCCAGAGGGAGTTTGACTTCACTCTCTTTTCTCAAGTCATTCCTCAACAATATATTATGGTAGGATAAATCTGATGATCTACTATGTTAATGTTAAACACTTTTAGTATAATACCTTCAATTGGGAAATGAAAAATAAATGTCATTATTTAAAAATTGCCACAGGACAGGGACCAACATGAATTCAAAATCTTTGGTTTGTGTTGCTTACTCTAAAGACAAGAAAAGAAAAAGAAGACAACATGAGGTAAATGATTGGCAGAAAAAAAAAACAGAAAGCGAGGGAGCAAATTTAAAAAGTTGATGTCGAGCTATCAAAACACTCTTAATTGCTCATCTTGCTGCGTTGCATTCCCCACTTAATAAATTTCCCATCCAACTCTTTCTAGAAGACACTGAACACATCTTCCTCCTTTTAAGTTGCTCTCTATCTGCCTTATATCATATCCCGCTGTCTGCCACATACATAAATAAGCAGACTCCTGAGTCACACACATCACTTTTTAACGGTTCCCCTCTCTTTTTTCCTCTACTGCACTTTGTTTCACCGTCAAACTCACCTCACCTCACTCCCTCCCTCTCTATCTCTCTCTCTCTCTCTCTCTCTCTCGCTCTCTCTCTCTCTCTCTCACTCTCTCATTCTCTCACTCTCTTTTTCTTAAAAAAACACAAACACAGCCATACACAGGGGCAGGGAAGCATCTCATTTTATTTATGTATGTATCTTTTTATTTATGTATGCTTCTTTTTTTATTTATGTATGTTTCTCTGTTTATTTAGTCGGCCTGACTTGAGGAGAACAATATTTCGCTCCCATGTATTTCGCTGAGAGTTTATTATGGAAGTAACAATATGTTGAATCTTGATCTCTTGATCATGGGAGCAGCGTTCGTGCATTCATTAAATGCTGCAGTGGGCAAGCCCCGGCTGTTGCCATGATTATGGCTCATGTGGAGCAATAGATAGAAAGTTAAACTCAATATAATATTTAATGTTGATTCCTCTATACCTGCGTGTCACTCTGACTACCAGCCTGTCTGACGACTTGAGGAGAGGAGAGGAGAGGAGAGGAGAAGGATAAAAGAACGAGGTGATCCAGAGGAATGGAAGAAATGTAATATGTTGCTAATGACTGAAGGGTAGAAGGGGAGAGACCGAGCAGAAGGCCTGGTGCAGACTTTCACATAGTCTACATTTGCATTTTTACATTTACATTCAGCCACTATGGGAATATTGCTGCAGATTAAACATAATATATGAGAGGATAAAAATAATGAAAAAAGAGGAGAGGGAAAAATATAAATCAAACCAACAGATTGAGTGACAGAAATAGCTAAAAGCTGTTGGGATGAAAGATGGAAGTTGCGCTAGAGGGGGAGGGTGGGTGATGGGGTGAAAGATATAAAAGCAGTGATATAATGAGAAAACGAGTGAGGAGAGAAACATTAAAGAAGGAGAGGCAGGGGTGAGAGAGAGAGGAGAGACAAACAGAAAACAGGGGAGAAAAGGAGAGAGTGTGAGAGCATGTCTCTGGAGGGGGGGGGGGGGGGGTCGATTTGGGCCTGTCGGTGATTGGGTTTGGACTGCTCCCGCCGAGCCGAGGTGACTCACCCATCTCCCACACACAGACGCACACTATGATGTGTGTGGCCTGCCTGAGTGTGTGTATTTGTGTGAGTCTGGTAGAGAGAGTGGGTAACAAAGTTAGTTCTTTACTGTCAGAGTCCTGCAGGGCTAAGTGTGTGTGTCTGTGTGTGTGAAGCCACCATGTTGTTTGCAGCCTATTGGGAGCTGCCACTCTTAATAACAGATAATAACCTACTGTCCATCTCTGTCTCCAGATGCCCAATGTCCCTGCTGATTCACTGCATGCTGTACAATGTGCTTAGAAAACACACAAACACACACAAAGAGTTTGAAATGAATAATCTCATTCTTAGGTGTCTAAAAAAGGCTCCATTATCCAGAGCAGCTCATTTACCTCTGTAACAGCATATTGCATAATACACAAAAGGCCGGCACCTCAGCTGACATTAGCAAAAGACACATTCCGAATTTATTGGTGTTGTTGATCTCGCAGGATACATTTGAGGTTTTTCATAATTACACTTTGTCCCTGAGAGGCATCTCCATCAGATTTAAGTAAATTAGAGAAGCCGAGAACAAATTATGATCCACCAGAAGGAGGTAAACAAATTATAATACACAGCAGAACTGGCTGCCCATGCATCCATGTTACCCCATATGCAAGAAGACCCTCAACTCTTATGCCATATGACAAAAAGTATGTAAGCCGGAGTGAAACCTCTTAAATTGAGACTCACCAGAAACACATTAACATGCACTACCTCTCGGGATGTAATGAACTTAAAAAACTACAACACAGCATTAAACGTAGACGTACTGGAGGGTTGAATTTCGCATCACTTTTGATCTGAACACGGTCGCTTCTTTAGCTGCTAACTGTAAACTTTGCAGAGTATGGAAGAAAAAAAGTTTGGGCTGGAAGATGTTTAACGCTAACTGCTGGCTACACATGAATTACCGAGATGTTGACCCTTGTTCCCAGAGTCACATGTCATCGTCAGACAACAGCTGATGGGTTTCAAGATTTTGTATACTAGTATAATAGTCTGATGGTTTTACCATTCAGCAAAGGTAGGCCATTGCCTGGGATGCCACCCTCGAGGGGGCGCTGGCGTGAACCCCAAACATTTTGGTTTAGCCCAGATCATAATGTAAAATATAAATCTAAGGCTGCCAAATTGTCAACTTCCCGACCCCTTTCCCTCATCTTACACTCATTCAGCGTCATTTTGCTGTCTGAGTTTGTCTGTCTCTCTCTCTCTCGTTCTCACCGCTTAACCACTCACACTACATACGTCCAGACACAAGTTACTGCATGAGGAGACGTTACATGTCGAAGCGCTTATTTCCTTGTGGATGAAAACACAACTCGTGTCTCTTCGGATTGTTCGAAAAAAATAGTAGCAGGCTGAGGGAAAGAAGTAAGACACTGAGGTAACTTCTTCGAAAACGTCGACTTGTAAGATTAAACACGATCGTAGTCTCTATTGTTTAATTAGCACGCCATTACTTTTGCAATCAAACCCAGCATGCTTTTATGCGATCCATTGACAGACAGACAGATGGACAGACAGCTGCAGATGAAAAAGTAGAGAGAGAAAAAACGGCAGGCGATGGTTAAAGACAGAGAGAGAGAGAGTGCAGACACTACACTGCAGGCTATCTGAACATGTGTGTATAGTTATAATATTGAAATAAGCTAATTTTTGCAGAAATGCACTTAGCTTTTTTCTCAGACACAAAAAGTATCAAAATAGATGTTGATTACCCAAAGATCCCTGGGAATGAACCGTTGCCCTCCTAGATTCAAGACACCTCAAAATGTCTTCTAATCCAAGAAAAGTGTTCTTAATTGATCTCTAGGCTTTAAAAACATTTTAAAAAGATCACACCCCCCCTGCTTTTAAATGAAAAAATATAACATTTTGTCAACTCCGACGTCAACTCCGTCAGATTTTCCATCTGACAGGAGTGACATAACTCCATTTTCTTTATTAATTGATTTTTTTGTTTATTTAATTATTTACCTTGTTAAACTAATGTATGTTCTTTTACGTTATTTTACTATCACTACTACATTAATCACGTGATTTTAATGGATGTATATTATGTAGTCTGAAGTCTTTAAATGATGTCAACTCCGTCACTAAGGTGTCTCCTCATGGTACACTTTATGTGTGTTATTTGTGTTAAAACTTATATTATATGTTGTAATCGCAAAAACAAAAATGTCTGACGGAGTTGACATAAAACAGAAAAATATGGGTTTTGTCCCAGTTCTCAAGAATGTTTGCTATACTGGACATTTGTGTCACAGTTCTTTGACTTTGTTACCTCTTTAAGAGATGCCTTAAAAATGTGTTTTTTTACTAGCTATGATTGCTCCCAGTTAAAGGTAGGGTAGGTAATTTCCTCCAGATACACTTTTTAAGATTTTGGTTTAAACTGTCTTTATGTCCTGACAGAAATTAATAATTCATGTGCTCTGAAAAAGAAACGAAGAAAACCCGTCATCTGTAGCAGTTGTAAACTCGTAAAAACTTAGACCAATGTCTGCACTCGGTTCGAGTTTTATAAACCAATCATGCTTCCCTGTCTCCCTGCTCGTTCTCTAACCCCATGCATGCACGAGCCCACACTCAAAGCATGAGCTGAAATCCGCTTCTGGACCAATGGCACTAGTGCATGTAAGTGCTTTTGAGGGAGCACAGAGGGGAGGGGGTGGGTGAAGACGGAGCACGGAGAGAATGCTACTTTCAAAATCATGCTAGAAAATTACCTACCCTAGCTTTAAATGCAGAAGAACATCATATTAGTCTTTGCTTCCAAATCACTAAAACACACCAATGACTAGTGTAAGTGTACTTCTAACACATTCATGTCAAACACAGTTAGGACGTTGCGGTATAATAAAAAAAGCATCTGAGAACGTGAACAGATGAACAAAGTGGTGTGCTTTGTGGTGAGGCTGTAATTCTAATTGTGTGTGTATGTTTGTCTCTGCCAGTGTCTGGTTTAATAACACATTAACACTGCCTGGAACAAAGCCCTTCATCATTATCTACAATCACATTTTGGAAACATGAAATTCTATAACGAGCAAGCATTTCACACGCGTGGAGAGAAGAGCTGGAAGACGGGATAATTTGATTAAAAAGATAATGAGGATATAACATAATCGGGAGCAGATAATTGTCCCCTTTTTCATTTTGTTTCATATTTCAAAGCCACTGGAAAGCATTTTATCTAGTAAAGAGAGGCTCCAGATAAGCAATGAGACATTATTAAAGGAAAGAAGGATGAAAATAACTGGTTTTCAAGGCAACTCCACCAGAATCACCTTCCCCGGCACTTCTGATTGCGTGAAAGCCATGTGCATGTGTGTGATGTGAATAGTGAGTGAGAAGATGGTATTGTTGCTCCTTCTGGTGCTTCAGGTGTCACAGCAATAGTCTGTCTAATGATGGCTATCTGTTACAGCAACAAAAAGGCGGATACCACTAAACCACTACTATTAATGTTTGTGAATGTGTTTACTCCAGAGCCCTGTGTCACTGTGATGTGTTACATTTGATTGATAGTGTGATGTGCATGTGAACCACGAGAGAGAGACGCTTCTCTCTCAAAGTAGTTATTAACTAAACAGATGAGGGTGGTGTCAAACTGTTCAAATGTCATTCTGGTTCTGGATTCTTTCTATGATTGCATGTTGTCTGGTCAGAAGCAGATTCATATTGTGATTAGTCTCAGCATAAATTACAAGTATGTCAGATCATTTAAGTGAATCAATGCCTAGTTACCTCTCAGAGTATATGTTTTTATTTGCATTTATCAATTCTTTTTTCATGGACAAAACAATTTAAATGTTATTTATGACATGGGAAATTGGCTGCTGTTCCTTAAATGTAGAGAGGGCAGGGGTCAAGTGCAGGGGTCAAGGGCAAGGAGTGCTTCGGAAAAGGACAATTCACTTGTTGCTGCAAGCTTCGAGTGTTGTTTTTTCCCCAGATGTTTGCACAAGTAGATAATGTACATCAAGTAATTACAAGTTTTCTTGCATGAAGTGTGCACACCTTCAAGATCGCATTAGTGTGGGTCATACAAAGATGATATGCAGGTAAATACAACCTTAAAGGCTACATAGTTCTATTAACTAAAGAATTCAAGTTTTTTTTTTATCTACTGTTGTGACAAGGAAAAAAACTTCAATGCCTGGAACATGTACAAATACAAAATTCAATGCAAACACTAACAAGCAGTAGAATATCTCCCGGCTAACAGTGTAACAAGCAACAAATCTACTGTGTGACTGGTGCATGAACAACTCAAGCCCTATGTCCCCCAGGTTTTTTTTTGGTATTGTACATTCTGCACAGGAAGTTTTGAGAACTGCGAGTCTGTGAGAGAAGAGGTATCAGCAGTGGTCGAGTCAGGATGAGTGTCTAGTTTACTGATTTGTAGTAATGAACTGTCTCAACAGCAAGTGCAGACAGCTTCTGAAAGCCCAGAGGGGATAACATGTACCCGTCAGTCACCACATAAACCACTGATAGCAAGCAAAACTTTTTCACCACTCAAGCAGGTTCGGAACACTCGTGCAGGTTTAATGCATCACTTTATGCTGTATGTGAAGAAAGGTATAAAAGCAGAGTGGGTAGGGGAAGGTAAGACATGTGGCTGTTTCCTAAAGACAGAATATAACTCCCAATGAAAGATAACCGTTGTTATTTAATCTCTGGCCAGCCACAGTTCATCTGTGGCAATAAACCTGCTAACAACAAGGTACTTAGTAATGCAAAGTCTTGTTTTGTTTTTACACGAGTCCTTCCCTGAAAACCTGTTAGAAAAGTAAGAGAAACAGTATGTGGAATAAGTTCATCTTATTTAACATTGACAGAAAAAGTATGAGTTCATGTAGGACACTCAAAGCACATTATATGGCCTTAAAGGTTCTGAGGGAAGAGTCCTCTGTGGTTTTGAGTTACATTCATGGCAGCAATTATGCACTACGGCAAGTGTTTTGTTCATGCCGATTACATTCAGTGTAACATTCAACATTCTCTCGTGGTCTGTGCACAACCTTCATATCCGAATGATCAATATGTACGTAAGCAGCGATCTTGTGCATAAAGACATCTGTCTTGTTGACATGTGATCGGACTGTCAAATCATGTAAACATGCAGGGCGCCGGTAGCCTAGTGGTTAGTGCGTGCCCCATATACGGAGGCTGTGGCCCTCTAAGCAGGCGGCGCGGGTTGGAATCCGACCTGTGGCCTCTTTCCTGCACGTCCTTCCCCACTCTCTCTCTGCCTGATTTCTGACTCTATCCACTGACCTATCTCTAAATAAAGGCCCAAAAAGCCCAACAATTAAAAAAAAATCTTGACAATCATGTAAACATGCAGAAATCAATGAAAAAGGGAACAATTACCTGAGCAATTATCATGCTATCTGGTTACAGTTCAGTAATGCACAGAAAACTGCCGACAGAGTAGCAAAGGCCATAATGATAATAAAGGGAGTCAGTGAGGAGCGTTCAAACGAGGAGCAACAATGAACAAGGCTGTTCTTTTCTGAAAGTAAGAAGAAGAGAGAGTAATGGTTGCTTTTAATACCCAAATAATTACAGAGCTTCAACAGAACTTCTGTTTTTTCCTTGAAAGCGGTGAGTCTTTCTAGGAAACGTGATGCACCTTGGCAGAGCACATTCTTACATGTTTTGTAGCTGAGTGAGAAAGACAGAGAGCACGCAGAGATCTGGTGTTGAAGGTTAAAGAGTGTGTTCAGGATTCCTTCTCAAAGGTTAGAGCTCAGGAGTCTCTGCTTTTATGTGGTTGTATTTGAGCGAGAGAGGTTGTGAGCGTCTGTGTCTCTTAGTGTGTGTGTGTTTGTGTCTTTCTTTGCCTTCTCCTGCCGCTCTGCTTTTCAATGAAACAGTTCTGCTTTGAAATAGCTCACTTTGGAAGACGCCTACAACCCTCCAAAAAATGCAGGAGCCCACAGATCTTCTCCTCCAGCAGGCCCCCTCCAACTTCAGCCCCTCCAGCAATCCAACCAGGCGGCTCCTCCCTCCCCACTGAGGCCCCTGCCGTCAACTCCAACTCCCTGCATGCCTGCTACTCATGGAATATTTAATGACAGACATATACCTGAATGTCAATGTTCATGGGCTGTGCATACGCTTGGTGAATGATCCCTCTCGTTGAACGCAGATATGAGGGTGTACGTCAGGAAAAAGGACACATATTATTTAATTTAACAACATTAGCTGTGCTTGATCTATTGTGAATGTCAGGAGGGGATATAGAGCTTAAGAACCTTGTATGTCAACCACAACTGCTCTTTGTTTTCTTCACATAAAAAATCCATTTAAAATATCATTCATAAATCAATTTAAAAATAAACTATTTATAGTAAAATGGATCACCTGGTGTGTGTGTGTGTGTGTGTGTGTGTGTGTGTGTGTGTGTGTGTGTGTGTGTGTGGGTGTGCGCGTGTGTGTGTTCTAAATGAGTTGAGCTAAACCTGGGATGAAATGTTTCCTCATTGATCTTTTCTGATGCCTCTAAAGTAACTTACCACATACACATGTATTTTTTAAAATGGAGTTAAAAAAGCTAATTTGAATTGTTTTTGAAACAAGATCAGTTCATTTGACTGTTGATTCAGCACAAAAGGTCAAGACAGGACAGGTGACAGACTTAATGTTATCATTATTCTATACCTACTTTTTTCTCAGACACTTCAGTTGAGTCATTTTCTTCTTTTTATGCAGAAATAAAACGTGTTTTTGTGTGTGTATTTGTAGAGCAGTATATGTGAGAGGAGGTTACTGTGTTTTCATTTGTCTGTGTAAGAAATAAAAGGGATGATGTGATGTAATTGGACATGACTCATCAGGTATTTCATCAGTGCCACCTCATAAGCCCCACCACATTAAGCTGCATTTAGTGTGTTATTGACTGTCATTCACTGTTTGCTTACAGCTACATCTTCTGTCTTGCAGGGTGGAGGAGAGTTTTAAGACCCTTTTCTGGTCCATCTTCGGGCTGTCTGAAGTGATCTCGGTGGTGCTTAAGTACGACCATAAGTTCATCGAGAACATCGGCTACGTGCTGTATGGAGTCTATAACGTCACCATGGTTGTCGTCCTCCTGAACATGCTCATCGCCATGATCAACAGCTCCTACCAGGAGATAGAGGTACAGAATCAAAGTTTGGATAATGTCAGCAGGTCAATAAGGATTTGATTTTTGATCACCTCTGTGTCTGCAGGAAGATTAAGGAGTGACTAGAAAATACCAAGAGGCATATACGGTCAATACAGTGGCTGAAAACAAAGACACAGAAAACAAACTCAACACAGGAGTCACACTGGAAAATATGTTGCAAAAGGCTGAGCTAAAAACAATCATACAACTTTACTTTAAAAAACACATTAAGAAAAGACTGTCTGTTGTAAATAAAAAAAGGTTAAGCAAGATCTAATGGGTGTTTTGTTTTTGCTACATCCCAGAAGTAATACCATCGGTTCAGTTTGTATGACGCCGTATAAACGTATAGTTCAGGTAGTTTAGTGTCCTTGCCCAGGCATGTGAACACAATGACTCGGCTTTAACTTTGTTAAAACATCAAACATTGAAAACAGCTTAAACAAAAGTTAATTGTAATAACATGCAGCTAATTTATTGTAGAGTACCGTACTGTACATTATATGGGCTCAAATTTCCTGACTGAAAGTATGTAAGGCACACTCATCTCAATGGTTCCTGAAATCTGCTTTTGTTTCTTCTCAACCGCAACACTCCTTTTTATTTAACACTCTATTCCTCTCTCTCTCTCTCTTTGTGTCTGCAGGAGGATGCCGATGTCGAGTGGAAGTTCGCCCGAGCTAAGTTGTGGCTCTCTTACTTTGACGAGGGGCGCACCCTGCCCGCCCCCTATAACCTGGTCCCCAGTCCAAAGTCCTTCTACTACCTGGTCCTCCGCATCAAGTCATGCCTGATACACCTCTGCAAGGCTAACAGCCGTCTCCATAACAACGAGCTGGAGCTGGGCATGCTCAACTCAGGGGCCAAGGTCAGTGACAGGATCTCTTTGTTGCCTATTCTCATGACAAACCACAGACACAAACTGAAGGATACGTTGCGATTTGTGCACAGATTGATCTAAAGGGTGGCACCGGAAACAGACGCTGTTTTTCACATTGTGATGAATGCTTTATTTATGGTTTTTAAAACACAGCTGCAGTAGCTGTTAAAATTGTTAAGTGCTTCTTATCAAATATTCCACGATTTTACAGGAGCTGTGGTAATTAGTGGAGGAGCCAAAAATTACAATCTAATTACTGACAACATGCAACATGTTTTTCTGCCTCCTTTTCAGCATCTCATGTACAGAAAAAATTAACATTACATTATGATGTGATAGCAAGTACCAGCTTTTTCTTTGAGTTGCTTCATCTCAAGTTTACGCTCATTGCTTTTGTGATTTTGATTTTTTTTAATAATACTTTTTTTCCGCAATTGCAGACACACTTACAACCAGTGTGACTTATATCCAGATGTTCCTATTTTACTGGTCCTTCCTCAGCTCAATGATTTTTTGTTTTTATGTGGCTTCTGGATATAAGGGTAAAGGAAAAGCTCAATCATTTTCCTCCGAACAATCTCAAAAGAACTTGCCTGAATGTGTATTTATAGGTTTCATGTTGGAAGCATTACTGGAAACGACTGGATCAACAGCAATATATGTCCAATGTTCTCAGATGGCCTTACTGGGATCAAAACATAGATTCAAAAGAAAATGGGTTTGCTGATGGCTGGCTGAAGCATTGGAAATATTCAAAATATAGCACTCATGTGAACTGATTCTTTTATGATGGGACTATTTTATCTAAACTGAGTCCACAGTGGTGCACAGCTTAGTGTTTGTGTCACTACTCCAGTTGGCTTCTCCAAACAGACGCTGTGCTGACAGCCATTTACTGTCGATAATACACTGAGTTACTAATAAGTACTTCATACAACCCCTCATAAAACAACTAAACTAACCCTTAAAGATCCAATATGTAAGATATCTACTGAATGAAATCATAAAATGACCTTACTACATCATCAGACATTAAGGAAACATGCTGTGTTGAAGTGCTGGCTTCTCTGTCATCAATGCAGCAGCCAGTATGTCCTCCTCTTCAGTTCGGAATGTTCTGTTTATGTTTTGACCAGAGAAGGTAGGCGGTTTTCAGGCACCCCCACACAATCGTTTTGGACCCTCCTCAGTTTGTCAGGCAAAAGGCAATCCAACAGGTGTTACAGCAATAAAAGCGGGCAAGCAAACTGGTACTCTGATAAGCTCCACGAACAGAAACATGGTAAAACTAGGCTAAATAATGAAGATGCCTTTGAAAAATGGAGAGAGGTTAAAATGCGGAAAGGTTTCAAGACCAATGTAGAGCTGGGTAAATACTGAAGCTTCAGTGTCCGCGACATGGCAACCTGTGTGCACATCGAGTCTCAGGAGGAGCAGGCGGGGTAAACAACTCTCTTCTATGTTTAGAATTTGGACTGCAGTACCTATTTTAAACGCTAGGTGTCAGAGTTACATATTGCTCCTTTAAGGCTTAAACCCATGAAGAACACGTTATTCCTGCCGACAGCCTATAGATGCGACTTAAGCTTCATTCATTTTCCTCTTAAGAATTGTCAATCTAAATAAAATCACTGTAATGAAAAGAAAGTCATGCATGGAAAAAAATAGTACAGGCCATTTAACACAGAATCCATCTTGGTGCTGGTGTTTTCTGCAGACATTTCCTCTGTCTGATTCCTCGGCTCAAAGGTTCACCTCAGTGCCTCACTGAGCCATAAGTGAGGCCGCCAGATCTGCCTCTGCTTGCTCTAATGGTTGGGCAACTTTTGGATGGGGACAAGATGGGTTACACCCTGCTGCCTCTGTGAGCTCTTAAAGTTTTGTGCAGCTCTGACAGTTTAACTGCAGAGCCAAGCAGGTGCAGCAAGCGATCAATACATAAGCTTTCACAGGTCCACAGTTCAGCTCTGAAAATGTCAAGTGAGATTGGAGAAGACGGCGTTGTTTTTCTGAATCAGTAATTTCCGCCTTTCGGTCTTTTTGTCCATGTATATTTCATGTGGAACATCCCCTGTTTGAGCATGGATGTACTAAAGCTCATGATGTAAGTCTGAAGCAGAACATTTTCATAAAGATAACCAAGTCAGTGGTTGGTCACACATACATTTAAATGACTGGATTGAATGTGTGAAAAAGAAGCTGACACGCTGGTCATTTATTTGTTATCGATCATTTGTGTGTAGATTTGAAAACGAGCAAAAGTATCTTTAAGTGTATGTGTGTGTTTGTGTGTGTGTGTGTGTGTGTGTGTGTGTGTGTGTGTGTGTGTGCGCGTGTGCGTGCGTGCGTGTGGGTGTGTGTGTGTTGTGTGTGTTTGCTTGCAATCAGTAATTGAGGTTCCTGCCCTTTGGTGAAAATATCTTTCATATATTCACAGTAATGAGGAGAATTAATTTCTTGCCAGAAGCAAACAAACGGAAATCACTAAATGAAGGAAGCGCTGCAGCTTATTGATAGAGAAGAAGTCTCAGAGTACAAAAAAACGACTGTTGGAAAACCTTTGCATAAAAGAAAGATGTAGTTTCTGACATGAAGCTGAAACAGTCATTGCCTTCATGCTTTAATAAAGTAGTGAGTGTATAACCAAAATGGCTATTTATCTTAATTCATAAATCTTCATTTAGATCCATTTAAAAAATGTATACATCTTGTTCTCTTAAATAACACAAGATGAGCTTTTCTTGCAGCTATAAACAAATCATATTCAGAAACATGGTTATAAAATCAGACACTGAACTCTTCACTTTATTAATGTTGTATTTTCCACATTATTGAATTCTCTGTAAGTAGTTTGGGTTATTAAACTTGCTCCATGATGAACTCATGTAATTTTTCAGTTACGTGTTTGCATTTTAGAATGAATCTAATGAATGAATCCAATTTAGTGCAGACACATTCAATATTCATTTGTATCAATGTATGCACAGTATGTTGTACATTCAATATTCTAAAAGTTCTGCTCCTCTGGATGATCAAATCAGACGGTTTTTTGCCACAGAAAATGAAAAATGCTTTGTTTATTTCATGTCTCTAAACTCTAAAGTTGCTACTGTAGACATGTCTAGATCTCAACATAATGTTTGAATTATAAAAAGGTTAGAGTTATAAAGGTTTTAAATCCTTTTCTTAAACCTTTATCCATATATTATATTGGGTTAGATATCTCCAAGCCTCCGCAGCGTCGGTGCATAAAGAGTAGCAGCTAGTTGCGAGTGTCCACACAGAAGTTAAAACTCATTTTGACACTGCAGAGCCAAAATGACACACAACCTGCAAAGCAAGGTCGTGTACGTGGAAGGCATCTAGAAGTAAGTTAACAGAGATTCACTCATGCCAAGTGATGCTGATAACTCTGTGTGTGTTCTCTTAGGAGACATCTGTGAGGACTAGATACACAAAGTGCTCCCGGCTTCTCAGTGCTGTCTTCAGTGTGTTGCTTCCTCTAACACCCTTTTCCATTAGAGAGTATCACTCAACCTTGAAATTTACATGAAACTGCTGTTTTTGTACCCTTCCTTTCCCTGTTTCTTCAGGATGAGCGATTCAGGTCTTATCCACGTCCAGGCGAGGAGTTCATCCCCAAAAAGTCTAGAAAACACCCGACCAGATACCAGGTAAGACGGAGATAGATGCTAGATCACGGAAAACAGCAAGAACGGAAGAATGGGAATAAATTGAGTGACAGAGAAACACAACACACTCAGAGAGAGTTATAGAGGCACAAAGTCATGGGTGAAAAACGGTGATGAAAATGTATAGGAAAAAATAAGGAGAGAGGAAATGAGAGTGGGGGTTGGAGAGGTAAAAGAAAAATATGACAAACTAGAGAGAAGAATAAAGAGAGTTGGGAGATGAGATAAAGGAAAAGAGAGGAATTTAAGCTTGAGTTTGAATGAAAAGATATCAGCTGAAAGAAAGAAGGGATTGAATATGTGATGAAATGAAAAAGGAGAGGCCGAGTGACACAGAGCAAAAGCGAGATGGAAAGCAGAAACTTTAAATGAGCTAAGAGTATCACACTGAGGAGGATCAGATGCCCTTCCACTTTGCACTGAGGGAAATCTTACATTTTACCCTTGTGCTCAGAGTTTGACATGGGCTCTGTTTTTCAACATCCACTACAGAAGCACACGAGACCTCTCACTCCACACACCCACGTGTCACTCTATTAGACATTTGTACATGTGGTGACAGGTATCGACCCATATCAAGATTGCCTACATGCAAAGATTGACTGCCTGAGCCTCGGCAGCGTCTGCAGGACGTCCCTGTTGGCTGCAGATCAATACTCAACATTTGACAGTCTGTGAGACACGATGTTGCTCTTTTATTGCTGTGTGATTTTCTCTGTGTGTGTCTGTGTGTGCCAAGGAATCATGATATCTGCACACAAGTAATTAGAGCAGGAGAAGTTTGCTCACTTGAGACATACATGTGTTGTCACATCACCTTGTCACCTTCTTTCTTTTAAATGTCTCCCTCTTGTAGAACATTATGAAGCGTCTGATTAAGCGCTACGTGCTGAAGGCTCAAGTGGACAAAGAAAGCGATGAAGTCAATGAAGGTAAGAGAAAATCCCTTTCATCAAGGCCTCTTTTCATTGTGACAGTTTGTTTTCAGAACATGTGAGAATATGGATTTTGAACAGGTCTTGCTGTGTATTATGAATTGTATCTACAGCCTGGCTGCCTATAGTCAGATGCGTCATCTGTACAACAGTTTCATGTGCTTGTACAGAAGTGTCTAGACTGCACACATGTCTATACTTGCTCACGTGACCTCACTTTTGTGTCTTTGTGTGACCTTCTGCTGCAGGCGAGCTGAAGGAGATCAAGCAAGACATTTCCAGCCTCCGCTACGAGCTCCTGGAGGAAAAATCTCAAGCGGCCGGAGAGCTGGCTCTGCTTATCCAACAACTTGGCGACAAGTTTGGCAAGAACACCATGAGGCACTGACAGGACTCACAAGACAGAGAGAGATAGGGGGGTGGGGGTGAAAAGAAACAAAAGGGTGACAACAGGAGAAGGCAGAAGCAAAAAGCAGGGTCAGTAGTTATTTATAAGAATTTAGGGTGGGGGGTGAGAAAGGGCAATAAAAGAAGGATGTGCAGATGAAACTGCCAATGTTTTTCATAACAGAAAGGCTGAATTTGCTTCTCTGTGTTGATTTTGTCTGGAAAATAATCATGACGCCTGTGGAGATACAGCGCAGCCCTTTATACAGCAGGCTATCTAATTAATGCACATTCATACACGATGCACAACTACGGATCAGGAGTCCGATGATTCAGGAAAACGGGGAAAACATGTCATTAAAACTTGCTCAAAAGTTCAACGTTGGCCCCTCATTAGAAATGTGTTTAAACGGAATGTGTCCATAACACAAGTTAGGTATTGAAAAGACGTGCAGATTTGCAGGTTCATGTCACAAAAAGAAGAGAAAAAAAGCAAACACATGCTGCCAGAAATGTGGACATTTTGTTTAACCCACAGATTGGAAACAGACAGAATACACATAGACAAAGATGAAAACTTCACTTGTTATAAAATTAGGGTCCCACTCGTTTTTGAATAACTTAATTCCATAAAGGATACAAACAGACCTGGATAAATGATGTGGATATGTTCCTGCTCATTGGGCCTCTGCAGGGAAAAAAATCTTTGCACAACACTTTTTCTAGAATAGCAACTGAATAGCGACACGTCCTCCAGGATTTGTGTTTACAGCTGGGAAAAGCAGGCGGTCAGTGCTTTCAAGGGGGAACATGAAGGCAGGAAAACTACTCAGTCTGAAGGCTTCGGGGCAAACACACATTGGTAAGATGAGAAAATATGAGAGATATTTTAGACTGTGTGAACAACAAAACAATCATTTTTCTATAAACACCGAGATTCTCCTGTGGAAGCTGCATGGAGTCATTTTATGGTTTTGTTTGAGTCTTATTTGACACATCGCTGCACCAGCTACACGGCTGTGTTTGACTTCACCAGTGAATGGGCTTACAGAGGGGCTGTTTGTATCTACAGTCACTTTATACACAGATGAAGATAGAACTACAGCCACTGTAACTGTCCTCTATGTAGCAGCAGACTATTCTGGGATTTTTACCAGAAAAACTGCCCCTAAACTCATTGTTAATATTATATCAAGCAGAGATCCTGCACGTTATTATCTATCTCGAGTGAATGCTTCATAAGTTACTAAGATGCATACTTGGTATGAAGATACTGTATATCATATTTCATTTTAAGACTTGTGACCACTTTTGTGTTTTAGATGAAGTCAGTGGATTTAAATGACAACACATAATACACTTCCCTCCTTCTCTTGCAAAACTGTTTTGATAACGCCAAAAATAAAGATGATCAGATAGATTGCATTATCTTGTTATTGTATGGAATATATCAAATATCATAGGTAAGAATAAACGGCGGTGGATTACACAGATGAACACATTTAGAGGGTCTGTCTTTTTACATGAATCAGATCATGTTCCTCTTAACATCATTATCCATTACAGGAACCTGTATTTAGTTGCTTCCATATCACACACACGCGCACACACACACACACATAAATATAAATATATATATCATAAACATTAATATATTTTCTTCATTATTTGTAGTTTCATAAGCTGAACTAAACTCCTGAGCGGCAGATGTAGTTGGCCAAAGCACACTTCTGAAAGAGACGTTTATGTTTGTCATCAGAAGGCTTTAAGTAGAGTTGAAACAGCTCATCTTAAAGGGATATGAGCTGTAACTTTTAGTTTAGGAACTTTGTCTCAGATACACAAATGTTGTTCAGAGGCAAGGGTTTGGTTTTAAATGAATAGTTGGACTTAAACATGTCTGTATTTATTTTTCCTGTGGGTTTCAGAGAGTGAAAGAGTAGCTAATCATTTTCTGTGTGCAGAACCAGAGTGTCCCTGAGAAGGTTTTAAGATTCAGGACAAAAATACCTGAAATACTGTATTTTTAACTTGTACGCAAGATATATTGATAAAAGCAAAATCTTGTATTTTAAATTGTCATATTTTTGATCCTTGAATTAAAGAGAGTAACCTCCAACCTGCTTGTTTGATCGTCAGTGTTCTGTGCGTTTGTGCTGATTGGTGCAGGTATGTGAAAGTTAATGAGTCTAAATATTAAGTGTTTGTCTTCATCAGTATCCCTCGCTCCAAACATGTGGCTGCTGTGTTGCTCTGCACTACAGTATGAACACAAACT
This sequence comes from Tautogolabrus adspersus, assembly GCA_020745685.1. Taxonomy (NCBI): domain Eukaryota; kingdom Metazoa; phylum Chordata; class Actinopteri; order Labriformes; family Labridae; genus Tautogolabrus; species Tautogolabrus adspersus. Next base: position 18,145,275 of record CM036540.1, read on the forward strand.
ATATGTACACATTGTTTCAATAATTATTTGTGCAAACTGCTGGACCCACATTGCGCTATATGTCACTTTTGTACACACAGCTCAGTAACATAACTTTAGCACTCACACTAACAGTCACAGTAAATTGCAGTTTTTTTAAGAGGCAGTTTAGCAAGTGGTAAGAGGCATATTTCTCATTCCTAACTATTTAAAGCTATCCACAAGGAGCTCTACCTGCATCTTATCCCATTTTCAACCCGGCGCAGTTTCGGTAGATGGCTGTTCATCATGAGCCTGGATTTGCCCAAGATTTCTGCCTCTTAAAAGGACGTTTTTTCTTGCCACTGTAACTTTTGCTAAATGTTGCTAAGTGCTACGCTCATGATGGATTAACGTTGGGTCTTTGTAACATCACAATGAGTTTGGTCTTTTTACCTGCTTTTTATAATATTAAATAACAAAGAGTAAGGTCTTTTACCTGCTTTTTGTAAAGTGTCTCGAGATAACACTTGTTATGAATTGGTGCTATACAAATAAAGATTGATTGATTGATTGATTGATTGATTGATTGATTGATTGATTGATTGATACCAACATGCAACTCAGCACAACTTCTACTTAAACTCACACCCGAACACAGTAACAGCCCTAAACATGCACCTTAAAAAATGTCACATGCATTTTTTTAAACATGGACACAGCTTCTGATATTTCAGTGATCAGACACTTAATCAGCAGGAAGGACGATTAGTGTGAGAAGACTTTCTTTTTAACATTAACAACCATCATGAAACGGATGCCTGACATGTAATGTCTCAGAGGGATTTGCAGGTGAACAAGAGAAAGTTTTCTAAATACTACAACAAAAATCTATACTCTAAATGACTGTAAAGAAAATACTGACATTTTGGCTTGTTGCACACTGCAAACGCTCCTCTGCCAGTGACTGTCCCTAAAAATGACCATGGTAATGATGGTTGAGTCAGCGCTCAGCAGTTCAGATATAAGCAGCTAGACTAGGCTGGAATGTGCTAAAGTAAAACAATACATCCCAAAAGTAAAGCCCAAACCCATTCCCTCATGTTTTTTTCAGGAGCAAATCCGCCTACTCTTCTGTGAAAACTTTTCATGAGGATGCTCACCATGCAGTGATCACCGTGCATTAGAAACCCTAAAGTGGGTCTTTCAAGTAAAAAAAAATCCCCTCTGACTGTGTGTGTGTGTGTGTGTGTGTGTGTGTGTGTGTGTGTGTGTGTGTGTGTGTGTGCGTTTGCGTGTGTGCGCGTGCTCGCTGTGCTTACATACATGGCTTTACAGAGACATCCTGAAAGCTGTTCTTTAAAGCAGCTCTGTAAACACTCACTCCACTCCAACAAACTATATGTCCAGACATTAAATGGAGCTCAGTAAGTCCACATCATTCAAATGCTACTCTCTCCTTTGCAATGCTCAGGCTTCTACTGACACAGTCCCTTGTTGTATACACTGTTCAAACCTTGGTGCAGTATTCTCCTTTGTTATTGTTAAAGATGTAGGTGGTGCATTAAATAATTAACCTTTGTTAGGTTCAACCTTTAGCTTGCGTGTATTGGTGTCTTCATATTTATCTTTAGCTCAAATGAGGCAGCGTAACTTTGAAGGAACACTCTACAACAGTCCCAATAACATTCCTGAGTACAATCAGACGAGCATCCTTTCCTCCACATGCTGTTGAATGTGGTTTATAACTATTGTCACATCCTTTATATCTGTTTCCTCCTCCTGTCCTATCTGTCCCATCACTCACTGCTGCTCTACATAAGCAGGCCAATAAAGCAGAAATGCCGAAACACTGCCTGAAAAGAAAAAAAGGCTTAGTTTAAGTCCAGAAAAGCAGTCAACACTGTTATTGTTTAACTCCATTGTAACTGAGCTGGTCAGAGGGATGTGCTTTTGGGAATTCACAGGAAATTCTATTCTCCAATTTCCTTCAGTGCTCTGCCTCAAACTTCTGATATGAGTTTTGCCCTCCAGGCTGTTTACCAAGAACACACTCCGTCAATTTGAGTTACTAGGTTTTTGTCCTCACTTCTACAGTATATACCTCCCTCTCTCTCTCTCTCTCTCTCTCTCTCTCTCTCTCTCTCTCTCTCTCTCTCTCTCTCTCTCTCTCCTTGTCCATGCCTCCTCCATCTGTCTTCCACTGCTTCTGTCTTTCTGAGCAGAGCAGTGAGCGATGTGACCTCCTGCCTTTTCAAAGACTAGGATTCCAGGGATTTTGAAGGAGAGATTAGACTCCCGCCTACTGCCTGGAAGCCCCCTCAGGAGACAAACTTAGCAGCAGGCTCACACATATTTAAAGAATATGCTTGCTTGCTTTTATAAACACACATAAATAGCAGCTTAGCCCTCATGGTATAATATTAGAAGCCTCGACACACATATGTGGGCTCAAACAGCTTCTCTTCCAGAAATCTACACAAATTTCACACTTATTGAGGTGTGAATACTCACTTATGCATGCACACACACACACACAGCAGGCTGTCAGTCAAAAACACACATTTAAACCATGGATGCCGACTTGTTTGCACAAAAACAAGACAGAGGTTTTAATCATATATTAATGGTGACATTAGCGCACAAGCAGGGTTAAACTCAAAACTCTCTTTGTGGCTTTTGCTCTCACAGATGCGTGTGTGTCATTCATTATTCTTGGCACATACTCACACACACAGTCTCAGCTCCCATCCGTGTCATCAATCCCCTCCATATGCCATCTCAGTCTCTCATCACAGTATCTCATTAGAAGAGGCTCTCTGAAAAGGACCTTATCAGAAACAAACCCCTTAAACAAACCAGTGGACTATTGTCTGTATAGCATAAAGCAATCACAATCTAACATTATAGCCATTCATCGCAAAAAATACAACCTCTATTTAAGTCATAAGAATTTCATTGAACTCCTTTTTTCTTATTTGACATGGCACGCTGTAAAACATCACAAATCCATAACACAGAGACTTTGTTAAGAGACCTCACCGTTGGTGAAATGCCAATATCTAATTTCTGAAGCAGCCAGAGGTCTGATGGAGCAGAGTGGGAAGGGGCTATTAGAAGAAAAGACTTGTCCAGTGTTTACCAATTCTTCAAAGCCATGACGCGCTGGTTCAAGATGGATGGAAGGATTGATATGACAACTCCCCGACAAGCCCTCTAGGTGGCTCAGCCGACCCTCGAGGTTGCACTGACGAATAAGAGTCTTCACTGCCATGAGTGCACTCACAACGGCAAGTGGAGTGTGTGAAAGTGCACGCACACAAATGATAAATGTGTCAGGCGTGCAACTGTCAAAAAGATGCATCATCATCATTCCATCAAAACTGTCATAAAATCAAAAAGAAAAGACAAAAATATTATTATTTGTTCACTGTACTGTGAAAGATGTGGTTTCCTAGCCTTGTTTGGAGGTCAGATTTGAGGGGGGGTAGGGGTATTCAGAATAGATCATAGAGCTGGATTATGAAGTAGCTTAATGCTTCTTCGTATAGAAGATAATGATGTACAGAACCTGGGGGACTTCAAAGTTCCGTCTTTTAAATTTGTGTTGACTCTAAATTGCAGGATGGATTTCTTCCGTGGGGTTTAGGATGTAATGCTGATTCTGCTCTCAAGTTCTCCCTGTAGTGTGAATTACCTCTATAGTAACACTCTCAAAATCTACATCTTCAGAATTCATCTTAAGTCCATTTTAAAGGTTGATCTTAAAATATGAAGGTTACTGTGGAAAGAAGCGTAGCTGCTGCAATGTTCAGCAACCTCTGCCCTTACTGGATTTTAAGTTGCCCTCGCTGACTGCTTCATGGTGTATGACACACAAATGTTAAAGTCAAGAACTTTTTTTTACCTAACTGGTTGTGTGCTTGTTTCCTAGTTTGGTTCTGAGATGTTACAGGCATCACCAATAGACAAGATGAAGAATTAAACCTGAACATTGTTACTATAACACTGTAAGAAACATTCAACACTATGTTAGGAACTCTTAAAACTTAACAGAAAGTAGTAGCCGAGAAAAATCCAGGCAAAATCCATCCTGTTGTACATTGAAACTGAGATAAATAAATAGAAATAACTTTTTTTATGACTAAGTGTGTCATCATCATCTTCATCATCTCAGCCTTCTGCATCATTACAGCTTAGCGACATAGCATTCATCCTCCTCAACATCATCCTCCATGAAGCATTTGTCATTGCTTCAGTACTAACACCGTTTTAATCCTCAGAGTAGCCATCATACCCATTTCCTTATCCTTATATCAGTATAACTGACAGAAGTGAATAATGGATGTTGAACAATATAGCATTCCCTGGATTGCAGACAGTCTCCCCTTCACATTCAGTCAAAGAGTGTGAGTGTAAGAGACATAAAGAGGAAGTGATGTTTATAACAATCCCAGCACTGCTGCTTGTCATATACAGCAACATTTCCCCTCACTTTATTTATGTACCTACGACATAGTTTCCCTTTTATGGCTTAGCCATAGCTGTAGCACCAACATCCATCTTCTGACTCACTTTGACTTTCTTTCGCCTTTTTCTGCTCTGGGTTCAGCGTCTCTCACTCACTCACCTCCTGATTACATGTTTGTTTCTCCATCTCAAGCAATTTTTTCTTCTTTTTCTGCTTGATGTTGCTAATCTTTACTTCTACATGTTGCATGTTTACTTGTCTCCTCTGCTTTCTGTTACAACTTTTGTCTGAATCATAGGCGGACTTAACCTTAGCGACCCTGGAAACTGGACTTTTCTCATTATCTAGCTGTTCTTTCTGTTTTTCTCTGCCTTCCCTTTCTCCCTCCTCACACAGGCTCCGAGTACAACACTCACATTCTCATGGGGGATCAAAGATTATGACTTGCAGGGAACACTGCTTCTGTTATTTCCCACTTGATTTGTTTACTTTCCCTCCGCCTCCACCTCCCCCTGCCCTCCCTCTCCATCCATTTCTTCATGTTTTGAGTGTCTCAGGCTTCTCAGATGTGTCTCTGCTCTACTGCATGAACCCCCCCTAACTAAAACAAACACTTACCCCCGGCACCCCTTCCCTCCCTCTCAAAACCTTCTCCACTGTTCCTGAACACAAGCACCCTGAAATGATGCACATTTGAAATGCAGATGAAAAACCAGGTAAGAGAGAAGCAAACTGAGTCTCAGCATCTTTACCCCTCTCTTGTTGTTTGTTTGGTGTCCTCAAGCTCATTGCCCAGTGGCCATCTGTAGATTGGTTTGCTATGGAGCTGAGAGCCACTTCACCTGTACTGAGATCTGAGGCTATGATGTGTGCAGGTTTAAAGGAAGTTCTTGATGCCATACTGCGATATAATAGAGTAAAAAAACAACAACATATGTTTGAGAAATGTAGTTTTACTGTATGGTTTATTATGTATGCAAAAAAATAATTATCTTGTAAGAGTAAGTTCATTTTACTCTAATTTCACTGTAGACTAAAAAACAAAAAACAAAAAACAAAAAAAACAACTCATGAAGTTGAATGTAGGATTGTTGCTTTCACATTGATTTACTGTTAACCTTAAAAAAGACATGCAACAAAACATACATCTACTGGTGAGATTATTTTCACTTTAAAAGAAAGACACGCAAGAAACATGAATTCACTTCTTTGATTATGTACATTTTGCTCCAATTTCACTTTTTAATACAAAAAGTACAAATGTTTATTCTTTGATTTGTGTTACCATTACTATAATTTAAAGCAAACTTTTTACAGTATGTGTCACATTAATTTTACCTTTATTACACAAAAAATGAATGTGAAAAAAAAATGTACCTGTTGGATTAAGATCATTTATTCTAATTTGACTGTAAACTTCAGAGCTTATCTGCATAGTCAAATGTGTTTGGCCTCAAAGAATAAACCTGCATAGATCATTTATGTGTGTGTGTGTGTGTGTGTGTGTGTGTGTGTGTGTGTGTGTGTGTGTGTGTGTGTGTGTGTGTGTGTGTGTGTGTGTGTGTGTGTGTGTTTTAGTAGTTACCTGACAGCCCCTGCTCATTTAGAGTATCCGTTTGTCATTTTTCCTGCGAGAGTCAGTAAATGCCTCTCCTTTTATCCCTTCCTGAGATGAGCAGCATTTGGTGTTCTGGCGAGATAATCAAGTGACTAATTGTAGAGCGTCTGATTTCTGCCAATGGGGGCGTTTGATTCGCTGCCAGGGAGAAATCTTATTTTGCCGCCTGTATTTTTTTGTGGAGGTTAAAGACGAGGTGGTTAGAGGAAAATGAAGACAATTAAAGAATATCAGAGAGGGGAGACATTTTTGTGTCATGGTTTTTGTTTGTTTGAGATTCTTGTTAGAAGTCAGTCACTTCAGGAAATGGAATTGTATTGACAGAAAGGATAAAGGAGTGCAATAGCTGCTTTTGCAGCCATAAGTGATTATAATGTTGTGTGTGTACGTGTGTGTGGCTTGTGTTAGCATGTGTAAGAGTGTGTTGCATGTGTATTATGTGTGGATAAGTCTGAATGCATGTGGTCTCTCTGTGTTTCTGTCTGCCTCTGTGTATATACACAGTGTGTGTGTGTGTGTACATGTGAAAACATGAACCTCAGTATGCTCATTGTGTCACTCCCTCTGGCATTTGAGTTTTGTAATCTAGAGAGTCTGTCGCTGATGTTGTCACATGCTATCTGTCTGTCTGTCTTTGTTTGCATGTCTGTCCTAACAAGAATGAGCAGATTGTTTCATTGTTTAGAGTTATTGATCATGAATGCTTTGTGGAGCTTTGTTAACATTGTTTCATGAGCCAGCCTGCCAGTGCAGCAGTGAAATGCAGAGAGTGATAGACTCCACAGACTGTATATTCGGGTGGCTGTTGGACTCTTACTGTGCAGACAATGACTCCACTGCTCTGTGGAGCTCATGCCAAGCAAAGCAACAAAACAATATTACTCTTTCATGAAACAAAAATAAACAAAATTCAGCAGACTCAAGTAATATTGTCTCTAAGGAATTAGGAATAACAGTTAAGGAGAGCACTTGTGGAGAGATTGCCTCCTCTTCTGTTTGTGCTCTTTCCTTCACTCTCTCTTCACCTGATATAATGTGAGCCGTCTAAAACTTTATGAAGTAAAACACTGGCTGTGAGCTTTGAGGAAACATTTCAAAACCTTCGCGCTTTCCCCAATGGAAGTAAAGAAAATGAGAGTAATATTATATCAACCACTCAGCAGACCCAATCCTCCAGTTAGCTGACAGTGCAGAGCAGGGCTTTTATGTGTGTTTTTATCATTGTGTGTGTGTGTGTGTGTGTGTGTGTGTGTGTGTGTGTGTGTGTGTGTGTGTGTGTGTGTGTGTGTGTGTGTGTGTGTGTGTGTGTGTAAATGACATAAAGAGAGAGTCATGTGGATAGGATAATGTGTGTAGCCTACACATACATAATCCCTGTTGACTTGCATGGTCTGCCAATTGCTTTGGTTATGTCTCATCAGCAGGAAAATTAAGCTTCTTCAGGTCTCTTTTTGTCATCTTGTGAAACACATTATTTCACTGTAGAATCATAGAACTGTAATCAACCCAGAAAAAAACAACGAAGAATAAGAACATGAATTCAAAAACTTTTCTTGTTTCTTTTCGCCCAGTGCTTCCAGGATGAGTTGTTTTTGTTTTTTATTTTTCATGGATTAAAAGGATTTAGAGGTGGCGAAAAAGTAAAATAGAGAAAGAAGGGGGAAAAGAAGGTAGAAAAAGACACGAGCAGCAGAGAGAGTATCAGGCCACAAAACAGACAACATAGAGTCGTGAGATAATTAGAGAAGCAAAGACGACACAAAAATAGGACCCAAAGGAGGTAAAGGGGAGATATAACCAGTGATGTGTATGTTTTGCTCCTGTTTGTTAGTGAATGACCCGTAAAAAAAGTACAATGAATGAAAGAGGCCGTTGACTTCTGTGACACAATTCCTCAACACCATTGATGCTTCTGGTTCTGACCCTAGAAAAGACTATGGTGGAGCAGAATTACAATTCCTAATCAAAATTCCATCGCTGTGGGTTACAGCTAATGAGAAAAAAAGCCTGATAACTCTCACAATTAGTCACAGAGCAAAGCACCAGTCAACATATACAGTATGTCACGATATATCACACCCCTCCTTTTTCTTTTCCTTTTAACTTAAACACCTTTCCTGATTATGATGCGTGAGGGAGATCACAGAGGAGTTTTGCAAGTAATCTCTGCTTGATGGCAGTCGAACAGATTTTTGGCAAAATGGGTCAGATTTGCATTGTGTTTGGATTTATCTTTTTGCTGGTCTTGCATGTGTGTATTTGTGTAAATGTATGTGTGCGATGGGGATGAGGATAACAGCAAGCCTGTAGCAAAGTGGTGCAAAACCCAAGAAAGCAATAATAAACGGTAATCTCCTTAACCGTCACAATTATTGCTGTCCCCCATGTATGTAAACAAGGCCTTTGGCTGGGTTTAGATTTCCCATGAGACATTGCACATTTCCCCAAACTCTGGTCCATTTTTAGCCTTTTTATTGTGGAAAAGTAAGTTGATGTGGGACACCAGAACGCTGCTAGCCATTTGTCTTTTTTATTTGGGGACTAGTTTGCCTCAACTGTTTATTGTCTGTTTGTGTTTGTGCATGTAGCATCAAAGTCACTTTCCCAATTTTGCTGCAGTCTGCGTGAGTGAGTGAGTGAGTGAGTGAGTGAGTGAGTGAGTGAGTGAGTGAGTGAGGGAGTGTGTGTGTGTGTGTGTGTGTGTGTGTGTGTGTCCCTGTCCTTGTTCTGTAAGCCTGCCAGCCTCTCTATTGTGACAGAACAGGTGCAGATGAATATGAAACAGACCGGCAAAGCTTTTAGGGTCTGGCCCTTTTGTATGCACGCTCATGTCCGAACTATCATGTAAGAGCAAACTGGCTTCCAGTCTCCATCTTTAGCAGCTTCTTTTTAGTGTCAAGCACCAATGTCAAAGCTATTTCACAGAGAGCAAACACATTACAATGTTCTGAACACACACACACACACACACACACACACACACACACACACACACACACACACACACACACACACACACACACACACACACACACACATCAGACTGTATTAAGCAAAAGGGTCTTTTTTTAATGTATTTTTTTCCTTAAGAAGATGATCTGCAGCACTTGGAATAAGTAAAGCACTTACACCCAGATATGGAACACCTGATAAACCTTCTCTAAAATGTATCACCCCCTATGAGTTCTGACACAACCTCACCAATCTCGCACGTTTTCTGTTTTTCTCCTCACCCCAGTGTGATACATTCCCCACTCTGACCCTGAAATGGCTCATTTGAGTGACTTAGTGACAATTCTTTGAAAAGATAGATAGATAGATAGATAGATAGATAGATAGATAGATAGATAGATAGATAGATAGATAGATAGATAGATAGATAGATAGATAGATAGATAGATAGATAGATAGATAGGAGATTCTCTCGTGACTCTCTCTTTTTACACATCCCTGTCCTTTGAGGTGCCTCCAGCGCCCTCCTTCCCCTCTCCTGATCAGCAACTCTCTCTCTCTCTCTCTCTCTCTCTCTCTCTCTCTCTCTCTCTCTCTCTCTCTCTCTCTCTCTCCTATGCTCCGTGATACGCACGCAATCCAGGACAAAAATTGAAAGCCGTTTAAGACCCGAGGTGCTGCCGTGTTTTGTCCTCCATTAATCCCTCCCTTCGTCTCATTTTAGTCACACTGGATCGATAGTCCATCGCGGGCAGGCTGCTGGTAGCATCTTACTAGCGCGTATCGACCCTCTTCCGGATAAAAGAACCACCATAGCTGCGCCCTGTACGCACAAGGAAAGGCGATCTTGCTTTAGCTACTGCGCACCACGACGCACAAGAACACATGTGTGCACACCAGCGTTCGTTGCCAAACTTCACCCCCTCTGACGGACCATAAAGTCATCTGGATATCGCAACAGAAGGCTACAAACAAAGCCTGTGTTGTGGGGCAGGAAGATCTGGATTTAAACGCCAACAAGTGGAATTTGGTTCTTTCACTGGGACTCTGATCCGCGCTTACACATGTGTTTGGCCAGGTGGGTTTAATGTGTCAGGAGACGCTGCGTTAAATCCCACAACCCGACGAATGGTCTGTGGGCACAAATTTGGGGCTACCAACTCTCCGCTGCTCCACAGCGCGTCCTCGGGGCTTGGGCGGACAGAGCTGGGGACGCTGAGGAATGCAGAGCCGGGATTTTGTCTTTTCCAGCTCACCTGCGGAAACCTTCGCAGCGCACACCAAAGTAAGTATTTTCTTCAACTTAAACTATTTACATTGGTTTGTTTAACGTTGATGTGAGGTTACACAAAGAGCCAATTAAATGAGTAGGCTATATAGTTTGTACCTAGTGACTCAAGTCTTCTTGTTTCATTTCCTCTTAGGGCATTTATATTGCCAGACTGGCACACACAGTGTGGGTACACGTTATCGGTGTAACTGGAGAGTTTATCATTGACCTTGTCAGACATTAGGGTGTTGTGAAAATTCCTATTCTTAAAGCCTGATCCTAAATGTATCACAGTGGAACCTCTCCTGCTTTATGTTCATTAGTGTTCTGTGTAAAAAACAGGGTCCCCAAACTGAACCACTAACACGAGGTCAGTAGTCTACATAATCTTCTCCATGTCATTTCATCCTGCAGCTGACCCACGCAACCGGTGAGCCTGCTGTGCGCCATGCTGAGACAGATCCTCCTCAACTCCACGGACTCCCCAGATTTCGACCTGGTGCTCATGGCCCAGTCCTCCACGCACGCCCCCGCCTCCCTGAACGCCTCCCACGGCGGCTCTGTGAGCGTGGCGGCCCTTCTGAGACCCACCAGGGGAGGGGGGCTCCGGGAGGGCGAGCTCCACAAACCGGACTTGATCACCTATATAGTAATGTGCCTGCTGCTTTTCCTCTTAGTGCTGCTCATTGTGTTCTTCATCAACTGCCAGCTCCGGAACTCTTTCTTCGCCTCCATGCCATATGACAGGTCACTGAGAGAGGCCCGGACCTCCTACAAGTAGGCAAGACCACCAGGACTAATCTCTGGGACTCTGGGGTTTTAGGCAAACTCCTGTGGGGGGTTTCAGGACAAACTGTTTCCCCTGAACTACTTCTTCTGCTACACGTACAGGACACATGAATCTAGCCTTTGTGAGTTTTATTGGATACCTTGGATGCTATAATGTCCTGAAAATCCCAACAGCACGTAATATGATTAGTCAAGGGCCTACTTTTGGGTAGAAAGAAAACACTACAAATGCTAAATTTAGTGACTCGTGTATTTTTGTGTTTGCAGTCGATAAGTATAATGTGAAACAATTCAGCATCCCGTGCCAAGGCTACGCACCGTATAAATAAATGGTTTATTCCTCTGGTATTAACTCCCAACCGTGTTTGTTTCTTACAGATTTGACCTGAAACTTGGAGATTGGGCCTAAATTTGCAATACTACACTCTAAGAATCTGTTTTTCTGTACCTTGGAGCGTCACCTATGTTAACAGAGAGCCTGCAGTAATTTGTATATTTTGTAGACTGTGAATTAATTGTCTTGTTCACCATTGTAAAGTGATGATTAAACAACAAGACGCAGGCTAACGTCTCATAAAGATATTCAAATGTACTCGGAAGTCTGTTCATCTATCCACCTGTTCATGTATGGCGGTTCTTCAGCTGCTGATGTCAATTGTTTATCATATGGTGCGCGCTGTACAGCTATGAGTGCCACTGGGCAGGGGGCCCTATCCTGCACTTTTAGTTTTAATTAACCTCTCCCCCACTATTTATGGCGCCAATATCCCGGAGAATGAAGACTCGAGGCTCAAGTTTTATGACGAGTCCTGTGCGATAAACCAAACTGTTGTCGGTTCCAGTGCCACCGGTTATGCGCAAATCCTCCCCAATCTTGTTGTTGGAAACTTTTCTCACATACCGAGACAGATAGACGAGGTTATCTCTGTAGGCTAATCCTTGTGTGTGCATGCGTGCGTGGGCATTTGTGTGCGCATGTAAGAGTCTAAGAATTCCTGTGAATTTCATTTGGTGACTCCTGAATGTGTCAAACAAGATGTTAAGTTCCGCCAAGGCGATGTAGTCATTACTACTGTGGTGCGTAATTAATACTATTTTCAGGGTTAGAGGCGTCACATCTGGCCAATACCTGCCGTCTTTACCGTGTGCATTTTTAATTCGTCACAACATAGCCTACCTGGATTCACAGAAGTCAATTCATAGTAAGGGGACAAATAACAGAAGGATACAACACAGTCGTTTGTTATTGGTAAGTTAAGTTTTGTTTAACATGCAATATTGGGTCTGGTGACAATGCAGCGCCTGCCACCGCTTGGTGGCGCCCCTTGTCTGATTATTTGTATGCATGGTGTGACTGCAGCACACAATGGTAGAGTCAGAGTGCATACGCCACATGTTGAACATCCCCTGAATCACCTTTAGAAAATAGCCTACACCAAAGTAGAGCACTTCTTGTTATATATAAGGAGGGGAGATATGGCAGATGAAACACATGATCAATCATCAATGCAACATTTGCACATTGGGATTTATCTCAATAATCACAATTCTTTTCGAACCTGTAAAATAAAAATATTTTCTTGCGTAATATCAAGAGATGTGGAACTTGGAGCATGACGGTGAACGTTTTCTGCTTAATCCAAAAGTAAGAGTCAACGAAACATGAATGTGTGTCATATAAGATTTTTGTAATGTTGTATGGTCTTTCCCTATAAATAGTGGCATGAGCTGTACGACTGATCACACGCATTGATTGCAGGATGTGTTCTCCATTTAAAAAATGCAAATGCAAATAATAAAAAAGGAGGGGAAGAGTTGGCTATTTTTCAAATTGAAACGCTGTCTCCTACTGTAAAAAGTATTCTTTACTTCAATTGTAAATTAAACTTTGGTGTTAATTATAGGCTACTGTTGAACATAAACATCTGTTAGCCTATCTGAATTACTCCATAGTAAGGCTATAGTGGCCTTGGCATAACCACCTAGCCTATTTGTCATACTTTCCAGGATAAGGGAACAATATGCAGTGTTCCTCTACTCTCCTTATTTCATTTTCAACCGACCATTCAACACATTTTCTTCCCTTTATTGTGGAATTTAAAAAAAATAATACATGACACAGCAGGGTTACATTACTCTTTGTTAAGTTATACACACGATAAACAGTTATGTTGTGGAAGCACCAACACAATGTCTCTAGTATTAGTAGTAATTTGAAGGCTTGTCTTTGTAACTCTTACCTGGAGCTGAGTGTGTCACAGCTCTGTGCTGACAGTGGCTCGATCAAATCCTCCCAGGTGGAACAACAGACCGCGCGCAGGCTCCTCCCCAACCAGCTCTGAGCGGACTGTCAGAAGAACAGGAAGAATCCTCTACCCCGCTATAGACGTAGCTTTCCTCTGTCACTCAGGGGTTAAAAAAGTTTACTAAATTTGTAAGAATCATGGAAACTAATTTGAGAGATTACGTCGGTCATAGTAATCTGTAACACCAACTCGTCAACCGTGTTGTCGCCGGAAACAATTTGTGGAAGTGAGGACGGCGAAGTGTTTTCTATTCTCGGGACTATACAAACTATAGCCTGACAAGCTAGCTTAGCTGAGCTAACCTTAGCACAGTTAGTATCGTTTACTTTTAGGATTTGTCGCCTAATTCACATTGACCAAGCTTCGGTTATTGTGACTTGTGGGTACTAGTAGACAAAAGTCCAAGTTTGTATTTCCTTAAAAGCAACAGGTTGTGTTGGAACTTTTCGTCTTGAGGACCTAAGTTTGTGCTTTGAATTTCCCTCCTTCAGTCATAACAGACAGGCGGCTTAGCGAGGGGTTCGCTCCCTGTTGGCTCTCTACCAAATCATTAGCAACACTGTGCTAATTGTGGCTAGTTAGCCACAGCACTAGCACAGGCCCAAGGGAATTAACAGTTGTTTCTTTCGCGAGCAAAGGAAACACCGTCTGAGTGCAGCAGCTTTGTTTTTACTTTTAGGTGCGGGACTTTACCGCCGCACAGGTTTAGTTTGACACCCTGTTCAAGGACACGGATTAGTTTACAACTATGGATCCCAACACAGGGAACTCTGCTTCAGCTGCTGGTCCAAAGAAGGACAAGGACAAGAAAGCAAAGAAGAACTATGAGGATGGAGATGGGAAAAAGAAATTTGTGAGTATCCAACAGTTCTATTCATTTATAGCAATATATAGCACGTTTATGATCCGTTTGATTACTTAGGTTCAAAAGTGTTGAACCTAACTTTACGGATGGTTACATTTTCTTCCTCTGATGTTTAAAATGCAGCTACACAGTAACTTACTGCCACCATACCTGTTATTACCTTCAAACCCCATAAAGCTGAGCACCAGCCACCTAGTATAACCAAGTTACCCTTTCGGGTCCAGTTCAAATTAAGTGTCAACATACGAGGAAATAACTGACCCTCCAACTTTTCAAAATACATTGATATTTTAACCCTGAAAAGTATACAGTCCTTAGATATAGCAACAATCTTAAAAAGCCATAAATACTGATCTACAAGTTCAACCAGAACCTGATGGTGCTTTAAAACAAAGGACAATTAAAACTGTTATAGGGGTGTGTGTCAGTTGAATGACCTCATTTTCTTTTGTAAGGTGTGGCACTGTTGACACATTGAATTTTCTCAGGGTGACTTAGTTGTGAAGACATCATGCAGTGTCTACCTGGCTGTGTTAGCACGTGGAGTTCAAAGAGGTGACTCTGGGAGCAGAGCCGTAAGAGTCACCCGAAGTAATGCTTGTCATCAGCCAGTCAAGCTGTTGCGTAATTTAACTCCTTGGCCATGTCTAGCAACGCCTGAAAACTGATATTGAACACAAAGACAAACAGTAACCATAGAGGATGCACAAAACACACATGTGGGCCAGGGTAAACAATTCCTCCTCACAAACATGAATGCATGCTTTCAGAGTTTACAAGTCATTTAATACACACTCCAAAGCAGCCCTGTCAGTTTTTTTCCCGGCTGATAGGAATGAAACAAACATTTATTTTTAAACATGTGGTTGCATATCGAACTGTCTATTCAGTTTCTCTTTTATTTTTGGAAAGCTTTTTTTATTATTTAGTGCCACGTTATGAGCCAAATAGTATGTCTAGGAGGCTTTTACTCTTTGAAAGTAAAAGGGCTGCGATAAATAATGAAATTGGTCAATTGAAAATAAATAATCATCGCCCACTGTTTTAATTATCAATACATTGTTTCAGTAATTTATAAACTAAAATGTTAAACATTTGCTAGCATCTACTTATACTGTCTGTTTTGGTAATGAAGAGTAGTACATTTAAAGAATATTTGGCTTTTGGTTTGTAGGTTAGACAAAAGAAGCAATTTGAGCACATTGCAATGGATGTTTTCATAAAGCGTTTACATTTTAAAAGCTGTTGATTTATTGTGAAATAGTCTTTTAGTTTAGTTGCACACCTAATAGTCATGGTCTTGATGAAAAAAAACTGGCACATTATTACTGTTCGTCTACTCTAGCATCCAGGCAGTACACTGGAAAAGTGATAAGCTGTCAAAGTTATACAGTACTGGAAATGTAAGCTCTTTATCAGCCTTTGCAAAGAGAAGACCAAAATAGATGGAAATGAAGCAAGTATTGTGAGAGGTATTACAAAGTATGCACAGGTTTAGTTAGGCTATAAAGAAAAATGAGGCACAAATAGAAACCAGTTGTGCAATTTTCCACGAGACACTAAATACACAAGTCTGTGTTTGAGTGTATATGCATGTCTGCGTATGCAGCAAAACTGCCCACCTTAGATTAATGTATGCCCTTGACTTCATTACACCAGTTACTTTGAAATATGAACCCTCCTGGCAGAATTTGTCTGACAGCACAGTCAGAGTTCGGAGGGAGGTTAAGGAGTGTAGAAATATGTGCTGTGTACTTGATCTATATGGCATGACTTTGTCCCTCTAACTATCTTGTCTGTTGGATTAACCTATCTATGACTTCATCACTGTCCCCTTTCACCTTGTTCAAACATTCCAATGATGATGAGACATGTAGGGATGCACCGATCCAGCTGTTAAGGTTCCGATACCGATACTAGGACTGGAGTATCTGCCGATACCGATCCGATACAAGTATTAAATTAATAACCTGTATTCTAGGCTGACAGGGTGAGACTGGGTATCAATTATATGTAAGGCACAATCAGGGTTTTCCAAAATTGAAACACAGAATGAAATAAATACATATTTTTAAGCTGACTGAATAGTTATTTATTATAAAAAAAATTATAAATATGTACCAGCACTTTGGTTAAACTTAAAAGTGACAACGGGCAAACGTCAGAGCTCCAAATGTCTGTGGTGAAACTCATTGCAGTTACACCTTTTAACTCTGATGATAAGTGGTTGCACAGTGTGTGTGCTTCTGCTACGCTGCGTCTCAGCTCCTTAGCCCTTAGAAACAACATTAAAACCTCCGGTTTATTTTCAGAATAAAACACTTAGTTTTGACGGTTGAGATAAATGACCGTATGTGTGTTTGTTTATGTGTTTATAAGGTTTATATAGAGTTTTATACCACATACATTGTATTATCGCGCATTAATCTGTAAATTTACTGCGGGAATTCCTCTGTCTCTGCACTCCAGCGGTCCGGCTGTGCTCCCCGTGCAGTAAACGGAGAACGCAGCCGGTGGGTGTTGTAAGCGAGGGTGCAAGGAGCCGAACCGGAGCGGACACGCAATGCACACGTATTCTTTGCAGTCCTACCACCACCCCTCGAAACTTTAGCTTTGCATATATTCAGCGATTCGCTGTTGAAGTTGTTGGTGTAAAATATCTACAAACTCCCGAGCCTTTGGTTGTAGCCTTCTCCATGCTATGTTAGCTCTGGTTAGCTCTCCGTCTTGCTCAAAGCTGCCGGGCACTGATGATGACTTAGTAGGGGCGCGTTGTTGTAAACACAGCAGCACAGAACTCAATTGAATAGCTCAGCTTTGAGGATCGGCTCCATGGATCGGCACATTGTCACCAATCCCCAATCCAGCTTTTTGGGTCAGGATCGGACCGATATCCGATACCAGGATCGGATCGGTGCATCTCTATGTACCACTCATGATGTGTTTACTGTGGAGTCCATTCAGTCAACTAAAAGTATTTGGTATTCAAACCAAAATCCTTGTAAGAATCTTTGCCCGTTGTGTCTTTTAGGACTGAATGAAGCAGTGTGGGTGGATTATCCGGACAGTTGACTCTTTTTCTTGTGCTTGTCACAGCAAACATTTTTGAAATAGTGTGTTGTAGGAAAAAGCTACAGAACGGCCACTTCAACTCATACATAAACTATTGTATTTATAAAAGATGGACATTTTGGAAATCAGCTAAAAAAGAACAAAACAATTACCCTTTTAATATTTACTATAGCTCTACCCCCCACTGACATGCTGCTCCCCAAATGTTCCCCTGCTGAGTATAAGCATGTCTGTAAACCTGAGTCTTGAGTGTGTCTCAATTCAAATCACTGGCTGTGGCTTTTGGTGCAAGTGTAACATGTAGTTTTTGTTTCACAAGAATGCTTCAAACTATTTTTGCTGTTCTCGCAGGTACTTATAACTTACTTTTTTTTTGTCTGAAGTTTGTCATAATAGCTGCACACCCTGAGGTGCTATCTGTGTTCCCCAGGCAGCAGTGACATAAAAGATCAGCATCCATGAACTCTGTTGACATAAACAAACTGGCTCGACTCAGCAGGCAGGCAGGCAGACAGGCAGCATAGATTAGCCAGGGATCACTGACTTGGACAGCTGTTTAGGATACAAGGTGAATTGTAGATCACAGATTGGCTCTGGGGTATGTTGTTGAGTTTGGCAGGTTATCTGGTTTTTAGGTGGGATGTGTGCTGAATTTTCTCAGGTATACATACACATTTTTACTCCTTGATTTGGAATGTGAGTTATCAAGCTGACCAATTAGAAGTATTTGGACTGATTGATCTTGGTGTTCTAGGATTTATAGAAGGTTGTTTCATTTTTCTCAGAGCCTGATAAATTGCCAGATCACATGAAACATACTGACAATATGTAATGTCATTTTATTTGTAGCTTGCAGCATTTATATGTTTTGATGTAGATAAGACCTTTCCCTGAGATATGAAAAGACAGCCCCTTATACTTGATGCCAAACCAAGAGCCCCCAAGCAAATGTATACTATGAATATTTGTACTTGCTCATGCAGACAACCTAAACGCAGAAGTTGGATGACTTCCGTTGTTTTAGAAAAATTAGATTTCCTCCATGTCTGTGACAGTTATGATAAATATATTCTGTTGTGAAGGGAGAAAATGGTAGGAAAGAAAAGTGTTTATTGGTTCCCATGTTCAAGGGAAGTTGATTTTAATTCTATTAAATTCTGATCTAAAGAGAAACAGAAGTGCACCTTAAGCATAAAGTCTTGTGCCTGTGTGAGACTTTGTGCAGCACTGCACCTACTTCCTGGGGGAACCACCTCAGCAAATGCTTAATTCAAGATAACCTAATGTACTAAGCCAGTCAGGCCATGACTCTTCAGTCGCACAGTCTGACTCGAGCTCTACAGTTAAATACAGTAGGTAATGATTTGCTTTGATGTAAAGAGGCCCGTTTTTGCTTTTTTTAATGTATATCTCCTTTATTCCCCAAACATGCACATCTAGGCACACACAGATGCACTGTATCCTTTTCACTACATCTCAGGGGAAGAGGAGCATGCTGTGAGCTGAAGAATTGGATGACTGAGTGCCAGCGTGAAACTGGAGTGGTTAATGGACTGCTAGTGGCAGGGGCCTCTTGGCTCAAAGTGAACAGGAGTATTCAGGGAGTAAGACTAAGCAAGGGAAAGCCAGTGAGCTGTCAATGAGCAGCATCTGGGGGAGGCAGAGAGGGAGAGACAAATTGAGTGAGAGAAAAAAAAGAGTGTTTGACAGAAAGCAAAGGAACGAGTGGGAAAGAAGCCAGAAAAGCAGATAAGGAGATTAAGTAAGGAATAGAATGCACTCAAGGGGTGGTGCAGTAAGTGACACACCTCCGTCCGTAAACGAACCTCTGTTCAACTTTCCTTATGTACCATTTTCTCTCTTTTCTTTGAGAATAATTCCGAATAATAAAATGAATTCACTCTGTTTGTGTTGCTTTATTGGCATAGTCGTCGTTTGGGGTAGTGCTGATGAGTGATGTGATAACAGTATGGGATCGCTACAACCTGGCCTACTGTAGTTGTCTTAAAATTAGACTGAAATCCAATCCAGATTCCTTTAATGAGATAAAGACACTTGGAATGAAACAATCTGCCATGGATGAGCATAATGACTAAATGTGCAGCTCTCTCTGTCTGCTCTGTCCTTGCTGTTCTTTACAGTTAAAAAAGTAACAGCTGTTGGCTCAGCTGAGGGCTGTGTTTGGTTTGCTGAAGCCTGTTCTGACTGGATGTGAGTGTGAGTTGTGTAATAAAAGTGCTGGTGACCAATTTGTTAGGGCAGGTACACAGAGGAATGCAGAGTCACTACACGAGTATAATACCATTATTCCCCCTTCACCTGGGTAGGTGTTTGATTCAGATATGTGTGTTTTTTTTCAATCCAAGACTTAAACTTTTGAGTGTTTCTCTTCTTGGTACCTTGATGGCTGTATAGTTCTGAGAGATCTCTCAGATAAGTAGCGAGTGTGTCCATATCAATGTTATAATAGTTTTGAAATTCATTAGTTTTTATTTTGTTTTGGCTTTTTATTTACAGTTTAGTTTTGATTAGTTTTTAAACTCGTCTGCAAGGTTTTTCCTATATCCAAAAATGGTGGGCGGCACCATGTACCGCCATCAGCCCTCGTCACTGTCTGACGATGTTTTCATGGAGAACAGTTTTCCAAGTACAGCACCTGGTGAATTTGTCATTTCTAACTGCAGTCATGACTTACAAAGCTATGGCAGAGGCACTGTATCGTATTCAATCCAGTACACTAGGAATTGTGCTGCCAAACAACAAAAGAGAAGGAAAAGGAGACCAAGATGTTCAAAGTTTTCTGCAAGACAATTTTTCCTGCTTTGATGCTGTACAGGCATGCCCTACACAAATATCCATCAGGATACAAGATTACAGTGTTTGATGCTCAATATTTCCAGAGGGAGGACCCCCACCCCCCCAGAATTAATTTAATCAAACACCTTTGCTTTAACAAAGGAAATGAACACATTACATTTTGAACAGGGCACACTTATTTGTATAATAAATGAGGTTTTAATGTTAGATTTGTCCTTTTCTTTTTTTTACATAATTAGTAGAATTCATAATTCCTTGCATGTAAAAGTGTTGAACCAGTATGCACGGTTCATCTGCACATGTAAGGTAAAGAAGGTAGGGAAAACCCCGCTGTTTGTTAGTTTAGTTTTTGTGTGTGAAAATGCTTAGTTTGACTTTTAGTTTCTAAACAGTTTAGTGTTACTTCTAGTTTGTATGTAATATGGGATACTTGTAATGTTAAGACCCAAAAGGGCCAGACAAAGTATTGTGTAATAAACAACTCCCAACATCATATCATTTAAAAAATATATTCAAATGAGATTCAAAAGATGAAAAATCACAACCATTTACAACAGACACCATACATGATATGTGTCAGTCAGTGTGCCTGTGTTATTAACCAGAAAAACAAAACAAGTAGACCCTATTACAACGGGACATTAACTGTAGACTTGGTGCAAACATGTGGACGGTGGAAACTAGATGCAGCAATACAATATTACTGAGGTGAAATGCAGGTAGTGTAAATCTGAGATGAAAAAACATCTAAATAAAAAAGTGCATATGTACTGGTAGTGCACAGAGCTAGACAGCAAATACGATATTGCTTCATCTCAGCTTTACTTTTCCTTGTTAAATTTGCATAGCCTTGTGTCAAACTAAACAAAGTCATAAATGAAACCCCTCATACTGAAGGAATCAGCTGTTTCAAATACAGCTTTTTAAGTGTGAGCAGCCAGACTCTGCGGAAAGGACTGTGCTGCCCTCCTGAGTGGCACTGTTCTGATGACTGAAGGCCCAGTGAAACATTTTGATTCTTAAGGATCCTTCAAGTTTGGCTTCAAACTTTGTGGAATCAGGGCTAAGAATGTCAGTAAAAAGACTTCAGCAGCACTTGAGCTAACTGAATGCAAGCAGGACTAGTCAGCAGGTTTACCTCAAGGTTGAGCAGACATGGCACTACTTGTGAGAGTGGCTGGCTGTCACTCTGAAGCTGGTCTGTGTGAAAAGCAAATGGCTCAAACGACTTGATGTTGTTCTTTAGCCTAGCCCAATCGCTTGTTGCAAGTGTGTCCATGCCAGACTCTTCAAGCGGTTGGTTAAGGTCAGCTCTGGGCTCCAGCAGTCTTTTCAGCGTATCAAAAGTGCTGTTCCAGCATTTGCTACAATATATGCTATACAAGGTGTGTAAACGATTTCTGCTTTACCTCACTCACATACATATTTAAAGACCATACTGATGACAATACTGATATACTTTGAACAGAGGACATTTACTTGTTGTGGGTTACTTTCACAGTGTGGTAAGAGCACTTTTACTACTCCCTCCTGCATACTTTTTTATCAAACACCTTTTTTATTCATCCTCATGAAAGGAAACCTTAGCCTTCAAAGGTTATTGATAATATGATACTATACAGACTTTAGTCACTCACTGCTCAGACAGGCTATCATTAGCTTGTTAAAGCTGGTTGTCGCGCCAGCTCATCATCCCTCTGTTGCGCTTATTCACTGATGCACGAATACACACACACACACACACACACACACACACACACACACACACACACACACACACACATTGTGTGACTTGTGTTCTTTTGCATACATCATGTTTCGTGATCATTGTTCAGAGATACACTTCCACAGATGTGTTGTGGTGTTGTGTAGTGTGCTTCAGTGAGGCTGTAGACTGAATTCTGTTTCTGCATGTCATTCTTTGTCATGTTTATTTTTAACAAGTCTGTGAAGACTTGTTAAAAAAACAAATGTTTGTTTGCATACTGGCCAGAGCTGGTGAATATTTACCACAGCCATTGTTGCCAACCCTGATATTTGTCTATGGCCTTCTTTTGCAGTAAAGTCTGTTAAATTAAATGAACCAGTTGTGTTTCACTTGTTTTGTTTTATGTCTTTTACTTAAACTAAAGCGCCACCTCTGTGCATTCATTGTAGTGGAGTCAGATAAATGTTGCTTCCTCATTCAGCCGTTGTCTGTTCTTCAGTGAAAAAAATGTGAGAAACTGAAGCAGCATATGAATGTTGTGTTCAGGATGTGAACTGTTCTCTCACTCATTTTGCCAACTGTTAAAGAAACTTCTGCTTTTCTTTCTAGTAGCATGTGAGTACAGACAGTACACGCATAGGTCTGTGCAGCAACACACACACACACACACACACACACACACACACACACACACACAATAAGATATGACAGTGTTTCCACCATGTGTTTTTTATTTCTCAAATACTGAGGGCTGTGTCAGGAAGTTGTGCAAAAACAGTGAACCGGATGCTTCCTTATTCGGGCCTATAATTATTTACCCTTATCTCCTGCTTTTCTGCCTTTCCATCTATTGTGCAGGGAGGTACCAGTGGACTAGTAAATATGTTTACATACATTCAAACAGCCTGCTTGCACTACTCTGGAAGCCTGGATGTTTCAGTGGCCATGTTAATTTTAAAATAAAGAGCCAGATTAAGTCATTTGAGCCAAATGAGAAGTGTTGAAACATTCCAGATTGGATGTAGTTAACACTGGTATGTTTATGTTTTTGTGTTTGTGTTTATGCATTTCAGTCTTTTAGTTTGATCACAAGTGGACCAGTCTGACTGTCAGAAATTTGACTATGTTGTGAAGGTTTGTGTAATCTTATGCTGTAGGATATTGCTGACTGAGGTAGCTGTGATATGGAGCTTCTTCAGCCATTGGTCAGTCAGTTGAATAGCTTCTTAGCTCCCTCCACCCACACCTATCCAAGTGGGATTGGGGGGCCTATAACCTGATTATCTTACGAAACTGTCCACTGCTTTGAAAAATAATAACCAGACAGTTGAGAAGTCAGCTATTCAGATTAAACGCTCTTGAAAGTTTTTTTGTGTGTTTTGTGTAGCTTAAAATTACAACCCCTTTTAAGATTCATCAATTCAGTGGTATACTTTCATGCCATCAGTAACTTTTAGAATGAAGAGCATCTCAGTGTTTCCCTGATCCCCCATTTGGAGTGGCTGCCCGCCACTCTAATGCGACCTCCGACCCCACTCCAAAAGAAAGGTACAAAAAAACTTTATTTATTAAATTAATGTTATTTAGTTGCACTCATTTTTTTTTCAGCAGAGCATGAGTGCTTTCATTTCACAGTCCTGAGCAAAGTCTCTGCTCTGCTTGCGTGTTCCTACCAAGAACGAGTTTCGTTTTTGACATTAACACAGTGACTGACACATCCTTTACTGTTCGTCTCACGGCAGGATACGAATTTTGGCTGAACCTCTTAGATGAAGAAGTTCCTCCTGTTTCCTTTTCTAAAACCACCTTCTACTTCTTTTAAAGACACTTGTCTGAAACTTTTATGATACTGAGACAGCTTTTGTTCAACCACTGACTTTTAATATTTTAATTGACACACGCAAGTAAAGCATGCTGCTCCTTTAGAGCAAATATAATATGGATGTTGTAGACTAATACATCCATTTTTCACAACACTGTCATCTGTATTCTGTTTAAGAAAATTCCCTGTTTTTGTTGATCTGGATGGATTATTATTTGTTTATATTGATAGGGAGGGAGAAATCGTCGATGGGCAATCTACATTGACTTTCAATGAGAGAGAGAGAGAGAGAGAGCATCATCTGTTGATGAACTCTCTGCAGAAGCCTTGTCACTCACTTAGACGGTCATACATCCTTGAGAAGTAGTCTGACTTTTACCTAGGGGAAACTTGAGACCCTGTCCTTTATTTGTTGCTTGCAAGCTTGTTAGTTTTACAAGCAGGGGCAAAGCCAGACTTCATGACCGAATTATACAGCGGTTATGGTTAGTGTAGATTACATTAGAGTAGGTCATAAGGGGTATAAGGTCAAAATGGGTTATGCTCTTTCATGTGATTCTTTATTCTTGTTTTGACAACAGAGTTAGCTTGTAAGCAACTTGCTGGATCAGCAGGCCTGCAGACTGATCCTGCAAAGATATGAATGCTCTTGAAGGAGCATGTCACCTGTGTTGTGTATTGGGGGGTTTAGGAAGGATTACAATGTCAGTTCTCCTCTATGACACTCCTCAGTCTCCCCTTGACAGATTACAGCTAATCTCAGACTGCTACGTGTATCTCAACACCATGACTGTCATCAGCGTGGGTCTACGTGCTGTCACGGTTGAGTGAATAGAGGATAGCAGTGTGAGCCTGTTGCTAAGAATGGAGCAAGATGTTACACCATGAAAGGATGTGAAAGAAATGTAGCTGCCATTCACACATGCACACCCTGCTGTTTCTTGGCGAGTCAGGAAACTATTTTACTACTACTGCTTTACATTATAAATGAATGGTATGTGAGCTTAGCAATATAGCAGAGACTTTTTATCCTAAATAAAGCGAAGGAATATTTGAGGTTCTAACTTATTTAAAATAGAATTCAATAGCTTTGTTTCTTTAGTGTTTTTTGTGAACATACATGTAGCTCCACAACACATCATGAACAACCTAATACCAATATTGGCTTGGGAAAATGCTATGGGGTATGATAGGAAAGAAGAATATGGTATATTGGTAAAAGAAAACAAACTTTGGACAAAATAGAAAAAGGAAAAAAAAGTATTTCTCAATTGGCTGAACATGACAGTGAAAAACATTTTTGTTCTTAATTTATTTAACCTGGAAAAACCTCAGAGAGATTGAGAATCTCATTAACAAGAGTGTCATTGCCAAGACAGGCTTCAGCACGAAAAAGACATTCTGCTCTGCTGACATACGAGTGCACATAAATTACTTAACTTTCGTAAATAAAGTATTTTGTGCCTTTCTTTTGGAAGGGCAGCAGTTAAGTTTGGAGTGGTGGGCCGCCACCCCAAATGCATGGTAGGGGAAACACTGCACACTCAATGCTTCTGTTCCTGAATCAGTAGGAGTAGTAGGAGCAGTCAACGATGCACACATATATCAGCCAAGTCTCTGTGCGCTGGTACAGTGGACTGAGTATTCATTTGTATGAGGGAGGTAATGAGAATCTGTGAGTGGGTCACACTTACATTTCTCATGTTAATATGGAGGTCAAAGTTTGATATTCTCATAGACCTACAATAGCTTTGTGTGTAAGGAATTTGACCAAAAAGTGTGCTGAGAAATGCTTAACTCAGCTTATTTTTAGACAATAGTGCTGCACAGTATATTATTTATTTATCCCCATGCAATTCAAAGATGCAATAAAAAAAAAAAACTGGGTGTGCGCCGTGCAATCTAGAGATGCAACAATTAGGCATTTAATGGTACCATCAAAGTCTGAGAAGTAATCACAGTTTTCATTATTATCATGATTATTATGCATGAATTAATTTCACAATGTTGCTGTGTAAAATCAGGTGAACTTTGTTTTTAAATGTTATGCCCTTTGAAAGAGAAATAACAAATGTCAAATATCAATATCAAATAAAACTACAAAATTATAAAATAAACAAAAATGGCAGAGAAAAATGAAAATTAATAATCCAAGCCAAGATGAAATTTGATTGGATTTGCAGTCATGACTGAAGTGGATTTGTGATATTTAAAGCAAAAATACTATTGGAAAATCAACGGGAACTATTCGAAGATTTTTTGAGATGATCCGAAACACCCCTCTCACACACACACACACACACACACACACACACACACACACACACACACACACACACACACACACACACACACACACACACACACACACACTTCAAGAGTTTTTTTATATTGTTATTTATTTTTGGGCTTTTTGTGCCTTTATTGCAGAGATAGGATAGTGGATAGAGTCAGAAATCAGGGAAAGAGCATGGGGAATGACGTGCATGAAAGGGGCCACAGGTCAGATTCGAACCAGTACTTCAGTACTTACATCACCTCAAATATTTCCAAAAGTTATCAAAGCCAGAGAAATCCGTAATCTTATAGTTGTAACGGTACGTGTCTTGTAGGCGGCCGCCATGATGAGCCGCCACGATAGACAAGAAATGTTGATCGTTGTCAAGGAAACACCGGATGTTACGTTAAAGACCGCTGCATAAGCTAGCGCTAGCTGCTACTGAAAGCTGCCGTTCTGTCGCTGTATGTGCTGCTGTGATATAAAACGTCATGTAAATTATACTTGGATACATCGTCAGTACACATATTGTCTTTCTCAGGTCGGTTTCGCCCGTTCGTATTGATTCGTTCGTTTTTACTCCAATAATACACCGCAAGTCCGACGTCATCTTTTGTTATTGTTTTGATTGAGAGCCCCCTAGCGGCAGATTTTACATACTGTACGTTTAAGACACTCATGTGGAAGGCTATTGGCTCTGACAGCGCCTGGTTTTGAATCTCACAGCTGTTCACCCATATAAGAAGCGCTAATGCTTTTTTTCCCTCTTTTGTTTCTAATAATGTGGTAAGCATTTTCTTCTTTAGTTTTTGATGTAAAATAATTTGGTTGGCAAACAGCTTTCAGATAGGCTACAGCCTACAGACTGGCCTTTATATAACATAAACAGCAAAAAAAACACATTTTTCAGATGACATTAACTCAATAGCACAGACTCCTCATTTAAAATAAATAAATTCAAAAAAATTGTTCAGTATTTAAAAATCATAACCCATCCCTATTTAAAAAATAGTATTTTAAGTATTATTATTAATATAAGGTAGACACCATTGACCCCAAGGGGGAATCGTTTCAAACAGAAGTAAAGAACTGAAAAGCTTATTTTCAATAAATGCATGACGTGCAGAAAAACACAGCCTACCCCCTCATGCAATTGAATGTTGTGCTTTTAGCCTTGGTGATTCAGATCTTCTTCCTTTAACTGTCTCTGTGAGTGTTCCTGTGAAACCCACCCTGTGAAATCCTACTACTCCAAATTATAGGCTTAGTCGTAGACTGGTGCTATTTAATCTCCCTCTCCCTTTGTTTTTTCCACACAGCTTTGTACGGTTGTTGCTGTGTGAAAATTCGTCTTTGTTGTTATATTTGTTCTCTTGTGTATTTGGCAAACCCCTTGATTTTGCTCTCCCGGAAGCAGACAACTTTAGGCTTTATTTATTTGACATTTAAATAAAATGTGATTTCAAAGCTCGTTCAGTCAGTTTTTTAAACTTGAGAGGGAGAGTTACACAAAAAAGACATGGCAACAACAGTGACCTTCCTTGTTTTAAGTAGAGTTAGGTGGGGTGGGTTTTGTGTCTATATTTACAACAGTAGACCAAAGACGAGGGGCGGTCATGCAGATAACACGCCCCACTTGGATGGACATCACAGACATACAACCATAATCTCTCCTCACACATGAGCATTCACACTCAGATGCACCTTGAGTCAGTGGGTCTGTGAGGCATGTAGGAGCTTTCAAAAAGTAGTAGGGAGACGTTGTGATGTAAAAGAACTGGATGATGTCCAATTCAGTGTGGAGTAATGGTGAGGACACAGAAGCCTCTTGACCTCAGCTGTTTTCACTCAAGCACAGAACTATGGGTGTAAATCATCAGCTTCATAATGATATGATATTAAATCTATTCTTTGGACAACGCTGCAATATTTGCAGATAGTTACAAAGTCTGCCACTCTACATTTAAGTTTCCATTAGATTCAGGGGCCTGCCATTGATTTCAGATGATATCATATACCCATTTAACAAAATCTGTTCTATTTCACCTAAAGACATTATCTGATATGTTGATGATGAAAGTCTATTGCTGACATGTTTCTGACATTTAGATGAAAAACCCATCTTTAATAAAAAAGCACAAAGAAGTGGTTCACTGTAAAATGTTCAATTTTTAATGTTTAAATACGAATGTAGTTTTTTTTTACATGAAGGGCCGGGGGTAATAACCGTCAAGTTATGAACATAACTATGCATGTTTGTGTTTCACCACACTGAATTATAAGCTCTAAACAATTCAAGCACCACACATTTCTTGTTTAACCACCAGACATTTCTTTTTTTGCATTCTGGTCAATTTTAAAGCACCAATTTGTGCCTTTTGTGCTCTATAATAAAAATCATGATCCAGTCTTGTGTCCTCGAGTTGCTGTCCTGCAGAGATCACCTCGAGCAGCACACGTGGAAATAATTGTGACAGTCCTAATTACAGTTCATGATCACCTCCCCCTGTTTATCTCTGCCTGTCTGTGTGTGCTCCTTATACAATCTCCATCATTAATCAGTTTGATAAAGTTTCCAAAACTACAAAGCATCCACTTTTAAAAGTTTTATCCGTATGATCTTAGATGGTGGTGTTGTGAAGTATTTTTAATTGAAACGGAATGGAACCAAGCTTTTTAATTGGGCAAAAAACGAGACGAGACCCTGGGTGCAGGATGAGTCATCAGAAATTTGAAACGTTATACCGCAAGAGAAAATAGAGTTGTTTTGATGTATACAATTCTCAGATAATGCTTTCTTTAAAATAGATTTGGCAGCTAATGAACATTTAGAACTGTGAAAATGTATTTTTCATTTTATGGGGACTTTAACCGTGAACCCCAGTGAACAAACAGAATTGTGTTTGTGTAAAATGTCAGGCTTGTTGGTAATTTCCTGCTCGGGCTAAATACACAGGAAACTTGTCAGCTGTCTCTGGGTGTGTCTGTCCATGAACTACTACTTCCCCTTTAGTGAGATCATACTTGCAATGAGTAAGTAACCATGGAAACCTTGTAAGCAAAATAAACTCAGTCTGGTTAAAAAGATGGCTCGCACGCACGCACACACACACACACACACACACACACACACACACACACACGCACACAGTGAGTATAATCACATATAGTTTTAATAATTAGTTCTCTATCATTTATTTGGTGGTCAGATGTTTTTGAATAAGGAATCAGGACTTCTAGATTCAGCTGGAAGAATCTTCACTTGCCCACACTTCCGTTCTCCTTCTTCACCTTGTTTTCTCTACTGCTACACGTCCTCACAACACATTCATGTCACCCTTTCCCTGTATTAAACCGCCCTTCTCTCTCCCAGACATATTAACCCAGGGCATAAATCCAGGAATGTAACAAACACAAAACTACATTATAAATGACAGAACACAAACAGAAATATGAAAGCGTCCATTGTAACAGACAGGTCGTTTGTTTTCTCTCTATTTCTATTAATAACCTGAACAGTCATAAGACCGAAGTTATTAGGCTATAATATTATGGTTTATTTACATTTGAGTGGTGGAGACTAAAGGCTCTAAGCTAAGTAAGAGTGTCTCCCTAAAGATTTGATCTTCTAAATTACAAATGATAATGTACCTCTGTCAGACTGTCAAAGAATTCCCTACTGGGACTTGTGTTTTTTTTTTACGACTGTAAACGGTGAACACTGAAGAGTGAATCATCCTGACAAATCACAGTTATAAAAGTCCTGCTTTTTTCTGTCAGAGCCAAAAGACAGACCATAACGGACCAATGTACGGGTAAAAGCTTTTTGTTTGAGTGATGCATAAAGTTTACAGTTTCTTAAAGAGAAATAGTTTTACTGTGCTCCTTGAGCACTGTGAAGTGGTGCTAGTGTGGCTTTGTTCAGTAGAGCCACAGTTAGGAGAACCTTTAATATAATACTTAGCTTCATCTTTTTACAGTAACACAGTGCTATTGAAAAGATCCCTCTCTCAAGTGACATCAGTGAAGTCATCATACCCCCACATTGATGAATAGAAAAGTGTCATCTGATGTAGTTTATGTGGATGTAAAATACGAGGCCTGAAATGACTTACATTTCCTAATGATAACTTTACAAATGTTTTTTAAAAGTCTGTAATTACTGAGCTTTACTTTGTACTAAAAATGACGTAATCTCTCTCACTACTCTCAGGACCTAGACCTAATATGTATGTGCAGACATGTGCAGGTAATCACACAAGGGGAAAATCAGCTACAGCCTGTGACTGGCGCATTATATCACTGTCACAAGCCAAATTTAGATCTGCTGATCTTGCAGTCTTTTCACCTGTCTGGTTTTGGAGTCAGACGGAGCCCTTTCCCTTTCACCCTTATTTGAGCAGCTTCCTTTAGTGCAGTGTTATCATGCTCAAATATTAAACCCTTATACAGTATGTTCTGTATGTGTGTCTGTGCATGTGTGTGGGTGGTTTGTTAAGGGGTTTTTGGCATTGCAGGGGGTTCGTCTTCGGAGAATGATAAAGCAGTAATCAGTGCTTCACTCTTGTTTTCTTATTTTTGACGTATCCATCTCAAACTGTCAGGTTAGACTTTCTCTTTCTTTGCAATCTTAAGATTCCTAATCATCTACGTTGTAGATTGAACTTTTCAAACTGGCTTAGAGAAATCAGGATGCTGTAATTCTACTTTTCATTCAGATTTTTGCTTCATCTGTTACTGTGACAGATGTGGCGGCGTATATGGTCAATGGCAAACCTCAGTTATTTTCTGGATGCGTTTTGTTCTTATCTGTTCAACTTTATGACTTGTTTTTTCCCACTTATCATTCACCTGTATCTTGGTATGCAGCCTCACAGGCTACACAGATGGTTTTGTCATCTGTGATGTCATGTTGTTGAGGCATGGACTTGCACACTCATGTCTGTGTGCTGATTATTTTTGAGTTTTGAGTTTTCAGTTGATGTAGCTGAAGCATATATCCATGCAGAATCCATGTTGGTATCTTACTTCTATATATAGTAGGATGAATAACTAGGAGTAGGGGAAAAAAAGAATGAATAAATAATCTTGTAATCATTTTACAAAGCTGCTCTACAATCATTGGATGTAAGCTTTATTGTGGAAAATGTCTCTGCACTGAACAACTACGCTACATACTGTGACACTTCATTTTGCATTCTTTGCCATATGTTCATTATTATTGTGGTGTTAAATCCAGCTGTATCTACCAGATCTACGAACAAAAAGTCTACACTCTCAAGTGCGTACATTTAATGGAGTCCTTTATACTCAGAGCAGTTCTAGAAGTGGTTCACAAGTATCTCATTGTTGCAATAATGGTTCCTCGCAGACAGGGAGACAGTATACATACAGGCCTCTTTGACCTCCTAAAAGACAGTCCTGGCACACAAGCTGCGGCTTACTCTGTCTATGAGTGCATATATTCTTAACCATACTTGTAGGCTGAAAAGCAAAACTTAACCCTTATAGTTTGTAAAATTCAGCATCATGGTTTTTGCCTCTTCCTCCTCCATCTTTATTTAACACGTTCTCACTGACACTCTTGTTTTCAATTTTCAGCTGCGATTACACAGAATCCAGTGTGACTACTGTCAGCTCTGTGTTTCTATTCTGTGGACAGGATAGCACAACAACATTTGTGTCTTTGCCCTCAAGTGTCTTTGTTTGTGAGTGTGCACATGATTTGAGGCTCTGTTGGTAATGGCAGCTGTGCAAGCTGAAACATCCCTCTCTTCACTGCCCTCCCCATGATGATGAGTGTTGTTTTTATTGTCTAGTGTTTCCTCCTCCACTCTCTACCTCTTGCTACAAAAAATGTTTAGTTAACCTGTCCAGCTGTAGCATGTGTTGAAAATGGACAACTCATTTTAATACAGGTGAACAGAACGTCCTTGATGTTCATTAAAGGTAACAAGAAGTCTGGCTTACTACATGCTGATCCTTATACAATCTAGATGTTGTTTTCTCTGCAGGCTATGGTTTGGCAAGGCCAAGGCGTTACACTGTCTGATACTTAACTAGACTTCAGTTTCAAACAAAAAGGGAAAGATCAAAACGTCAAATGGAAATGAACAAACTCAAGGGTCTAAGGTCACTGCCAAAAAATAAGTGGAGCTTTTACTGTGATAGCAACAGAAAGGGAAACCCGAAGTAGAAAGGATATACTGAGGTTCAAAGGCTGTTTTCTCAACCTGGTGTAGGTCTTGACATTTTATCAAGAATTTAAACCACTAGAAAAAGCCCAATTTTTTTATGAAAGGCTTTCCCCTGAGAGTACCATTGTGTCTGAACAGGTCTCCAAAAAGTGCAACATGAAAACACGTTTGCATTCAAATAAAACTACTTTACTTTGTGAGTGAATACTGAAATGCTCTTCATCCAAAAACATTGACAGTAAACCAGCTCGCTATAGTTCATCTGAAAGGCTCTCTGTTCATGGTTTAGCTGACAATGAGACAAAGATGTTGCAACAAATAAACAGCCCTTCTATACTTTTCATGTTTTCACTTTTTTATTGACATTTTCCTAAGAAGACAAAATAGAGTATCTGTTGATGAAATGAACTTGTTACTTTTACAGACATTTGAAATATAAAATGATGACTACTCTTTACACTTGTGTTTTTAGTTTACAATATAACCTAAACATTTTTAGGCTTGCTTGATGCTTTCTACTTCAGACTTATCAAACAGGAGAGGGCTGATGACATCTGTTTATAGCACTGCCTGTGTGTTTTCTGTTAATGAGAATACTTGACAACTTTTTACTGTGTGTGACCTTTGACCTTCAGACCCCTGATGTCATAACAATGGGAAAAATGTGTTAATGTCCAGATCCCTCTCATGTCAGGGTTTACATACCATATCACTGGAGGTGCAATGTGACATTTCCTCTGTCTAAACAAATGGACAATTTGACTTTTGAATATTCTTATGAGAGACAGTTTGATGTGAGGACCTTGTCAGAACACATTTGTATAGTTGAAAAAATTGCATTACTGTCAATGGGGTTCTTTCTTGCCTATTATTGAGCATACACTGACACCTACTGGCCAAGATATGCAAGTGTATTTTACATATTATGATGCCACCCTGATATGACACCTTCCTGATTTGAACTGTTTCTCTGTGCTGACTGCTGACATAATAACTTCCTTGTAGCTGTTGTGATAACCTCAACTTCAACTGTAAATGTATTAGTTCACTAAAGTATGAATGCGAGGATGTACTTAGAATAGTTATTAATTGATAGCATTTCCCTCTTTCCTGCTGTGAATCAATCATGAACCCTGTAAACGGTTTTCATGATCCGTTTCCTGTCTTAAGTGATTTCTGTTTTAATTGATTCTTTCCTCTTCTCTCCCTCCACCTGCCCCTTTTACCACCACCTTCCCTCTCATCCGTTCACTTTTCTTACCCCTCTGCACCATTTGTCTCCCTTTCATCCACTCATCCTTTACAGAAACTCAAACGGCTGATTCCTGACGAGGTAGGTTTGCTATTGCTTGCAAACATCACCTGTGTGCTTGAGTTGTCAGTCTGTCACTGTGGTGTTTGATAAACCAACTCACCATCATCAATGTAAGGTCATGTCCTTAATCCTTAATCTTCCATAATATACATGTTGTGAAGTATTTGTGTTTATTTCTATTCCTGGCTTTATGTGCATGATTTGAAGATGCACACTGACATAATGAAATTGTACTCTGTGTTGCTCTCAAATGCCCACAACAGGATGATGTTAGAATCTAACATATTGACAGATTATTATTCATGAACATGAATCGTTATTGGGATTCACTCTGTCAATATGTGTCGATATAACATGTACCCAAAGTGTGATGTTCTTCAGTGTTTTTCATTGGGCTATAAATGATTACCACTGTGAATGTTCTTGCAAGTTATCACACAAAGTCATTGAAACAGGAGGGAAGAAAATCCCCCATTGTTTGTTCAAATTGAGTCTTGTGTTCTGCGCCTGCTAGTGTTAACTGCATGTTGACTTTCTGTGGCAATGTTTTTCGGCAAAAAACCTCTAATCCCTAATCATCGACTCACATTGTTAAAAGTTTCTAATGTTGTAGAAAATATCTGAGAACTAAGACAAAATGAGTCTTTCCTTGTAATTGTTCATTTATTAGGAATTGCTTTAATAGCAGGAAAGTGTGAGTCGATTCGGGATTGCTGCCTTGTTTTTTGGCCTTACATTGTTCCGCCTACGCATTGCAGATTTACTCTCTGGCTTCTGTCCTCTGATCTGTGTCATGTTTTTTGCTAATTCAGTTGGAGCGCTTCACCAGCATGAGGATGAAGAAGGACAAGGAGAAGGAGAAGCCCGGCCATATGCAGGGTCAGCGCCACTCCTCTGCTGCCAGCTACGAGATCAGTGCACAGAGTGCGATGCTACACGATCACTCTGATGAATACGTCCTGGAACTCTTCGAACAGATGCTGGTAAGAAAGATGATAAAAGTGTGTAACTGTGCGTTAAAGATCAGAGCTTTTGGAGAATCACCTATTCTTTTTCTTCCCTGAACAGCCTGATTAACTTGTGCTTGTATTGCCCACTCTAAATAGTTCTCATATTCTCTCACCGATTAAAGTCTCTGCCTTCATGAAGAATTAAAAACATCTTTTAAAACAAGAAGTATGATAATGCAAAAGAAACACAGTCTTTGTGTTAACATAAAAATCTGCTCATATCTTAGCTCATAAAAAACTCGCCTGCTCACATTTTTAACTGAGTAGGTGTGGTCGTCTATCAGAATCAGAATCTGTGTTTATCGCCAAGTATATTCTTCTTCTTCTGCATTCTCTCTCTCTCTCTCTCTCTCTCTCTCTCTCTCTCTCCAGGTGGATATGAACCTGAATGGGGAGAAGCAGCAGCCTCTGAGGGCAAAGGACATTATGATCAAACGAGAGATGGTGTCTCAGTATCTCCACACATCAAAGGCTGTTAGTACCAAATAAACTCCTAACACTATGTGCTCAAGGGAACTTTGACATTGCTTAATACAAGCAATTATTGATAAATTGTTTATATGTATTCACTGGTGAAAAGTAGAGTAAACAAATGATCTGGACAATCATTTGTAGAAGCCGCACTACTTGCAGTTGTGTGAATCTATTTTCAAAAGCAGCAGGTGTGATATAATTAAATGTGGTGAAAGGGAGTCGCTCAAAGGACCTACATAACCAAGCACAGATGGCTGCAAGCACAGTTCATTTGACTGTGAAATAAGCCTATTAAGAGGAATTCTTACTCATAGTACCCTTTAATTCTGCAAATCAGAATTTCAAATTAGGCTTGACTGTTGTACTCTGTGCCCTGCTGCTGTGATTTCATGTGGAAATAAAATCAATTATATCCAGTAAGAGAAGACACATATAAATGCAGAACACAGGGCGATTGTGTGTTTGTGTTCCCACTGTGAATGCTTGTGCTTTTTAATCAGGGCCAAAACCAGAAGGAGAGCTCCAAATCAGCCATGATGTACATCCAGGAGTTGAAGTCAGACTACAGAGACACGCAGCTGCTGAGCTGTCTGGAATCTCTGCGTGTCTCTCTAAATAACAACCCCGTCAGGTAATACACATATGCCCTTACATACAGCTTCATAAAGGGACTATGAAATTAAAACAGTGACCAGACAAACACTGGAATTGCAAGAAAACGTGCTTGTTAGGTTAATTGGTGACTCTAAATAGTCTGTTGTTGTGGATGTGAATGTGACTGGTTGTCTGTCTCTGTACGTCAGTCCTGTGATTGACTGGTGACCAGTCCAGGGTGTACCCCACCCCTTGCCCAATGACAGCTGGGATTGGGCGATTATCCAAATGGGATAATCGTAATAGATAATAGGTGGATGGATGTTTGTTCTAAGAGTATAGCTGAGGAAAAAAAGCCAATATGGAAAAGTTTAAAGCCACCCTGTACATGTCGTCCTGTCTCGTCTTTTTCAGTTGGGTGCAGAACTTTGGAGATGAGGGGCTGGCCCTGCTGCTCAATCTGCTTAGAAGACTACAGGAGGAAAAAGACGAGTACCCGTAAGCCACATCAACCATAGTGAAGGCAGTTGTGATCTCTGGCACCATGTTTTTAATGTCTTTTTTTCTTTCTAAATTACCAACTAGAATGACGGGAGTAAAATGTCAACACGAGATCATTCGCTGCCTAAAAGCCTTCATGAACAACAAGGTAAGACAAACAGTTTGTTATTGGACATCAAAACACCTAATCCTTTTTTATGTTACGACTGCACATAGTTGTAAGCAGCAGAACAAGTAATGGAATCATCTGTCATTTCTGCCCTTATGGTAGTGTAGTGATTCCTCCACTAGAGGGCATTTTAACACCAGTATGACCGACATTTGTTCAGTTCATCACAGTGAAAGCAATCACTGATAACCTTTAAGATGGTTTTGAGTTATCCATGTCCAACTCAAAGTAATCAACACAAATCTATTTAAAAGCATACCTCTCTTTATAGCCTGAAGTTATGCAAAACATGTGTTTCGATTGGCTGAGATCAACGTACCAAAAGTGTGACACTAAGACATCATTTTAAAAGAGAAAACTGTGAATGGTTCAATAAAGATGTTGACATAAGGCTTTGATTCATTTGAAAGGATGTTTTTACAAATATTAACTAAACAATAAATCTGTCATTGACTTAGTGTAATCAGTAACCATAGAAACAGCCATGAGTAAAAACAACAACAATAAAAACAACATGTTCCGCTCTGCCAGATTTGTCTTTCTCTTTCTTATTACTAACTGAATCGCATGTTAGTTATTTCAAAAGTTGCTTTTGTCAAAATATGTTTTGTCCTTGAAGAACGTCAACCTATTCTGTTCTCTCTCCCCTCTCCTCCCCTCCCCTTTAAGTATGGTCTAACATCCATGCTGGAGTCAGATGAGGGAATTCCTCTGCTGGTCAGAGCCATTAACCCTAGGCTGCCCCATATGATGGTGGATGCTGTTAAGCTGCTCTCCGCCATCTCAATTCTGGAACATCCAGAGAACCTGTACGTATCGGTAAAATGTTATCAGCATATCACTTGTTTTATTGAACACACAGAAATGAGGCCCTGGGGAGCCAGTGTTCCCAACAGTTTATGTCTGAAACACCAGTTTATGTGTGGTGATGTACAAAGTTAGAGTTCAACTGCTTGATTTGTAATGAATAGCAATGTAGCATGGAGATCAGTCATAGTTCAAAAGCAGTGGTTTCAAAGAGAAACCAAATGTTCTTCTTCATCCTGTAATGATTTTTGTTGAAAACTTATCCCAATTTACTTCATGTTTTTCTTTCCAGTCATGAGCGTGTTCTGGAGGCCATAACAGAGGAGGCAGAGAAACGAGACATTGAGAGGTTTCAGCCTCTCCTTACTGGCATGAACAATCACAACATTGCTCTTAAGGTAAACATGCACATGCTTTAACAGGGATTATATTGATTAAATAACAAATCCTCCTATTTGAAGACATCACTACTCCACACAATCTGCAGTGACATATTCTGCTGAAAATATTGTGTTCTTTATTGAAGGTGTAATCCATAGCTGACCTCATCATATGTTTTTTGCAGGGTGGCTGCATGCAGCTGATCAATGCCTTGATAAGCCGGGGAGAGGAGTTGGATTTTAGGATCCATATTCGCTCTGAACTGCTAAGATTGGGACTCAGGGACCAGCTGAGGGTACAGAAATCTCTCTCTTGATCTTCTCTTAAAGGGACTCTCAAACAACACACATTTGCATCATGTCTCTGTCATTCTTGCCTCTGTTTGGCTGCCTGACTGAAACACAGTGATATGCTGTAGAAACAGTCTCTCAAAGTCAATGTTTGTTGCACTCTCCCTTCCTTTCCCTCCCCTACCTTTTCTCCCTTCTGCCTGCATCCCATCACTCTCCCTGCAGGAGGTGCGAATGATAGAAAACGAAGAGCTGAGGGTGCAACTCATGGTGTTTGATGAGCAGGCTGAAGATGACTCTGAGGACCTCAAAGCGCGTCTTGATGACATCCGGATTGAAATGGAATATCCTTCCACTGGGAAAAATGTTCCATCTGTAAAAATAGGCGGGGTCTTCTTCATGACCTTGAAAAACGTTAAACCAGGTTACAACATACATTTGAATGCTCGTGGTTTCAGGTTAACATTTTTTTGCTGGTTACATGAGTGAGAGAAATAACCTTTATAATACCAAAATAAGAATGGCCGAGGCAGACAGTATGTAGCATTCTATAGATTTATTCTCTCCATAAAACAAACAAGCCTGCTGTCTACACCAAACAAATGACTCCTTTTGTTTCCCTTTACAATTACCCTGACACTTTTTTTTTAAAGACAGATATATTGTTGATATGTTCACACTTTATAAGAAAGATGTTTTAGACTCATTGTAACCCTCGCCGACCTTTATTAGCATCTTTTCTAAAAAATGGGATCACTGCACCTGAATTAATACCTTTACTCTTAGCGTCTCCCTACCTGTATATCTTAATGATTTTTTCCTTATCTGACAAAGATACATATTTAAAGGGACAGATGCATGAGGACACTGCTATCTTTATCGCAAAACAATTACTTTTTTTGACTTAATGAGAAAGCAAAGCTTCACAGAGTTTTAAGAACAATCTAAAGAAAGAGATAACAGAAATCACCCTCTCTGTTACTTCTAAAAACATTTCCAAAAGGACATTAACCAACTGCTGTTTTTCATCCAGCTGCTTTTGACATGCAGTTCTACTTTTTAACACCAGGTGTCTCCCACGAGTAACCTACAGTCTGCCACGCTCTGCCAATGCAACACTGTCTCTGTTGCCTGCTAGCATTTAACACAGAAGGTCAAATTCAACTTGAAGACAAAATAATGCTTGATAGAAGTTTTCAAAAGAAATGTCGAGATTCAATCAAACCGTCCTTGTTGAACGAGATTACCTAAAGGATGATAAGTCTTGGCCATGTCTACTTTTTATTTCTCTAGTTCAAACAATGACAGTGAGTTGTGTTACTTGAAGCATTCAGACTATCCAGAGCGGTCACAGTGTGTCAGTGATTGGTTAGGATGTTTTCTATGCAGTATTTAAAATGTGTTCAAATGTCATATTCGTTGGTTATTTAAACCTTAACTGTTTTTCTTCACTGATGTGAGGGAAGTGTTTGATATCTTAGTCAACACCGTGAAGGACTCGAAGGGCGAGGGCCACTTCCTGTCTGTGATGCAGCACCTGCTTCTGATCCGCAATGATTATTTGGCCAGGTAGCACATGAGCATGTACACACCCCTTCATGCCCATACATGACACACATGCTTCTGCTCTCACGTTCACATATCATAGAAGACTTTTGGTGTAAAAAAGATTTTTTTAAAGAGACTATGCTGGGTTTCATCTGGGATTTACTTCATACTATTGATTTATTATTGGGTGTTCAGTTACAGGTTAAACTATAGAATAATGTTTGAGCTTTAGGTGTAAAGAATAATGCTGATTTTATCAATATCATGCTGTCATATATCATCATATACTTACAAGAAAGGATGTATGTTACTATCTAAGGGTTTCTTTCCTTAGTTCATCAGAAGTTTGCTCAAAAAACGCCAAAATGACCAAGCCTAAAGCAAAAAACCAAGATGGAGAAATGTCTTACTTTTCTTCAATTAGCCCTCTTCTTCCACAGCTTTTTTTTTTGCTGTTTGTTTTCTAGAGTGCAGTGGAAAGGCTGATAAATTAATACACGCAAAGAAATCCAATTCCATTTTAATAGAAATGAACACCATCATTTCTTATCAGCTGAAATATGCTAATGTCCCTCCCTCTGTCTTCCGAAGCCCTTTGGGCTTTAGCAAAGGAGACAGAGGAGAAAGGAGAGTCGA
Source organism: Tautogolabrus adspersus (assembly GCA_020745685.1). Classification (NCBI taxonomy): domain Eukaryota; kingdom Metazoa; phylum Chordata; class Actinopteri; order Labriformes; family Labridae; genus Tautogolabrus; species Tautogolabrus adspersus. Next base: position 18,185,123 of record CM036540.1, read on the forward strand.
ATGATTGAATGACATGACGAGGCTAGAATAATGGTAAGGACCAGTTGACTTGAGGCACATCCACACATATGTTTACAAGTCAACATGTGTTTGGACATCTACACATGCAGGTCCACTTTCACTAACAAAGTGGTAAAACACCTGCAGTTATTCACAAGTATGCGTTGAGTTAGTTGTGTTGTTGGTTCAGGGTCAGAGTGATGCTATCAGACAGACAGGAAATTATGATTTATTTTTAACACTGTTTGGGGAATATATATTGAGGATTGAAGAGGAAGGCTGACCCCTATAAATAGTCATTGGTGAAGTATTTTACCTCCCCTCTTCAATCCATTCGTCTTTCCGTTCCATTTGTTTCCATCCAGGTTAGCCAGGGAAAGACAATAAAGGGAGTCTGTAATGGACTCCATAGAGAGACAGGAAGAGAGAGTGGAACAAGAGATTTAGAGTCTCAGAAATACAGCTTTATAATTACAGAGACGAAGAGAAAAGGGGGGTGGGGGATGGGGTGTGGGGGGCTGACAAAAAAGAAAAAGCAATTGACAGTTGAGGTCAATTGTTAGGTAGATATGAAGAGAAGGAGAGAAGGATGTAGAAGAAGTGAAGTTGGTATTTGCGTAGGAAGGAATGAAAGTGTACATTTGGCTGAATACTATTATTCATTCTTGGTCTTTTTGTGTTGTGTTTTCAAAGTGTGCTGTCCAGCCTCATGTTTTCCTTAAAAACTGAATTTCTTGTTTTAATGTGTTGCGGCTCATGAAGAAAACCAAAATTCTGATGTTGTTTTCCATCATGACACTAGATGTCTATCTCGCTCCACGGATAAATCTAAGCTTTTGGAAAAAAGACCTTGAAGTATAGTGAAGGAGTGAAATAAGTGTTAGACAAAAGCAGAGTGAGTAAGAATGACGAGACAGTCGGAGAGAGAATAAATAAAGTATTGAGTTTGTGACTCTGGCAGCATCTAATGGGGTCAGAGAATAAGACACCTCCAAAATTGACTGTCTGTGTAAAGCTGGCTTGATCAGACACGGGGCACTGGACGTGCACCAACTCACTCTCACAGTTGTACACAATCAATCCTTGTGACAAGAAACTCAAACTGTCATGCTCACAAAGACAGCCAATCTCAGTGGCAGACAAAGTGACAAAGCATGTGTGCTCACACATTTGTCTGAACAAATGAACCTGGTTGCTCCGTGTCAGTCCCATCCCGTGTTCACCCCAGGTTTCCTCTAAAGGCACATTACAGTGGTATTGTAAAAGGAATATACCTGTCAGAATAGTCATGGTTGACACAACATGCAACATTTGTTTTAGAGAAATAGAGAGCCTCTCTCTTTGCCCAGGACCACTTGTTCTTGTTCACCATTGTTGTCCTCCTTCTATTGTCCATCCTCTCTCTCTCTCTCTCTCTCTCTCTCTCTCTCTCTCTCCCTCCCTCTCTATCCCTCTCTCTCTCTGTCTCCTAATCCATCTATCTGGAAATCTGTCTCTCTCTCTCTCTCCATGCTGCAGGCCTCAGTACTACAAACTGATAGACGAGTGCATTGCTCAGATTGTGCTTCACAGGAATGGAGCAGACCCTGACTTCAAGTGCCGTAACCTCAGCCTCAACATTGAAGGCTTGATAGGTGAGTTGAGTTTTTAGACCAAAGAAGCACAGAATCAAGTCCATCTAGAACCATTTAAATATAGCCTACTGTAGCTGCATTTCAACATTTCTTTGTGGACCTTCTTTTACATTAAAGACCACATTAACATGCAGATGCACCAGAAAGTAATGTGTTGGTTCAAATATTTGGCCTACCCTTAACCTTTGCTGTTGTCATGACTATACCCATGATTATTATTTTTTTGTCCAATCACTTGTAACATTGTCTGTCTACATTGTTGACAAAGCTGTATCTGCACATACGCACCACAAGGTGGTGCCATAGAGGGAGTGTGCATCAGTGTGGGCTGAACTCAGCTACAGGTTTTATTGACTTCCTTTAGCAAATAAAAATAAACTTTATCTAGAGGATAAAAACTTAATCAAACAAGGCAATCACAGAGAGTGATTTACAAACTCGAGTTGAAATACCTCCACCCTGTCCCAGTGTTGACACTCAGTAAGAGATAAGTAAGATGTTTTTCTTTCCAGGAACTGGTTATGGTAACTAAGCTGCAGGATGGTACAATAATCACAAGATACATGTATCCCTCAATCCTCATTTTGCGCAACTGTTAATAAAAACGTTAATCTGAAGATGTTCAGTAGTATTAGAAACATCAAGTGTGTACCATCTTACTTTACTGTCTTCTCCAGTACAAAGCTTCATCGCTGTCTTCTGGATGAGCTGCAGTGAATGCCAAGACATACAATAAAAAGAAAAACAGACATTTTGGCAGCTCCTTAATTGTTTTGATGAACTAGATCTAATGAAGCATTTTTATTAACTTAAGACTTATGAAATCATGTCTGCACTGAGCTGTAGATTTGACCCCCTATTATTTACCATTTATACAAGCTCAAGTCCAGTTACCATCATTTCCATTGGATGAGCATCAGAAAGGATCTGTTGATAGCCAGTATGAAAGGAAGAAACCATTACAGCTGACAGAAAGTGTTTTATCCTGGCTGTTATTTAAAGACAGACCTGGAAATGATGAACTTTACCTAACCCCTAACCAGCTGAAGAGGTAACAGATAGATCTGTCCAGGGAAAGGATTTAAATTGCCACTGGTCAATGTGAGTTACATTTGCTCCATTGAAATGCTGAATTAATGGTATGTGCATGTGGAATTGTGTATTTGAATGACAGCTCTAAGTGTTGACTAGGAAACACCTGCTGAGTAGAGTCAAATAAACCAGAACAGAATGAAGGTGCAGGCCATGTCTCAAGAGTTCAATATTCCTTTATGGCAGGTCTCCGTTGCTCACCGCAGGAGGCTCTAATTGCTCTGCTTCTAAATGCGTCCTGACACACACACACGCACATACAGGCTGGCTGGCCTCCTTTAAGGCTGCCAGAGTTATTATCGGTGGAAAGCAGCCCAATTCTGCCCTGCATGCATTATTTAGTGTTTTTCTTTGAACTCTGAAATTCAGCACAGTTTTTCCCTCCATATTCTGGCTCCCTTAGTGCTCTCTATTCAAAGTTTGTCCCATTTAGCTTAGCTACCATGACTGAAGTAACCCCCTCCCTCCATTACACGTCCAATAACCATGTGAACTCGTACACGAATGCACACTCTGACATTGTATGTGTGTTGGCATATTAAAGTGGGGTTCTTTCATCTGGCAAAACCATCTTTTTCACAAAATAGATTTCTCATTTTCCCCTGCCTTGCTTACTAGCCTGTTTTTATATAAAGAAACGTGCATATTTTTTAACTCCTTTTCCATTTTCTCATGCAACTGAAGACTCAAACTTTCTCTTCAGAATCTGTATATCACTCGCTGTAAGTTTATGTAATTTCTACACTTTCTAATTTAGCTTTTCCAAGCGCCTCTTTCTCTGAAATCTATCTGTTTGATCCCTCTCCTGGGCATCATGATTGGCTGTCTTTGATCCAGTGACTTTTTGGCATTCATCTTCATGTTAATTAGCTCTTTTATTGCACATGCTCGGTAAGCCCTTGGGCACTGAACCACCTGTAGACCCTGCAATTATTCTGTATAAGTACCCTGTTGGTCAGCCTGTGTCCTTTCCACCCTCTCCTCTGCCAAGCAGAACCTCGGATAATGGATAGCTCCCCCACTGTTATACAGTCTTTCTTATATTTTTGCAGTCTGTCAGAAAAAACGAAAAGAGGGGAATGTACAAAAAAAAAAAGATTTGTGAGAGGTTTTTCACAGAGAGGGAAATTAGTATGCTCTCACCTTTCTCACAGTCAGGCAAAGGTGTATGTACTGAAAGCTTGAATTTGAGCATGCAGCTGATAGTATCCCATTATAATGATATGGATCTTTAATCCCATCAATGATCTTGACTTTGACCAGTGTGACAATGGAAGAGTAGGGACACTTGCTCTGTGTGTAAGTGTCTGCTTGTAAATGTGCACAGCATGTGTCAGACCGAAGGGTGTGATGTCTTCATGGCCAGACTTGTGCATGTCGGTGTCTGAAACCCTTTTCTTGTCCGTCGCCTTTTTTTCACATTCTCTTTTCCTTTTTCCATGTCCTCTCTGTTTGTACACAGACAACATGGTGGACCAGACTAAGGTGGAAACAAGCCAGGCGAAGGCAAACGAGCTGGAGAAAAAGGTGAAATGCGAACAAGTTAATTAATATGAGAGATCTGTAATGCATACACATTAATACCTGCAACGACAGCATGTCATACACAGACACATTTTCCCATCAACTGAGAAGCACACACTTCTACAAATATAAAGACCAAACAAGTCATACATAGTAAAGGGCAACATCACAACAATGGACACTGTGGTATTATACTGAATTCTTTGTGTTTTCTGGCTGACAAGGGACAACAAATGTGAAAAAGCATGTGAAAGAGGGTGACTTGGAGAATGAGCACACATATCTGAAAGCAAATACTCTTAAAGGGACACACACACACACACACACACACACACACACACACACACACACACACACACTCACACACATACATAAATTGACACAAGGGGATACATGCCTTGATTGCAGTGTGCTGCTACCCTGATGTTTCTGTCCCAGTGACAAGATAATTGCAAAGAGGGAGCCGAAAACTAGCCTTCATTCAGGCACCCGGAAAGACACACACACTCTCCCTTTGGATCATATCCACTGGATGCATTCACACCCACACAGTAGACATTACATGAGCACACTTAGATTAATTCTCGTTGACCACACACACCCGCCATATTGCTGGTTGTGTATGATGGGGTAATTGTAGGCAGTCTCTTTTGCAGGAATTAGGGATGAGGCTGTCAGGGTGCTGACAGCGAGAGTAACCAATCTGCTGTCTGCAAATTAAACAGCCATGCATTTCAGTGTGTTCACGGACTCATCCATTTAAAAACACTCATCCTGTGTGTCAAGTGCCCTAGAAGAAAAATCCTTGAAAATGTATGAAAGTGAGAAAATTAAAATTGCTGTAAATGGAAGAGAGACGTGAGCTCATACAAGGGCACTGAAGCATCCCAACTCATAATTGACACTAATTTGCAGTGTAAATTATACAATGAAACTGAAAGCACTAGACAGCAGGGAATGGCTTCTACAGGTCTTACAGATATAATTACTGTCACAGCATTAAGAGCTTGTGCATGCAAACACACTTTGCTACAGGGTTGGTATTAGTGCAGTGTACTTCTCTTCTATCATCCTTATAAATGAAGTGCTGTTAATATTATGTAGCATTAGTGGTAGTTATTGTTATACAGGAAACCTGCTTTTGATCACTTTGGTATTCTCACATTACTGCTGATGTCCAAGCTAAGAAGAGAATATTTTAGAACACTGTTGTAATTGTGAATGATGGTACAGTCCTGTGCAAACAAGGCAGGCCTCCTGTCATAAGCTGTCCATTACACAAAAATAAAGATCACTTCTTTTACAACAATGCCAAAGTATCTGTCCTTCCATAGAAAAGAAAATACCTTTGAGATGTTTCCTCTTGAAATTGAAAACCCAGCAAAACTTGTAGATCACCAAAATGTCAACCAAGAACTTTTTTGTTTTTTGTTCTGCATTCGGTATGTATTCAGTGACTCTGAGCCTGACACCCTCTATGATCCTTTACATGTGTGTTAGTTGGATGCAGAGCTGACAGCACGCCACGAGTTGCAGGTGGAGATAAAGAAACTGGAGGGGGACTATGAGCACAAGCTGCAGGACTTGAGCCAAGAGAAGGAACAACTGGCAACTACTAAGCTGGAACGAGAAAAGGAGAACCAGGGACTACAACAACAGCTAAGCACTCTGCAACAGCAGGTACACACACACACACGCACACACACACACACACACACACACACACGAATACAAGGAGCTCACACGTCTTTTTCGGGGGCTAAACACATTTTTAGACAAATAGCTCAAATTAAAATTGAAGCTGCTTTCATCTTAACTGAGTTCTGTTTGACTGGAATATTGAGTCAGTAAGATAAATGACAAATGATCTCTCTGCTTATTTTTAATATTTAAAGAAATCTTAAAGTTAATGCCTAAATTCACTTAATTAAAAGTGAGTTGGACCCAGAATGATGCTTACAGAAATCTTTGCGGCAAGTTGACCAGTTCAGACTTTGTACAGCATTTCTATCATTTCTTCATAGTGACGTTAATATAAAAGAAAGAAAACATTTGGACAGAATTTATGAAGATAAAGTCAGACTAATGAATAAGTAGTTTTTAATGTCCTTGCAACCCTTAAAACACAAAACTGAAACTTCTGCGAAAGCTGCAAAAAGAAAATGACGTCAATGCTTGAGCGACTACAATATTGCAGAAAGCTTAGCACCAAAAAGTTTTCCAAAATCTCTGCACACCCACACAAATGCAGAAGCCCCCTGGCCTCAATGATTCGGCCAACTGTTAGCATGACATGAAAAGAGAGAGAGAAAAAAGAAAAGAATATTGTGAAATGATGCCAAATCCTTTACAGATTAAGAACTCACTAAAAACATGCGGAGTGGGGGAGCAGGAGTATAAAGAGTGACTAAAGGGAGACGAGTGAAGAAGAAAAGAGAAGGATGAAGATAGGACAACACAAATCGAAAGGCCAAGATACACACATGCAGGGCGTTGTGTTTGCGTGTGTAAACTCATACATTAGGGAGGCATAGATGAGGATTGTTTAGCTGTCAGTGTCCTGCTGCCACACCAGCTGGACTCTGCCTCACAGTGTCACCCCAACTCACCAACACACCAAGTGACCCAGAACAGTCTGCCTCTGTGCATGTGCGCTTACAACAACATGAAGAAGTCACTGCGTACGTGTGTGTCTGTGTTTGCGTGTGTGTGTATGACTGTCAGTAAAAGAACACAGCTTCCAAAATGAGCTTCATCCAATGTGGCTGATGCCAGCAGAGTCATCTTCTCACCAAGCAACAGCCAAAGACACACACAAACGTGCATATGCACACACAGTTGTCCTACGCATCAACAACATTAGCAGCCAGCCAGGCATCTAACAAGCTTCTCATACTAAGATGGCTCACTTGGTCTGTGTTTGAGGCACTGCCCATCGAAGATTTCTTCACATGTTGAGATCTCTCACTGTCCATTTGTGTGATGCTGTGCCCATCTCTTCATCTGCTGCCGCGCTAAGAAAGCTTGCCTCAAAGGCCCTTTATGTCTGTTACTCTTCTTTTCATACTCCGAGGAGACAGCTTAAACAATTTGTTACGTCCCATTTACACTAACACTCCTCCACACATAGACATTCCCTGTTGACTTTGTATGTATGGAGGAGCACACTTCTCTGCACTATACCACTACACTTCTCTTAACTTCTCCATACCTGCCTGCTTTAAATCTCAGAATGTACATTCCCATTCAAGCCCAAGTCTAGGCTCCTATGCCACTTTTTTTGGCTCACTTCAGTTAAACAGACAGTTTATTGAAGTGGACAGTTTTCTTAAGAACTGTTGCCTAACTTGTGTAAATGCTGAAATAAGTATTTCAGTGTTGGAATGAAAGATTGATTTCACCACCACTGCTAATTAAGAAGTTTGTCCTCCTCTTTTAAAACTTTTTTTCTTTTGAATTGGGCTTAAATCCCCCCCCCCCCCGCTATGTTTTTGTCTCTGTGCCTTATACTGCATTCTTTCCCCATCTCTCCAAAAACTCAATTCTGCACAGACTTTAATCCCATTCTATGTCACTCTTCCCCTCTTTTGTTCTGCCGTTTTTTTCTCTAAAATCTAATCACTCTGTTGGCACTGCTATTCATTGGTAAGGGTGGATGGCTAATCTTAAGAAAATTGATTTCTATTCAAGAAATAAACAACAACTATGTACACCCACGGAATGCTATTATGACAAATGACTGTATCGTGTTTGAAAATGTACAGGTCTATGTCAGGTTATAGATTAATGGATATTTGTCCTTTTGCTCTGCAGATTGAAAAGCTTTCTAAAGATCTGGAAGAGGCCAAGACTAAAGTTGTTACAGTCACTGTCCCTGTGCCAACATCTGGTTTGCCCCCTCCACCACCTGCCCCTCCTCTCCCTGGCCAGAATGCTGGTATGCCACCCCCACCTCCACCCCCTCCCCTCCCAGGCCAGGCGGGCATGCCTATCCCCCCACCCGCTCCTCCTTTACCGGGTCATGCCGGTATTCCTCCACCTCCTCCTCCACCTCCTTTGCCAGGTATGCCAGGACCTCCACCTCCGCCACCCCTCCCTGGCATGCCAATACCGCCACCCCCTCCACCCTTACCTGGGATGGGACCTCCACCACCTCCTCCTCTACCTGGAGCTCCTGGTATTCCTCCTCCACCGCCAGCCCCAGGCATGCCTCCACCTCCACCATTTGGCATGGGGGGCTGGGGTGCACCTGCACCACCTCCACTGCCTTTCGGGCTCCAGGCTAAGAAGGAGTACAAGCCAGAGGTCCAGCTGAAGAGAGCTAACTGGAGAAAGGTCAGTCCTCAGATGTGTGGTTCAATATCAGCCTACAAGAGCCTTTTTTTAAATGTCTCACTTTGAATGCATTTCTTGGTCATCTGAGTTGTGAAAACATCAGGTACAGTCAACATGAAGTTAAACATTGAGGTCAAAACAACACAAGTCACAGGTGAACATAACATAAGGAATTTATTCTAAAGTCTATGTCATTTAGTTTCCTAACGATCCATTTTGAAAAAGGTTCAAGTGTGATTTTGAGAGAAATGTGAGATGGAGGTATAACAGTGAGATACTGACCTACAGTGACTTGCATGCCTGCTTGTTTCTCATGACTGTGTGCTTCATGTTTTTCCTCTTCCCTCTCATCTGTGATGGTTTAAACATCAAAACGGCCCTCTGTCTTTCTTTAGCCTAAAGCTACTGTTTAATGGCTTCAGCAGACTTCATCAGCATTTAGCTTCTCTCGCTCTTTCTCTCTCACTCTCTTGGTCTGGTGAGGGTGTTTGACGAGGATGTCACAGAAATTGCTTTTTAATAAGCCTTCTTCTTTTAACTGCGCCGCTGAAAGATAATTAAATTGCTGCTAGAAAGGACAGTATTCTTTTGTAATTTAAATTGACTTTTTTTTTCTCGCTTGCTCTCATCCTCCTCTTTGCGTGCTCTCTTGCTTTCTTTGGTGCTCCTTCAGCTCATCCCCATATCACATTTCCCTTCTCTTTTCTCTGCCTTTTCTGTCCTACATCCACATCCCTGAGGCTTTGTCCATAATGAAAGGCCTGATATCTGTAAATTTACTACCAATGCTTTCTCACTCGCTCTCTCTGTTTCACTTTCTCTCTGTTTCCTTCTCTTTGATGAGAACACTCAGAAAGTGACAGAAAGGAAAACATACTAAGTAAATTGTGCCTTGTGACCAGAATAGAGAGAGAGAGGGGGAGAAAGAGAACCAAGACAAAGGAAGGAATGCAGAGAGAGCTTCTTAGAAAGGGAACTCTTTGTATGTCTTTGCTTTTCTGTTTGTGAAGCAGTAGACGCTTTGTGGCAGAGACAGTGTGTGAAGATGAGAGAAAATGACTACTTCTTTTGTCTTCTCCATTTCCTCTTCAAGCCTTGCTTCCTTCACTTACCCCTCTCCCCTCCTTCTATCGTCATACCCTGCCTTTTCCATACCCCTGCTTTCTATTCTGTATTAAAGACCTCTTTATCTACACAGCTAATTTTGCCTTTTTACATAACTGAAACTTAAATAATTCTTAATATGTTGATCTAACAGAAACAAACCATTCTCTATTATGTCTCCCTCTTTCTTTTCTTCACATACTTCTGACCTTTCTTTCTCTTAGATCGGACCTGAGGACCTCTCTGAGAACAGTTTCTGGACAAAGGCAAAAGAGGACAAATTTGAAAACAACGAGCTCTTTGCCAAACTCACATTGGCCTTCTCCTCTCAGACTAAGAGTGAGTGTTGGGTTTGCATGTTTTTACTAATGCTGATATCATGTCGAGTTTCACCTGATGAGCAATTTCTTTCTCTTTTCTCACCTCTCCCATGTGCCTCCCCTCTCTCCCTTACTCCATATCTATTTCAATCCTCCTGCTCTGCTTCCATCAGCCTCAAAAGGTAAGAATATCACACACACACACACTTTCATTTAGTTCGTTTTCACACATACTCTCCAGCCTTTCTCACCCTACGCTTCCTCTGCTTGGAGGACACACTGCGCATTTACATTATTCAGCAACTCTGTGTCAAAACAGAATCTCACACAAGTTCATGAATAAACCACCCACACCTGTGTTTGTGTTCATCTTCTCAATGTGCTCATGACTTGTTGTGCAGAGACCGCACACTTTCTACTGGGGGGAACTGAATTGGGACTTGGGGACAGAGAGGGAGATGGACAAAGGGAGGAGGGTAGAGGAAGGGATAAGGAGAAGGTCACTGATGTCCTTTGACTAGCCACCTGCTGTCCTGGCACAAAGCGCTGACACACGGGCCTACGCTCACACACGCACACCTGTCCACTTCTATCACCTTGTCCCAGTGTCACTGAGCCTTCTGCTCTAACTCCTCCATATTCATTACATAACCAGGACACCAGGAAATCACAGACAGACAGTGTGTGTGGGTGTGTGTGTATAATTCCATGTGACCTTCAGATTCAGGCTCAGTGCATATGCACACACAAAGTCTTGCCCATGTCATATACAGAAACAAAAGTGTGCATGCACACATGGCTGACATTTAACTGACATCAACAGCTTGCATCAGTGTTGGCAGCTGTCCCGTCTGCATTCACCTGTATGGCAATTCCTAACGTCCGCCTGTCACTCCTTGATTTGACCCCCTTCCCCACCAGCACCCACGCCTCAACTTTTTATTGGCTGAGACAGCCGCTTGTTCCGGTTGATATCTAATAACCTTTTCTGAGAGCAGACTATGAAGACACCCTGGCCTTTTCATTGCCGTATACCTGTCTGTTAGTCTGCGTCAGTGTGTGTGTGTGTGTGTGTCTGTGTTTAGAGAGAGAGAAGAGGTCGGAACTAAGTAGCAGACTCAACATAACCATGGTATCATTTGGTTATCCGGCTTCTCTGACTCTAACAAAAGAGATCACATTGAACTGTCACATGATGCTGCTTCACCTCGAGAAGTCAACACAAGGTTTGCATGACCATGTTTTACATGGGGAAAAGGGGATTGTTTGCAGCACATGGCTGAACATAAAATGTCAGTTTGTAACAGAACAGCAACCTTTACAAAGTCAGATCAAACTGCAATACTAGAAAAACGTAAAGTTAACACTTATTCTAAGAAAAGCATCACATGTAGCCGACTGTGTGACTTTGCAAATGAAAGCTTGTAATATCAGTGATCTGTTATTGGTGCAGGAAAGATTTGACAATAAGTACATCTGTGATGTAAATCAATTAACTTTTCAGAACTACCCTTACTGACAGCTTTAGACTTTTTGCTGAAGCCCCACTGGTGGGAAACATTGTTGACACAGGAGCAAATCAAAATGAATTTAAAAAACACACTTAAAGTTGTGAAAAGGCTTACCAGCACTTCCCAGTCTGATTAGTTCAACAAGTACAAGGCTTTAATGATTTTTAAGTTTCCGTTGTAGGATGATATCGGTTGAGTACCAAGAATATGTTTCATGGATATCTGTCACATGCTACATCATACCAGCAAGCTGAAGTGTTTGTCTCTCTTGTCCTCGCCCTCTCACGGTCTACTCACTGAGCACAGAGACTTCAGGGTCAAGAGAATTGATTGGTCGGTAGGTAGGGTTTTGCACAGATTGCTTGTCCTGAACATAACCTTCTCCGGGGCACGTTAGCTGTGCATCACAAGTGACCATGCTAATGTAAAAAGTGGTTCTCCATTTGTAATCCTAGAATTAACCCTAAAGTTACCTCCCCATTCACCTGCTTCATAGTCCAGGCCTCTGCTTCTGTGTCCTAATTACTCTGTGTTGCTATTTTTTGAATGTGTCGGTTTGGTAGTTAGAATGAAACATCTCTTTGACACAGAATGGGATTTCATTAAGCTGATTTGAGGCATCTTCTGTTTTTGTGAGTGTGCATATGTGGTTTAATCGACACTGTGACTGGTTATGCAAATGTAACCTTCACCTCATGTCGTTCTTTCTCTTTCTAAACACACACTGCTCAAGGCCTAATTCATTCACCTCCTGACCTCTCTCACATTCTCCTTATTTCTCACCTCTGGGAGCCTCACTCTTCCTCATCCTCCTGTTCCTTTTCCTCCTCGCGCCTCCCATTCCTCGTTACACAGAGAAAGCAGACCAACTCCACACTGAGCCACAGCTGACCCTTCCTGACCCTTTTTCCTCCTCTCCATCAGCTGCCTGGCAGCACATCTGGGTTGGCATGTACACACACATACACACCCACACTAAAAACAGACGTGCAGGGTGGTAATGTGCTCAGGGCAGGGTCAGAGGTGACCTCTGTGCTTCGGTGGAAGAGCAGAGAGCTAATGGTGGGAGACACGCCCTCTGGCTGTAAATGGCCGTATCCTTTGCTCTTTTTCTATGTACGGTAGTTATTTCTATTTTCGGTCTGTGTATCTCTAGCTCTGTATGTATCTGTTTCTGTAACCCTTTCCCCTGAAAACAGGGTTAGATTTTCATTTAAGGTCAGAACAGTTGTCTTTAATGCTGCTGTTTTCTACCGCTGAGCGTGTCAGAATTTAACCGAACAAACTTGCAACAAAAAAACTGATAGATATAAACATAAATCATTTTGTGTATAGAGCTATGCCCTAACAAGTTGAGATTTAGTGAAATCATACATTGGTGGGTATGAAGTGGCTATATGACACTTAGCATGAATAAACATCTATATCAAATTTATCAAAGAACACTCCCTAAACGTTCTCTACATTTTTCTGATGGTTTCACTTTTCTTATTCAAATGAAGTCATGCCTCAGATCTAATTTCACCAGATGTAACTGCACACACAAAACACTGTTGGCAACATGTTTTCATCCGTTTTTTAGAGGTAAGGCAAGTGTATAACAAATCCTTTACCAATTTCTTTACCTCTCGACTTTTCAGCTTAGCTTAAGCTAATTAACTTGCCTTGCAAACTACACCATCTCAGCCAAGGCCGCTGTCAGTAGTGCTGTGCTGCTGAACATCATGTTCACAAGGATAGACATAGAAAACTAAGCTACCTACATGGGAAATAAGACATTTTAAAGTCAGTCAATAAAACAAGCAAGGTTTTCTTATTGAGGATGCAAGCTCTCAAGGTTTTCACAAGGTGCACCACCTCTGGGAGCTGTTTCAGTAAATTCTTTCAGACCTGCTGCTGGCTCCAGATAGCAATCTCTCTGAGTAAGAGTGAATCCATCTGTGTGATGTTGATAAACCATATTTTCATTACATGTGTTGAGATTAAAGGTACATTTGTATGATGTCCTAGCACCGCTTTTTCTGAAAGAAAGAGTGTAAGGATACATTCGTAATAAGACGGAATACATTCTGAATTTGGTTCAACTGATGCCCAGTCTGAGATGATAGTAAGCTGTTACACGTTACATCTGGACAGTTTGGTGAGTTTCATTCACTATTCTTAAATACGAAATAGATTGTAACTAGCAAAGTGTGTGCAGACATCATACTGTTGTGCTTCCATCTTCTTCCCTGTAAGACGTTTGGAAGGATTATATTCCCCCATTATTCTGCTTTGCTCACAAATATAGAAATGTTATGACTATTGCAGTCATAAACAAGTAAGTGTTTTAGATAAGCAGGTATGTAGTGAAGCAGTAAGAGGCATGTATTGGCTTCCAGACAGTGATCTTATCTCTTCATTCAGCCTTTAAGCAGCTTGTTAAATATCCTCACTTTGAAGGTGTGTGTCTACTTTTTCACAACTTTCATTTAAGGATGAAAATAACAATAGATTTAAAAACAGGAGGAAGGAATCCCAACAGGGTTCATTTTAATGCACCGTAGCCAACTTTCCTAAAGGGCAGGAGGACGGTGACAAGGCTACAATTCTAACACTTCTCATTTAATATGGGAATACAGATCCTGAACTGTCCTTTTCTCACTTTTTCATCTTTGTGTGATAGCAGGTGCCTTTGAAGTCAGCACCTCAGATAGCCCAATTAGCAAAAGAAGGAGAGAGAGACAAGAAATGGAGCGAGGAGGAGAAGGTGGTTGGATAAAGGAGAGTGAGCGTAGGGAGAGACTGGGCTAAGGGGAGCGGTGGTGATTAATTTGATTCGGGAAAGAAAAGGAGAGAAAAGGGCCAGGAGCATATATGATTATTAATCCTCATAATGCGAGGATCATTTTCATATCCCAATTCTCCAGCCTTACTCTTTTCTCTCCTCTGTGTCTCAGTCTCTGTCGCTGTGTGTCTGTGATCTGTTGTCATACAAGGACCCAATTTCTCTTTTTTACTGGAGATCCCCTGCCATCCCATTAAGTTTGTGATGCCTTCCACTTTATGTCCCTGCGCAGTGCACACCTACACATGTAACAGCGCCTTCCTGTATCACATGGCTTCCTGTAAAGTAGAGACAGTATTATTGCAGATGAGTGCATGTTTGTCAGTGAGCGGATGCCTGTGTGCTGGTGTATGTGCTCGAGAGTGGGTGGTTAAGCTCTGCCACATTTACAAACCAATTATAATAAGCCTTTTGATCTCCCTGTGTTCTGAAGAAATCAATTTCCCTCTCTGTAGGTATGTGAGCTGTGTGTGTACGTGAATTTGAGTCGAATTTCCTCTTATGTCTGTTCCATTCACTTCCACTTTAATGAGCCACCAATCAGCAAGAAAGTGTTTGTCTGAGTGCGTGCTGCTCTCTGGTTATAGCCCAATCAGTTAAAGGGATGAGATGAGATATGTAATTTATTAGCAATGAAAGACCAAGAGGCACGGACAATTATTTTTTAGTGTTGTTGTTAAGGTCATTGCAACTTCTGCTAAACAGGCTTCACAACATTTTGTTACTGTACACTGTGAGAGGGTCTTTGTCACCTACAGGGAACAGTTCCATTCTTATGCAAAGCGTTTCTTTGTTTCTCCATCCAGCGAAGGGATTGCAGGAATGTTACTAAAGTGTCAGCTCTGTGTGATGTATTGTCTCTGGATATTTAAACCCCTCGGCCATTCATGAGGCACAAGTCAAAGACAATACATCATGTGAAAAAAGTCATCCAGTTTAGTGTCTGATCTGATTCTGCTGCTGCAGTTGCTGCTCAAGACTTGACAGTTCTAATAAATTACATTGAAGTTATTGTCGAAAATGACCACAGGTGAGAGGAGCAAAGACCCTGTTTCACCTCGACAGTTAGCTGCCTTATTTCTTACACCCGTCCGTCTCCTCCTCCTCCTCCTCCTCCTCCTCATAATCATTCCAGTTTCATAATCCTCCCCCTCACAAGCAACCTCTAGAAGTTGTTTGTTTATCACTCTTGGATCCCTCTAGGTCACAGCCAACAAACATTTGTGAGTAGTGCGTGTGTGTTTGTGGGTACTTTTGTGTGTATAATTAGGGAGCGTTTTAGATAACAGTTTATGGCAAATGCAGACTCAGAGCTGCAGTCTCCTGAGACTCTTTAAAAACTGTACTAATAAAGCACTTAGATGACTAAATGAGGAATGGGCAAACTGTATTAAGCCATAGGAGTGTTTGTGCGGGCTTGTGCGATTGTGCTAAATGAGTATTGGCTTTGAAAAGCTTGTGTGTGTAATGTGTTTTAACTTTTCTGTGAGTGTGTGTATTTCTCTGTGTGTATTGTTTGTATTTGTGTAGCCCACAGTAACAGGCCTTGTTAATAAACCATGCAGTGCTCAGGCTGGGGATGCAAAAAGAGAAGCAGATTAATGCAAGGGTCACTAATGCTGTAGAGAGAGCTGAGAAAAAATATCACACTATTCTTCTATTCTCTCTTATTAGATCCATTTTTCACTGCAGCCATTCTTCCACTTAAATCTGTGATACCTCTTTTCGTGCCCCAACTATTTACCAACAATGAATGGCTGCAAGGTTGTATACAGTATGTGTACAGTGGCGTCTGAAAAGCACCTACAGCTCATATATAGACCTGCATTTCAATTTGAAGGTATAAACTATAAATGGAAGATTTGATGTTTATAGACTGTGTTGATTTGTTTACGTGCACCGGTGCTTAAGTTTAAATCCAAACTATACCTCTTAAGCCCTTAACAGTAGCAGTGCATTAGGTTGGCTTTGCTCGCTTTTTAAGCCTCGGTGTGTTATTCTCAGTATGGCAATAGCGAGCGTTCCCTCATTCACCATCTCTTTATGGTTGAGGAACAGCCGCAAATCGCCGCTCATTCATCAGGCCTTATCAGGTTCAAACACATCTGTGTGTGCTTACATTGGCTTCCACTGCCAAATGCAACAGCTCACTCACATGCACAAGCAGAGGCAGACTCTTTTGCATACACATGTAAACGGGCTAACACGCAGACACACACTTACATGCTTTTGTCCCCACACATTCTCTTCATCCCATTCCTCCCTCCATGCCTCCCTCGTTATATTTCTCTCTGCTGTTTTACATGCAAATGAGCTAAGTGTACTCATGCCGGAGCATTACAGCTGTGTGTGCCTAATCTCCTTGCTGCCTTTTCTCTTTCCTGGAGATTATCCTGTTTTTAAACAAAAAAGGCCTTCTTCGCCTCACTCGGCTCCTCTCCCAAATAGCCCGCCATTCGGTCAGCCAGCCAGCAAGCAAGCACTTCTCTTTTCTCATACCAACACCATTACCATTTAAATGTTTCTAGTGATATGACAGCTGAGCAGGAACCTAGAGATCCTCTGTGTGTGTGTGTGTTTGTAATCTTTATGAATGCGAGTGTGTTTAATTGAGGGATTGAATGATAAGCTCAAAAGCTTGTTAAAGATGCAAAGTATCCCCAGAAAAAAAACAGAAAAGTGAAGGAAGGGATATGTATGCACACCTACACTCCTTCCACCCACTCGTCTTTCCTGTTTTGCTCCTCTTGGTCACAGCAGCATACTTTCTCTCCCTCCCACTCTCTTCCTCTGCGTTTCCTATATGTATGCATTTTGTGTGTGCGTCCTTAAATGAGTGTTTGCCTATGTCTCAGGTGTCGAAGTGGTCATAAAAGTAGGGGAATTGCTTTCATTTTTGCATTAAGATGAGGAGGAGGAAAGGAAGTCATACTGACATTGTACCTATGACTAGAAAGCATGTTAATCAGGAAGATGAGAAGAAAAGAAGAGTCAAAGTGCGCCCTAGATTGACTCTCACTGGCAGCTCTGCCGCCTGGCACCAACCTCCTCTCTGTTTATTTTTTGCAATATTAGCTACCTATTCCTGAGGGCATAACACACTCCCATGCATAGACATACACACGCACGCACACACACACACACACACACACACACACACACACACACACACACACACACACACACACACACACACACACACACACAGGAGACTTAGCCGACTTTGATGTCACTGATAGCATACATAAAAGATGGAGCAGTAAAGAGCAACAACTTCAAAGATGGAGTTGACAAGATAGCAGCATTAACCCTCATCTCCCTTCCTCTTCCTCTTCTGTCCCTTGATTTCCTCATCTCTCTTCCCTTATCTCTACCCGATAAAGGGATTCTTATGAAGAGAGACAATGAACAAGGGATGAAACCAGAAAAATGACGGAAGACTGGTGGTGGGGTAGGGTTGTGTGCATGTGTGTGTGTATGAATGTGTGTGTGTGTTGTGGCCCCCCCACAAGTGACGATAAAGCAAGCTGTAAAATGAGAAAAGGCAAGATTGATGGCAGCAACAGAGGCATTTGAAAGTGTCCTTTAAAGTCCAAAGCTCCTATCTCAGTGGAATTGTTTAACTGTAGCCTTAAGCTGCTACTGATGCGGTGTTAGCTAGCTAGTGAGTTATTAGGGTGCTATTAGACTATCTTCCCCATTATGCTTATGGTGTAGACCATGTCTTCAGGGTTCTCAGACAATCACACATATTAAAACAATCAATTTCATCCAAACTTTCACCAACTTTCTTTAGGTGTGCATTATCTTGTTTATTTCAATATGTGTGTGCACTATGTGCTTGGCCAGGTTGTTTCTTAACTCTGTATTTGTGTGTTGTAACGTGTTCAGCTTTTATTGCTGCTGCAACATATCCTCTGGGCTCTAGCTATGCAGCTTTGTTTAATATGGGTAACCCAGTGACATTTACACCTCGAACCGATGGTATTTACAGGGCTTTGTGGGCCAGGCCATGCTCCACTTCCTGACCTTAATCTGCTACCAGTAACTGTGTATGTGTGTGTGTGAGTATGTGGACTGAAATTCATATGTTTATGTGTCACGGATGTGTAGGCACAAATGCTAAGATATGTATGCATTGTTTATGGGAGTACAATAACACTGTGCATTTAAAAATGCCTCTCCTTCTTTTATAGCCAGTCTGCTCCTGTGTTGTGCTCGTAGCAGCCTGTTAGTGTGTGTATTTGCATACTGAAGCCCTTACTCCATTACTCAGTATCTGCATATGTTGTGTTCTGTGAGACGTGGGTTCTGCTTCGCCCTGCAGGCACCTTAATTTTTCACCATGCTGTGTGCTACACTACACTACAAGCATGAAAGTGTACGTCTACACCACCTCCTTCCCTCTCTCCCTCCCTCCCCCTCTCTCTATTCATCTACCTCCCCCAGCCTCATACTCTCACACAACCACCACCCACCCCTTGCCACACACACACACACACACACACACACACACACACACACACACACACACACACACACACACACACACACACACACACACACACACCCACTTGCACGCCTAATCAAAGCAAGGAGCTCTCTAGATTAGCACTTGAGAAAACTCCCTAAAGACATTCCTTCATTTTGACCATTTCAGGTACTCTCTCTTTCCTCCCCCTCACCTCCTCCCCCCTAGCTTTGAATTTTTAACCTCCCCACTGAATAAGAGATGTGGCCGTCCTCGTGGGGAAAAGAAAGTTGGAGGGAGGGCAAGTAATGAAGGGAGAGAGAAGGCGGTGGAGGCAGAAGGGAAAAGGTTGTCCCTAAACATGCTTTCACATTTATCCCCTAAAAACTCCACTCTGTATGCTCAATAATGCATGGCCAGCTCTCACTCCCCATCCCCTTCCCCCTCCTCTCATTCCCCCTCTTCCTTCATCTCCTTCATCTTCCTCTTGTCGGTTCCCCAAGCGCTCATCACTCCACCCAGCAGATTAACTGCAGGGTGAAAGTGAGACTGGCAAAGCCGGGTGAGGGTAGCAGGGCATCAGGGACTAACAGTAAAAGAAAGTGTGAGAGAGAAAGCAGATGAGTGATTTGTCATTATATGAATGGAGTTACTACTTCAAGTATTGATCAGAGCTAGCAGGCTTTGGAGTTTTTAACTTTTCAGAGGGTCTGTAGAGCTTGACTGGGCCTGGAAATTGAAGTTAGACTCCGTCTTGGCTTGAACAAAGATTGTGGAGTGAATAAAACCCTCTGAATTCTATAATAATCACCTGTTCTTTCGAGACAACATCAGTGTAGACGCAGCTCAACCTCTATATGCATGTGTACATGTTTTCACGTGTACTTTCTATATTTTGTTATGTATGTATGCTACTTGAAAGTGCTTTGTCTGCTGTAACTGTTACACTTCAGACGTGAAGCAAAAACAGGGACCCTTTCAGGACTTGTTGTGAATGCACATAGCATCAGCAGCCACTCCTGTCTGTTTTGGTGAATGAAGTGGTACACCAGAGACTTCTAAAGATCTCTCCAAGAATGTTGTTTTAAGTCTGTTGTGGGAAGTTTTTCAAGAAGCCAGAGAGTTCTCTGCTTTAAAAGTTTCATGTTGATTTTTGCTCATGGTTTTTTTCCTTCTCAGCGGTTTCTTTTTTCTACCCTCAAAGAAAATAGTGGTTTAATACTGCAAGAGCAACAGAGCTGAACAGAATTGCATATTATACTTACAATATTAAAATAAGTATTGGGGGATCTTGAAAACCAACCTGAAAGGCGACGTATTCTTTGTTTAACCAAGTTTTTTCTATTGAATTAGATTTTGAAGAAAATCTTAAATTCCACATTGTTGTTGTCCTTTAAGTTCTGAGGATATCCAAGGTTTTAAAGCGTCTCCAAGAAGAACAACAAACATGCTGCATTTTCTTTCATCTAGAGTCTGAAAAAAATCATGTAGCAGTTCATGCAGATCTACAGCTTCTTAGTGAGAAAGTAACTAAAAACCTAGTTGTTTGATGCCTCTCTAGGTAGTTGGCCAACCCAAAAAAGCTTGCCGCTTCCAAAGGAAAGTGCTAATTTTTGGGAGCTGGATTTCTGATAAAAGCCAGTTGGAGGAAACAAACATTAGGGCTGCTGCATTGTTTGCCAGAAAAAAGTAAAGTGAAGGTAGCTTGTTCAAACCTGCATTCTGAAAGTCAAGACTGCTTATAGATACAACAATGTCAGGATTTGTCAAAAGTTAGGCTCAAAATATGTTAACAAAATATAAAGGAATAACTGCATTTTTTCAAATCGATCTTAAAATGTCAGCATAAATGTGACTTTCCTAAAGTGTAGGTACACTGCTTAGAAAAAGTGGAGATTATTGTCAAAGATACAAATGGATGGAGACTAATCTTGGTTCAGGAGACGAGAAGACGGATTGCGTTATTGAGGGTGGAGTGAAGGAGAGAGGCACAAAATGAATGAGGCTCGGAGAAGGACGAATGGAGGTAGAAGTGATCTGTGTACGATTTGAAGAGAGCACCAAGGGAGGGAATGACAAATGATCAAAAGGTGAAGAGACATGAAGCGACAAGAGTGATTGAGGAGTTGGAGATTGAGGTGAGGTAAAATGAGGAAACTTGGGTAAGTTAGCTGTGAGAACATGTGAGTGAGAAAAGGTGAAATGAGAGGACTGGGAGGTGTTCCGATTGGTCATAGTGACGTACTGCACCGCTGGCTGCTTGGACAGCTGCAGGAGAGATGACTCTGCTGCCAATGGAAAAGGTGACTTGATAAACATGTGTGTTCTACATGCCTTTTTCCAATGTCAGTATACAGTGTGAGAGAACAGACTAGGAGGACAGAGACCTTTCTTTACCTTTTCATACTTCTCTTCTCTGTGCAGTTTTTTTCTTTGTGCTCTGAGGGTTAGAACACCTCACAGCAAGCATTTCTATGCCTCACTCCTCTAACAATGTTTAGTGTGTTTGGCTCTCCACTGAAGCCCTCTACTCCCTTCCCTTTTTTTGTCTTCCTTCCAATAGGTTATTCAGGGCTCTGTACTTAACTGTACACAGTTAGCGGTCAGTCAGCACACACACTCACTACGCCACCACCTCTCCTTCGAGATTCTCTGCTTAATACTGCATAGCACTTAGAGGCATCAACAAGCCTTGTGGTGCTCCACTGAGGTGTAGAATGCATGAAAGCATGCTAATTCCCCCCAACTCTCTCCTTGTATCCCTTTGTGACCACCCCCCCCCCCCCCCTTTTCCATCCTTCCATCCATCCATCATACTTACTCCCACTTCTAAAAGTCTCCTCCTTTAATATGCACAGGGGGAGAAAAACACACTCACAGTTAAACAAAATACAATATGTTATTGTTTATTAATTAATGCTGTGGTACAAAGGTAGGTAGCACAAACAAATCTTGTTTTTTGGCATGCTGAAATTTCATCAGTGGCCACATTTAAATAAGTACAGTAAGATGTTAACCAACTAACTGATTAGAGGTTTTAAGAACGGAGGCAGAGTCATTGTTTACATTTGACTGCCGTCTTTCTTGTGTCATAATGACGATCTAGTGCCCTCTTATCCTGGAAACATGAAAGCAACAGTAATATGAAATAACCCATACGGTGAGTTATTGTATGTTAAAGCAGAACATTTAGCAGTGTTTGCTAAACTTAAGACTTTAGGTTCATGAAAGTATAAAGTAGCTGCAGATTGTTATTGAATCTTTGATCTAAATACGAGACGTCTTGGTTAGTTCACAGACGATCATTTTCTCTGGTGTATGTTTTGCAGTGTGATATCTGCCTATTCTGTCATTTTCTGTCATTTCTGTCGTTAGTCTACATTTGAATGATAGGGGAAAAAAGGATAGTGTGGGCAGCAAGCAGGGATAGAGTGCTACAACAGGACTTGGCCAGTTTCAAAGTCCACATCAACTTTGTGGTTATATTGAATATGTGCCTGCATGCTAGTACATCTGAATAATCCTGTAAAGTTCACGACATATATCATACTTTGGTGACATCAAAATAAGTACACAGTTACATCATTTGGCTAACAGTAGTATGCAAAGATTTGTTCAAACAAACTGTGTACACTCCCTATTTCCTGGATTTGTTGAGACTTTGTGCGACACAAAAAAAGAGTCTGACAAGGCCCAACTAGGGACAAGAGTTGGAAATGAGCTATAGCTGTATACTCTTTATGCAGAACATCAGTTTCATGCTTTGTATTGAAACTATGTTAAATTGCATTGTCCCTATTAAATAAATAAATTCAAACAGTGGTGTATATTTTTTAAACTTTGGCCTCCTTTTCCTCAAAAAGTATGGAACACATATGGAAACTGTTTTGCAATAAAACCCTCTCCTCAGCTCATCAGCAGATTTACTATAGACTTGAAATTGAAGCCAGTACAATTGTTGTCTGCAGAGCCCTCTGGTTTTCTTTCAGACGGCACTGTAATACAGAATACATCACATGGGACAGTTTGTGTGGCAGCTTTCAAACCAGGACAAGTGTGTGTGTCAGGGGACTTGTGTCTGATATGTGAGTAAGCACATATCCCCCCACGGGTCCTCACTTAAAATGTGTAAAGTAAGGCTGAGACTCACCACAATAATTCATAAGCGTTTCAAGAACTGTGGTCGAGGGACTTCTTGAGCGTTTGTGTTTTTGTGTACCAAAGACAATGTCTGTGTGAGTGTAAATGATTGTGTATTTTTGCGTTTGTGTCATCGGGGACCGCAGACACTGTCAGCCTCATTTCCCAACATCATGTAACCGAGGACAGCCTGGCCTTATGAGACCTCAAGCTAAAAAACAGTAAAGTAACACACACACGCAAACATGCACACACAGTCATCAGGGCAGAGGGGGGAATCTTGGCCTTGTCATGCTCTGCGCCATAATCCAGTTTAGAAGGATTAATTAGGAATTAAGGAGTGTAATGTTATCAGAGCGTGATCCGTTCACATGCGTGCACACCCGTGCACAAGCACATATCTAACTCTGTTTGAGTGCGTGTATTTAGGGCAAGGATTATTCTCAACTCAGGGAAAAAAGTAAAGTCATTTTTTAATATTTTTTCTAACTTTATTACTTTTTCATTCACTTTGCTTTTTACTTTCTCTCCGCCCCAACTACACCTCCTTCTCTTACTGCCTTTTTTGTTTTTTCTATCACCTTCTCCTTCTCAACACCCATTCTCAGTCTGTATTCTCCTCTTCATCTTCCTCTCATCCATATGTTCTAGACACATCCTTAGACTTTTTCGTCTTCTCTTCGCTCTTGTTTTCTGCTACTTCTTTCTGCTTTCGTTGCCTCCATTATGCTTTCTTTTGAGGTCCTGTGCTTTCATTCAGTGCTTTCATCCTCGCAGCCTTGCTTTTGTCGAAGAGAGAGTGAGAGAGGTTTCTATAGCTTTCCTAGCCTTTCAAGGAGGCTTCTATGCTGTACCTGAATGTTCAGGTGTGTCTCTCTGGGTGTCCATTTTCTGTATGGTTACCATTTTTTTTAAGTTTTTCTTTATTTCTGTGCTGAATGGTGCAACTTGGGAGACGCGCAGGTTACAATTGCTGGACTCAAGTCTCAGCCCCCTTGCTGTATGAAACAGTTTTGCTTTCAGAGTTGAGTGAGTGGCTTACCTTTGTCCTTGAGACGATGTTTTCATTCCCCTGTTCTTTCCTCTCCTCCACCCATCTAGCTGCTCGGCGTATGTACTGTGCAGCCATACTGTTTGTGCTTTATCTTGCATAATTAACATAAAGGTAGACTGATAGATGAAAGGCAATTAAATAGCTTGATGATGAAGAGCAGGTTTTTTTATGTCGGCATTGGTGTTTCCTTCACTGTAATTCTGTGTGTGTGTGTGTGTGTGTCTGCCTGGCTGCCGAGTTCAGTGATGTGTGTGTTGATTTTTCCTTAGGCAGACAGTAATGATATTGTTTTTATTAATGCCTGATTAAATTTTTAGCATGTGGCTGCTAAAGGCTCTTAATGCTTTCCTAACACTGCCTAAGCTGTCAGCCTTGTTAACACACAAACACAAAACTTTCATCATGTCAGTTTTTTCCCGTAATGAGCAACAAGCTCTCGAATCAAAACATCTCATCCTGTGCTCCCCATTATTTATCCATCTCTCTTTTCATGCCTCTGGTGTATGCTGTCTGTCTCCTTTCTTTTGCTGTCTTCTGCTCTTTCTCCCCCTTTCTTTCTCACTCACACCCGCCCCCCGTTCCCTCTGGCACTATTGGCAGCACTCTGTCTCTGTCAGGTGTGTGCTAGATAGCCTTCACGCCATTGACTTGGAGGAGATAGGCTTTGGGATGCCTCAGCCCCTATTCGACTTGATTCTTAACTATTTCCTCCCCAAACGATAGGTAGATAGTTTCTTGTTTTTGCAACTATCAGTAGATTTGAAAGTTAATGAACATTTCATATTGGATTCTGGGTGCACTGCATGTTTCAGCTAAAAACCACACACTGCGAGCATCCATTTGAGAAGTGTTTAGTTGTTTGTTTGGTGTTTGGTGGTCTACCTTCAAGGCATCTGTTAGTTTTTCTGCTCATGTCAGAAGAACCCAACACTGCCCGACATTTAGTTTCATGCAGTGTCTTTTTCTAAGTCATCTTTAGTAATACTAGTGATTAAGATGGGTTGAAAAAGTTGTCTCCTCATTAATATATCCATGAAATATCTGACGTTTTCAGAAAATCAAAACTTGGAGAGAAAAACAAAACAAAAATGATGTACGGATAAATTGAGTTTGTGTGAGTTAGAAAGTTTCTCGAGGGCAGTTGTGCGTCACACTTGCAGCTTCACAGCAGTTTGTATGATTACAGTATATAAAACATAGCAAAGGGAAAAAAGGTTGGCATATAGCTCACTAACACTATAGTTAGTTGTGCAATCCTATACATCACATGGTTCATGATAACGATATTGATGTAAAAAAATATAATGCAATAGTGCCTCACAGGCTGAAACATGCTTTATATTGGCCTTAAAGTATTGGTACAGTAAATGTCTTCTTTAAAAAAAACGAGAATATTCATTGTTATGTTTTGACATCCCCACTTTAAAAAAAAATAGTTCTGGGGCTCAGTGTTCAAAATAGTTGGTTTCTAACACTGGTCGTATTTGTTGGTTTGAATTGAGATTGTGTGTCTGTTTGTGAGAGAGGGAGAGAGAGAAAAGAGAGAGTAACAAGGCCAGCTCTGCCTCCAGGCTGTTTGGCCCCAAACTCTCATCAGCCTGCTGGTGCTGAAACAGAGAACCTTCTGCCCCTTGCCACTGTACAACAACACACACACACACACACACACAGCATAAAGCACTCATAAGGAAACTCACAAGCATTCAGAACACACGCAAAGTTTGTGACTAAATCATGTTCCCCATCTCTCCCCATCATCCTTACTTGTTTTATCAGTGCATCCCATCTTCTTTTATCCACCTCCCTAATCTGTCTGTGCTTGTATCAGACACTTTCCTTTCCCATATCTTTCCTTTGAGACGAGCTCTCTTTTCGTACTCCTCCACTTCCTTCATCCTTATCTTGTTTCCTTGCACCCCCATACATCCAAAAGCCTAAGATTACTTTAAAATGTTTCGTGTCCCCCTTCCCCTCTTTTCCATCTCTTCTCCTTTTTGCTGTTTCTCCATTCCTTTCTACCCCCTCCTCTTCTTTCCATGTCTCTTCTCAGCAGTGGTTTTAATGCATTATGAAAATGGACTGGGGCTATGAAAGCGAAACAGGACAAGTTTGGCTGTTTAATGTGACTCCTTTCACTCCTCATCTGCCTCATTGGCAGCCAACAGTTGTGTGTGCCTGGGTGTGTGTGTGTTCATGTTGATGTGTAAAGTGCTTCTTTTTGTGAGCACATTGATGTGTGTGCGCACACATAGATATGTACAATCTTTTGCTTCTTTTTTTGCTGTTAACAATGAAAGCTCAATCTGACCAGCACATCATCTGATCTTCATGTAGTAACACGTTCCTGTTCTCTAACACGGGCTTCCAGCACTCTTGACGACACATGCATGCACACACATTGAGCACACATTAAACTGCATGAATAATAGAATAGACTAGGCAGACAGCATGGAACACATGTTTTCCCTGAGACGCGTGTTAATGGAAAAGAGTGTTAAGGCATGCATAGAAGCATGTAGGAAGTTGGGAATGGGCGTTTATGGGATGGAGGATAACACCTACAGGGTGGTGTGACCTGGATGTAATTCTCCCCATTTCAACCTCTCATACTCTGTCTCTCTCACATTCGAAACCAACCTCTCCTTCACTCCCTCCATTATTCCTTCATTGTTAATTTGTGTGAAGTTTAAAGCTCTTTATCTCTGGAGAGAGAGAGGGGGAGATCATCCTGTGGAGACATGGAGGCAGATGAGCTGATTAGATGGATAAAAATGAAGAGTGGGAGGAATACGACTGATAAGAGAGGCAGGAAATTAATATAACAGAGTTTTGAATCTGAGGCCAACTGGTGACCACACAGCAACTGTTGTGCTGTTTGACTTTCAGATGAAGGTGGAGAAATGTGTTGGTAGGACCAGTTCATTGAGCCCCATCACACCTTAATGTCAACTTGCAGAATTAAAATAGATTTGATGAAGCTGCTTGTGTTGGAGCCAGAAGTTTAATGAACTTTTGCTTTGCTACTTGAGAGAACAGTGGCATTGATTTAAAATAGCCTCAGTCTTTTCTTGTCGTTTCTTTTTTCCCCTTCCCAGACTCCCCCTCTCTGCTTCTCTGCCACCTCCTCTCTTGCTTGCTCTTTCTCTCTGATGTTGCAGAGAGAGAGTGTGTGTGCTTATGAGTGTGTGTATGTGTGGCTGGCTGGCGTTGGATATTCTGAGCGCGGGCGGTGTATGTGTGTGCATCAGAGTTTAATTGCGGTGTGCATAGAAACGAGTGTAATTAGCCAGCGCTCGCTTCCCTGCCGCCCGGCTAACAACCAGCATCCCCTCTGTGCTTGCCCTTTCTCTCTCTGTCTTTCTTCTTTGTCTCCCTCCCTCTCTCTCTTGTCTCATGCCTGTTGCCACAACGACGAGCCTCACTCCGCCATTGTTCCCTGCTGTTCTCCAAGAACAAAGGAGGAGGCTATTAGCTCCCTGAGAGAGGAGTGGTGGAAATGGAGGAGAGGGATAGAGAACGAGAGGACGGATTGCTGTGAGGATGGGATGATGAGATGAGAGTGTCAGAGAGAATTTGGCGAACAAGTAAGAAAGAAGAGCGACAGGCGTGGAGAAAGTGAACATGGAGACAAAGACATGTTGGAATAGAAGAAAGAGTTTCGGAGATTTACCAAGGAGAAGAAGGAATGGGAAGAAGTGCGAGAGAAAGAACAGAGTTACACGACTTAGAGAGAATTAGAGGAGGAGAGACAGATTAGAGGAGGAGAGGCCTGGTGGGGCAGCAGAAAGAGCTCCTTTCTTAATTCTTCAGGAGCAAAAAGGGAGATTACACAAGTTATTTAATATGATTCAGAGAAACCTACTTAGCCTCTCTGCAGAGTTTCATCCCATCTACCTTTTCTCTCTATAATCTCGCTCTCATTACAACCAGAATATGAGTCTTTGTGTGTTGGCGTGTGCACGTGTAAGTGTTCACATACAGACTCTCTGTACTTTTGATACACCTATAGCTTTGTGTCCTTGCTCTCCTTGCCTGCAATTGTTTGTATGTGTGCAATCTGTGTGAGGGTCATTAGCAGCGAGTGTAGGCGGGTAATGCGCTGTCTGCAATGCCGGCCATCTGAATGTTAACAGATTGTAACACAGGACAGAAAGTGAATTTGGTTTCCCAAGGAAAATGGAGCAAATTACACTTTTATAGCTCTCTGCCACTATCCTTTGCTCCTGCCATTACTCACTGGGTGTAGGGAGAGAGGGAGAAAATGGAGAACAAGTGATTGGGAGGATGTCCTTTCTGAGGAGGACGGTGGAGTTTATGGGGGAAAACAGGGACCGTTTTTAAGGGGTTGATAACTTCTATGTCTTTTTGACCTTCTTATACCGGTACAGCTCACGACAGAAGCTCTTCTATTATCCCTGGGGAAGTTTAGATAATTGCCAAACCCAGCTAATATTCACAATAACACATTTACATTAAATACTTCAAGTATAATCCAAATGTGAAGTCGTCCTGAACAGTTATTATATTTGGATAAAGACATCCAGGTGCTCCTCATATTTACAGTTGTTGATTTAAAAAGTTGGATTTATAGTACGTTTAGTGTCGGGAGAAATGTGAATGAGTTTTTAGTAGTGATGTAATGGCATGCCAGGATGTCATTTAATATATCATAAATAGTTTTAGTTCAAAAAGATGTTTAAAGAAGCAGATTTAGTGAGTGATCTTTGTCAAAGCATTCAACTAAAACATGGACACATATCTATGGGAAACTTCTCAACATTTACACACACATGTTGTGCTTGTGTTTTCCCAAAGTTTGTATGTAGAGACTTTTAAAAACTGTGACCATCCTCATTATTAAATCATACCTTTACAACTACACCTTTCTTAGTATTTACAATCATCGCAGTCGACACTTGTTTTTTGTCTCTGTGCGACATGTGTGACTCTCTTAAAATGACTCTTTTTAATCTTCAGTTATAATAATTAACATAGAACAAGATTTGTTTTATGTCTTTGGCTCACTGGATATGTTTATAATTAGGAAAACATTTCATGAAAAATCTGCATCAAATTGAACAATTGAAAATGTGCTGATAAGAGTTACCCGTCCTCATTCAATCAAAAACAACAAATGAAAATGTCTCCACTTTTTATTTTGGAATAAATGAATCATTCCTGAAGATGTTAGTCTGAGTTATGTTTTGTACACACAAAATAGTGAAATAAGAAGTGATTATTAACAAGCAGTAGCACCTGAGCGCTCGTCTGTCCTGTGACTGTGGATTGATGGTTTTAGAAGTAGTAATAAGATTCTGTTGAGTGCATCAAACACCGCTCTCATGGTGCTCATTTTTAAAAACATTACAACATTTTAGTGACAACGTAATGTTACAATAGCTCATGATGGGTTCCAGTGGCCTAGTGGTCAGTTTGCACGTTCCCCATGTACAGTACAGAGGCTACAGTCCTCAAAGAGGGCAGCCCAGGTTTGAATCCGACCTGTGGCTCCTTTCCCTGCATGTCATTCTCCACTCTCTCTCTCTCTCTCTCTCTCTCTCTCTCTCTCTCTCTCTCTCTCTCTCTCTCTCTCTCTCTCTCTCTCTCTCTCTCTCTCTCTCTGATTTCCCACTCTTTCCACTGTCCTGTCTCTCTTAAAAAGCCAAACAAATAATAATAAGAAAAAAGAATAGCTTGTGATGACTGACAACCAGTAAATGAACAGATTTATCAGATAGAGCTAACACTAGCTTCAATGTCTGGCACAAGCTAGTCCCCAGCTCTGCTCACAATTAACAGTGAGAGTCTGACCACTGTTGACTTTATCTAAAGAGCTGCTTTTAACCTTTCTAAAAATGGTGGGACAAAATGACTTCAATTGCTCCCCTGTTGTAATATACTCCACCCTCCTGGACTTTGTGAACTGAAATAAGTAACAGTCCGACACAGAGTGAGGTTTCCTCTATTGGCCATCTTCTTTTAAGCCTTAATAGAACAAACACTTGCTTGTCTTCTTGTGCAGGAAATCAGCAACAACTTTCACAAAATTTGAAAGATGGCACGTGTATAAATATATCCAAATAAATAGATTTAAGGAGTATAGTGCCCTCTGCAAGAGTGAGCTCAGCAGTGGATAATACATTAATACCCTCGTCTGCATTTTGACCCTTTTAACAAAAGGACAGCTGACACAAACTGAATGTGCAGAACCGTAATGGAATCTATGAGATTCATTTTTGTATAACCTGGCTCTCTCCTCTTGACCTTAGGTTAACTTAAACGAACTGTTTGACTCATTAGAGTTGGATTCCCTTTTAAGATTCACATTGCTCATGTTCACCTTAACAGAATGCATATATTATCTAACTCACTGCTGGCTTTTTGACACTGCTAGATGTTTAAATTTTAAAGCCTGTGGCCAAAGATCAGTCACTTTCATCACACAAATAATTAAATTGTTGCCCAGCAACAGACAGATTACATTTCTCTTTTTTTCCACCAGCGTAATAGTTGGCTAATAATGTTCTTAAAACTTTTCCTGTACATTTTGCCTCTCTCTGTCCATTGTAGACTTTTGGCAATATTTCTGTGAAGTTCGGAAATAAAGAATCTTTATAAACATCGAGTTTTCATTTCAGTCCTGTTGTCCAATAGTAATGAATAATGTCTCCTTTAATTTAAGGTCTTATTTACGTCCATGCTTCTTCTTGGTATTTGCTCTGCGTCTTTGAAAAAGGCTGCAGAAATACTGAGCAGCTATAGAAAAGCTAAAAGAGCATTGTGATAGACAGTCAAGATCCTGCCTCACTGTCAACACATGGCAAAGCAACATGGGAAGGAGAGAGAGATCTTTTTGATTTGGGATTTAAAGTAAAGCTTTGCTAGGGAGAAACAGTAGTCAAGGTTGGCTCAAGGGCAACATTTCCCAGCCAGGCAGTGAATTCGTTAGTGTACAAGCACACACATTTCCGCACACACACGTATAACACAATCATATGAGGATTCACCCGCCTGACCTGGCGGCTCAGTTTCCCTCCAGTGGGAGATGGGGAATATCTTTCCTGGTGATGTGTTGCTTCTGAGCATCAGAACGATTGTATTCTTTCCTGGTGGTGGGAGCAGTGATGGGGAAGTGTCTCCATCACTCCAACCCCACCTCTCTTCTTCTGATTGTTTCTTTCCTCCTCTTTTCCTCTCCTCCCTCTTCCCTTCTTTTTTTGTCTCTCTGTTTTGCTCTTTCTGTCGGCCTCTCTATCTCTCTCTCTCTCCATCTGCTACCCTCCCTGAGCTGACATTTGCTGTCAGGCAGCCTTATTATTTTGTTCTTCAGATTTCTGATTAGGATTCTGTCGTCCCCACTCTTTCTCACTGTCTTTGTCCCTCCCTTGTTTTGTGTCTCGCTCTTTTTCCTCTTGCTCTCCCTTGCAAATATCTCATTCCAGTTTCCTTGCCTGCTCATTTTCTCATTTTTTTGGTCTTCTCTTGCCGCATTCAATTCAGCATAATATTATTCAGTCCATCTCCCAATATCACATCCTCTATTACACCTCTTTCATCTCACCATTTCTCTGTCTTACTCTGTGTTTTTAAAGGTCAGTTTCCCCCTTTTTTTTCCTGTTCCTCCCTCCGCTCTGTTTCACCCCTCCCCATAAAGTTCTTGCTGCAGTCTGTCCCAAGGACTCTGTGTCTCCGGCTTTTAATTATACTCTGTGGGCCCTCTACCCTGTCCCTGTAGAAACAAGCGCACATGCTGCTTAGAGCACCCCCCCCCCACGTGCCCGGTAAACAAAGTAAGCTCACAAATAAATGTCCAGCTGTTAATTCATGGAGGTTTAATATTCATATTGTTTTCATTTAAATTAATTAAATTCAAGAATTAAAATTAAAACACACATCTATTGAAAGTGTTGGAACTTATGATCAAACAATTATTCAACCATAGATTAATTATCAGGCTGTGGTTGAGATGTTCCCTCCATGCTGTGGTCCAATAAAGTACAAGGAGTTCATCATGCAACTGGACAGCAAAGGAGACAGGAGAGGGTTGTCATGGTGATAAAAATCCCTTGAGGGTACATTTTCCCCCTTCATTCTCCCCACAAGTGAGCATCCTGCCCAATTGCTCTGTTTTTCTTTCTCTCTCTCATTGCTTCCCTTTCTTTGTCTCCCTCTCCCTGTCACACTCCACTCTCTGGATGTTTCTTTGTCTTCACCTCCCTCTCTCAGGCTTTTTTTCCTCTCTCTCTCTTAATATCTTTTGTTCCCCCCATCTTTCCTATTGTTTCTCTTTCTCTCTCCTTTCTTCCGTCCCTGTGGTCCTCACCTCTTGTCTAGCCGTCGAGGGAGGGAGGAAAAAGAGGAAGGAAAGGAATGCTAATTTAGCCACCACAGTGACGGCGTGCAGAAAGAGAGTTAGAGAAAGGGAGAGGGACAGAAAATGTCACTCGTCTGAGGAAATGAGATGGCCATTGCACTGTGTGTGTGTGTGTGTCTCCATGCGTCTTAACAGAAAAGATCAGTATGACAGTCTGAGTGACATTTTGTGCAATTCTCCTCCCCTTTGCCTTGCTCCCCTGCTAAGTAAATTATATATATGTATATACAGGAGTGTGTTTATGTGTTCAGGGGGAAATGCTAATATTTGCGTGTCCACACATGTTTTTTTTGTTTTGTTTTTCTATTATGAGCAAGACCTGATTTCTACTCTTTCTTTGTTTTTAGAGTCAATCATAAGTCTCTCTCACTTCTTCATTCAACTGCTCGCACTTTTCACCCCTCACTCATGTCAGAAATGTAATCACGTTCGGGGGCTGCAGTGAGGGAAAGAGGGGGACCATAGTGGGAGGAAAAGAAGGGAGAGGAGAAAAAAAGAAAGACTTTGAAGAGAACGTGGGGTAGAGGAAGAAAAAGGCATTTGTATGTGTACCCAATTACCACTCCAGCCTGCCCAAAGTCACCTTCGAAGGGAAAGGACGCGCACACGCTCTCAAAATAGCTACTTCCATCCCGACTCCTCTGTGTGTGTGTGTATGTGTGTTGGTTACAGTGGTGATGAGGTAGACTGAATAATGTAATGGCCTTCCTTTCGCCCATCAGCTCAGGGCTTATTACGAGTGGGTCGTCTCTGTATGTAATTGTAGCTGTGTGAGTGAATGTGGGTAAGTGTGTGTGTCTGATTGCACTAGCTGATTGAGTCCTAGCCCTGCAGATTTCAACCCAGGTCCTCAGCCTCTGATTAGGTGTTGTGATGTGTGAAAGAGGAGGAAATTGTGTGTGTGTGGGACGGGGGTTTGGGGTGGGGGGCCATGGCCTCTAACAGTTTCTGCCACTCTGTGTCTTTGTGAGAGCTTGTATACATGTATGTGTGTTTGTTTGTATTCTTCGTCTCCTTTCCTTTCTGAGGCAGAGTTTGAGCGTTAGACCTCACGAGTGACGGCACTACTACAAAGTGAAGACATGAGACTAAAGGTTCAAGTTTGAATCAGGTCTAAATCAGTGTGTGGATGGTTAAATGTAGAGCCTGTAGACATCGAAGGTCCTTACAAGTAACGCAATGCAAATGTCTGTGTGTGAGTGTCCTTGTTAACTGTGGCCTCGTTCCGCCTTGCTTCTTAATTAAGAGACCATAGGCCTCCCAGCACTGCCTGCTGTCCCACACTCCACTGGGGCAGAAAAGGATAGGAAGAGAAAGAAAGAGAGGGAGAGAGAGAACCGAAAAATGAAAAAAATATGCATCAAAAATATTGAGCGGAGAAGATTGATAGATTTAGAATGGAGGGGGAGGAGGGGGGGGTCTAAAAGAAGGATTGCTCGTAAATGGCTGAGAATCCAGAGCAGACAAGGGAGAAAGTCCAAGAAAGTGTAGATTTAGAGAGAGGATTAGTGTAGACTGATAGCACGTAAGGCCCATAGACATTTCCCATTTCCCCTGTTGAATTGATGTCTCTCATTTCCACAGCCGTCCCTGCACCAGATGTGTGCGTACGTATGTGGTTTTCAAGCTGTAATCTCTTCCATCTTATTCTTTACCTTCCATCTGTGTAGGATCTTTCGCTCTGTCGCTCCCCATCTCTCGCTATCACATCTAACTCACTCCTTGGGAATGAGTGTATGTGTGTGTGTGTGTGTGTGTATGTGCGGTTTTGTATGTGTGTGCCTATCTGTTGATAGATACATGCGTGTACATCCTTGTACGCCCGCCTGGCTATCTCTGCTATTCTCTCTCCATCTCTTGTCAGTGTGTGGAGAGTGGTGAGATAGTGGGTTAAATTTTAATGGTGCTGCCATCTCTCAGTAGCTCCTGAAAGAGGGCCAATGCAGACTGACACACTCACTGAGCCGTGAGAAGAGACAAGACGGGGGAGAGGAGCAATAGCTAGCGAGACATACACACACACATGCTAGGTCACTGGTGCACAGTACAAACAACAGGTAGAGTGGAGAAAATATTCCACAGTCCTTTTTTGAAATATATTTTGGGAGCATTTTATTGAATTAAAGAAAATAAAACGTAGTTGTAGTGCAGCTTGTGCTATTGTCGTATTCTAGCTAATATGTTAAAATGTCTACAGTAAAGATTTTAGATATCAGGGTTCTTGCTGATTAAATGAAAAAGACATCTCATCCAGGTCAGCCTGCAGATTGAATGTGGAAGTAGCGCTGGAGTTCTAATATTATCACTTTATTTCATTTATTTTGCAGAAGCTTTTGTCCAACTATATGTTCACAATATACGTATGTCAGCAGTGAATCCTAAAACATTGATTCCTTTTCTGAATATGCCACTCTTACATCAGTCATTTTGAGTTACACAAGGACCAGAAATCTCTCCATACACCGTCCCCCCCCAGGAATGCATGGAGTGAGCACAGAGGCCAGTCTCTGGTTGGCAGTATGTGTGCATGAATCAGTGAACTCAATCACACAACAACACGCACCCATGTACACACCAACACTCACACAAACACGTGCCAGTCTCTCAGCCACATTGTGCCTTGATTGTTTTCATTTGCCCAGGCGCACATAGCTGTCTGATTGGCAACATGTCCCCTGATGGCTCACTAAGCGCATGGTGGGATTAGGTGTGTACTTTTTTGTATGTGTTTTTTTGTGTGTGTCTTTGTGTGTATGCATGTGTGTCCTTTTGTCTATCCCCAACTACAGCCAATTCTCCATAGAGGCCAGCAGACAGATGTTCCAGAAGAGGATTTGCACTGTCTGTCTCCCTGTTTAAATATCTATCCCTCTTGTTGAGTTTATTTGAGAGGGGCTTGTGTTTTTTTGGAGGGGAGGGGGTAAAAGTGATTTTACAAACTAGAAAGCCTGCAGCACACCAATGGGTCCTTTTATGAGAGAAACTTTTCCCCAGATTCCCACGCAAAGGTAGAGGTTGCCAGATCATGGTTGTCATCTCCCTCCAGCTACTTAGTTTGACTATGATCTATTGTTATTGAAGTATTTCAAACACCTGCAGTAGTTTCCCCAAAGCATTCGCAACAAAGAGAAAGCTTCATACACACGTACAGTATGCAAAGAAGTGTTCGCCTTGTTTTTAGCATTATGGATTGCAGGATGACTGAACTAGTTTTCCAATCATTAAAACACACTTAGTATGATTTCTTTGTGTTGAAATGAATATGGAGATAAATGTGCGTCCGTTAAGTCAGCTAATCATTATAATTGAGGTGAAGTCTTTGTGAAATTGGCTTCTCATTTCTTTCTTCTTATTCTGTTGACCGTATCACACAATCTTTCTTCTCATCCTTATCTCTCATCCTTTTCGCTCCAAAGTCTCTTCCCCACAATGCTTCCTCCCATAGCGATTGCTCCACTTTGTTACTCATCCCCTTTATCTCTCCTCAAGCTCTGCTCTTCATGTCTCCTCTTCCCTTTCTTTTCCCACTCTTCTCTAGTTTCCTTGACTTGGTCATATTAACATGTTGCCTGCGAAAGAAAAAAAACTGTGACAAGCACAAGAATTTGTTTTGCCTTTGGTCAGACACACTTACTCAAGTCTGTGCGTGTGTTTGTGTCCTGCAAGCAATGGCTGACATTAAAAAAGGCAAAACTCCCTCCTCCTCTCTAGCCCACTCACTGGCTCTTGGCCGTGCTCAAGGGGTAATTAGACCTAGCAAAACTGGCCCTCATCCTCCTCTTTGCCACATAGTCTGAGTGTATGTGTATACATATATGTGTGTACATGCTCCTGTGTGTATGTGCATATGTGCCAATCTTTCCACCATGCGGTCAAGTCACAATTGCTAATCAGGCCTGCAAGTCTTGCCTGAAGAGACCAAGAAAAGGAAAAGGAGGGGGAATGGAGCTGTGGAGGGAGGGAAAAAATGAGTGAGTGCTTTCCTTTGTCCTCATCACTGAAGCAGAGATAAAGACGAGTGAAGGGATGGATGGTTGGAGACGAGAGGACAGAGACTGAGGGATTAACAGCGGATGAGTGTGTGCTCCGTCCCTGCGACGAGCTTTTAACTGTCCTCTGTGGCATGACACCGTGTAGACCTTCATTTTTCTCTGTCCTCCTTTCATCTATTTTGCTTTGCATAAGTCAGAACTGCTTGTATTCATAAAGTGCCTCTCCATCACTTACTCATGCTCTTTCTTTGCACTCGCACTTTTTCTTGCTCCTTCTTGATCCCACTCGCTCCCTGTCTGCTATCTTTCCATAAGGTAATAATGAATATTTGAGGGCTGACAGGAGCCAAGTACCTAATCCTTTTTGCCCAGAGCAAAGTGGGCCTCATGGGGTGAATGTGTGTTACAGTTCATATAACTTTTTAAATGAGATAGAAACCCAATTTATAAGTTTTCATTTCTACCTCTGTGCTCATGTAAATGAGCCTTTCTGCATGGTGGTGAATATGTCATAGACACCATCAGGGTGGACAGTACATTTGACAAGCAGGGAAATGTCATTAAAGTCAGCAGGCAGCTGGCATTACATAGAGAGAGTACCATTTAACTGTGTGACCTGAGTCCCCCGCCCCTGTTGAATGTAGGTAAGGTGGGCGTGAAAACTACATTTCCCTAATGGGAACTCAGAAGTATAGAGTTATTCGCTGTTCTTAACTGCAGCTCTGATAGGCTGTATTCAAATACAGTATGAGAGATTGTAAGACCTTCACAGATCTGTCTGTAGGAATCTCATCTGTCAATCTCTCTCTCTCTCTCTCTCTCTCTCTCTCTCTCTCTCTCTCTCTCTCACACACACACACTGACACACACACACACACACACACACACACACACACACACACACTATGAGGCACACAAAGATTTAAATCTCTGAAAATGTAACTTGCCATACATAGAACCAGGATCAGTGAAGACTGAAACCCAGCATACTGGAGAGTGAGTCTACTTAATGATGTACAGAGCATCCCATAAGAACTCTCCCGCTTTGGACTTCTCCACATTTTAGCCTCAAATTGAAATGGATTTATTCTTTGTTGTGGTTGTTGTTTAAATTGACCGACACTTATATAGTCCATTGTTTTTAAGGAGGGTGCAATTTAACATAGTGTTCACATTTGTTTTCTACTACTAATCTAAATAGTGAGACCCCTAACGAAGATCAGGTGATATAATTGATTTATAAAGTCCTCTTTTTTGCAGTTTAATCTGAATTTAAGTAAACCTCTTCTGTGAATGACTGAACAAACACGATCATGCAGACCAAGGAGCTCACCAAACAAGACAGGGATAAAGCTTCGGAGAAGCACAACGGAGGGAGGGCTTAATGTTTGATCAATCAAACCATTTAATCAATCAAAAAGAAATGGAGAGAATATGGCAACAAAACAATCCAGCAAAACAAAGCAGTGCGTCTACACAGAGCACAGTGGGAAGAAAGAAAGAGCCTGACAGATCCACAGCTCAGGTGTGACCATCTGTCCACAGGACATTTATTGGTTGTGCACTCCACAAATCTGGCCTTTATGAAACAGTAGCAAGTAGAAAGTGGTTCATTGAATAAAGCTGTTAAAAGAATTGTTTTGAGTTCCCCACAAACCATATGGGAGAATCAGCAGACATTCTCGGGAATGGACTCTGGTTGGATGAGATGAGATGAAACTTGAACTTTTGCCTCTGTTTTAAAATCACTGTGTAGCACACTGCAGTAGAAGCATCATTCTGTTGAGATGCTTTTCATCAGCAGGTACTGAGAGACTGGTCAGGATTGAGGACA
The DNA here is from genome assembly GCA_020745685.1 of Tautogolabrus adspersus. Lineage (NCBI taxonomy): Eukaryota > Metazoa > Chordata > Actinopteri > Labriformes > Labridae > Tautogolabrus > Tautogolabrus adspersus. The sequence continues at coordinate 18,223,335 of CM036540.1, forward strand.
AGATACAGTAGAGTCCAAAACATGGCAATACTTGAAGAAATCCTTTTTCAGGCTGCAAGAAAAGGAACCTCGAGACTGAGGTAGAGGTCCACCTTCCTGCAGGACAGTGACCGTAGCTTTACAGTCAGACAGCCGGAGCTACACTGACAAGGTTTAATACAAAGCATGTTCACGTCTTAAAGCCCCGTCAAAGCTCAGACGTCAATCCTTTTGAGAATCTGTGGTGAGACTTTCAAATTGCTGTTCACTGACAGTCTTCATCCTGTCAGGCTGAGCTTAAGGTATTTTGCGAAAAAAGAATGGACAAGAATTGAAGTTGCAGAAGTGCAAAACTTGTAGACTCCAAAAGACTTGTCACTTGTCAGCTGTATTTACTTGAGGGGGTGGCTGTGGTTCAGTGGTAGAGTCCGTCGTCTCTCAATCTCAACGTTGGGGTTTGATCCCCAGCTCCTGCAGCTACATGTCCGATGTGTCATTGGGCAAAACACTTAACCCCAAGTTGTATTCGCTAATGGGATAAGCTAATATTGATGGTCACTTTATATACGTAACAGCTTCTGCCATCAGTGTGTGAATGGGTACGTGTGACCTGCGAGGTGAAAGCGCTTTGAGTAGAAAAGTGCTATACAAGCTCAAGTCCAGTTACCATTTGAATAGTTGTGCATGCAAAAGAGGTCTTCTTCAGTCCTATTTTTTATTCATTTGTTCACATTCAAAATACGTTGTACTTTCAAAGCATGTTATGTCAATCTAATATTAAAGAGCCCAAACATGTCAGTTTTAATTCAAGGTTGCCAAATGTAGATGAGTCCAAAGGTGGGTGAAGACTAATGTAAGGCACTGTAATCCTCTCTCCTCCCCGTAGAGGGAGTACTGTGCTGTGAAGGCCAGTGCAGCATCAAGGACATTCACACTGTGAATAACAAACACCAAAGCACCCCACAGACTACCAGAGTACCACAGCAACAACTACCTACATACTCAGTGAGTCACTCAGTTAGCCGTTCAGTTGCACAAACATACACACACTCACACTCACACACACACAGCTGCTTTGTGAGTTCACACACTCAGCCGTGGAGTCTTTCTGTTGTCTCCATGTACCCCATTAAAGGCTCAGGTGTTGTGGCTGTCTCAAGGTCACTTCTGCATCGTCTTTGTCCTTTAAACTAACTTCTCTCTATCTCTCCTCCCTTTTATTTGCTCATCGTCTTAGTTTTCACACCTTTATTTGCTCTCTCCTCTTTTGATTTGATTTCCTTTTCTTCTTTACACTCTGTAGCTCTCTCTCTCTTTCTCTCTCTCCCTCTATCTCTCTTCCTTGTAATTAGCCGGTGTAATTGCTGTAGTAAATCTTTTCTGCTGTCCCAAGGAGACTGGCTGATATAGGACTGATTTAATAAGCACACCACAGCAGCTCACCTCTCCTTGTCTGCGTGTGCGCGTCTGTGTGTGTGTGTGTGTGTGTGTGTGTGTGTGTGTGTGTGTGATGGTGTCCTCTGTTATTTGCTATGGGGATTTATGGGCTGTTTGTGTGGTTTCAGCAAGTGCAAATTCAAGTTCAAGGTAATGCTGTGTCGGTGTGTCGACTGTAGTGCACCCTATCAGTAATTCAGGCGGCATACTCCCAGTGTGTGTATGTGTGTCTCATCAGTGATGCCGTTACATGCCTTGTGTGCGTCATCGCTGAAGACCTTCATGGCCAGAAGAGCAAGGAGAGGTCAGAATGGCCCTGAGAGAACAACACTCACTCACACACACACATACACACACATAGACCCACTATTTCTACACACTGAACACTTCCTCTCACTCTTCCCACCTCTGTCTCCCCACTTGCGTCCCCCCTTCGCTGTCACATAAACACACAATAAATCACATCTTTGCTTCTGGTTTTCCTCTTTCTCGATCTCTCTCATAATAAGAAGGACTGTGAAGGTAATAAACAGTGTATCCAGGTGTTGGGCTTTTACTGCCTTGTTCCATCCAGCAGCAGTACACTATATTCACCAGTGGAGGGCACTGTGACTCCACAGATAACACTAACCTCAATGAAGGACCCACACTTTTTGCCTCCTTTAGTCAAAACATTTAGATCAAATAAAAACATTAAACTCTAAAAGGTTTTATTTTTAATTAAAGGCAATTTAAAAAGTATTCCAATGTGTGTTTTAATATCATTTTAAGGTCAACATAGAACATTAACTTATAGAATTGGCTTTAAAAGTCTTTGGTAGGTTTTTGTAGATCATCCAAAAGTTAAAAAAAAAAACATTTCAAAGGTTTAAACACCAGTTTTGTAACCTGCTTTCATCATGATAACCTCATGCAAACACATCACACCACACATTTATACATTTATTATCAGCATATATAACAATTTCTAAGTTAACTTTCCCATCTAAATCTTTAATCTATCTTTGAGAACATCAGTTTGACCCTAAATAAGTCCGAAAAGATGCCATGTTACTCAAAGCTAAATGGTATTTATTTGTGATATATTGATTATGTATTATAGTGCAAGTCATTACGTTTGTAATTGTACATTTCTTAAGACTATTAATTTGGCAAAACAATCATTTCTAACAGTTGTATTCATATTTAGGCTTGGTTTATAAAAAAACTCTGTTTAATCAGAATGGGGTTTTATTGCCAAGTACATTTACACATACAAGGAATTTGTCTTGGTGTATTGGTGCTAAACAATAAACAATCATTGAATCATAAAAACATCATTGTGAAAGTCAAAGTCTCATCATGAGATCTGTGTGCTTCTAATTCTCTACATATTTAACCAGTTATGTTTGTTTTTTATGTTTTGAAACAAATGTAGTGTGAAATTTTCCAAAATCATATATATGAGCTGCAGTGACACTATTCATGCACCAGGGGAGCGCAAGGGAGCACTGTCTAAGCCCCTCCCTCATGCCCTCCCCCAGCCTCCTGGCCCTCCCACATCCTGCCCCGTCCCCCCTCCTCACTGCCCCACCCTGCCATCTGGTCCTTTTCACACAATCACGCACACACACAGTCAGGATTTTTTTTTCTCCCCGTTTCCTTTCACAGTGAAAAACAGGATGAAGGGGCTCTTTCAGACTCAAGGTTACCGTGGAAACCCCCTTATTCTTCTTCTGTCAAACTTGCCTACGTTGTGACACACACACACACACACACACACGCACACACTTGTAAAGAAAGTGACAGAATGTTGGACATTTAAAGTTTAAAGGGACCAAGGCTACAGCTGTCCTTCTGTCTGCTGTAGTTTGGGCCTTTGCTTACTTTAGACAAAGGACTTTAGCCCCCCCTCCGTTTTCTTGTTCTTTTTGTCTCATTTCCCCTGTAGTAATAATACTTTAACATTCATAAAGTAAGCCATCTTAAACTTACAGCATCATACTTCCTGAAAACATTTACATGACATGTATTTAGCCATTGTTGATGTTAAATCTTGGCAAAATATTTGTTTGTGTCTCTGTGTGGTTCTTTCTCTTGAGCAACCCGCAGCACTTTTTCCTAAGAACTGCTCCGCCTCTAGATATTAATGTTGAAACTAAAAACCCTCTCGTCTGTTCCAGTAAAGACTGTCTCCAGCCCTGGAATGCTGAATGGAAAAAACTTAGTTTGAAGTTATATAAAGTTAATGTTATGCTTTTCTCCTATCTTGCCACAAGAGGGCCAAAGAAAAACACTTTGGGGGCTTCAGATAATACAATGGAGCACATCATCTGAAAGCTCTTAGTGGGTTAAAAATAAACTGCAGCGCTCCACAAGCAGGGAGTGGTGATGAGTGAATGAATAGACAGAATGAAAAGGCACAAAAAAAAATAGAAAAGAGAACAGGCTTTGCTTTCTGGGAGGGAGCTATAACTATTCTTTGTGTTCAGAGTATGCACGGATAAAGTTTACTTCACACTTTTTTCTCTCACTTTCAACTCTTTGTGTATGAACTTTCTTACTCTTTTTATGCCTTACTTCTTGAAGCTTGGCTACCCATCACCTTCTCGAACACACATTTTTCTCCTTTTAAGGAGTGAGAGAATGAGAGAAGTGGGGGGTGAAGGACACACTCAGGTCTGCTGACTGATAAACAGACTCCTCTTTGTGCAGCCAGAGACAGACAGACATGCACACATGCACACACTTAGTTACATATTGACAGGGACCTCCGAATGACTTGGCTCCTCATGATCATGTGCCCCCCCCCCCCCCCCTTTCACCCTCTTCCCCCTTCATCTCTTCATTTTCTTTCTTATTCCCCACTTAATTGAAAACAGAAGTAAGAAATGGAAGAATTTAGATTTTCCTTTTAAGATACACACATGCACACACAAACACACAGAGTTAACCCGCCTCCTCCCCCTTTTTTTCATCATCTCTCTGTGCCAGGCAGCTGTTGGGGAGACAAGGGGGAGTTATTCCGGGAAAAGCGAGTGTGTGTGTGTGTGTGTGTGTGTGTGTGTGTGTGTGTGTGTTCGTGTGTTCGTGTGTGTGTGTGTGGTGGTAGTGATTTGTTTCCATATAAGAAGGCATCTTTGTGTGATTTAAAACAAAAAGGCAGCTGGGATAATAAAACATGTGGATGTTAAGATGTCAGCACTCCACAAGTTTGTTCCCATGTGCATGTGTATGGCATTGTGTGTGTGTGTCTAGTCACACATGTGTTCTGCCTCTGTCATCTCCTCTCCTCCCCCACAGTGACTAAGTGCTAAAGGGTGCAGTGCTACATGCCCACCACTAGAGGTGCCATTGGCTTATAAATGAAATGGGCTCTGCATGTGGAAACCACGAAGCAGCCATTTTACAATCTCCACACCAGACCCCATTTTATGAATCAGCCATGATGTCAACACAGCTAAGCCTGATTCTATTGGCTAGAGCGCAGCTGCCACTGTAGCTGTAATAGTGCGGCTCCATGCACACACACACACACACACACATGCTCCCTTTCCGGCTCCATCCCTCCAAGATCAACACACACACACACACACACACACACTGACCTAGTGACACAATGCTTTAACTAGGTTACTCATCTTGTCAGCTAACAGGATTTCTATTCCTTGAGATTATACAGGGTTTTTCCTGGCTCAAAATGAGGCGGTGGTACCTTTGCTGCCTTATACATGTTCAGATGCACTGTGCATACTGGCTCCACACAAAAGCAACATAAGGGATTCTAATAATTCTATAATAGAAGATAGGTGAAACCTAATTTATTATACAAATTCATGTGCCCTGTTCAAAATTAAAATCAATACAACTTAAATCTAAATGTTTTCAAATCAGTTAAAGCAAAGATGTGTGATTAAATAAGACTGGGGGGCTGGGGGTCCTCCCCCTGGAGATGTTTAGCATCAAACACTGTAATTCTTGTATCCTGGTGTTTTTTTGTGCACCATTTTGGCAAACATTGTTTATTTATTCCCGTCTATTTTTGTAAAGGTAAATTATTTCATGTAAATAATAAGTATCTTACTTCCTGTATGGATGTGTTATCATTCACATGTAGTCTGAACGATGAACGTAAAAGACACAGAGAGAAGTGACTTCTTCACCCAAGCTGTTTTATCTCCGTACAGGATTATTAATTGTCCAGATTCTTTTTAAAGGTGTATTTTTGGGCTTCTTTATGCTTTGATTGTAGAGACAGTGGATAGTACCACAGGTCGGACCTGCACCCGGGCTACCCGCCTCGAGGGCTACAGCCTCCGTACATGGGTTGTGCGAACTAACCGCTAGTCTCCACAATTAGACGATTTTTATCATAATCCACTTTCTATATTTTTACTGCAGTTAGAAACTTTTTTGAAAGTGTCTCTAATGTGGACATAATACTTTTACCAACCTCAGGACTGGCAAACATTTTTTTTAAATAATGAGCTGATTCCATGACTTGTTGATCTGACTGTGTTAATTATGAACTCTTTGTCTCTCTTGATGCCTTAGTAACTGTTAGAGTTATATGTGAAGGCCGGGGCAGTACAAAATTTCAACTTTTGAATGCAGCAAAAACCCTGTTATATACTGTTCAGATTAGACCTTCATCTGTTATACATGTGTGCCTGTTGGCTCTTTACACGTTTGCTTGTGCTTTATTGTAGAAATGTGAGCACCGGGATTTGAATGGGTTCAAGCTTATACAGTTTTTTGTAGTAACTAAAACATCACTACATCTCTGTCTTATTTCTCTTTAAATGTTTGAGTTAATGAATGATTTTGATCAGGCTCCACGTCTCTGACTATGTCCTGAGATGTTTATTTGTAGATCCGTGTCACTTCTGAGCCTTTCAGCTGTGACTGGCTTTGTTTATGTGTTTGGTGAAGATATCCATGTTGTTTCCTGTCAGATGTCCTGATGGCTTTTCCTGCCCTGTGTGTGTGTGTGTGTGTGTGTGTGTGTGTGTGTGTGTGTAATGGTTGACTTCCTGCTATGCTTTCCTGCTCTTAGCACGGACTATAGCTGGAGTGTGTGAGACACAATAGTGTTGCTGATTCATGGTGGTGATACACAGCTGATTATACTATCTAACACAAATGATATGCAAACAGGAGACGTAAAGTGTTAAAAAAAAAAGAAGGTTCGCTTGGCTTGAAGTCGGACTTAAGACGTAAATGATTGTGATTCTGGAAGAGGAGTCTCACTGAGCTGAAGCCAACACTGAGTGAAACAATGGGACTTATTGAGGCCACAGTCCTCTGGCTGACTGTCTGTTTTGTGTGCATGTGTATGTTCTACATGAATGAGATGAGGGGCTCATTAAGAGGCCTGGACTAGTTAACAGACTGCCGACTGATTGGCCTCTCAACAACAGACAAAGCACTGTTTGACTGCACATATGGAGGGATGGAGAGACGGATGAGTGAGCTGTTGTGTTGACTGTCTCTGTCTGTTGTAGAGAATACTTACAGTGTTGCTGTTTGACTGCACTTGAATGTGGACTGGTTGTGTAAAAAAAGTTGGAATGACTGTGAGCAAGTGAAAAAATTAGACAAAAGGTGCAGCACAGAAAGTTGTCATGGGGTAAACCTATGGATGTCAAGTTAATATAAACAGTTGAACAGTTCTAACTTTGTCTATTTCCACAGTTAATAATTTGTATTTTTAAATGGTTACCATGGTATTGGTCCAGAAAGACTTGTCTGTTGTCGTGAGACTCTTAATTTTAGCTTCTGACTTCATTACATGAAGTCATCACTGGCAGAGGAAACAGGTGAGCTGCTTCTCACAGGGGATTCTTTTGTTTGTTTCAAACAGCACTTTAAAAAGAGGGCCAGTGTGCTATTACTGTACACACTGACACTCTACTGGCACCCAATTTCCAGACGCTGATTCTTGTTTCCTGTCACTGTCTGGCCTTCACAAACATAAGCAATGGACACACAGAGAATTAGATCAGCCATTATCAAAGATGAGGATTGAGATGCTCCAGTGTGCAGCAATGTTTAAGTTATACACATGTACAAAGGGCTGATGAGTAGTGTTGAGGGTCTTTTTTTAAACTTCATAAACAGGAATAGTTGTGGTTTTGAGACTGTGGCCCTTCACTGAGACTTGTCCTAATACCTGTTCCATTGTTACTTATATAACAACTATAGTCCCCCTCTGTCAATTCAATTCAGTATTTACTTACTTTTTTCATAATTGAATGTTAGTAATATGTAATATACCCTTCATAATTTACCTCAGCACAAGACAGTCTCTATTTATTTATTTTTAAACCAGTGTTGATAAAATGTCTTTCAATGATTTTACTAATAACAATTTGAAACCAGTAAATGTACATACACTTTTTTTTAACGTCAGATTTAAGCACCAATACTGATGAAAAATGTTTGTGCTGTACTTTCAGATGAATGAGTGGTTAGGTGTTATATGCAGAAACAAACAGTGACCTCCAGTACTCTGCTGACCTTAGATCGGATGTGTCCGTGCACACAGTGGGCTGCTATGTGGTCATGTGCTTGTTCATCTTTCACTCCTTATTTTCATCACGTGCACATTCACCCCCACACACTGACAGATCCTTACAGCCACAATCCTGACCTTGTCAGAACAACTAAATGCAAAGTGTGTTTATAAACTGCGTGTGTGTGTGTGTGTGTGTGTGCGTGTGTGTGTGAGTTTGTGTGTGTGTGTGTGTGTGTGTGTTTGTGTGTGTGTGTGTGTGTGTGTGTGTGTGTGTGTGTGTGTGTGTGTGTGTGTGTGTGTGTGTGTGTGTGTGTGATGGTACTCTGCTGAATGTGTGTGTGAGTAAGCTCATTGCAAACTTTAAATGTCTTGCAGCTAACAAACGTCCAACCATATTTACCAGGCCCACACACACCAGGAACATATTTCCCCTGGTGATAAAGCCATTACATAGAGTTCAGTCTTACCTAAGGTCACTGATACAATAACCCTAACACCTTCATGACACCATACAGTTGGAAGAGAGTGATACAGTGAAGGCTGTGCCAAGTATGTCAGCTTTCAGCCATCACATATGCCCCCCACCCATCAAATCATTCTGCTTTAACTTCAGCTGCTTTACTATGATTTCTAAGCAAGTGTCCTCTTTCTTCTGTCCTTCCTGAGTGTAACCACCATTCTCTCCATTCTCTTTCCTCCTCTCCAGCCAAGAAGGAACAGGATGGTGGGGATGAAAAGCTGGTGCAGAAGAAGAAAGTCAAGGAGCTTAAGGTCATTGACTCAAAAAGTTCACAGAACCTTTGTAAGTCTGAACATTGTGGATACCCCAATACAATCGATCTTTCAATGCATTTAATGAGCAACTTTATTGTAAGATTGAACGTTTTACACTGAATCTTATTTGGATAATCACTTTTTATCGTGTTTACTCATGCAGCCATTTTCCTCGGATCATTTCGTCTCCCTTACGAAGAGATCAAGAACGCCGTCCTGGAGGTTAATGAGAAGATCCTAACAGAGTCAATGGTTCAGGTACAGTGCTCAGATCTGTTCTGGTGGTATATATGTTTCTGTGCATGCAACAAATCAAAATGAATTCTGTTTTTACGAGAGATACCAAGCAAACAGATACTGATAGTCATTGATATTTTCCTTTGATTGCCATGTAGAACCTGATCAAACAGCTGCCAGCACCAGAGCAGCTGAGTGTCCTGGCAGAGATGAAGGACGAATATGAGGATTTGGCTGAGGCTGAGCAGTTTGGAGTAGTGGTGAGGAATCACACACACACACAATGAAACACAATTTAAGAAAAAAACTTTATTGTTTTGGTCAAATCTGTACAGTCTGGATTCCCACCTGACGTGGAGGTGACTAACCACAAACAAAGTGAGGAAATCAGTGTAAAGGCAGATGAAGCAGCGAAAATGTTAAACTACTGAAATAGAGTCATACCGAATATATTAGACACAGAAAATCCTCAGGCTGTTAAACACAGGCTTCTTTGTTCAGCAGTGGAAGATGTGAGTAATAGATAAAATCCCCTAGTTCACACATAACTACATGCGCACACACACACACACACACACACACACACACACACACACACACACACACACACACACTGACAGACATGATATATGTGGTGATGTATGTGGGGATGTATGTGTAGCAAACTTATTAGTAATGGGTCTTCAATCCCTTGTCCCTCTTCTTTTTTTTTTTCTTCCAGATATCCAGCGTGAAGAAGCTGATGCCACGGCTTCAGGCCATCTCGTTTAAGCTGCAGTTTGAGGAGCAGCTGAACAACATCAAGCCAGATGTGGTGTCCGTGACAGCAGCCTGCGAAGAGCTTAGGAAGAGCCAGACCTTCTCTAAGCTGCTAGAGATCACCCTGCTTGTAGGGAACTACATGAATTCTGGCTCCCGCAATGGAAAGGCGTTCGGCTTCTCCATATCATACCTATGCAAGGTAAAATTAAGTGTTATCATCGCACACACGCAGTAAGATAATGATAGTGAAGATAATGTCTTTATTGTATAGGGGGAAAGTGGATAGAGATAGAAACTGGGGTGAGAGAGAGGGGAATGATGTGCAGCTGAGGGTTGGAATAGAACCCAGGCAACCAGCTTTGAGGATCATAACCTCTGCACATGAGGCGCATGACATAACCATTAGGCTATCCAGCGTCCCTTGTATTCTTAGTTTTTACAATATTGTAATAAGCAGCAAAGATGCATAAACAATCTTGACCTAATTAGCACATGTGTTTAATGTAACTGTAAAATGTTTAATGACTGACAACACAGGCATCCTTTTAAAAACCTTTGATCGATTGTCTATTCAGTGTGCACTTTTCAAACCAATCTTCTGTCCAAACAGCTGCGTGACACCAAATCAGCTGATCTGAAGCAGACACTGCTCCATTTCCTTGCTGACGTGTGCCAGGAGCAGTATCCGGATGTCATGGGCTTTGCAGACGAGCTCATCCATGTGGAAAAAGCCAGCAGAGGTACATAGAACATCTAAGTGATCAATATGCATCTCTTTCCCTACTAGAGGTCATCCGTCATGACCTCTGGTTACCCTTCAAATGTATGTTGATGACATACAGTGCACTCTTGTTGTAGATGTAGAAAGGTGTATGAACGTAGGTGCTTAGCGTCATTAATGCCTCTGTTATGTACCCTGCAGTTTCAGCAGAGACACTTCAGAAGAACCTGGAGATGATGGGCCGTCAGATAAAGAACATGGAAAAAGATTTGGAAACCTTTCCTCCTCCACAAAGTGAAAAGGACCTGTTTGTGGAGAAGATGTCCATATCCATTTACTCAGTTACATATTTAATGAATATTCAGCAAATGCCTTCAAAATCTACTTTTCTAGACTTGTACAGATACCCTGCTCCCATGTTCCTTAACATCATGTGTCCACAGTTTTATTGGGAGCGCCAGTGAACAGTATGAGAAGCTGGATATGCTGCATAAAAATATGGAGAAGCAATTTAATGACCTGGGAGACTACTTTGTCTTCGACCCGAAAAAAATCTCTGTGGAGGAGTTCTTTGGCGACCTCAACACCTTTAAAAATATGTTCCAGGTGTGTTTGTGTGGATGGAAATGAAAATGTCAGATCTGTTGAAAAGGAGCACAGGTGTTGTTTTCAGTCCTAACTGACCCCTTCAAAGTAGACAAAGATGAAAGACAAACCGGGAGGCTGCACCTGTTTGTATTGACATAATAATGAATAAGAGGCACTCCACTATATTGTCAGTTTATACATCAACTGTAATTGTCATTTTTGGGAGGGTCCCTCCAGGAGATAACTTGTTTTACCAGTTACTGTGGATAACTGCCATCAACTGCTTTTGAAGTTCTGTTTACATACACACATTCATCAGATCTATCACACATCTGTCTCCTTGATTTTTATACTTTTCTTATCTCACTAAGATTCCCTCACTCATCACTCAAACATGTACTTTATGCGCTTCTTTTTCTCATACTCTAATCTTCACCCACCAGCAAGCAGTGAAGGAGAATCAGAAGAGGAAGGAGGCTGAAGAGAAGATCAAGCGGGCCAAGCTCGCCAGGGAAAAGGCAGATAAGGAAAAGGAGGAGAAACTCAAGAAGAACCAGCTGCTCGACATCAATGCAGGTCACTATTGCTCAGACATATCTGTTTACGTTTGTGTGAAGGAGAGAGAGAAACCCTCCATGTCTCTCCGTTTGTATTTCCCTCAGACTCCAGTTGGGGGCAGTCAGAGTCCACGCTTCTGTGGTGTGTTTGTGTGTGTGTGATTTGTGTTTTGTGTGTGGGCCTAAAAGAGCAACCCATTAGAATTTATAGACCAGAGTTAATCTAATGCTGATGACCTGTGTTTGGAAGTAAGCGAGTGACAATAAGCTCCACAGAAAGTGAGGACAAGGAGGATACACACAAGAAGCCTCTGGACCTTTTCTCACTCCTCTGGGGAACGAGGGATTTGTTTCCATAAAAGCAAACTGAAAGAAGGTCTAAATCTCTTTATCACCAAGAACACATTTCCACTCTTCAATACGATACTATTCTACTTATAAAAATGTCCAGCAGCATATTGCCCTGTGTAACACACACACACAGTCTCACTCTCTCATCCCCTTACACACACTTCTAACACTCAAATCCTGCCTTGCAGACTTACATTTATGAAGAGGCACTTTTCCCTCTTCTCTCAGACTGTGACCTAGTTTCAGTGCATTCCTCCTCTCTCTGGCTCCAGTCGAGTTCTCCTGGGACTCTACAGCTCCTCTGTCAAAATGCACTACAGCTCTACACTCTAGCTCGTTCTGTTTATTTTTATGTATATGTGCTTAAAAGCTACTGTGTCCTATTCTTGTGAATGTCTCTGTTTTACTTTGCCGATGTTTTGAACAACCCTTGTGTTTAAAGTGTTTCTGCACTGTGTGTGTGTGTGTGTGTGTGTGTGTGTTTGTTTCTGTTATGTGAACGTTTTACAAAAAGTCTTTCTGGCCTTTCTCCTACTGCTCCATGTTCCAGCTGGCTTCTCCTCTCCTCTCTTTCTTGCTTTTGTTCCATCACTCCATCTTCTTTTTCCCCTTCCCTCCCCCTGTTTGTGCCGTTCTTTAAAGGACACTTAAAGAAACTGGGAGCACTGAGGGTGTCCTTAGAATATTTTGTCTCCATGTTAAAAAGTATGGAGCAGATATTTTGTGGTGGAAAGCAAGGTATTCAGATTTCATGTTCAGTCTCTAGAGGCATGCACGAATGGAACATCATAGTGCTAGAAAGATGTGTGTATGTCTGTGCATTGAGAAGTTGGAGATCATTTACATACAGGTGGCATATTTGACTGCCCTTGTAGCCCAGAGTCATTCAACACCCCCCCCTATTTAAATTCATGTCTGGCATACACACCTGTCCTTTGTTCTGTATTTGCTTATAACGCTCATACTGGATGACTAGTAAACAAAGGTTGTTTTATAGGCTTCCCTTTTTCTCTCTTCCTTGTTCCCTTTTTCTGTTGGACATTCCCACCCATGTACTCAAATACCTTTACTATCTCACGAATTCTCTCAATATTCCTCTTTCTCACTTTCTGTCTCTCTAAACATAATATCCCAGTTGTTGGTTTAACCAGTGAAGGTCAGTGTGAGTGTGCAGTTTGTGGCCTTGTCATTCCTGTGTGAGTCAGACAGACAGACGCTCCCTCAGTGGAGCCTCACATGTGCCTTCCATGTGATTGTAGTTAGAGTAAAAAAAAAGAAAGTCTTTTGAGATTTTTATCAGATTTCTATTTATTTCATATTTGATTATCTAATAGTTATCGCTAATTTTGCTATGAGACACACAGGAGTTCAAGACTTTGGCCAGAGGATTAGCAAAGTACTTAAATCATATCCAAAAAGGCCACACTCACCATCTTTACTCCAAGTCAAGTCACATCTTTGCTCAATAATTATTTGAGAAATATCATGTCTTACTGAACTGAAAATCCAGTCCCTTACTGTCATACATTTCTTTTAGGATATATGTCAGACTGCCTTCAAAGCAGCCTTTTTTCATTTCTGCAGCTAGGTGTCAGTGCTGTCTGTAAAAGGTTGTTGGAGGCTGTGTGTTCTGACGTTTGCAAAAGGGTGTGTGCATGTGTGGTTCACACACCCTCTCAGATGCTGGTATGGGAACTGCCACTAGGAGTGCTCGTGCTCCACAGAGAGAACAAGACAGAGAGTTGGTGGGGGAGGGGAGGGAGGAAGGAGGAGAGGAGAGAAGCAGATGCTCTCTGTTTGGGATTAGACTGTGTTGTTGTCTTTTTAAAAATAGGGTTAGAGAAGGAGAGAGGAAAAATAGAGGATGAGAGGGGGGGTGAGCCTAGCTAGCATAATGTCTCACCCAGACAGCTGTCGGAGAAGAACACATCTACAGGAGAGCAAAATATAAAATGGGGCTTCAGCCTACTTCAACACTTTGTTTTCCTAATTTTCCATGTTTTTCCTGTTGTCGGCCTGAGATACATGTTGTCTTCAGTTTTTCAAATTTTTTCTTTTCATTGTCTTAACTGTTGTTGTGTGAACATCCATAAGGGGTGCTCTTGCTCATCACAAGATGCTGTCCACCCTGTGTGTGTGTGTGTGTGTGTGTGTGTGTGTGTGTGTGTGTGTGTGTGTGTGTGTGTGTGTGTGTGTGTGTGTGTGTGTGTGTGTGTGTGTGTGTGTGTGTGTGTGTGTGTGTGTGTGTGTGTGTGTGTGTGTGTGTGTGTGTGTGTGTGTGTGTGTGTGTGTGTGTGTGTGTGTGTGTGTGTGTGTGTGTGTGTGTGCGCGCGCTAGATAGAACGTGTCAGTGTGTAGGCTCATGATCTAATGCTATTACTCTAATTAATCCATCTTATGTTCTTACTTGCTCCAGTCAGTACCTTACTGTTTGTATCTCGCTTGTAGTTGTTTGTATGTGTGTATATGGGTATATAAGGATATGTGTTCAATCCATACCTTTGCTGTGATGTTGTTGAGTTCGATTTTGCCAGCACATGTTATGAGGCCATTTCAATATTGAGTGTCAAAAATGGCACCATCGACTGGATGTCTATCTCAAAAATAATCATGTGCATTAAGAAGAGCACATGATTAACAAGTGATTGAATCCAAGGGTTTTTCCCACTTTTTCAGCCTTATTACTTATCAACAACAAACCAAACATTGTTAAGTTCCCGTTTGATAAATGGGACACAAATGGCTTTATAACATAGTGTTGCCTGAGGCTGCATTCACATAAAGACACTACAGAGCTGTTTTTATGAAGTTTTCCAGTGCTCTGTTCCAAGGATGTTTCAGTTTTAATTGAGTTCACTCGGTCAACAAAAACCCTGTTTTATACACAGCCAGGTCATTATTCGGTTTCCTCATTGCCTCAAGTACATATTCACAAATAGGCTTGTGTCTCTGACTCTGTGTTCTTCCACTAGTGGTTTAACCCAACCATGTGATTAGTGCGAGTGGAAATGTGCCAGATGTGTTTCCCCGGAAGGAGGAAAACATGGCCTACATCACCATGATGTATCTGTGTAGTTCCAGGACATGGACATTGAGGGGTGTATGTGAGCTGTGAAAAGGCTCGGGAGTGTGTCAGACTTTCTCTGACGTGACAGGCGAGACAACAGGCCATCTGCTTCAAGGCTTATTGCAGGATTAAATACTGAGCATGTATCCGTGTGTGTGTGTGTGTGTGTGTGTGTGTGTGTGTGTGTGTGTGTGTGTGTGTGTGTGTGTGTGTGTGTGTGTGTGTGTGTGTGTGTGTGTGTGTGTGTGTGTGTGTGTGTATGTGTATGTGTGTATTTGTTTGTAAGTAGTACTATGTGTGTGTTTGGTTTTGGGGGTTGGGAAGGTGAAGACATAAACCTTTAACCCACAACCTCACTGCCCCTTTTTTAGACCCCTGTGTCTCTATTTAGGTTCAAAGAAAATAATTAAAACCATCTGCCTGAGTGCTGAGCTGTGCCACTGAATCCTGCCCACAGAACAATCATGACTCTGCACACACCCATACACACATTTGTACACACAGTGCCCCCCTCACACTTAGTCTGGCCCCCCTTCTGTGATTAAAGCCCACCACACACTTAAGTCTGTGCAGACTATGTGAATGTAAACAAACACCCATCGGCATGTACACATACAAAGGTATCAGGTTCCTTTCCAGTCAACACCCTTTTAACTGGAAGCCACATGACTCATTCTTATGTATTTTAATGTTTAGGAGATCTTACTTGTGGTCTCAGTGGGTGCGTCATTCTGATGATGCTGAATTAATTTACAGAGGTTATATACCCCTAAATATGTGGTGTGTGACAATAGCTGAACTAGGTCACTGACTATCTAGGTTAATGTAGCTAATTTGCTTACATGGCCACGTGGCTGTTAAACAACCCCTTTGCCCACCAGTGTGTTGTTGTGCGTGAGAGAATCAGAAATCGGTAGACGGTTAAGATAAACAACCTATCCCTCCCATGTTGTATTGACTTGAAAATACCATGTTTGTGATAATTGAGTTGTGTGTTTGTGTGTGTGGTAGAGAGGCATAAACATTCTTGAAATGTGAAGTTAAAATGATTATTTTTATTGCTGTATTTACAGAGGGTGATGAAACTGGTATCATGGATGGCCTGTTGGAGGCGCTGCAGTCGGGAGCTGCTTTCAGGAGGAAGAGAGGACCTCGACAAGCAGGTACACATACACAAGTAGAGCAGTCAATCTTAACAAAACATGCAGATGTTTGAAAGTCTCATGTCTTACTTGATTTACAGATTTCACTTTCCTTTCTCGCACATTTGTGGTATGCATACTACGCTGAAACACGAGTAGCATAGGAGCCTCATTCGTTCCATCTTCCTCTTCCTCTCTGTCTCCATGTTTCTGTCAACCAACAACAACAGCTTTGTTTGTGTTTTCTGGTTTCTCCTCCATCTGTTGCTGTGGGTTGTGTCAGTGTCTCTTGGCCTGGGTTACAGAGTGGGGAAAGCCAATTCCACCAATGGCTGGCACGACCACAAAAGAAGAGGAAGGCTGCCAAGGGTGGGTGTGGTTAGCTGGGTACTTAAGAGAACAACAACTGGCGAGGGTGTAGTTATGGAAAGGTTAAATAACAGGAATATGAATGTAGCACTGAGGAGGACAAACCAGAGTGTGTGCAGAAAGTTCAAGAAGTGGGATCACTGAGTGGGCAAAAGGCAAACATTTAAACAACTGGCCAAAGCATGAGGAAAATACGAGCCATTATAGTCTCCCTCCACTCACAAATGTGTTGTGCTTGTTCATACTAGCAAGAAATCCATGTCCTGTATATGAGTACATATTCCTGTGCCTAACTTTAGACTGTATTGATCTTCATTCAGGACATGTTGTTCAGTCTGGAAGCTCATAGAGACGGGCAGTAATCAGGTTAGCTGTTTCCAACACTGCCCGATCCACTCACATTCCCTTGTTGCAGAGATTTTTTTCTCTCTTCTTTGTGTTCTGTTTTGTACATGAAGCACATTTTTAGAATCAAAAGGACCGGTAGACCATGCCAATAAAATGAGGCAGTGTAAGTTGTTGAAATTGTAACTTTGTAACATGATATCTTGTGTTGGGAAGCTTTTGTGTAACTATGTGAGTGGGAAAGTGCCCATTAACAGAGAGAGAAAGAGAGAGAGACTGTGTGTGTGTGTGTGTGTGTGTGTGTGTGTGTGTGTGTGTGTGTGTGTGTGTGTGTGTGTGTGTGTGTGTGTGTGTGTGTGTGTGTGTGTGTGTGTTTGTTCACATGCACTGATGTGTAGGTTGAGTATTCACACATACAAGAGGCCCAGGAAGACTGTGTGCAACCCAATACCTCCCTCAATAGAAGCCAGATGTGAAGCGGTGTTGCAGAGAGAAATAGCTCAGAGCCAGAGCGCAACTGTACTCTCTCCCACTCTCTCTTTTCTTTCTCTTAGTGTTTCTTATATGCACTTAATGCGTTTGTTTACCCAGTAAATGTAATTTACATAGCAATTAAACCGTTTGTGACAAGTGGTCCTCTGTGGTCACACTGACGGAAACCTTTTAGTGGAGCAAACTTACTTTGATCACAAACAGCTCAGATTATCACCTCCAAATGGACAGGGACAACATTGAAGGTAGGAAATGAAGGAAGAGGAAAAAGCAGGGGAGAGAGTACTGTAAGAGAAGAAATGGGGCCCATTTGAGGGCTTAGTCAGTCACCCACACTACTGTTTGGCCACCTCACACTCCTAACAGGAAATACCTTAACATGTGCTCATGAGAGAGTGAAGGCAGAGAGTGCCTTTCTTCTTACGCACTGTGGTAGGATAGAGAAGGAAGATTTAAGTGTTTGTATGTATCAGTGCCTCCTCCCAATCTCCAGTTTGCTCCTATCTTGTCTTTTTTGTTTTCTTTCAGTTCAGTGTTGAATGTTTGGTACTGAGACAATTTCAGCTTTGTTGGGATTTCCATTACGTATTTTAAAGTGCTGCTCCTTACAAGTCATCCCCTTTGTATTTTACACTGAGGAAGTGCTGTAACGTCTTCCACCAAACAACACAGTATGTGTGTGTTAGAGGAGGCTCTCTGGCTTAACTGATATATATCTGGCACTGCTGGGGCAACAGCAGCCTGTATGAGCAGGATTTAAAGGTTTGTGTCTGGGGGCTATTTATGCCTTTAATTGAATAGATAGGACAGTGGATAGATTCAGATATAGTGGAGAGAAGTTTGGGGAATGACATGTGGCAAAGGAGCCACAGGCCGGATTTGAACCCGGGCCGCCCGATTAAAGGACAATAGCCTCCGAAAATGGGGCGCACACACTAACCACTAGGCTACCGGATCTCATGAGTAGGATTTAAACCCTCCTTTATCCAGCTCATGTGCACATGGAAAGTAATCTGAGTGTTTATTCCACAAGAAGTTTGACATATTAATACTATTCTGCACGCAGGGCAGAAAGAGAAGTCCATTTGAGTAAAAACTCAGGCTTAGTTTGTAATGTGACGGCAGCTGAAGGAAAAGTAATTAATTTTCAAAAACTTTGCAGTCAGAATGTGATTAACTGATGGAAAAGATTGTGTTGTGTTCAAATAGAGTTCATAAAACCATCATTATTTTGGTAAATTGTTGGCTCATCTTTCCATCCTTAACGATATTGAAATATTTAATGACATTAGCCTTGAAGCCTTTTGAAACACTTGATCATTTACCACATTTAAATTACTTTCCCATGCAAATCAAAGTTAATTAAACTTCATTTAAACCCTTGTGTCCAGCGGTATGTGTGATCAGAGGTCATGTAGTGGGACAAAGGCTGATCAGGTTGATGAGGACTCATCCTGGTGTCATGATGTCTGTTTAAGACGTATGAGGAAGCTTACAATAGTGATTGTGATTGTGATTTTAAAACACTTTCACTTCAGAATTTGAATCAAACCTACTCTTCAGTTTCTTTGATTCATTCCCTTTTGTATCCAAAAGGTTTTCCATGTTGTCCTCACAGTACTTCATGATCAGTGGAATCTGTCTAATGTGTCTACTTTAACAACTCTCTCTCGCTGACAGATTTCTCTGCTCATTTTTTTACAATTCTAAAACAAACACGCTGGATCATCACTTAAACAGTAACAAATCTTTCTGTTTTATGTCTGTGTTGTTCATTCTTATGTAAGTGTGTTCAAGGACTTTTGAAGGACACTAATATTTGCATGATGAAATCACATCTAATCTGACCTTCTGCTTTCACAAATCTGGATGCCACAAGCTCATATTTCTGTCTGCGTTGAAACACGTCATGTCTCAAGAGTTAGCATTCAGCTTGTTTAATTTCTCTCTCTAAAAGATGTTACGTTTATGATCAAAGATGTTAACTTTCTGCATGTCGCTGGTGAGGTCAGGAGTCCGGAGGAGAAACTGCGTAAGGACAGAGAAGTCTGGCAGTAAAGTCAAATCCTACTTGGCTTCAAGGCCTGAAGGAGCAGACAGACTGGACATCAATGATCACGTTGATAGATTCTGTTCATTTTCTTATGGAGAGCAGAAATCCTCAGCACGTTGCTTTATATACTGCAACGTGTTTAAAAACTGTTATCCATATCTGATCTTGTGTCAACACCATTCAACCTTAATTTAATA